>OX336392.1:472666546-473866546 GCA_946902985.2 Meconema thalassinum
GGGCTCAAATGGTACGACTACAGTACGTCCATGTAGGTAAGATTGATTTGTGAGCCAGGGCACGTAAGATTAAATTCACGTGAAGTTTTGGTGTTTTCTTCGTGTGGCATTTCATGTAATGATGTTAATGACTTTGACCATAGTTTGTTTATATTTGTTTATCGTGAGATTCATAAATTCCAGTGAGGATAGTTTTTCGCCACGTAATGAGGCATATTGAGTGACCCTTTGCCCCTTTTACTTTCCGTGAGACCGGCGGGGTCGAACCAGTGTCCGGCGAGATGTTACGAGTGTGTTATGGTGAGTTGTTCCCACGGGAGCGTGTGTGATATTTATGTGTGATGGGGAACGAGGTTGTCGGCGAGGTAGGCCGAGGTTCGTACCACGTGCGATATCCGTATGCTGATACGAGGGGCGTCATGATGCACGTGATGGTACATTTGTTGTTGTTTCTGTATGAGAGGGTCCATGCCTCATAACAGAGAAGGTTCGGTCACACCAACACCTTCTATAATACAAGCCTGCTCCCTCCGTGGGTGACGTCACGCAGTGTGGTCCGGTAGGTTTGAGCAGACAAAATGCATCGTATTATGCGCTGTTCACAGTGCGATAAATTTTATATTCCACTGCTGGAATCAGCATACCAACGCTAAATTATATTCTTCCACTTGGCCGAGAAGCATACGAAACGACACTTCATGGTGTGTGTGTGGAGTGATATGTTTTGGCAGAAAATGGCAGGACAGAAACTACGAACATTCGTAAGTCACAACACAAAATATGGTACTGTTGATTTAACTAGGAATCATGATCGGATCCTATTTTAGAAGTGCCCGCCTCGTTGCGTAGTGGCTAGCACTCTAGGCTATCACCGCAGAGTCCCGGGTTCGATTACAGGCTCTGCCAAGAAAATTATATCTGGACTGAGGTCTGGAACGGTGTACACGCAGCCTCGTTTTAAGGGGCGGAACTAAGAGGTCATCTGCCCCAAACTGAGAAGGGGTGGATTCAATTTACACCTCGGTCATCCTGGAAGTGGTTTTCCGTGGTTTCCCACTACTACTCCAGGCAAGTGCCGGGATAGTTCTTAACTGAAGGCCATGGCCGCCACCTTCCCAAATATCATCTGAATTACAAATTCACACACTAATAGAGCCATCGCAGTGGCACAGGTTATCAGACAAATTCCACACACACCCAAATACATGGGGCTACATGTTGCTAAGCCCCTCAATTAATCAACAACAAACAGAACATTTTAGTACTAGTACCAGCAAATACATTTACAACTTGCGCACAAGCAGATAGTGACAAAATCTACTCGGCATAGTTTTAGCTCCTTTTATTATTATTATTATTATTATTATTATTAGTAGTGGAGTAGTGGCGCTTCTGCCCCACTTCAAAACCCCCCTTGCTCTACTACTAAGCCTTAGTCATGTTAAATATTTCTCGAACGCGTGGTCCGATTTTGACAAATGAGGTATTGTTGGACTCGGGCTGACGTCCTCTTTGCTATGGACCACTCATTATATTTTTCAAAATTTTTTTGAAAATTTTTGTTTTCGAAAATAGGCGATAGTTTGAAAACCAAACAGGATAGAACGTTGTGCCATGGCTCAAACGAACAGTCTTTATGACCTTTATTTTTTGTAATAAAAAATTTTTATTTTTTATATTTTTTTGAAAACACTTTAATTTTGAAAATCCTATATTTTGGAAACTAGGAACTCTACAAAAAAAATTGTTTAACGTAAATCAATGGTCCCTACCCCCTCTACCCCCAAAATAAATTTCAAGTCTCTAGAATGAAAACCTGCAGTAGTGGGATGGTGGGGGAGCTGCTTATAAAAGCAAGTGGTGAGCCCCTGCGACCTTGGAATGGAACGAGTCATGCTAGGAAGGCGTGCTTGGATTCGTTTTTTTCGTCTCGTCGTGCTCTTTACGGGAATGTCGGTGTCGAAAATGTGAAAATCTGGAAACACAGTCTTTTTGGGGTAAAAACGTGATTTTAGACTTTTTGCTATATCTCACGAACCAATAACGCTAGAGGCGTGTTCGACAGGTCCAAGGACTCGGGGTAACGTCCTCTCTCCTATGGACCACTCGTTATAATTTTTAATAAAATTGGAAACTCGATTTTGGGGTAAACACATGTTTTTTGTGATTTTGCCGATATCTCACGAAGCAATAACGCTAGAGGCATGTACGATGGGTCCAAGGATTCGGGAAGACGTCCTCTTTGCTATGGACCACTCGTTGTAATTTAAAAAAAATTGGGAAACGCGATTTTGGGGTAAACACGTGTTTTTTATAATTTTTGCCGATATGTCACGAACCAATAACGCTAGAGACGTGTACGAGGTGTCCTAGCACTCGGGCTAACGCCCCCTTTCAAATGTGGTAGATATTTTTTTCGAAAAAATAATTCACAAAGGGCCTAACGCCATACATGTTGAAAAAAAAATCATTACCGTTACCTGTTTATAATGTTTATAAAGCGTGGTGGTTGAGAGAGACGATACGGCTGGGTGTGTGTGTGTTTCAACGAACCTGTCGCTGACCACGGTGGCTGTGTTCAATAGATCAATCGCTATTTCGACGGGTCGGTGTATGACAGAGCGAGGGTACGTTTTTTCACACTTTTTACCTTTAACGTGTAAACGGTGATGAGAACTTGGTTCTATGTTGGTCGAAGTGAGTACAGAAAACACACTTGCCGAGGAGCAGGAGGTGAATGTCATTTGAGCTTATGGGAAGGCGTTGATCTGACTTGACAACAGGTGACGCTTGAAGGTGAAATAATCTGACCATTGTGCTGGCAGGGAAGTGCAAAAGGCGTGCACACATGTGTGAAACCACAGGCACGCTAAACCAGTGACATCCTGTCTCGCTTCGTACGTGACAAAATGCAAGTCCATGTGAAATTTGATCTACCGCAGGTGTTCACCTGGGACGTTATCTGTCCACGTGCGCGATAACTGTTAACAAGTTACATCCTGTTTTGCTTCGTACGTGACAAAATGCAAGTTCATGTGAAATTTGATCCGGCACAGGTGTTCGCCTGAGACGTTAGCTGCCCACGTGCACGATAAGAGAATGTTCAAAGCGTGGGAAAAAAAAAGATTATACATGCAATGTGATATATAAAGACACGTCGCTGACATTTCCACTCGCACTTATGTGACTACTTTTGAACACGCTACAGCGTTGTGTGAAACACTTGGCCTTGTTTAACAGTTTTGGTGTTGGTGGAAAATACTTATTCTTGTTGTGAGGTAGGTATATATTTATTCATTTATACATTTATTGATTTATATATAAATACATGCAATTATTTATTGATTAGGTAATTAATGATTTTATTTATTTATTTGTTTGCAGATAACCGGCATACCTTACATGTCAGAGGGAGAAGAAACTATTGCACTTTTGAGCCCACTAGAAGGGAAGAGTAACAAGTCACTGCAAGTAAAGGTGAGATGATTTTTTTTAAACTAACTTGTTTCATTTTTTTTGTTTTATGTTTTATTTTATGAAATGTATGTATTAACCTGAATTTAGGTATTTATAGCGGTTTATTTTATTTATTTTTAGAAACTTGGAAAGAATAGCCTTACCGCCGTAGCAGTCGCTGAAAAAAACCAGAAACGCACTAAAGCGAAACCACTGCCAAAGAGTGAACTGTTTAAAACTCAGGTAAGTCCAACTTAAAAATGCTATTCCATTTTACCACTACTGAAAACTCGTAGACAAAAAAAAATTCATTACCTGTACATGACTGGGACAATGATTGCTTTCTTGATTAATGGCTATGTTGTTGTTGTTGACTGGGAAAAGTACAAGGCCATGTTGGATTTTCTAAAAATAAAATAATAAATTTAATTTATGGGTGGTTCCCTATGGACTCAACGAATATCCACAGGTTTGAACATGATAATGTGAACAAAATGACATGACATTCATTTTTGTTTATATATTGGTTAAAGGGAGGGTGGGGGAATGTAAATGACTGTAGCTTTATAAAAAAGAAAATAAGTACATGGGTTACTGTTTGTGCCAACATACAGTTTATTTTTAATGGTGTTTTGATATATTAATGCCAATTAACGTTAACGTTTTATTTACAAGTATTGATTGATTGATTGATTGATTGATTGAGTGATGGGTTATTTTGTTTGCTTTTAGGTGTCGTCATGTGCCATTAACGTAATGAACAGACAGTGAACAAGCATGCATTATGCTTTAAAGTACTCTGTGCAATGTTAATAACTTACAATAAGAAAACGTTTTATTATAACACATGGCGTTAGTACCAAATACAACAAGTGAGCAAGTTGGTTTACCACGTGGGTTAAATTTAAAATCAGAACATGATCGATGGTTAACATTTGAATCCTGGCCTGTAGGCTTTTTGTCGACGCATGAACTTGCAAAAGCCGGTTTTTTTTACTTGAACCGAGGAGATGTGGTGCGCTGTGTGTTTTGTCGTATTGAACTTTCACACTGGGAAGAAGGGGATGATCCCTTTAGAGACCATTTGCGATGGTCTCCTCACTGTCCTTACATGCTTGGAAAGCAAGTGGGTAACCTACACGTGCATTCATTTTACCGAACCACAAGGCCTATGGCCGCTACTTACGTTGCTGAATCACAAATAAATAATAATAATGATGTATTACCAGCCAACGGTAGTGTCGATATATGTGGTCCATATGCCATAGACAGTGTTGAATTGGCGTGTGCTTTTGAAAAATTGGGAGTTTGCAAGACTAAAGCACTAGCACACCCAGAGTACAGCTCTGTTGAAAAACGTTTCGAATCTTATAAAAATGTTTGGCCATTAATATTAAAACACCTTACCAAACAGCTAAGTGAAGCTGGATTTTTTTATACTGGTGAAGGGGATAAAACAATATGTTTTTATTGTGGATTTGCTTTAAAGGATTGGCAAATGACTGATGACCCTTTTGTGCAACACGCTCGTTGGTTACCAAACTGTAAATACATGGTGTTGCTTAAAGGTCAGGAATTTGTGAACACTATTCGTAAAGAAAAAGTGATTGCAGCACAAGACATAAAAGTGCCTTTAGAGTTAGAGCACGTGGAGCAAATACATAAGGCTGAAAGAAAAGACTTGTCTCACGAACAGATACAAAAGTGTGACCAACAATTATGTAAAATTTGTTATCAAGATGAACTAGGTGTTGTATTTTTACCCTGTGGACACATGATAGCCTGTGTCAAGTGTGCATTAGAACTTAACACTTGTGCTATATGCAGAAAAGTAGTATCTGCAACAGTTAGGGCATTTCTTGCATAACTAGTATAATTTATTCGCCATGGATAGTGCAAAATCCCTAATTGCACAATATTATTAAAGCTGTTTTAGAGTGTAATAGATATGCTTTTGTTTTGTTTATAGACTACTACAATGAATGTTTTGAATGCTGTGGGACAATCATGTGGCTTAGAGACAAAGAAGCTCAGCGAATTGCCAATGCATATTCCATTCCGCATTATCAAGATTCGGAAATTGAAAACAGCATATGGTGATCGTGTACTTTGTGTATGTGAAAACTTTGAGACATTTCTGCCTATACGGTTTAATGATATGTCGGAGAGTGTTTTTGATGAAGTCAATAATGCTGTGCAACCTGTACACTTAATTTATGAAGGTTTTAAAAACAATAGGTGCATGGTTCGTTTTAATTAAATAAATAAATAATGTGAAATAATAATGGAAATTATAAGTAATGACAATATACTGAAAAAGAAAGAAAATATGTGCATAGAATAGTAATGTTTTAGTGTTTAGTGTTGTCTTTAAAAATATTATGATGAAACCAAAAAAAATGTATATAAAGTTTGTAAATAAATGCAAAATGATGTTACAATGCTGTTTTATTTTATACAAAGTTAGTATATTTAACATTGCAGAGTATACATGATTATGACAATAAATGCATACTGAATACAAGCCTTTCTCACATTACAATAGTCTGTTATAGTTTTAAACACAAGGCTTGTTGTAGATCATTTTATAGCAATGTCCCTTTAATGTTGTTTTCGAAAAGTGGGGAAGCCACAATGGTTGTATTGACATAAAAACCTTATGGTTATTACTATTTAGTCACTTTGATCCCCTTGCAGATCAACAGCAGATGACCTAGTTGTTCCACTCTTTAAAACGACAACAACAACACTACCTCTTGCATAGTTTGTGATGTTGATGGCTCTTGCGACGTGGAAGATGGATTAAAAATAACTTTGAGAACAGGGGTTAAACGTTGATCATTAAACAATGCACTATTTTGAGTAGCAATATGGTTTTCTTGATTTTTTGTCGACGGCAACTGTGTTTCATGCGGTACACTACATTGATGATCACTGACACTTAAAACCTCACTATTTTTACTTTTTAGGTCACCACGACAATGTTTGGAACGTTGCTTTGAACAACGCCAAATAACAGTTCCATTTTTATTGGTTCGTTTCACAATATATGAATATCCTTTATAGTATGCGTAAGGCTTACCATACCTAGTCACTGATACTTCCATATCAACTGTCGAGCATAGACTAAGCTCTAGTAAAGTCAACTTGGTAATAAGAATACTAGTTTAATGTGAGAGCAAATATGGATCCAAAGAGTTCAGGTAAAAGTGAAAGCAAATAAGCAAATATTAGAAACAAGAGTTGGGGTGAAAGTGGTCGCAAAGTGGTAGACCCATTACACAATAATTTCAGCACGACGAAGCTCTTGTTCAATTTCTTTGATTTCCCAATCGTGACCAGTATGGCCAGATTGACGTGAGGCATGCAACAACTGTAGCCGCTGGACGAGCTTATTGGGATTGTGCCAGTATACAAATTTAACAAATGGATTTTTAGGTGTAAACAAAGCATTACCATTATCATGATCATTATCATCATCGTCATTATCATCATCATGATCACCATTATCATCATGACCATCATCACTGTTACTATATAGTCCTTTTTGATCCTCTTGCAATACCACTTTATTTATAGTCTGAGTTGATTTTGACAGTGTTGAAGGTTTCTTGGACGTTGACAACTGTCCTAACATGACGTTTTGAGGACATGATAAGTCCTTTTGAACAAACACTGTACTATCTTTAGCCGCAATATCGTTTTCTTGAACTTGCTTTTTAGCATTTTGATAATTGTTTGTAAACAGTAAGCGTGGTTCGTTTCGAGCACTACATTGATGAACACTCACACTTAAAACCTTTCCATTTTTACTTTTCAGATTGCCTCGACATTTTGTTGACCTCTCTTTTGAGCATCGCCAGAATATTATTCCATTCACATTCTGGCGATTATAGTTATAGGAGTAGCCTTGATAGAGTGCACGTAGCCTACCTTTGTTGGTTGTAATAAGTTCCATAGTAGTAACTGACCTGTCAGTACGATGTTCACACTACAAAGGTTACAACTGTTTTGCTGATGGAGTGACCTACTATAAGCTTATATATTGGCTTATGTGTTGGCTTTTTGTGTTGGCTTTTCGTGTTGGCTTTTGTGTTGGCTTATGTGTTGGCTTTTTGTGTTGGCTTTTTGTGTTGGCTTTTCATGTTGGCTTTTCGTGTTGGCTTATGTGTTGGCTTTTTGTGTTGGCTTTTTGTGTTGGCTTTTCGTGTTGGCTTTTGTGTTGGCTTATGTGTTGGCTTTTTGTGTTGGCTTTTTGTGTTGGCTTTTCATGTTGGCTTTTCGTGTTGGCTTATGTGTTGGCTTTTTGTGTTGGCTTTTTGTGTTGGCTTTTCGTGTTGGCTTTTGTGTTGGCTTATGTGTTGGCTTTTTGTGTTGGCTTTTTGTGTTGGCTTTTCATGTTGGCTTTTCGTGTTGGCTTTTCGTGTTGGCTTTTTGTGTTGGCTTTTCGTGTTGGCATTTCGTGTTGGCTTTTGTGTTGGCTTTTCGTGTTGGCTTTTTGTGTTGGCTTTTCGTGTTGGCATTTCGTGTTGGCTTTTCGTGTTGGCTTTTTTTGTATTGGCCTTTCGTGTTGGCTTTTTGTATTGGCTTTTCGTGTTGGCTTTTTGTGTTGGCTTTTCGTGTTGGCATTTCGTGTTGGCTTTTCGTGTTGGCTTTTTTTGTATTGGCCTTTCGTGTTGGCTTTTTGTATTGGCTTTTCGTGTTGGCTTTTTGTGTTGGCTTTAGTATTGGCTTTTGTATTGGCTTATTTGACAAGTTATTTGTGTCAATGTATTTAGTGGATTTTTTCTTGGTGTTGGAAAGTAGTTGAAAGAGAGGGAATATTTAAAGACTTAACCTCAGCTCACTAACCTAACCTAACCTTTCAACTCTCAGATGTTAATTAAATTCTGTGCATTGTCGAGTTGGAGCCCAAGACCTCAGGGGTAAAAAAAACAATTATTTTTGACGACTTATTTTGGTAACTTATTTTAATGGCTAACCTAACTTTACCTAACCTAACCTAACCTAACCTAACCTCAGCTCACTTTGGATATTACTAGTAAGTGTTCATATCCTCTGCTAGGTAGCATGCTAGTAGTACAGGTAGTGCTCATATTTACCGCTAGATAGCGGAAACATACTTTGCATGTTGCATGTGACACTTGTGAAGTTTAACCACATGCAAGACGTGCTTGTATAAGTTCTCTATTTAAACTCAATATACAATTAACCACTAAATGTTCAGAACTAACATGTATAGCCATGTTTAGGGTATATAGGAGACCCTTAGCAAGAAAGGCTGTCTAACCCACGAGTGTACAGCCTTGTCATACGCAGTAAGCCCCTGTTGGCAGAAAACAACAACAACAACAATTTGAGAAAGCCAACAGGGGCTTACTGCGTATGACAAGGCTGTACACTCGTGGGTTAGACAGCCTTTCTTGCTAAGGGTCTCCTATATACCCTAAACATGGCTATACATGTTAGTTCTGAACATTTAGTGGTTAATTGTATATTGAGTTTAAATAGAGAACTTATACAAGCACGTCTTGCATGTGGTTAAACTTCACAAGTGTCACATGCAACATGCAAAGTATGTTTCCGCTATCTAGCGGTAAATATGAGCACTACCTGTACTACTAGCATGCTACCTAGCAGAGGATATGAACACTTACTAGTAATATCCAAAGTGAGCTGAGGTTAGGTTAGGTTAGGTTAGGTTAGGTAAAGTTAGGTTAGCCATTAAAATAAGTTACCAAAATAAGTCGTCAAAAATAATTGTTTTTTTTACCCCTGAGGTCTTGGGCTCCAACTCGACAATGCACAGAATTTAATTAACATCTGAGAGTTGAAAGGTTAGGTTAGGTTAGTGAGCTGAGGTTAAGTCTTTAAATATTCCCTCTCTTTCAACTACTTTCCAACACCAAGAAAAAATCCACTAAATACATTGACACAAATAACTTGTCAAATAAGCCAATACAAAAGCCAATACTAAAGCCAACACAAAAAGCCAACACGAAAAGCCAATACAAAAAGCCAACACGAAAGGCCAATACAAAAAAAGCCAACACGAAAAGCCAACACGAAATGCCAACACGAAAAGCCAACACAAAAAGCCAACACGAAAAGCCAACACAAAAGCCAACACGAAATGCCAACACGAAAAGCCAACACAAAAAGCCAACACGAAAAGCCAACACGAAAAGCCAACATGAAAAGCCAACACAAAAAGCCAACACAAAAAGCCAACACATAAGCCAACACAAAAGCCAACACGAAAAGCCAACACAAAAAGCCAACACAAAAAGCCAACACATAAGCCAACACGAAAAGCCAACATGAAAAGCCAACACAAAAAGCCAACACAAAAAGCCAACACATAAGCCAACACAAAAGCCAACACGAAAAGCCAACACAAAAAGCCAACACAAAAAGCCAACACATAAGCCAACACGAAAAGCCAACATGAAAAGCCAACACAAAAAGCCAACACAAAAAGCCAACACATAAGCCAACACAAAAGCCAACACGAAAAGCCAACACAAAAAGCCAACACATAAGCCAATATATAAGCTTATAGTAGGTCACTCCATCAGCAAAACAGTTGTAACCTTTGTAGTGTGAACATCGTACTGACAGGTCAGTTACTACTATGGAACTTATTACAACCAACAAAGGTAGGCTACGTGCACTCTATCAAGGCTACTCCTATAACTATAATCGCCAGAATGTGAATGGAATAATATTCTGGCGATGCTCAAAAGAGAGGTCAACAAAATGTCGAGGCAATCTGAAAAGTAAAAATGGAAAGGTTTTAAGTGTGAGTGTTCATCAATGTAGTGCTCGAAACGAACCACGCTTACTGTTTACAAACAATTATCAAAATGCTAAAAAGCAAGTTCAAGAAAACGATATTGCGGCTAAAGATAGTACAGTGTTTGTTCAAAAGGACTTATCATGTCCTCAAAACGTCATGTTAGGACAGTTGTCAACGTCCAAGAAACCTTCAACACTGTCAAAATCAACTCAGACTATAAATAAAGTGGTATTGCAAGAGGATCAAAAAGGACTATATAGTAACAGTGATGATGGTCATGATGATAATGGTGATCATGATGATGATAATGACGATGATGATAATGATCATGATAATGGTAATGCTTTGTTTACACCTAAAAATCCATTTGTTAAATTTGTATACTGGCACAATCCCAATAAGCTCGTCCAGCGGCTACAGTTGTTGCATGCCTCACGTCAATCTGGCCATACTGGTCACGATTGGGAAATCAAAGAAATTGAACAAGAGCTTCGTCGTGCTGAAATTATTGTGTAATGGGTCTACCACTTTGCGACCACTTTCACCCCAACTCTTGTTTCTAATATTTGCTTATTTGCTTTCACTTTTACCTGAACTCTTTGGATCCATATTTGCTCTCACATTAAACTAGTATTCTTATTACCAAGTTGACTTTACTAGAGCTTAGTCTATGCTCGACAGTTGATATGGAAGTATCAGTGACTAGGTATGGTAAGCCTTACGCATACTATAAAGGATATTCATATATTGTGAAACGAACCAATAAAAATGGAACTGTTATTTGGCGTTGTTCAAAGCAACGTTCCAAACATTGTCGTGGTGACCTAAAAAGTAAAAATAGTGAGGTTTTAAGTGTCAGTGATCATCAATGTAGTGTACCGCATGAAACACAGTTGCCGTCGACAAAAAATCAAGAAAACCATATTGCTACTCAAAATAGTGCATTGTTTAATGATCAACGTTTAACCCCTGTTCTCAAAGTTATTTTTAATCCATCTTCCACGTCGCAAGAGCCATCAACATCACAAACTATGCAAGAGGTAGTGTTGTTGTTGTCGTTTTAAAGAGTGGAACAACTAGGTCATCTGCTGTTGATCTGCAAGGGGATCAAAGTGACTAAATAGTAATAACCATAAGGTTTTTATGTCAATACAACCATTGTGGCTTCCCCACTTTTCGAAAACAACATTAAAGGGACATTGCTATAAAATGATCTACAACAAGCCTTGTGTTTAAAACTATAACAGACTATTGTAATGTGAGAAAGGCTTGTATTCAGTATGCATTTATTGTCATAATCATGTATACTCTGCAATGTTAAATATACTAACTTTGTATAAAATAAAACAGCATTGTAACATCATTTTGCATTTATTTACAAACTTTATATACATTTTTTTTGGTTTCATCATAATATTTTTAAAGACAACACTAAACACTAAAACATTACTATTCTATGCACATATTTTCTTTCTTTTTCAGTATATTGTCATTACTTATAATTTCCATTATTATTTCACATTATTTATTTATTTAATTAAAACGAACCATGCACCTATTGTTTTTAAAACCTTCATAAATTAAGTGTACAGGTTGCACAGCATTATTGACTTCATCAAAAACACTCTCCGACATATCATTAAACCGTATAGGCAGAAATGTCTCAAAGTTTTCACATACACAAAGTACACGATCACCATATGCTGTTTTCAATTTCCGAATCTTGATAATGCGGAATGGAATATGCATTGGCAATTCGCTGAGCTTCTTTGTCTCTAAGCCACATGATTGTCCCACAGCATTCAAAACATTCATTGTAGTAGTCTATAAACAAAACAAAAGCATATCTATTACACTCTAAAACAGCTTTAATAATATTGTGCAATTAGGGATTTTGCACTATCCATGGCGAATAAATTATACTAGTTATGCAAGAAATGCCCTAACTGTTGCAGATACTACTTTTCTGCATATAGCACAAGTGTTAAGTTCTAATGCACACTTGACACAGGCTATCATGTGTCCACAGGGTAAAAATACAACACCTAGTTCATCTTGATAACAAATTTTACATAATTGTTGGTCACACTTTTGTATCTGTTCGTGAGACAAGTCTTTTCTTTCAGCCTTATGTATTTGCTCCACGTGCTCTAACTCTAAAGGCACTTTTATGTCTTGTGCTGCAATCACTTTTTCTTTACGAATAGTGTTCACAAATTCCTGACCTTTAAGCAACACCATGTATTTACAGTTTGGTAACCAACGAGCGTGTTGCACAAAAGGGTCATCAGTCATTTGCCAATCCTTTAAAGCAAATCCACAATAAAAACATATTGTTTTATCCCCTTCACCAGTATAAAAAAATCCAGCTTCACTTAGCTGTTTGGTAAGGTGTTTTAATATTAATGGCCAAACATTTTTATAAGATTCGAAACGTTTTTCAACAGAGCTGTACTCTGGGTGTGCTAGTGCTTTAGTCTTGCAAACTCCCAATTTTTCAAAAGCACACGCCAATTCAACACTGTCTATGGCATATGGACCACATATATCGACACTACCGTTGGCTGGTAATACATCATTATTATTATTTATTTGTGATTCAGCAACGTAAGTAGCGGCCATAGGCCTTGTGGTTCGGTAAAATGAATGCACGTGTAGGTTACCCACTTGCTTTCCAAGCATGTAAGGACAGTGAGGAGACCATCGCAAATGGTCTCTAAAGGGATCATCCCCTTCTTCCCAGTGTGAAAGTTCAATACGACAAAACACACAGCGCACCACATCTCCTCGGTTCAAGTAAAAAAAACCGGCTTTTGCAAGTTCATGCGTCGACAAAAAGCCTACAGGCCAGGATTCAAATGTTAACCATCGATCATGTTCTGATTTTAAATTTAACCCACGTGGTAAACCAACTTGCTCACTTGTTGTATTTGGTACTAACGCCATGTGTTATAATAAAACGTTTTCTTATTGTAAGTTATTAACATTGCACAGAGTACTTTAAAGCATAATGCATGCTTGTTCACTGTCTGTTCATTACGTTAATGGCACATGACGACACCTAAAAGCAAACAAAATAACCCATCACTCAATCAATCAATCAATCAATCAATCAATACTTGTAAATAAAACGTTAACGTTAATTGGCATTAATATATCAAAACACCATTAAAAATAAACTGTATGTTGGCACAAACAGTAACCCATGTACTTATTTTCTTTTTTATAAAGCTACAGTCATTTACATTCCCCCACCCTCCCTTTAACCAATATATAAACAAAAATGAATGTCATGTCATTTTGTTCACATTATCATGTTCAAACCTGTGGATATTCGTTGAGTCCATAGGGAACCACCCATAAATTAAATTTATTATTTTATTTTTAGAAAATCCAACATGGCCTTGTACTTTTCCCAGTCAACAACAACAACATAGCCATTAATCAAGAAAGCAATCATTGTCCCAGTCATGTACAGGTAATGAATTTTTTTTTGTCTACGAGTTTTCAGTAGTGGTAAAATGGAATAGCATTTTTAAGTTGGACTTACCTGAGTTTTAAACAGTTCACTCTTTGGCAGTGGTTTCGCTTTAGTGCGTTTCTGGTTTTTTTCAGCGACTGCTACGGCGGTAAGGCTATTCTTTCCAAGTTTCTAAAAATAAATAAAATAAACCGCTATAAATACCTAAATTCAGGTTAATACATACATTTCATAAAATAAAACATAAAACAAAAAAAATGAAACAAGTTAGTTTAAAAAAAATCATCTCACCTTTACTTGCAGTGACTTGTTACTCTTCCCTTCTAGTGGGCTCAAAAGTGCAATAGTTTCTTCTCCCTCTGACATGTAAGGTATGCCGGTTATCTGCAAACAAATAAATAAATAAAATCATTAATTACCTAATCAATAAATAATTGCATGTATTTATATATAAATCAATAAATGTATAAATGAATAAATATATACCTACCTCACAACAAGAATAAGTATTTTCCACCAACACCAAAACTGTTAAACAAGGCCAAGTGTTTCACACAACGCTGTAGCGTGTTCAAAAGTAGTCACATAAGTGCGAGTGGAAATGTCAGCGACGTGTCTTTATATATCACATTGCATGTATAATCTTTTTTTTTCCCACGCTTTGAACATTCTCTTATCGTGCACGTGGGCAGCTAACGTCTCAGGCGAACACCTGTGCCGGATCAAATTTCACATGAACTTGCATTTTGTCACGTACGAAGCAAAACAGGATGTAACTTGTTAACAGTTATCGCGCACGTGGACAGATAACGTCCCAGGTGAACACCTGCGGTAGATCAAATTTCACATGGACTTGCATTTTGTCACGTACGAAGCGAGACAGGATGTCACTGGTTTAGCGTGCCTGTGGTTTCACACATGTGTGCACGCCTTTCGCACTTCCCTGCCAGCACAATGGTCAGATTATTTCACCTTCAAGCGTCACCTGTTGTCAAGTCAGATCAACGCCTTCCCATAAGCTCAAATGACATTCACCTCCTGCTCCTCGGCAAGTGTGTTTTCTGTACTCACTTCGACCAACATAGAACCAAGTTCTCATCACCGTTTACACGTTAAAGGTAAAAAGTGTGAAAAAACGTACCCTCGCTCTGTCATACACCGACCCGTCGAAATAGCGATTGATCTATTGAACACAGCCACCGTGGTCAGCGACAGGTTCGTTGAAACACACACACACCCAGCCGTATCGTCTCTCTCAACCACCACGCTTTATAAACATTATAAACAGGTAACGGTAATGATTTTTTTTTCAACATGTATGGCGTTAGGCCCTTTGTGAATTATTTTTTCGAAAAAAATATCTACCACATTTGAAAGGGGGCGTTAGCCCGAGTGCTAGGACACCTCGTACACGTCTCTAGCGTTATTGGTTCGTGACATATCGGCAAAAATTATAAAAAAACACGTGTTTACCCCAAAATCGCGTTTCCCAATTTTTTTAAAATTACAACGAGTGGTCCAATGCAAAGAGGACGTCTTCCCAAATCCTTGGACCCATCGTACATGCCTCTAGCGTTATTGCTTCGTGAGATATCGGCAAAATCACAAAAAACATGTGTTTACCCCAAAATCGAGTTTCCAATTTTATTAAAAATTATAACGAGTGGTCCATAGGAGAGAGGACGTTACCCCGAGTCCTTGGACCTGTCGAACACGCCTCTAGCGTTATTGGTTCGTGAGATATAGCAAAAAGTCTAAAATCACGTTTTTACCCCAAAAAGACTGTGTTTCCAGATTTTCACATTTTCGACACCGACATTCCCGTAAAGAGCACGACGAGACGAAAAAAACGAATCCAAGCACGCCCTCCTAGCATGGCTCCTTCCATTCCAAGGTCGCAGGGGCTCACCACTTGCTTTTGGAAGCAGCTCCCCCACTACCCCACTACTGCAGGTTTTCATTCTAGAGACTTGAAATTTATTTTGGGGGTAGAGGGGGTAGGGACCATTGATTTACGTTAAACAATTTTTTTTGTAGAGTTCCTAGTTTCCAAAATATAGGATTTTCAAAATTCGAGTGTTTTCAAAAAAATATAAAAAATAAAAATTTTTTATTACAAAAAATAAAGGTCATAAAGACTGTTCGTTTGAGCCATGGCACAACGTTCTATCCTGTTTGGTTTTCAAACTATCGCCTATTTTCGAAAACAAAAATTTTCAAAAAAATTTTGAAAAATATAATGAGTGGTCCATAGCAAAGAGGACGTCAGCCCGAGTCCAACAATACCTCATTTGTCAAAATCGGACCATGCGTTCAAGAGATATTTAACATGGCTGAGGCTTAGTAGTGGGGCAAGGGGGGTTTTGAAGTGGGGCAGAAGCGCCACTACTCCACTACTCCCGTCAGCGCGCAGCGAGCCATCCCCCGTGAACAGGCTTACGCCTAGTCCCCAGGTCGGCCCGCCACGAGCTAGCGGGTCCTGTGTTCGACTGCAGTAACTTCCGGATAGACTTGAGGGTTTGAGTGATGTTTATCGTGTAGTATAATGTTGTTAGAGTTCGTTTGTGATGTGGAACGTGTTGAAGTGATTGCGTTATGATGTTTTATGGCCTGTAGTGTGTCTTCCGGTCCGCCAAGCGCCATCTCGGGCGACCGGGTTCGCACCCAGCCCCCAGGCAGGCACCTAGCGGTCCCAGAATCCTGGGTTCGGTTCTGACTGAGTGTTTAGGGCTGTGGGATGGCTGAGAGTTGGGAAAGGAGCTGGAGTAACTGTGTGAGGACTGAGTTAGTGTTAGTAGGAGGGGGAGAGGTTTTGAGAGACATGAGGGCGGGGATGTTAGAGTGGTCGCGTTGTCTGAACTTCAACTGCCGTCGCCTGATGGCTGTTTTGATGTAAGCGCAACCGGAATAAGAGGCCGCGTGCGCACCACCACAGTTGACGCACCGTGGTTTGTCTCTGGCCACATAACATCCAGTGTGGTGATGGTTATCTCCACACCGATTGCAACGAGCCTCGTGGGGGCAACTAGCAGCATTATGTCCCAATCGCTGACAGTTGAAACACTGGAATATTAGTGTAGCATGTGGTTTGGGAGGAGGACGACGAGTCGCCCGTGTTTTTGGATGAGGATTTGATTCTACTGTGTCAGGGGGAGGGACGTTGTCAGGTGCGCCATCGCTCTCTGAGGGAGGGGCGACTGCCTGTGAAAGAATGGAGGCTTGTGTTGTTTGAGAGCCGTTATGTTCGTGTATTGTTGGCTTGGTGCGTTGTTTGGAGTCTGTAGAATTTATTGCGATGGTTCGGTCTGTTGGGCTGGTGAATTGTGTATTTTTGTGCTAGCGTTTGGGTCGGATGTGCGCCAGATGGGTTTGCGTCCAAGTTTCTGCTACATTGGGTTCGGTTTGCGAGTGTTCGTGAAAGTATTCCGGTGAATATGTTTGGGAAGCCTTTGTGTATTTGAGAGTAGGCGGCAAGGGCGGAGGGTGGGGAATTGTGTCAGTTTTGACCTCCTGTTTGGGCTCGAACGTATCTTCTGTTTGTGTCTGTGCTGTTTCTGTAGTAGTGTCCTGGAATGGGATCAGAGTGAATGTGGGAATGGCTGGATGACTCATGAGCGCTCTCATGATGGTGTTTAGACGGTCGTCGTGAGTTGGTGTGATGGCGATGTGGTAATTACGAGGTTCCTCAATCTGAGTAATGAACTTCGCAATCGGTGTGAGCACACTGATTACTGCTCCTCTAAGTGAGTTCATGTGTTTCCAGTTTTGGGGCGGACGGATGACGATCAGTGTGCTCTTGGGAGCTCGCCATGTGGGTGATTCGTACCATAGCCCCTGTCCAAAATCAAAGTCTGGGAAGGAGCCATGGCGCGGTGTTGGTTGTGGCGGGCTGCAAGTGGGTTCATGGCTCGGGGATCTTGCAACTAATTCGCAGGCTTGGAGCCAAAGGGCGTGGTAATGTGGGTCCATGTAGTGAGTGGTAGTGTAAGCTGAGATGAATGAAAAGAATGTAGAAGAAAGAAGTGGTCAAATGCTGTTGCAGACCGTAGAAAATTAAATTTGGCTCGCCCAAGAAGTGATGCCAGTCGCACAAGGTTAAACAGTTGATCGGATGTAGCCGTGACAGTGTGCGAGCTGGCAGAAAATAAATTTAAATAATTAATCAGAGATTAATTATTTGGCTGCTGCAGGGATGGAAGGATGAGTTATGCTTGACTGTACTCTGGGGAGATAGGAAGTTCTTGACGTGGATGGAGTGAAGATGGGCTGGCAACAATGGCTTGGTTACAACAATGGGTAACGGATTTGAAAGGGAGGGAAGGGGATTGTTGGTTTTTAAATGTGGGCTAGAGGAAGGCTGTTGACTCGGTGGCAGCGATGATGAAGCGGCGTGGAAGGTGGATCATCAGTTGACTCGGTTAGGTCAGAGCTCGGCGCAGAGAGGTCTGGTCCGCTCGGGAGCTGATCTCGGAATGGAACTGTGTGAAAACCACCAGAGTAGTCTCTATTCTCCGATTGAAGTCGCTGGCTGCGAGCGGAGCGAGCTTCTAATCGTTTAAAGTAGCCGCTGGCTGCGCGAGCGAAGCGAGCGAGCCAGCGGCGTGTGGACCAGGTACGCGGTGCGACTAAGCGCTCCTTAGCCTGGGTTGTTACTTGAAGAGGGGATTTAAAAATTGTAGATTGAATTTAGGTGGAGTAACGTTATTTTTTACAGGAATTAAACTATAAATAAAATATAGAGGCGCCTACCGGGGCAGCCGTCGGTCGCGGAGCGACCGATGTTTGGGAAGCCTTTGAGTATTTGAGTGTAGGCGGCATGGGCGGTGGGAGGGGAATTGTGTCTGTTTTGTCCTCCTGTTTGGGCTCGGACGTGTCGTCTGTTTGTGTCTGAGTTGTTTCGATTGTTGTGTCGTGAAATGGAATGAGTGTGAATGTGGGAATGGCCGGATGGCTCGTGAGCGCTCTCATGATAGTGTTGAGGCGGTTGTCATTTGTAGGCGTGATGGCGATGTGATAGTTGCGAAGTTCCTCAATCTGGGTGATGAACTTCGCAATGGGTGTGAGCACGCTGATTACTGCTCCTCTAAGTGAGTTCATGTAGTTGTAGTTTTGGGGCGGGCGGATGACTATCAGCGTGCTCTTGGGGGCTCGCCGTGTGGGTGATTCGTACCATAGCCCCTGTCCAAAATCGAAGTCCGGAAAGGAGCCATGGCGCGGTGTTGTTTGTGGTGGACTGCAAGTGAATTCATGATTCGGGGGTCTTGCAGCTATGTCGCATACTTCGCCCCAAAGGGCGTCGAAGTTTGCGTCCATGTTGTGTGTGAAGTAGTAGCGGGATGAATGAGTGGATGAAAAAGAGTGAGAATGACGAATGAAGTGGTCAAATGCTTTCGCAGACCTTTGGAAAGTAGGTTGGCTCGCCCAAGAAGTTAATGCCTGTCGCACAAGGTTAACAGTTGTTCGGTTGTAGCCGTGACAATGTGCGCGCAGGCGGAAAGTTTAAATAATTAATTAAAATAAATTAATTATTTGGCTGCTGCAGGGTTGGAGGGAAGAGTTAGCTTGGCTGTACTCAGGGGAGATAGGATTTGCTTGACGTGGATGGTGCGGAAGGCGGGCTGGTGGCAATGGCTTGGTTGTAATAATGGGTAACGGTTGGAGGGGAAGGATTGTTGGCTTGAATTATGGGATGGGTATCGATTTGGCAGGTTCGAGTCTCGATGGCTGTGGCGAAGTTGCAACGTGGAAGGTGGACCATCAATAGGTATCGTGATTCGGAGCTCGTAGCGACGACGTCTGACCTGTACCGTGGCTAGGCTCAGACAACGACAGCGGAGCGAGCCAAGTCAAGTCAAGTTCTGGTGCTATCCAGGCAAACAAGCAACTATCTACACAGCCAACAATACAGCCAACAATTCAACCACTTGAAGACCCAATTACAGCACCAAACCCTTCCACCACTCAGACGGTCGCCTCTCCCTCAGAGACCGACGTCACCACAGTTAACTCCACTCCCACAAACACTGTAAATTCTTCCCCCAACACAAAAAGACAGAGGCCACGGCCTCCCCCTTCCAAACAACACACGACTCTAGTTTTTCAGTGCTTCAACTGCCAAAAATTGAACCACAACTCCGCGTGTTGCCCCTACAGGATCCGCTGCAACCGATGTGGGGATAATCATCACCATTCGGTCTGCAAGATCCCTAAAGACAAACCTAAGTGCGTCAATTGTAGTGGTGCGCACGCGGCCTCATTTGGAGGTTGTCCCTACATAAAAACAGCTATTAGGCGAAAGCAGTTGGAGCTCAGACAACGCTCTCACACAAACATTCCCCCTCTCATGTCACTCAATGTCCCCTCACCTACATCTAACTCTAACTCAGCTCTCACTCAAATACTGCACTTCATTCAACACCTAGCTTCCACAACACTTTAAACTCTTCCGTCAGTCCCCCCCCCCAATTAAACCTTAATCCCTGACCCAGTGGCTCAATCTGCCTGGGAGGCAAGGTGTAACGCCAACCTACCCGGGATGAGGGGCCGCGGGTCATGGGACCGCCAAAAATTCACAAACAAAAATAACAATACCACACAACTGAGGCTTATCATTATTATTTTCTCTCAAACCCACAACAGGACTATTAATTTCACCTTCTATAAAACCAAACCTAACTAGAGGTTAACTATTCTCAGGCTGTGACTTGCAAGTCACCTTAGAAAGGTGACTGCAGGAAGAGGCAGAGTCTGGTGCCCGTAAACCGGGCTCCTTTTACTCTAGTTTGAGGGGCTGAATTTTGGAGGGTGATTAAAATGGTCTAATCTCTGAATGAAGTCGCTGGCTGCGAGCGGAGCGAGCAGTCAGCGACGCTTGGAAACCAGGTACGCGGTGCGACACAATGCGCTCCTTAGCCTGGGTTTGTAGATAGAAGGGGGAATGTTTAAGTTGTGGTTATAATGTTTTTAGTTTTATATTTAAATTAAATTTGACTGGCGCGGGCTGCCCCGCCAGCTTTGCCATTGAGGTGTTAGGGGAGTTGATTTATTGATAATAATGATGAAATTTGTAGAGATTTAATATTTATTTGTTGTTAATTTACTGTGAATGACTAGTTAAAATAGATCTAATTTTGGTTACAGACGGCCAGTCAGTTAGCCTTCACTCGCTCGCCTGTGACGTCCGTGGCGACTTGCAGCAGCTGCTTCAGCGTGGTAATAGTTATAATAATTGAATTAGATTTGTTTTAGGAAGGAAAGACCTCTGAGAGGTTGGTTTGAAGTGTGAAAATTTGTTAGACCTGGAGTAGGTAATTGTTGAAATGTTATAATTTAATAAGCCTCGCTTTGATTTGGAAAGATGAATTGAGCTGTATTGTGATCGTCCCAGCCGAACCCGCGACCCACGATGCACCATCCGGGGTGAGCCGGCCGTGGCCAGCCCCCCCGGCAGGCAGGCCGCGAGGTGGATAAGACGAAGCGGTGATAGTGTAATTGTAGAGTTAATTTTGATTTTGTGGCGCCGAGTTTGAATTTACGTATGAGCCACGCTGATTGGCTGCTCAGATTTTGCGCAGCCAATCAACGTCTGGGTAGTCTGCAATGTTTATGTTATGAATAAAATGTATTTGAGAGGTCGGCTCAGGCTTCGTGTTGGTGGATTTACATTGCTACAGCTGTAAGCTACTGGAGCAGGCTTAACAGCTGTGAGAGAGCAGTGGCGTGAGGGAAAGGAGGGGGAATTCGCGGTAGTGACATGAGGGCCGGAATGGATGTGTTTGAACGTTGTCTGAGTTGCAACTGCCTTTGCTTAATAGCTGTTTTAATGTAGGGGCATCCATTATAAGAGGCCGCGTGGTCGCCCTTACAGTTGACACACTTAGGTTTGTCGCGTTGTACCTTACAGACAGAGTGGTGATGAGAATCTCCACATCTGTTGCAGCGGGTGCTATAAGGGCAGTTCGCGGCATTATGATGGATTCTTTGGCAGTTGTAACACTGTATGACTAGTGTGGCGTGTGGTTTGGACGGAGGATGTTTAGTCACCCGTGTACTTGGTTGTGGTGAGGCCACAGTGCGTGCGGGAGGAGAAGGGGAAGTCGCGGTGCTGTTAATGTTCGGGCCTGTTTCTTCTGTTGGATTGGACTGTAGATTGATGGTTTGAATGGCTTTGTGTTTATGTCTTGTTCGCCGTCTCTTTTTTGGCATTAGAGAGCGTGTTTGTGTGAATCTGGTGCCGAGATCTGGTTCTGTCTGCATGGATTCGTGTTGTATTTCTATGGAGTCTGTCTGTGTGATTTTAACGCTCTGATAAATAGGTAGAGGAGGCGGGATTGGGATGGTTTGAGTGCTAGTGTCGGATTTTGGGATTTCGTTAGGGACTGGGTTCGAGGACTGGCATAGGTCTGCTTGGGTTCCTTTGGAACGTTCATCTGTAGGAAGGGGGCTTAGGAGCGTGTGAGAAGGGATTCCTGGATGGCTTAAGAGAGCCCTTCTGATGCAGGACAGACGAATGTTTTTGGTGGGAGTGACTGTGATTATGTGGTTATGAAGCTCTTCGATTACGGAGATAAATCGAGCTAGGGGTGTGAGCACATTGATTATTGCCTCCCTTATGCCTTGCAGATGTTGTTTGCTTGGCGGGCGGATAACTATCAATGTGCCTTTGGGTGCTCGGCGTGTAGGGGATGTGTAGAACAGCCACGTAGTGTAGTCAAACTCGGGAAACGTACCGTGGACTGGTGTGGGAGGTGGTGAACTGCAGAATGCCCTGTTAAGGTCTCCGGCCGAGGAAGCGCCGTAACCTACCCACTGGCCTTCTGCATTCATGTTCGTGCCTGCGTGAGAGTGTAGAGAGCGAGAGTAGAGAGAAGAGAGAATGGATATGGGTCAAATACGAGTGTAGACCCTGTAATATATAGTTTTGGCTCGCCCAAGAAGAGAAATACCAGACGTTCTAGGTTACCAGTTATTATGCGGATGGGCCGCGACAGAGAACGTGCTGGTTTGAAATTTAAAATAATTAATTGATTTATTAATTAATCAATCAATTAATTTTTGGCTGTAGGGTGATGGCGGGAAGAGTTAGACTTGATTTAACTCTGGGATGATGGATTTTCTTGATGTGGATTGTATAGAAGGTGGGATGGCTGATAACAATGGCTTGGTGAGGAAGTGATTTGACAATGGGTAGCGGTTAAGATGGGATTGTTGATTTGAATTGGGAATCGGTGAAGGGGTGCGGGATGGCTGTAGACTCGGTGGCAGCGATGTTAGCGTGACGTGGAAGGTGGATCATCGGCTTTGCATCGGTTGGTTCGGAGCTCGTGGCAGCGACGTCTAACCTGGACCGTAGCAGAGCTGCTGCTAATCGGTTTTGAAGCCGCTGGCTGCGAGCGAAGCGAGCAGACCAGCGGCGCTAGGGGACCAGGTACCGTTGCGTCAGTGCGCTACTCTGCCTGGTGTATAATATTTTAGGGACGTAATTTTGAATTTGTTTTGTGAATTTAAAGTATTGTTTAATAATAATAAAAATAGTTTTTGCCGCCGCAAGCGATGTGTCGGCCGCGAAGCGGCCGACAATCGCTTCGGCGGCGCGTGTATAAGATTGGGATTTGTTTTAAAAAGAAATTATTTGGTATAAGGTGGAATAATAAGTAGATTTGCTAATTAATGTTAGTTACGGGGAATAAACAGTTGTCATAGCAGTCGAGCTCTTTAGTTACTAGCCTGGTGTTCTGGCTTTATGTAAGACGTGCGCCATGGCCGGCGTTGCAGTAGCTTCCGCTTATTGATAATAATAATAATCAAGTGCTTTGAAAAAGTTACGTTTTAGCTTAAGGAAGGAAGACACACCGCTAGTGGGTTGGCGTTTGATAGTATGAAATTGTTGAAAAAGACCTGAAGTAGGTTAATTTGTTTAAAAGTAAAATAATAATAATATATAAGCCTCGCTATTTGGGAGTAATGATTAATTAATGATTTTGAATGATTTGTAAGGGCTGTGAGTTTACTGAGTTGTGATTGGCTGGATTCGAATATGCCGGCTGAGCGGGCGTCTGTACTGTGCTGCGATTGGTGGATTGTTTTTGGTCCGTTTTGGGGTGTTTCTGATGATAAAAATTTCATTTTTTTTTTGTCAAAAAGTGTATTTTGGAGGTGTGCCTGTAGTGTAGAGTAGGTTTTGTTTGAATATGTTGGTATTTGGTTGAAAAAGTTAGTCGGACGTTGTAATCCTGGCCTGTGATTGGCTATCCGAGTTCCGCAGTCTCTGAGCTGTTCCCCCAGGGGCTCACATCTTGTGGGCGTGGGTTGGCGACCACGGGGCCCCAGCTGAGTCCGGCATTGCTTCCACTTACTTGTGCCGGGCTCCTCTCTGTCTTCTTTCCTGTCGACCTCACTTGGTCAACTCTTGTTCTCTTCTGACCCCGACGGTATTAGGGTATCCGAGGCCTAGGGAGTCTCTTCCTTTCCCGCCTTAATTGGCCCTTGTCTCATCTTTTCTGATACCCTCCTTCTGCGAGGGGTCAGCCTTCTTTTTCTCTTCCTTTTACCTCCTGCCTTGTGCTCTAGGCCCTTAAGGAGGCAGGGTGTATGTAGCCCCACCACTTCTGGTGCACCCTAGATAATGCTACACCCTCAGGGGCTCACGGCTGGTGAGTTCGGGAGTTGGCGACCCCGAGGGATTCCTGAGCTGGGTCCGTTTTCCCCTTTTGTCCCTTATCTTTTGGGCGGACCCTCTCCTCTTTCACTTTCCTATATGCCTTTCATGGCTCTCCCTCCTTCCAAGTCCCTCAATCCGCCTTCTCCGAGGGTTGAGGGCATTTCTTTTCCTTCTGTCCTTTTATTTGCCTTATTCTCCTTTAGTTTTCCATTTAGTTAGTTTTATTTTTAAGTTCGCTTTTCGTTTTCATCTTCACGATCACCCAAACCATCAGGGGCCGATAACCTAGATGTTAGGCCCCTTAAAACAACAATTATCATCATCATCTCTGAGCTGTTTTGAAGTGAATATGTAAATTTTGTGTTTCTGGAACGTGTTAAAAGTTAAAAATTCAGCGTAATGGAAGTTAATGATTTAATTTTGGATTTCGGAAAATAATAAATTAGGGTGTGTGTGAATAAAGAATGACCCTCCAGCCCGACGGATAGGCTTTCACCTAATCCCCAGGCAGGCCCGCAACGAGCCGACTGGTCCTGTGTTCGACCGCGGAAACTGTCAGATAGCCTTTGAGTGTATTTGTAACTGTAATATTGTTTTGAGAGTGATTCTGAGTTGGGAGAATGTGTTTTTGGGTTATTGTTTACTGTGATATGTAATTTGCCTGGCTGTGTTGTGTTTTCCGGTCCGCCAAGCTCCATCTCAGGTGACCGGGTTCGAGCCCCTTCCCCAGGCAGGCGCCTAGCGATCCCGGAGTCCTGTGTTCGGTTTGGGGCTGGGTGTCTATGTAAGTGGGATGGCTGAGAGTTGGGAGAGAAGCTGTAGGAGCTGTGTAAGGGCTGAATTAGTATGTTGTGGGAGTGTAGTGGCAAGTTGGGCTGTAGGGGGAACTGTTTTTAGTGAGAGTAGTGATGGTATGGGACTGGTTCGGTGCCTGGTTTGTGCTCTCTGTCTGCGCCTGATGGCGTCCTTAATGTATTGGCAGCCTCCATAACTTGCCGCGTGATTGCCCCCACAGTTTACACACGTGGGGCTGTCCTTTTGCACCTTGCAATCAAGTCAAGTTTTAGGGCAGTAACGTCACCCTGGCGCGCGGAGCGCGCCAGTGGGCAATGTGAGCGCGTTAGCGCGAACAATCGCCCTTGTGACGGTGGAAGGCACTGGTGCTCCTATTGGTGCTCCTTTTAGCCTTTTTCGAGTTGTGAAAAGTTGAATTAAATTTTATTTTCTCGTCAGCTATGAGGAGATAAAATTTTTGATTTTTAAGTAGTTTGATTTTAATGTGTATTTTTATTAATTTGTTGTTGCATTTCGTAATTTTAATTTTTTTTAAGTAAGAAAAAACTTGTAATGACAGTCGTCCGTTACTCGATGGGCGAAGGTCTTGGCGGAGAGCTCGGTTTCGAAGCTTGCGACTTGCTCGGCTGCTAGCTTGCGAATTTGTGTGTGGCTTGCAATCTACTATTCTCGGGCAGTGACATGCAAGTCACCTTAGGAAGGTGACTGCAGGAAGAGGCAGAGTCTGGTGCCCGTAAACCGGGCTCCTTTTACTCTAGTTTGAGGGGGAGAATTTTGAGGATGATTATAAAATAAAAATGAATTAAGTAAATTTACTCTGGCTATGGTTTAATGAGTAACCGATAGCCAGAGTTTTTGCAGTGATTGGGTTTAGTTATGAAAGGAGTGAAGTTATGAATTTAATTACTAGTTGCCAGAGCAACCAGTTAATTATAGGGGCAGTGCAAATTTAAACAGAGAATAGCAGAGTTTCTCAGCGTACGTTCGAGTCAGGATGTGCCGGATGGTCATTATTGGCCAGTGCACACTCCTGCCGATGCTGTAGATGTTAGTTGACAGATTCGCTCGCCATGGTTTGAATGTATTTAATTTTTAGTGTGTGTATATTGTTTTATTGAGCAGCAGCTTCGTAGATTTAATTGAAAAAGTAGCAGACCTTTAGTAGGTAGAAGTTATGTAGTGCTTTGGAGAAGTGAGAAATAAAGACCTGTAGTAGGTTTTGCATTGTTATATAACAATGCATTGCGTTGTAAAAAAAAGCCTCAGCTACCACCTCATAGTGTTAAAAATTGTGTAATGAGTATGTAACTAGTGTTATTGTAGTGTAAAGACTGACACTGGAGCGGGGAATTTGATTTTTGAGCAGCTGCTCGCTGATTGGCTGAAGGTGTGACCTGATTGGCTGATGGCTGTATGAAGTTTATATGGATTTATATGTAAAAATAATGTGATATTGTAATTAATTATTGTTAAATTAGTCTGTTGAAGGTATGAATTGATGTTTTAAGAGTTTGGAAGCCAGTATAGCGCAGGCCAATCGGAGAGATCGGCCCCGCTAGACCGGCCTCCTAGTAGGTACTTAGTTCGAGTCTTGTAATACGCTCCAGTGCAGTTTGGTGTGTTTGTTGCTCCGAGGGCCATGGTTCGTCACCCCAGGCGGGCTGGCAGGGCCTTACCCCCTAGGCAGACTTCGCCACGGCTCCCGGAAAGATGTATTGTGAAGGGATGTGGAGTTAAAATGTTGTGGAAGCTAATTGCGTGAGAATCTGTAGAATGTTAGTGAGGGCTGAATTCTGTGTTAGAACTGGCGGCTGTGGGATTGTGAGAGACATGAGGGAGGGAAGGTTGGAAGTAGCGCGTTGTCTGAGTTCCAACTGCCTGTGTCTTATGGCTTTTTTGATGTAACTGCAGCCACCATAAGACGCTGCATGATTGCCCTTGCAATTGCAGCACTTAGGACTGTCAATTGGAGTCGCACAGGTCTTATGGTGATGTGGATCACCACACCTGTTGCAGCGAGCCTCGTGTGGGCAATCAGAAGCGTTGTGGCCCAGTCTTTGGCAGTTGAAGCACTGGTAGATGAGTGTAGAATGTTGTAGGTTTGTGGACGACGTTTCGCCCGTGTTCTTGTTTTAGGGGTTGAATTTACTGTGTTAGAGGGAGGCGAAGAAGGGGATTCAGTGGCGTGAATGCTGAAGGCAGGCTGGGGAGAGTCTGTTTGAGTAATTGTTTCAACGGGGCTTGGTGGAACTGTTTTAGTGTTTTTTGTTTTGTTTTTCTTGTTTCTTTTGCCCGTTTGGGTCCAGACTTGTGTCCATCTTTCTCCTGTCTCCGTGTGTGTTTGAGTTTGTTCGTGGAAGTGTTCAATTGTGTCTGTTTGAGCGTGTTTCTTGCTGGTGTAGATGGGCATGGGAGGAGGAGTAGGAATGGTTTGAGTGGCTTTAGGGCGTGTTTCTGGTGCGCAGTCGGTTGGCTGATCTGTTTGAGTTTGGACTGAGTAGAATTCTGTATGAATGTACGGGATGAAAGTGTATGGGGGAATGTAGGGATGGCTCCGGAGAGCCCTTATGATTGCGTGGATGCGGTAGTCCCTGGTAGGTGTAATAATGACTTGATGGTTTACCAGTTCCTCGATGTTCGTAATGTAGTGTGCAATAGGTGTGAGCACGCTGATTATTGCTTCGCGGGTAGCGGGCAATTGTTTGTAGCCCGGTGGGCGGACTACAATCAGCGTGCTTTTGGGAGAACGGCGTGTAGGAGATTCGTACCATAGCCTCTCTCCGTAGTCAAAGTACGGGAAGGTGCCATGGCGCGGTGTAGGTGCAGACTCGGTGTCAGTGTGTTGTGTAGGAGCCCATGACTGGCTGCTTTCCTCCGACAATGACTGTGCGAAGTCGGCAAACGCAGTCACGTGATCCATTAGGTCCATGAGTGTAGCTGTGTGAAAGTGGATGTAGATGTAGGTAAGTTGTTTTAAGGGGTCAAATACCGTGGTAGACCCTTGCGTTGAAGATGGCTTGCCCAAGAAGTTAATGCCTGTCGCACAAGGTTAACAGTTGATCGGTTGTAGCCGTGACAATGTGCGCGCAGGCAGAAAAAAAAAATTAAATAATTAATTAATTTAATTAATTATTTGGCTGCTGCAGGGTTGGAGGGAAGAGTTTAGCTTGGCTGTAACTCGAGGGTGATAGGATTTGCTTGACGTGGAATGGGGCGGTAGGTGGGAAGGCGACAATGGCTTGGATGTAACAATGGGTAACGGTTGAAAGGGAAGGAAGGGGGATTATTGACTTGAAATTGGGAGTGGGTATTGGTTAATGGCTAAGGCAGGTTGGAGTCTCGATGGAAGTGGCGAAGAAGCGGCGTGGGTGATGGACCATCAATTTGGCATCGCTTGGATCGGAGCTCGTGGCGGCAACGTCTGACCTGTGTCGTGGCTAGGCTCAGACTTCACTCCTCACTGACTGTCGCTTGCAATCTCAAGTCAAGTTCTCGGGCAGAAACGACCCCTAGCGCGCGGAGCAATCAAGTCAAGTCTTAGGGCAGTAACGTCACCCTGGCGCGCGGAGCGCGCCAGTGGGCAATGTGAGCGCGTTAGCGCGAACAATTGCCCTTGTGACGGTGGAAGGCACTGGTGCTCCTATTGGTGCTCCTTTTAGCCTTTTTCGAGTTATGAATAGTTGAATTAAATTTTATTTCCTCGTCAGCTATGAGGAGATAAAATTTTTGATTTTTAAGTAGTTAGATTTTAATGTGTATTTTTATTAATTTGTTGTTGCATTTCGTAATTTTATTTTTTAAGTAAGAAAAAACTTGAAATGACAGTCGTCTATACTTCCAAACAGCAGTGTAGGATGTATACTTGTGGTTGATTTGACTATTCGTTCGCTCATTGGCTTGTAGCAGCAGCTTCAGGGGGTGATAATAATATGGAAAATGGTAAAATATATAGTTTGAAGAGAGTATGTTTTAGGGCAGTGCTGAAGGGGTCGGACCGCGAAGTAAAACGGGCGGTCAAGCGAAGCAGCGGACGACTCGGCGGCCCAAATTATCTGATACAGTCAGGCCTCAACCGATCCGTACCAGCAATCGCTTCAGCTCTCTGGAAGTGGAAGCCTCTGAGAATGAGAACGAGTCCCTTACTGAAAGAGACTCAGAATCAGAGGCCCATCGAGACTCCTGCGCTGAGGACTCATACGCCGAAGCGAGGGCCAGAGACCAAGCATCAAATCCCCGCCACCAAAGAACTAGACGGTACGTTAAAACAAAAACCGCCACTTCTAACAAAGAGGCTTTCCCTCCTCAGCCTTCTACTAGCGCAGCACCTTCAACCAGCACAGCCACACAAAATATTGAAGCTCACGCTTCCCAGCCAAAAACCAGTCCAGCCCCTCAAACTAAGCAGACAACCCTTCCTCAAACCTCTTCAAATACAGTCCAACATTTCGGCCCGCCTAGCTCTCCCTCTTACACTCCTAGCGCCCCTCCCCCAAATAGACCCATGCTTATAACACCTAATGCCATACACTATCAGTCGCAAGCTCAGCCCCATGCTGGGCCACAATTGCCAACTCCTCCTCATTACCATCCAGGACAAACAGCTCTGAAATTCACCAGGCAACCAGTACCAGATTTTATGCCCACTGAGCTGCGGCTGATACTCCAAACATTGCAGGCAGTTTTAACAGACATGACACGCAAATACATAGAAACAATCCAGCAGCTTGATCACCATCTCCAACAATTACTGGTTACCCTCGTACATGTCTAAATGGCTGACAAGGTAATAAAAATAATATCTTGGAACAGTAATGGCCTAGTAACAGCCCCGAAAAGACTAGAGCTACGACAACTACTCCACGACCACGATACTGACGTATTACTGCTCCAAGAGACAAAACTGACAGACAAACATAAGTTTTATCTTCCTGGATATATTACTTATCGACAGGACAGACCGACAAACGGAGGAGGAACTATAATTGCAATAAAGAAGAAATATTCACATAACGAAATTAAACTACGAAGAACTACAAACATAGAAGCTAATGCCGTCGAAATTCACATTGGGAAAAATACTTACACGCTAATATCAGCTTATAATCCACCAAAGAAACACATACTTGCAAAAGATTTAGACACACTCTTAAACTACGATCATGTTATACTATCCGGTGATCTAAATTCAAAACACTATAGCTGGGGATCAGCTAACGAAAATGACAACGGGAGAAGGTTATTTCAACACCACGCAAGAAATGACTATTTTATATACTGTAACGTGCACGGGGTTCGTGCAATTGCCGAGCGGTCGCCATTCTTTATCCTCGTAGTGACGGGCAGGCGGGGTGGGTGAGCAATGCGGAATGGCCAGTCCGGCCAGGCTAATTGTGTAAGCTCCTCCCAAGGCCGCCAGGATAACAATAGCCCTACGAAGCAGGTATACTATTGGCGCAAGACCCACCAGACTATTCTGTCTCTCGAACCTACTGGAAGAGGAAAGGCAATCCGGAACATCGCTGGGAGGGGCTCGAGGGTTCTAGAATCCACCTGATTGGGAACAGCCAACTAGAAAGAACTGGGTGGTCCCAGCATAGAATCCACTAGAACACTCTCAATGCCGCGAGAGGTTGCGACGCCCAGAACATTCCAGTCCAGAGGCCGATTGTTTATATACGAGCGATGTGCGCGAGCAGGGAGTCAGTGTGAGTCCTGAGTGAGCCCGCGCTGTCGGTGTGTGCCGTGCCGAGCGACCAGTGGAAATAAATGGGAAATGCTGTAATATTGAAGACAGTGCTGTGAAGATTAATAACGTAGTGAGTTCTGCGTGGGAGCGAGGAGTGTGAGTCCTGAGTGAGCCCGCGCTGTCGGTGTGTGCCGTGCCGAGCGACCAGTGGAAATAAATGGGAAATGCTGTAATATTGAAGACAGTGCTGTGAAGATTAATAACGTAGTGAGTTCTGCGTGGGAGCGAGGAGTGTGAGTCCTGAGTGAGTCCGCGCTGTCAGTGTTAGTTGAAGCAGTTTGCCGTGCCTAGCGCGATGAGTGAAAATAAATACTGGAGGACTGTAAATAGTGAAGATAAATAATGTAAATAGTGACTGTGGAAGATAAATAGTGACTGCAAGAGAAACTGACTTGTAGAGGCCAGTGTACATAAATAGTGACTTGTAACTGTATAAAGTGAGATTCTGTGTATGTGTGTGTGCGAGTAAGTAGGCCTAATTTGTGTAAATAATTTGATTTAGTGTGAATTAGTGTAAATAACACTAGTGTAAATAAAGATTTAGTACATTATAGCCTGACCTATTTTTAACGAACCCTAAAAACGTAACAATTGGTGTCAGATGTGAGGGTCAGGTTATACGTGAGTGCTTCTGTATGCAACAGTGCGTACTTTTGAAAAGGCCTACTTTAAGGAAGTGTGTACGATAGTTAATTGCTAAGTGACTGTCTGGTGTGTACCGTCTGTAAGCCTAGTTCATCGTGTGCTGACTGTCTGAGTGTCCCGAAGTTTGGACTGTAAAATGGCGACAAGGAAAGTAAAACTTTCAGAACTGAAGGTGTCAGAATTGCGTGAAGAACTGGAAGAGAGGGATGTTGATGCAACAGGAACCAAGTCTACGCTACAAGTGCGGTTACGTCAGTTACTGCTGGACGCTGGTGAGGATCCTGACACATTTCTGTTCGAGATTCCTTGTAGCATGTGGGAGGTGTTGGAAAATGTGGAAAAGAAAATGTCAGAACATTTCGAAAACCTTGGAAATAAAATTACAGAACATTTCGAAAACCTTGGAAAGAAAATTGCGGCAACTCCAGAAAATTTGGAAAAGGAAACTGAGAAAAGTTCTGGAAATAAAGTGGAGCATTGTGGGCATGAAACTAGTCAAGACGAGCCGAAACCAGTCCTGAAGTCAAAACCGGAGTGTAACGAGCTTGGAGGCGGTATGGAAAGTGGCGCTGCAGAGGGTGCTGATAACCGAGCCGAATGCATCATGGAGTCCGGAGGTCGGAATGCTGAGCGAGATGGGGACAGTGCCACGAGTGGAAGGACCCCGCACGTCGATGAGGCTACATCACGGCAGATCTGCGGGACCGGGTTCGACACTGTGGCAAACCATGCCGGGTGCACGCAGGAGGACGGAACAGTTGAGCTCATCACGGGACTTCAGGAACGCATGGCGGAGGTGCTACGCGACATCCAGTCGGGGACCGGCTACAACGGGATCGTCGCGACGCTGGAGGAGCATCATGTGGGCCACCAGCTACCGCCCATGTACCAGCTACGGCTAGAAGATAAGGACAGTTGCGCGAGTAAGTCACTTCAAGAACTCGCGCTAGCTGGCTTGCCTCCCGAGCACGTACAACGAGAGGCGGAATACATCTTCGCGGATGAGCATCGCGACGCCATGGTACCTCAGCGTTCGATGCTCAGTGGAAGGCGATACCTGCGGCAGACAAAAACCATCACGTGGGGAATGGCGGCGGCGAAGAGGACAGATTGCGGCACGCCACCGAAGAGGAGTGACGCCGCCGGAGAAGAGGAAACATTCATTCATTCATTCATTCATTTATTTGCAATGGGGGGTGTGTCCCCCGGTGGCAAATTGGATATGCATAACAAATACATAATTATACAAACAATACATAATTATACATAACAATTCAATAACAATTATACAACAATTAAACTGGAGTATTTACACAAATAGTCAGTCTTTTCTTAAACACACCTATATGTTTGGGAAAAGGCTCTAAGACTGCGGCAGGTAGAGAGTTCCAGTTATCAATGGCACGGTTTACAAAAGAATATTTACCATAATTTGTACGCTGTGGTCGGCCCTTAACTTTGAAAGGATGATCGCTCCTACCCATGTAAGTGGGCTTTCCCAATCGTTTGCTAAGCTCACCCCATGCTGGTTTATTTGTATACGTGTTGTACATAGCGCAGAGTCTAGATTTCATCCTCCTAGCCTCCAGTGATTCCCACCCAAGTTTCTTTAACATACGGCTCACACTGCTCCTGGGATTAAAGTCACTGAGCACAAATCTAGCGGCCTTTCTTTGTACCATTTCCAACTCATTGATGAGCCCTACTTGATATGGATCCCAAACCGCGGAGGCATATTCCAGAATAGGTCTTACAAGTGACAAATAGCCTAATTCTTTAGCAGAGGTACTGCTTCCTTTTAATACCCTCATTACAAAGTGCAGGGATTTGTAAGCTTTTGAAACTACACATCCTACATGACTACTCCATTTCATATCATTCCTTACGTGAACGCCCAAATATTTGCAAGAATCTTCTTCTACAAGTATTTCCGAGCCAATGTTATATTGAAAATCCTGCCTTCGCACTTTCCCTACTTTTAAGAGACTACATTTTCTTGTGTTTATTTTCATTTTATTTACAATCGCCCACTTATAGACCAGGTTCAGGTCCTCTTGCAGCACTGCATTGTCTTGTGAGTCATGTATCTTTCGATATATTACACAATCATCCGCAAACAATCGACAGTCACTGCGAATTCCATTTGGTAAGTCATTTATAAACGCCAAAAACAACAAAGTTCCGATTACGCTGCCCTGAGGGATACCCGACGTTACGGTAATTTCATCCGAGAATATGCCTTCGACTTTCACTTTCTGGGAACGACCCGTCAAAAATTCTTGGATCCATAAAATTACTCTTCTATCAATCTTCGTCGAAGCTAATTTATGGAGTAGCATGTCATGCGGCACGACATCAAATGCCTTCGCAAAATCTATAACCACGGCGTCGACTGAAACTCCATGGTCTAACGATTCGCTAATGTCTTGAAAAAGTGATAGCATCTGACTCTCGCATGAGTAACCTTTCCGAAATCCATGCTGCCTATCATTAAACCATGATAATGTTTCCCACTGTTCCCTCAAGTAGTCGCAAATGAGATGCTCCATCTGCTTACAAACGATGGACGTAAGGCTAACCGGCCTGTAGTTGCCCAATTCAAGTCTGCTCCCTCCCTTAAATATTGGGACTACTGTAGCTCTTTTCCAGTCATCTGGGATTTGCGAATTATTTATGGACACATTAAATATCACCTCCAAGTATCGTGCCACGGCCCTACCTCCTAATTTAAGTACTTCACTAACAATATTATCAGGACCCTTTGATACATTGAAACGCAGTTTTTGTATTAGCTTTACAATTGCTGACTGGTTTATTTGGAACAGAGGGGCCCCTGATTCGTCGTTAAGGTCCAACACACAGCTATTGGATTTATTGAACACACTACCGTAAAAGACATTTAATTCATTAGCAATGGCCTGTTTCTCAGTAATTAATTTACCGTCACCGGACATTATCATCGACAAATTATTTGAATTTCCCTTTCTTCTCCGAACATAACTGTAAAAAAATTTCCACCCACCCCCTCCCGAACCAAGTAAACCTTGCATATAACTGTCATGAGCAGCCCTCTTTTTTAAGACGAGCTCTCTTGATAAGGACTTAAATTTCAACATATACTTGTCACTATCATGTCTTTTATTGTATAATTTCCTAATTTTCCTTTTTAGTCTCCTAATTTCTCGTGTGTAATACTCAGGGTCTGGGTTTTGTTTCAGCAATTTAAATGGGACAAATTTATCAACAGCGCTATTTAAAATTTTCAAAAAGTTAGTCCACAGGATATTAATGTGATTTCCTTCCGATGCCCATCCTACAAATAGCTCATTCAAATACCCCTGAAACTTGCCCTGATCCGTCCTGCGATACTGGAATATGATCTTTTTTGCTACATCAGAGTCTAATTTTGTAACGTCACCATATCTAATATTTAATTCAACCCCAGAATGGTCACTAATTCCTGGTACTTTCAGACAGTTAATATACAGCTCTACAGGCCTTACGAGATAAACATCTAAGGTATTATTGTCTCTAGTTGGGAAGTCAACTACTTGGGAAAATCCCCCCTCCCTTAAGAATTTATTTGCAGCGCTCTGAGCTTGACCACAGCTAGTTGACTCACCAGACCAGTCTACTTTGGGGAGGTTTAAATCTCCAGCAATTATTATGCTCTTTTTCATAGCATTACCCGTACAAGTTTTATCATACAGTGTTTCAAGGAGAGAAAAGTTATCTTTCGGTGCTCTATACGCCCCTATCACCTGAAGAGGGAATTTATTTCCTTTATCTGAAATTTGTACACATAACATTTCATGATCCATATCAGCCCACTTTAAGAAACTAGCTATATTTTTGCGCACACAAATAAATAGCCCACCACCTCGTTTCCCCCGATCCCTTCTGTACATTTCGTAGGTCCCTTGAATTATTTCGCTACTATTTATGTCCTCATATAACCAAGATTCAGTTGCAATGACAATGTCCGGAGAATACGTCTCTACAAGATTCCAAAATTCAATTAATTTATTTCCTAAACTCTGACAATTAACCTGCAGTAATCTTAGAGTCTTACCTCCGGAGCAAATATCTTGAAGTAGCTCCTTCTGTTCCCATCGGCTGGCAACCTCTGGACCTGCTCCTCCTCACAAAAGCCGGCACGAACCGATGACCCTGTCATGTAGGCTCCCTAGGTTGTAAGCGCCCCGTCGATTTAGATGCAGCCCGTCTCGGGCGAAGTCACGGCCACCAATCCAGCAGTCAGCTTCTACGTACACTAATCCCAGTTGTGCACATACCCAGTCCATGCGGTCATTTACAGTCTTAACTCGCCTTAACGGAACATCTCCCCGCCGAACAATGCCACTCATTATAATTTTTGCATTTCTAAACTTGCTTTTAGCTTTTCTGCCTAGTTCGTAGAGCTCCCCCATGATGTAATCAGCTGTAGCCCTCTTCTTCAAATCGTTCGTCCCAACATGGAGCAACAACACTTTAACTTTTTCACAGTCCTCTATATTTGCTTCTTCCACTTGTTGGGCAAGCTGGTCAATTTTAATCCCCGGATAACACCGCACTTTCGCACCTGATTTCCTCGAGATATTCGCACTCCATCGTATCATAGAATCACCCATTATGATAACGTCATCCTCAGTTTGCTCCTGCACGCCCTCTTCCACACTGATCCCAGTAGAAAGCCGTTCAGTCACATCCTTCACCGTTTCTTCTGATTCACGAAGCTTAGCTCTAAGTTCCTGTATTATTTGATCCCTTGCTTTGATTTGCACCCTCAAACAGTCCGGCGTATCACATACTTTACAAAACCAATTTCCGACATCACAATCCTCCTTCTTGACCTTAATACAGCCGAAGTGAAACCATTTCTCACATAGTCCACACTCAACACCATTCTTCAATGTTTTACTGCACGTCGAACACTTTAAAACTGTCACTGGATCATTTGCCTGATTCACATTTGGAGTAACAGGCCCTGGATTCACTTCCACTCCACCAATAACTAGCAATGCAGCTATCACTAGGGCTATGAACCACAAGTTGCTAGGTCCCGTACGCACACACAAACACCGGAAATCCCGACTACCCTTCACATACCACAGTCCGATCCTCGCCCGATAACTCTCCAGAGAACAACCCATTCCAGCACACCTGAGAGCTTGGGAAAAACACGACCTTTCACTTTGACTGCCAACGGTAGAGGTTGGCTACCCTCCACCAAAGCGACGTAAACCACCACAGGGACGCCGTCGCAGTAGAAAGGTCACCTGTTTGCTACGGACTGTACGATGTCATCTGTCGCGAAAATGCAAGCAAGGAGCTGTATCCCACCTACCGAGACGAGAGAGAGCCAGCCCAAACGGGGGCTTATCAGCGCCGTCAATGCAACCCCTTCGGACCTCAGATAGCCTCACGATAAACAACTCGAGGCGAGTTGCTTTGAGGAGAGGGGGCAGTGTAACGTGCACGGGGTTCGTGCAATTGCCGAGCGGTCGCCATTCTTTATCCTCGTAGTGACGGGCAGGCGGGGTGGGTGAGCAATGCGGAATGGCCAGTCCGGCCAGGCTAATTGGGTAAGCTCCTCCCAAGGCCGCCAGGATAACAATAGCCCTACGAAGCAGGTATACTATTGGCGCAAGACCCACCAGACTATTCTGTCTCTCGAACCTACTGGAAGAGGAAAGGCAATCCGGAACATCGCTGGGAGGGGCTCGAGGGTTCTAGAATCCACCTGATTGGGAACAGCCAACTAGAAAGAACTGGGTGGTCCCAGCATAGAATCCACTAGAACACTCTCAATGCCGCGAGAGGTTGCGACGCCCAGAACATTCCAGTCCAGAGGCCGATTGTTTATATACGAGCGATGTGCGCGAGCAGGGAGTCGGTGTGAGTCCTGAGTGAGCCCGCGCTGTCGGTGTGTGCCGTGCCGAGCGACCAGTGGAAATAAATGGGAAATGCTGTAATATTGAAGACAGTGCTGTGAAGATTAATAACGTAGTGAGTTCTGCGTGGGAGCGAGGAGTGTGAGTCCTGAGTGAGCCCGCGCTGTCGGTGTGTGCCGTGCCGAGCGACCAGTGGAAATAAATGGGAAATGCTGTAATATTGAAGACAGTGCTGTGAAGATTAATAACGTAGTGAGTTCTGCGTGGGAGCGAGGAGAGTGAGTCCGCGCTGTCAGTGTTAGTTGAAGCAGTTTGCCGTGCCTAGCGCGATGAGTGAAAATAAATACTGGAGGACTGTAAATAGTGAAGATAAATAATGTAAATAGTGACTGTGGAAGATAAATAGTGACTGCAAGAGAAACTGACTTGTAGAGGCCAGTGTACATAAATAGTGACTTGTAACTGTATAAAGTGAGATTCTGTGTATGTGTGTGTGGGAGTAAGTAGGCCTAATTTGTGTAAATAATTTGATTTAGTGTGAATTAGTGTAAATAACACTAGTGTAAATAAAGATTTAGTACATTATAGCCTGACCTATTTTTAACGAACCCTAAAAACGTAACAATACGCACCAGACACTCCAACTTTTTTCTACCAACGTAACGGCATATTATATTCAGACACGAATGACGTAACACTAATTAAAAACATACCCTTTAATATTAGAACAACTACTTGCAACAAACTTGACTCGGACCACCTTCCAGTACAAATAGAAATCGGAGCAAAAATTAACTATACAGCAAATCGAAAATTAATAAATACCAAACGCATTAACTGGGATCTCTTCGCCCTACAGCAGAGCGTGTTGATCCCCCAAATTCTACCTAAAATCGAAAACACGACCATACTAGAAAACGAAATTAAGCACTTTACTAGCATACTCATTACAGCAGCTAGAGCCAGTACACTGCCCAAGGCAAAATACAAAAATACGTTACTACCAGACCACATATGCCAACTTATAAAAGATAAAAACACAGCAAGAAAATTATACCAACGAACTCAGACATTGCAAAACAAAATGACATACAATAGGTTACAATCTAAATTACGGAGACAATTAATACTATACAGGAACGACACATGGCAAAAGAAACTGCAAAGCATTAAACATAACGACAATCCTGCAACGCTTTGGAAATACACAAAAGCTTTTACCAAAAGTAACAGAGCAATTCCTCCTCTGGACGACGACACTAACAATAAGATAATAACGGACAATCAAGGAAAAGCCGAACTCATGGCAAATACCTTACTCGAACAATTTACGCCAAACGACCACCTACTAGACGAAGCACACGACCAAATGGTACAGAACGAAGTGACACAGTTTTTAAACCAACCAGCGCAAACGGACATTCCTCTCATTACGTTACCTGAACTACAGACACACATCAACAAGTTAAGCATAAATAAGGCCCCTGGCAATGACGACATCCCCAATGAAATAATTAAAAAATTAAACAACTACAGCTTAAACCTCTTACTACATCTCTTCAATTACATATTAATATTAAGACATTTCCCCACGGAATGGAAGATAGCTAAAATTGTCTGTTTTCCTAAGCATGGAAAAGATGCTAAGAAACCATATAATTACAGACCCATAAGTTTATTAAACCACCTCTCAAAATTATTTGAAAAAATATTACTAGCTCGCATTAAAGATAACATTAACAACACTTTAATCCCACAACAGTTCGGATTCCGCGCTCTGCATTCTACAACACAACAACTACTCAGAGTGACTGAATTCATCACCTCAGGCTTCCAACATAATCAACATACAGTGGGACTCTTTTTGGACATCAAACAGGCGTTTGATAGAGTTCATCACCCCACTATTATTCATAAACTAATACAACTAAACATACATCACACTTACATTACACTAATACAACAATACTTGTCGCATCGAAAATTCTTCACTTCCATTAACAACACCAATTCTTCCCTCAAAAACATTAACGCCGGCTAGCGCAGGGTAGTATATTGGGACCTCATTTGTTCCTAGTCGTGATAAATGATCTTCCAATACTAGACTATACGTCAACCCATGTGTTCGCCGACGACACGGCCATACTCGCAAAATCTAGAAACCCTCAGTTAGCACTTATGAATATACAGCAACACATAAATCAGCTACAACCCTGGCTCATTAAAAATAAAATACAGATAAACATTGCCAAAACAAAAGCTGTACATTTCACTCATAAATACGGCCAATTCAGACAACATCTCCAATTATTCAACACTAACATTGAATGGACTCACGAAATTAAATATCTAGGAATAACACTAGACAAGAGACTCAATTTAAATACGCACATAAACAACACCCTAAAAAATACTAAAACATGCATTAAACTTCTTTACCCCATTATTCACCCAAATTCTACACTGTCCACTAAAATAGTAACACTTCTCCATTAAACACTTATAAGACCAGCCCTCACGTACGCTATACCAGCTATAGGTTTCTTATCCATCACCAAAATTAAACAACTCCAAAAAATTCAAAATCAGATGTTAAGAATAGCGCTAAAAGTCCCTCGGGACACGAGCATCGATGAATTACATAGACTGACCCAAACCCCATATCTCCTAGACTTCATGACAAAACTAACAGAAAAATATTACCGACAAACACAAGTTCATCCTAATCCACTAATACGTACGCAAGGAAATTACGATGTAGACAGAAGAGACACAAGAAAAAGACGACCCAAATATTTATTAATTATAAAAGACATACTTCAAGGTAACGACTTATAAATTATCTACAGGGTAACCAGAAAGGCTACATTAAATCAATTTCACAACCCAAACCCACCTGCCCAACGGGCCGTTTTTACACACCTAACATCTTAATAAGGAACCTAGCCCCTTTAAAACTGTGAATAAGGGTTGCGTGGTTTGGCTGCCCGGGGGACGAGGCCACGGCCGACCCCGCCCGGGATGACACTCTGCGTGCCTAGATTACGCAGTTACATAATCTTCATTACAACTCCATAGGCACTCTAGGTTCCTAGGTCTATATCATCTACAGACCCCCCCCCCTCCCCGAAGTGATCTTCTCTTCCCCCTTGGAGATGGCTCCTTTCGTCTTTGAACCCAAGACCGCCTGAGCGGACTGCATTCGAACCCAAGACTAGCCTTGCATGGCGTGCCTGCCTGTGAGCAAGGCGATGGCCTGGCCTCCTGGGATGGAGCGCTATAGTCAGCGGGCGTCAAACAGAACACCAACATACAAAAATTACAAATTCGTAAAATAAGAACTAAAACGTTCATTTGCAAATTTTCCAAACTACTTCCAACTCAAGAAACACAATATGCAAATTCCCTAGAAAACAGCTCCAAATCGAACAGCCAATCACGGGCCTCCATTGACGGGTTGGAACGTCCGACTAATATTTTCGGCTAAACTACAATACTGTACAAAGCAAAAACTGTTCTAAAGTATAGATACACCCTTAACTTTCAAAAAACAACTTAAAAATTTCATTTTCACCACATAGAAATACCTTAAACGAGACAAATCCCAACGACCAATCACAGGCCAGCAAATTGCCCGCCCAGGCGGCTCGATTCAAATACAGCCATTGCAGCTTACAGCTTATTTTTAAAATTATCTTATACCAAATCATTAGCGAGGCTTATTAAACCAATATTATTCAGGTGAGGCTAATTGCAACGCCGGCCATGGTGCACATTATATAGAGCCAGAACATCAGGCTAGTATGTAAACAGCGCTAGACAGCTATGACAACTGTTCATTCCTCGAAAACGAAATTAAATTAACAAATCATTCTTTTTATTCCACATTATACCAAACAATTTCTTTTTAAATCATCCCAATCTTATTCACGCGCCGCCGAAGCGATTGTCGGCCGCTTTGCGGCCGACACATCGCTTGCGGCGGTAAGAAATATTTTTATTTTTCTTTAACAATTCTTCAATTCAAAAATCAAATCCAAAATTATGTCCCTAAATTATTATTCACCAGGCAGAGTAGCGCACTGACGCAACGGTACCTGGCCCCCCAGCGCCGCTGGTCTGCTCACTTCGCTCGCAGCCAGCGGCTTCAAAACCGATTAGCTAGCTAGACTCGGCGGCGATCACGAAGGAGTTGGCGAAGGTACGGCAGGCAGTGCTGGTGGAGCATCAATTTCATCGGTTGATGCAGAAGTGGAGGCTTGGAGCAGTGGCGAACAGCTAGCTTGGATGCTGAACCTCCTGTGTCTGTGCTCTCCTGTGCTGTGTGTGATTAGGGTTCCGGACTCCTTTTTTTTTCTTTTGTTCTGATAGATAATTACGAGTGCCAGGAACAATACGCCCTCTTACTCTCGGAGAAATAAATTGCCTAAGTACGGCGTTTACAGTGGGCAATACTGGTAGGGAGGGGAAAACAATCCGCTCAAGAGGAAAGGGCAGACCGTATCCAAATGAGCGGAGCCGAAACCCTCAGTGGAAGATGGAAAATGGGGGCAGGAAAAGCGGAAAGTGGGCAAAGAAAGCCGACAGGTCGAAGAATGACCAGCCAGCTTCAAAAACAGCCATTTTACAGGGCAAGGTAGCACTTAAAATTTGGAAAAATTATAATTCAAAAATTTAAAAATGTTAACGTTGACACCGTAGATAAGTGAGCCAGGGACCTCGATATTTGAATCTAGTATTAGGTTTTGAAGTGAAGATGATGGGCTTCAAAATATCGAGGCCCCTGGGAGTAGACTGGATGCAATGATGCATTCGAATTTTTGTCATTTGGCATACTTTGTCAATTTGTTGTCGGATGGTGGGAATTTTAAGGTCATGACGAATCTGACGATTCGTCCTAACGTAGTTGTTAACTCGTAAGTAGTGTCGTAACGTCTTGTTCTGATAAGTCTGCAATTTTTTGATATGGCAATTGGCAATATGTGACCAGGCCTCGCATCCGTATAACAGTACCGGGCGAATGAGAGCCAAATAAAGCTGCCGCTTTATTCGGTTGCTCAGGCGTTTATTCCCCGTAAGGGGATAAATCGCCCTCGCCCGGGCTATTGCCATCTGCATAGCCTTGTTCACTTGCTGCTCAAAAGTCAGTTTTGCGTCAAGAGTGATGCCAAGATACCTAATAACATTAGTCCATGGTAGCGTGAAGTTGTCTATCTTTAAGTGACCAAATATCGGTCTGCGCTGGGTAAATAATACAGCCTTGGCCTTTGCATTATTTACCCGCACTTTGTTTCGAATGCACCATTTCCGAAACAGGGTAATCCAAGATTGCAGCACGCTAATGGTATCACAATTTCTCTTCTTGGAAGCGTAAATAGCAATATCATCAGCGTATAGCTGCAGTTCTACTCCAGGCTTCCTTGGGAGATCATCCAAATATACCCCCCAGGGGCTCACATCTAGTGGGTTGTGGGTTGGCGACCACGGGGCCCCAGCTGAGTCCGGCATTGCTTCCACTTACTTGTGCCGGCTCCTCTCTTTCTTCTTTCCTGTCGACCTCCCTTGGTCAACTCTTGTTCTCTTCCGACCCCGACGGTATTAGGGTATCCGAGGCCTAGGGAGTCTCTTCCTTTCCCGCCTTCATTGGCCCTTGTCTCATCTTTTCTGATTCCCTCCTTCTGCGAGGGGTCAGCCTTCTTTTTCTTTTCCTTTTACCTCCTGCCTTGTCCTCAAGGCCCTTAAGGAGGCAGGGTGTATGTAGCCCCACCACTTCTGGTGCACCGTCGATAATGCTACACCCTCAGGGGCTCACGGCTGGTGAGTTCGGGCGTTGGCGACCCCGAGGGATTCCTGAGCTGGGTCCGTTTTCCCCTTTTTGTCCCTTCCCTTTGGGGCGGACCTTCTCCTCTCTCCCCTCTCCTCTTTTCCTTCTATTTCCTTTTCTCTTTAAGATTCCCGCACTGTTTTGTTACTCGAATCACCGTGTATCTAAATTCCCTTTTACCATTTTTTTAAAGGCATTTTTGATCTATGTTGCATTTTGTAAGTCTCTTCGATCTAAATTACATCTTGCGATTGTTTTCAACCTCAATTGCATTTTGTAAAGATTGACAATCTAAATTGCTTTTTAGTAAGTCTTTCAATGCAGGCGTCAGGGCATTTTAGTGAGTATTTTGAATTTCAATTGCATTTTGTAAGTATTTTCAACCAAAACCGCATTTCGCACGAATTTTGAATCTAAATTGCATTTTGTTTGGTGGGCGTTTTGCACATATTTTGATTCTCAATTGCATTTTGTAGGTATTTTGAATCTAAATTACATTTGTCAAGTATTTTCAATCTAAATTGCTTTTTGTAAGTATTGTCAATCCACATGAGTCGTTTGAATCTACCGTACATTTTGTAAGCATTTTCAATTTCAATTGCATTTTGTAAGTATTTTGAATTTCAATTGCACTTTGTGAATAATTTGGATTGGAACTGGGATATTTCAATCTGAATTGCATTGTGTATTTTCAATTTCAATTGCATTTTGTAAGTATTTTGAACCTCAATTGCATTTTGTACGTACTTTCGATCTCATTTGCATTTTGTAAGTATTTTGAATTTCAGTTGCATTTTGTAAGTATTTCGGCGCTACTTTGCATTTTGTACGTATTTTGAATCTAGCCTACGTTTTGTGGGTCCTTTTCAATCTATTCTTTTTGTGCAACTTTTCGTTCTAAATTCCCTTTTGTAGGACCATATTGTGAGTTGTTTCCATGCGAGTTCCTTTTTGTACGTATTTTCAGTCTTCGATAATTTTGTTCTGATTTCCATTTCATTATCATTTTCGCTATCACCCAGATCATTAGGGGCCGATAACCTCGATGTTAGGCCCCTTAAAAGAACAATTATCATCATCATCATCATCCAAATATACGCTGAAAAGCACCGGCGAGAGGACTCCCCCCTGAGGGACGCCAGCCCTCAGGGCTCGAACAGTGGACCTCTCGCCCTCGCAGACAGCATAAAACGTTCTGTTCCTGAGATAAGAATAAATGATTTTAATGAGATAATTTGGGAGACAATTTAAATTAATTAATTTAACAATTAGATTTTCTATCCAAACAGAATCAAAAGCACGTTCAATATCAAAGAAAACAGCAGGAACGGAGCGTCTTAAGTTGAATAATCTCGTGACGTACTGTACTAGCCGCAGCACGGCCAGAGGGGCACTTCTGCCCGCTCTAAAGCCGAACTGCTCCAGTCGCAATACGCCACTGGAATCCAGGTGTCTATTGAGTCTCACAAGAAGAAGTCTCTCGAATATCTTCGATATATGTGACAACAGGCTTATAGGACGGTAATTCTGGGGGAAAATTCTATTTTTACCAGGCTTGGGAATAAGAACGACTTTAGCATTCTTCCAAGCCTGGGGAAAATAGCCGAGAATTAAGCAGGTGTTAAAAATGGTAGCTAAAAATATGTAAGCCCTGAAAGGGAGGGACTTAATATCCTTACTTGTAATCCTGTCATCACCGGGAGACTTCTTTTCGTTCTGGACAGAAGCAACACGTTTGACCTCGACAGGAGTGATGGGGTTAATAAAAACTGGATCATGGGTCTTCCAGTTGTGCCTAAACTGATTAACCTGGGCTGCGACGTCATCTATATTGTCATCGTCAGTATCGTAGTCATCGTTATTAATGTCATGAATGTCGCATTGAGACTCAATTGAGTCAGCAAAGGCCTCAGCTTTTTCAAGGGGAGAGAAAACAAGTCCTTGTCGCCCGTGAAGCGCGCGATTTATCCTATTAGGACCCTTCAGAGAGCGAGCTAATCGCCAAAAGTCGCTCCCTGAAGTGTGCTCAGAGAGATAATTGCATGTTTCTTCCCAAAGTTCAATCTTACGCTCCAACAGTCTATCGTGGATGATCTGTGCTATCCCCCAGGGGCTCACATCTAGTGAGTTGTGGGTTGGCGACCACGGGGCCCCAGCTGAGTCCGGCATTGCTTCCACTTACTTGTGCCGGCTCCTCTCTTTCTTCTTTCCTGTCGACCTCCCTTGGTCAACTCTTGTTCTCTTCCGACCCCGACGGTATTAGGGTATCCGAGGCCTAGGGAGTCTCTTCCTTTCCCGCCTTAATTGGCCCTTCTCTCATCTTTTCTGATTCCCTCCTTCTGCGAGGGGTCAGCCTTCTTTTTCTTTTCATGTTATCTCCTGCCTTCTGCTTAAGGCCCTCAAGGAGGCCGGGTGTATGTAGCCCCACCACTTTTGGTGCACCCTAGATAATGCTACACTCTCAGGGGCTCACGGCTGGTGAGTTCGGGAGTTGGCGACCCCGAGGGATTCCTGAGCTGGGTCCGTTTTCCCTTTTTGTCCCTTACCTTTGGGGCGGACCCTCTCCTCTTTCACTTTCCTATCTGCCTTTCATGGCTCTCCTTCCTTCCAAGTCCCTCAATCCGCCTTCTTCGAGGGTTGAGGGCATTTCTTTTCCTCCTGTCCTTTATTTGCCTTATTCTCCTTTAGTTTTCCATTTCTTCTTCTAGTATGTAGGTTGGTAGTTAGTTTTTAGTTTTAAGTTCGCATTTCATTATCATCTTCGTGATCACCCAAACCATCAGGGGCCGATAACCTAGATGTTAGGCCCCTTAAAACAACAATTATCATCATCATCATTATCTGTGCTAGTTCCTTGTATTCAGCACGATCAGGTGGGTAGCGATATTGCTGCCAACGCTTACGTATTCGATTTTTAATAATAATGAGATCCTTTATTACTTCAGGGATACAGAAACGGGTCTCAGGAGGTTTAGCATATGACTGTGAGCCATCCTTTTTTTTTTTAATTGTTTGCTCTTCATTGGGTGTGCCGAGTCTGATGAACGACTCTCTACACATCGATATGTGTTTGCCAGTAAGTTGGCGGTAGCACAGGGCGTACACATAGGAGGGAGAAAAACGTTCTGGCTAATGGGAAAGGAGAACCGTAACCCATTAGCCAGAGCTGAAACCCTCAAAGCTACTGCTATCTAAGTAGATAGGGTAAGTAATTAAGTAGGGGGAAAGACTGCCAAGCGATTGAAAGAAGAAATTCAATCACCAGACAGCTTCAACAATGGTAATTAGCGGACCAAAAGGATGTGAAATGTAAAATTTAAAGGTGCAATAAAATATTTAAAAATTTAGAATATTTATTTTAAATAGGTAAGCCAAGGACCACGATATTTATATTTGGTCCTGGGCTTTGAGGTATGAATAATAGGATCCAAAATATGACGTCCACGGAGTTCAGATCGGATGCACTGGCGCATTCTAAGCTTAGTCAACTTGCATAATTTCTCAATCTGAGGGCAGATAAGAGGAATAGAGAATTCATGTCTTATCTGTGCATTGGTCTTTTGAAGGCGGCTAATCCTAAAAAAGGAGCGAAGGGTTTTATTCTGGAACCGCTGGAGCTTCAGAATATGGGTCTTAGCTATATGAGACCAGGCCTGGCAGCCATACAAAAACACGGGGCGTATGAGCGCAAGATAAAGCTTTCGCCTTATCTGCTCACTGAGATATTTATTGCTCGAAAGCGGATAAATAGCCCTGCACCGCACTGCTGCAAGCTGCAAGACCCGGTCTATATGCTGCTGAAAGGTCAGCTATTTATCTAGTAAAATACCAAGGTATTTGACAGAATTAGACCAAGGCAAGACAGTATCACGAATTCGAAGTTGACTAAGCTGGGGCCTTCGCCTGGTAAAAATGACAGCACGAGTCTTATCATTATTTACCAGGACCCTATTTCGAATACACCAGTCCGAAAAAAGATTTATCCAATCCTGCAGCACACGAATAGCGTCACAATGTCTACGCTTGGAAGCATAGATTGCAACGTCATCAGCGTATAGCTGCAATTCCACTCCTGTCTTCCTAGGAAGATCATCCAAGTATAAGCTAAACAGCACCGGCGAGAGGACTCCCCCCTGTGGGACACCGGCTCTCAGGGTTCGAACCGTAGACCTCTCGCCATCGCAGGTAGCATAAAAGGTTCTGTTCCTAAGATATGAATAGACGACCTTAATCAGGTAATTGGGGATAGTACCCAATTTTATCAATTTAACGATAAGATTGTCTATCCATATCGTGTCAAACGCCCTTTCAATATCGAAAAAGACGGACGGAACATTACGTTTTAAGTTGAATGATCTTGAAGCGTATTGTACTAATCGCAGCACGGCCAGGGGGGCACTTCGACCCGCGCGAAAGCCGAACTGCTCCAGTCTCAGCACGCCACTGGAGTTCAAGTGAACATTTAGGCGCTTGAGAAGGTCTCTCAAAAATCTTAGAAAGATGCGAGAGCAGGCTGATAGGGCGGTAGTTCTGAGGGAAGAGGCGATTTTTACCAGTCTTCGGAATTAGACAGATTTTGGCTGTCTTCCAAGCCTGGGGAAAATAACCTAGTATCAGACAAGAATTAAAAATATTCGCTAGTAATATGAATGCTCGAAAAGGGAGAGCTTTAATTTCAAAGTTGTTCAGCCTGTCATCACCTGGAGACTTCTTATCATTTTGCTGCCTGGCGACTTTCTTTACCTCTGCAGGGGAAATAGGGTTGATAAGAATAGGGTCTTGCGTCTTCCTGTTGAGCCTAAAATTAGTGGCCTGGGCTCGAATGTCATTAAATAAGTCATCGTCAGTATCGTCATTTGTGTCATTAAAGTCAGGTATATCGCATTGACTCTCAATAGAGTCTGCGAAGGCCTCTGCTTTCTCAAGGGGAGAAAATACTACGACCGTAAAGCGCTCGTTTAACGTTAGGAGGGCGCCTCAAAGAACGAGCAACTTTCCAGAAGTCGTTATTTGAGGTATTTTCAGAGAATTTACTACAAGTCTCTTCCCACTTTTCGATCTTACTTTCCAACAGTCTATCGTGGATGATCTTCGCTATTTCGCGGTATTCAGCGTGATCAGCGGGATCCCTATATCTTTGCCAAAGCTTGCGAATGCGATTCTTAATAATAATTAGATCTTTAATTGCGTCAGGGATACAGTAACTGGTGGCAGGGGAGTTAGCATGAGACTGACTGCCAGCTGGTCTGGTCTGGTCTGGCCTGGTGCCCAGGCGACGTCAAGCCAGCAAAGCTGGCTTGCGCGCCCTGAATTCTGGCCTCTCAGCTCAACTAGGAGCCTTTAGTGCCGTGTCAGTAGGGGGGAAGGTTCGGTAAACAGAACGTTAGGGTTTTGCTGGGTAAGCTAGGAAGTCATAGTTGGCCAGGATATGGCCTGAGGGATAGGGAATGGGGAAGGAGAAAGGGATGGGAATTTGGTGGGTTTAAGGAGGTTACCAATATAATTTATCTTAACTGGTCAGTGGACCGAAAAATAGTTGGTGATCAAAAAGTAGAGGGTTGAGACCAATGGGACCATTTAAAGAATAGCGAAGAAGGAGCAGAACGAAAGAGTAAAGCAAGAGGTCAGTAGTGTGAAGCATGTGTGTGAGGTACGTGTGGGTAGATTATAGGTTAGGGAATAACCCACCCACCAAGGGAAGATGATGAAGAGAAGGAAGTAGATTTTGGAATTGGAAAAGAAGGATAGAAGAATAGGAGGAGAGTCCCACAAAAGTAATAAGTTTAGTGTAAAACACACTTAAAAGTAGTTGCCAATGGAAGTTAACTCTAGGATACCTAAAGTAGGTACGAGCTTGGTCGAGGCTAACGGGAACCGCAGCTAAAACTTGGGCGGTTTGCAAGAGAGAGGCTTTAATACATTTCCTCCCGAGCATGTATAAAAGTACTATGGGGAAGGGTGATGGTCTGGCAAGACTTAGAGGAACAAATTTACGGTATGTCTTCTCAAAGAAATTAGGTTTTTCAAAGGGATTCAAAGAATGCCAATGGTTTAACTCAAGCTTGGTATTTTCAATTTCAAAAATTATGGAGTTCCTGTAAGGGCGACCAAGTGTCTCTAAGAAGGAATATAATAAAAGATTATGCCTTATTGGGTAATCTTGGTAAATGAACCAATGGTTGCATTGGGCAATGGCTAAGCTTTTACTCAGCGAGGAGCCGGCTAAAAGTTTAGACAAAAAGAAACACTTATTTTTTAGAAAACTGACCATAAGTTTTCGGAGAGGGTCTCCACAAGCAGGTAGTTGGCTTAGCGAACTTTACTTGCCTTACTGGCCAATTAGAATTAGCTATTATCGCTAAGAAGAACTTTAGTAAGGTGAAAATTAAGAGTTCTTGCTCAAATGCAACAAATGGTGAAAGCCTTATTAAAGATTTTAATATCATTGAGTGAGGAGAGTCAAGGAAGACAGGATTTTGCCTAAACTTTATATTCGAAAATGAAAAAGCAAAGGGAAAATATTTGTTTATTTTACAATTAGAAAAAGTTTGAGGAAATTAACAATTATGTAATATAATTTTAATTAACATAGTTAATTTGAACTTTTTAATAAATAGGGTCGCAGACCTCTCTACATTAAACGGTTGCTCCAGGCAATTAACAATTTTTAAGGTTTTTTAAACCGTGTATTAAAATCTTGGTAAGATTTCATAAATAGGCAAAATGGAATAATTAAAGTTTTAACATTTACAGGAGTACAAGCAGTGTACTATATGAAACCTCTGAAAGAACATTCTAACGAAAATAACAACTTCGAAGATAACAAAATGGAAAACATAAAGAATAAAAAGGAAGTTCCTACAACTTCTTATATTTATACAGAATTACTTGGTGAGATTTATACAAAGAGAGCAGGTCACTTACTGTGAACCTGAAAAGTTAATCAGAAGGAAGGTTCTAGACCTCTTATACTTTGAATAAGACTCGCCAGTCAAATGAGGCAGTTTTCATTTAGCGAGACCAAAAAATAACTCACTCAAGAGTTGAGAGAATTGTTTTCCCTGATTATGGGAAAGGAACAACGTGAATTTAAAACTTGTATCACACAAGCAATTATGCAGAATTTACTTAATGTTAAACTAGCAAAGTTGGAAGTGTACTTCGTGAGTAACACCTTATAGACAGTTACAATTTTATAAATAATGGTTGTTAGTAGAAGGTTAAGGAAAGATCATGGGGATATAGGATCAATGTTCATGGCCGTATTTAATATAACCGGACGATCGCGACGCGGTAGAAACGTGGAGAAAGCACTGATTATCACTATTGTCTGTAAAGATGGATGCAAAATTCACCAGAGAAACACTGAAGCTCATGAGAAAAAAGTTATTGCAATTATGGAGATAACTGATTGCACTATGTAGGTGAAAGTCTATTTCTCGAAAAAGTCGTGATTTACAATTAAATGCGCCAGAGAATGTTCTAGAAGTTCCAACGGTGGAGGAAGTTAGCTATTGCAAAAATTTATAAGGAAGATTCCTCATTTTAACTAGTAGTTTCACAAGTGCGTGTCAATACTTGACGGCAAGACTCGCAGATAGAGAACAAGATCTCGAAGGTTCCAGAACGACCTTAGCAGAAAATGGGGTTGAGAAAATCCAACGGAGGAAATAACTTTGTAATTATAGACAGCGGGTATTAGATAATATCCCACGTAGCGAGAGGGTTTCTCGTTTAAATAGCTTAAGAAAAGCTCCTTTTAGTAAGGTTGGCTTACAAGAAAAAGCTCAACATTGCAAATCCCACGAAGAGTGATTATTGCCCCAAAGTAAATAGTTTCACACTGCCTATAAATTATAATTAAAATCACTTGGAAGTTAAAACCATGAAGATGAGGTTAAAACTTTTTAAAAAGGTACTTATCTTGATTTCATGTTGAAGTCGAAGATTTCGATGATGATTACTTAGCCAACATGGCGTAGAAGAGGTTGTGCCTCTTGGTTTGAGGAGGCTAAGCTCGAGCGGAGCTTTGACTGTACGAGTCAACTGCAGACGAAGAAGTGAGAGCAGCTCAGCGGAGCACGGAGGGTCCAAGAAAAGGGGGAAAGAGAGGGGGGTGGGAGACAAAAGGAGAACATATAAGCATGGCCAACATTACAACAAAAAATTTATCTTCTCTTGGTGAGCTGGTCTTCAAGGAGTTGATAGATGATACTAGCGCAGCATGGTGAGTAAAGAAGTAGACGTAGTCCTCTTGCTCAAGGAGAAAATAGCTGACGATGGTAACGAAATCTGGTAGCCAAATAGATAAGTAAGTCCTCTTGCACGATGAGGAATTGAGTAGCTTCAGAGGCTCGCTACTAGATGACGCTAGGTGGATCACAGAAGTTATATATCTGAAACATACTTATGAAGACATAAGAGACATGCTCAACAGGGAGAAAACAGATGATCACTGTTGGTGTTTGGCAAAGAGGAAGGAAGAAATGAACATGCAAAGAGCAATAGAAATTATCTCTCAGGTACCGTGTATTCAAAGAATACACCAACGTGAGAGGGCTTGGCAGTGTACTAGCCCGCGGACCACTGGGCACCATCCCGAAGGGGCCGACCGTGGCCAGCCACTCGAGCAGGTACACAGCGGCGTCGCGGGGCGTGAGGGCTGGGGCCTGGAGTTGTGTAGTGCATGGAGGGGGGGCCTGGAGTTGTGTATTGCATGGAGGGGAGGCCTGGAGTTGTGTAGTGTATGGAGGGGAGATGGAGAGCGAGAGTAGTGAGGGTATGGTTTTGTGCTTGTTTGTTTGTTGCCATTGCCTGTTCTGGTGTTTTAATGCAGATTTTATGAACCTACACCCCGGATACGAGGCCGCATGCCCCCCCCCCCCACCCCCACACAGTTTACACACGTGGGGGAGTCGCGGGGCACTGAGCAATCTTTGTGGCCGTGAGGACCGCCACATCGTTTACATCTGGCCTCGTATTTGCACTCGAAGGCTGCGTGGTGTAGGCGTTGGCAACGGTAACATTGAGTGATAAGTGTTGTGTGTTGTCTGGGCGGCTGGCGCCGCGACGCCTGTTTATCTGTAGGTGTGGGCGGGGAGGGGGGCGAAGTTAAGGCAAGTGGAGCGGTGCTCTCTGTTGGAGAGGCAGCAGCTGTGGTGTCAGGGGCGAGAGGGATGGAAATGGGTTCGGGGCTGACGTCACCCTCAGTGGGAGGATTGACAGCTTTTTTTTTTTCGGGGGGGGGGGGGGGGGGGCGAAAAGGTACCCGCACCCCCCGCGTGACACCCGACCTTACTACTGGTGCCTCCGACATGCAGTTAGTCTACGATAGTAGAAGAGAAAGCATAGGGGATTGGATAAAAGGAATGTCTTTTAGGACTTAGTGCCTGTCCCATCGCGGTCGCGATTTACCAGGCATAATTGGTAGATGTTAACATAGGTATATGTTTATATATGAGCACATATAAATCTGTACTCATATATAAGGATAAGATTGTAGGGCCAGGGAAAACCGCATAGGCAGAAAGGAAAGATTGCCTACACGTAAAACCTGGCGGCTTGGTTATTGCCACATGCAAGAGTGACAGCGGACCGGACCGGACCGAACCGAACCCCGCGCGCAATTATAGCCTATCAGCCCACAGGGGGCCTGACAGCATGGTTATGGGGGTGTTGGGTGATTACCTGGAGTGTAATAATTGACCAGAATGTGGCCTGGTGCCCGTGGGGCACTTTTAAGATTTCTTAATTTTAATGGAAAGAAAGTAAAGTAAGTGCTTAGGTAAGCATATTTAGAAGAGTGGAAAGTAACTTAGAAAGAGCTGGAGAAGCTTGTTTTATTCAATAATAATTCGGGGCCTTTTGTGTCGGCACCCGGTGGCTTGGTAATCGCCCAACCTGTTCACTAGAGGGTTGGTGTTTAGTGTTGTTGTTTTATAGAGCTGCTTTCTGATGCGAGTGCGGATTACCGGAAGCTGGTAATCAGCGTGAAGTTGAGTGTTGCGTATGTACCAGGGGGCGCCTGATATCATGCGCAGTGCTCTATTTTGAATGACCTGCAGTTTATTGAGGTGTGTGGGAGCTGCGTAGCCCCACACAGGAGAGGCATATTCCAAAACAGGTCGCACAATAGTGCGATAAGCCAGGAGTTTACTAAAGGCATCGAGTTCGCTCTTGGACCTCAATATGGGCCAGAGCTGCGCTAGGACCGTCTTTGCATTGTTGGCGCGTTGTTTGACTTCCTGTGCAAAGGTGAGTCCGCGGTCTAGCGTGGTTCCCAGGTACTTAGTAGCTGTCTGCCTTCTTATCACTTCGCCGAAAAAGGCAAGGTCCTGGACGTCAGTGAATTTACGTTTCTTAGTGAAAAGAGTGGCAGAACATTTAGAAACATTAATTTTAATTCTCCAGAGTTTTAGCCAGGTTTCTAATTTGTCTAGAGCTTCTTGTAGATAGGCGGTGATTTTATGTCCTTTCCAGGAAGTGGTGGAAATAGCAGTATCGTCTGCGTAGAGGTGGAGGCTAGTGTTCTCAGTTGTAGGGATGTCAGAGGCATAGACGTTAAAGAGGTGGGGGGAAATAACACTGCCCTGCGGTACGCCGGCTTTGATCTTTCTCAGTGAGGATTGGGCTTCCTCCACCTGGACATAAAATTGCCTTTTCCTAAGGTAGGAATTTATGACTCTTAATAAGTGGTCTGGGAGACCTCTGTGCTTTAGTTTGTACAGCAGGCCGCTGTGCCATACCTTATCAAAAGCACGACTGATGTCTAAAAAGCAAACTCCTGTGCTGCGATTTTCATTAAAGGCGCGCGTGATAACCTCAGTGAGTCTGAGTAATTGATGTATCGTGGAGTGGCCTTTACGGAAACCGAACTGCTCTTCATTTAATGAATCATCTATGATATTTTGCAGCCTGGAGAGTAGAGTCATCTCGAACAGTTTCGAGATGACGGAGAGGAGACTAATGGGCCTATAATTTTGAGGGAAAGTGCCATTGGTGCGAGGTTTACCAATCATAATGACCTTGGCTATTTTCCAGGCTGCGGGGAAGTAACCAAATCTGTAAATTGCATTAAAAATCTTAGTGAGGCTAGTGAGGACGTTTTTGGGGGCGTTTTTAAGAAACGAAGCCGCTACACCATCTGGCCCGGGTGCCTTCCGGTTCTTCAGCTTTTTAATAAGTTTGAGCAATTCGGTTGGAGTGACAAACCGGAAGTCTGGCGAGAGTTCCTCCTGGAAACCACCATGAAGGTCACGATAGACTTCTTCAACAAAGTCTTGATCGCAAGGTTCATCGTTTGGTTGGCAGGCTTTTTCGAACGTGTCCGCCAGAGCATTCGCCTTGTCAATCGAGGTATAGACCATGCCACGTTCCCCGTGTAGTGGTGGTATGCCTTTCCTTTTACGAAGTAATTTTCGTGCCATACCGTACAGTTTGCTGGAGTCGCCAGCCATATTCCCTAACTTATCATCCCATGCTTTCTTGCGGTGTTGTAGCATGGCAGAGCTAATTTGGCGCTTCATACGGTACCATTCCTGCTTTAGTCGAAGATCCCGAGAGGTCTGCCACCGCCACCTTACCATGTTTTTCCTCTTAATGAGTGCTTTTAATTGAGGTGGGATAGATAAAGTGTTGTTTTTCCAGTGTTTAGGGCCGGTAGCGGCCGTGTTGGCGGCATGTAGGAGTGAGTTGGTAACTTTCTCTACAAGGGAGTCTATGTCCCCCTCGCAGCGAATGCTGGGATTGCCAGCAACGGAAGACTGGAGTGTGTTTCTGTATAGGTCCCAGTCGATTTTGCGGAGATGAAGTGGGATGGCGGAGAGGGTAGGGATGTAAGTTGAGTCAAGTGTAATGATGATAGGGTCATGGTCTGAGGCAAGTGCAGAGAGGTTATCGACCATGATAGGGATGTCCAGATTTTTGCTAATAGCAATATCTAGGGTGTCAGGAAGGGCGTTCGGGTGAAAGGGGAAGTACGTGGGTCCAGGCGGCGCATGTGTTAGACACTCGTGATCCTGACAAAACTTTTCTAGTCTCCTGCCCCTTGTCTCTGTATACCGGCTATGCCATAGCGTGTTTTTGGAGTTTAAATCACCCGCCAGTATTACTGGAATATTGGCAGGGAATAAAGACTCCAAATCCGACGGAATAAACGGTGCCCCGGGGGGAAAGTAGCAGGAGACCAATTGGTATGGGCCGCTATCTAGAACTACCTGTACAATAGTGGCATCAATAAACTGCAGATCATTTGGGGTAGGGACACGGTGGTGGACCAGGTCCGATCGTACTAATATGGCTGTACCACCCCCAGGACGACCTCCTGCTCTGTCGTTGCGATATACACACATCAAAAAACGTTTTGCATCACCTCGGTTCCAAGAGTTCCGGAACCGTTAAATACAAAGGGAATAGAGATCAACACAAACAACATTTCAGCTCGTTTTATTGCTCATGAGACCCACACATTGCATGTTGTACCATCATACAGCTAGACTTTCAGCATTTGTGGTCCAGATTGCAGTACACACCACTACCTCTAATACCCAGTAGCACGTCCTCTTGCATTGATGCATGCCTGTATTCGCCGTGGCATACTATCCACAAGTTCATCAAGACACTGTTGGTCCAAATTGTCCCACTCCTCAACGACAATTCGGCGTAAATCTCTCAGAGTGGTTGGTGGGTCAAGACGTCCATAAACAGCCCTTTTCAACATATCCCAGGCATGTTCGATAGGGTTCATGTCTGGCGAACATGCTGGCCACTGTAGTCGAGCGATGTCGTTATCTTGAAGGAGGGCCCCCCCCCCCAGGGGCTCACATCTTGTGGGCGTGGGTTGGCGACCACGGGGCCCCAGCTGAGTCCGGCATTGCTTCCACTTACTTGTGCCGGGCTCCTCTCTGTCTTCTTTCCTGTCGACCTCACTTGGTCAACTCTTGTTCTCTTCTGACCCCGACGGTATTAGGGTATCCGAGGCCTAGGGAGTCTCTTCCTTTCCCGCCTTAATTGGCCCTTGTCTCATCTTTTCTGATACCCTCCTTCTGCGAGGGGTCAGCCTTCTTTTTCTCTTCCTTTTACCTCCTGCCTTGTGCTCTAGGCCCTTAAGGAGGCAGGGTGTATGTAGCCCCACCACTTCTGGTGCACCCTAGATAATGCTACACCCTCAGGGGCTCACGGCTGGTGAGTTCGGGAGTTGGCGACCCCGAGGGATTCCTGAGCTGGGTCCGTTTTTCCCTTTTGTCCCTTACCTTTGGGGCGGACCCTCTCCTCTTTCACTTTCCTATATGCCTTTCATGGCTCTCCTTCCTTCCAAGTCCCTCAATCCGCCTTCTCCGAGGGTTGAGGGCATTTCTTTTCCTTCTGTCCTCTTATTTGCCTTATGCTCCTTTAGTTTTCCATTTCTTCTTCTAGTATGTAGGTTAGTAGTTAGTTTTAGTTTTAAGTTCGCTTTTCATTTTCATCTTCACGATCACCCAAACCATCAGGGGCCGATAACCTAGATGTTAGGCCCCTTAAAACAACAATTATCATCATCATATCTTGAAGGAACGCATTCACAAGATGTGCACGATGAGGTCGAGAATTGTCGTCCATGAAGACAAATGCCTCTCCAATATTCTGCCGATATGGTTGCACTATGGGTCGGAGGATGTCATTCAGGTATCGTAAAGCCGTTTCGGAGCCTTCCATGACCACCAGTGGCGTACGTCGGCCCCACATAATGCCACCCCAAAACATCAGGGAACCACCACCTTGCTGCACTCGCTGGACAGTGTGTCTAAGACGTTCAGCCTGACCAGGGTGCCTCCAAACACGTCTCCGACGATTGTCTGGTTGAAGGCATATGCGACACTCATCGGTGAAGAGAACGTGATGCCAATTCCGTGGGGTCCATTCAGCATGTTGTTGGGGCCCATCTGTACCGCGCTGCATGGTGTCGGGGTTGCAAAGCTGGACCTCGCCATGGACGTCGGGAGTGAAGTTGCGCATCATGCAGCCTATTGCGCACAGTTTGAGTTGAAACACGACGTCCTGTGGCTGAACGAAACGCATTATTCAACATGGTGGCATTGCTGTCAGGGTTCCTCCGAGCGGCAATCCGTAAGTAGCGGTCATCCATTACAGTAGTAGCCCTTGGGCGGCCTGAGCGAGGCCTGTCATCGACAGTTCCTGTATCTCTGTACCTCCTCCATGTCCGAACAACATCGCTTTGGTTCACTCTGAGACGCCTGGAAACTTCCCTTGTTGAGAGCCCTTCTTGACACAAAGTAACAATGCGGACGCGATCGAACTGCGGTATTGACCTTCTAGGCATGGTAGAACTACAGACAACATGAGCAGCGTACCTTCGTCCTGGTGGAATGACTGGAACTGATCGGCTGTCGTACCCCCTCCGTCTAATAGGCCCTGCTCATGCATGGTTGTTTACATCTTTGAGCAGTTTTAGTGACATCTATGAACAGTCAAAGGGACTGTATCTTGGATATCCCCCAGGGGCTCGCATCTTGTGGGCGTGGGTTGGCGACCACGGGGCCCCAGCTGAGTCCGGCATTGCTTCCACTTACTTGTGCCGGGCTCCTATCTGTCTTCTTTCCTGTCGACCTCACTTGGTCAACTCTTGTTCTCTTCTGACCCCGACGGTATTAGGGTATCCGAGGCCTAGGGAGTCTCTTCCTTTCCCGCCTTAATTGGCCCTTGTCTCATCTTTCCTGACACCCTCCTTCTGCGAGGGGTCAGCCTTCATTTTCTCTTCCTTTTACCTCCTGCCTTGTGCTCTAGGCCCTTAAGGAGGCAGGGTGTATGTAGCCCCACCACTTCTGGTGCACCCTAGATAATGCTACACCCTCAGGGGCTCACGGCTGGTGAGTTCGGGAGTTGGCGACCCCGAGGGATTCCTGAGCTGGGTCCGTTTTCCCCTTTTGTCCCTTACCTTTGGGGCGGACCCTCTCCTCTTTCACTTTCCTATATGCCTTTCATGGCTCTCCTTCCTTCCAAGTCCCTCCTGTCCTTTATTTGCCTTATTCTCCTTTAGTTTTCCATTTCTTCTTCTAGTATGTAGGTTAGTAGTTAGTTTCAGTTTTAAGTTCGCTTTTCATTTTCATCTTCACGATCACCCAAACCATCAGGGGCCGATAACCTAGATGTTAGGCCCCTTAAAACAACAATTATCATCATCATCATGTATCTTGGATACAATACACACAGTCAACGTCTATATGCCGGAGATCTGGGAACCGAGGTGATGCAAAACGTTTTTTGATGTGTGTATTTTATAATTTGGGATGTATACCTTATCCTCAGGTTTAATCCAGGTCTCTTGGAGAAGTGCGATTTTTATATCGTTATCGATGAGTTCTTCACTGAGCTCATGTACCTGCGGTAGTAGCCTGAGGGTGTTCCAGGCCATAATCTTAATTTTAATGCCAGCTTGTGTATTAGTCGCTCCCATTGAAGAAATATTGTGTGGCGGCTTCCATAATTATTTGGAACCGGGTGGCGTTATCTGGGGCGGCGATGAGGCGTCGGAGGACATTCTTCACAATTTGGAATAGATCTCGGAGGGAGGGGTCGGAGAGGAGGCGAAATATTTCGAACATGTCGTTCGGGGAGGAAGGAGGGGGGGTTGGAATGCCAGTCGTGACATTAGAGGTGAGGTTTGGCAAGACGGTTTGGCTGTGATTTGGTTGAGGCAGATCTGGGAAGTTGGTTTGATTATTGGCTGGGATGACGTTTGCTGCATTGTTAGCTGGAGGGGGAGCGACTTGCGGTGTTAGGGCAGATGCAAAGCTGGTGCCGTTTCTGATGCGATTTCTGGGTGCCATTGGGCCAGATGGGGCTTTTGTAGCATTTGGTAGACGAGTGTTGAAGGTGTTAATCATCTTCTTGTAGGTGGCGTAGCCTCTGTAGTTGGCAGTGTGGCTCTCTCCACAGTTTGCGCATTTGGGCGGGATAGTTATTTTCCCGTTCTGCGGGCATTCACTGGCTCGGTGATTCTGGGCGCAGATGACGCATCTGGCCTGGCAGTGGCACCCGTTCGAAGCATGTCCATAGCTTTGGCATTGGAAGCATTGAACCGGCCCGGTTGGCCCCTGGTAGCGGGAGACGGTAACAATACTGTACAGGAGGGAGGTGACATTGTGAATATTCAGTTCTGGGTTTGCCGTGGAGTGTACCACCAAAAAGATGGGCAGCTTTCTTGAGCGGTCATTTGTGGCCGTCAATTGACAAACCCGCTCTATCTCGTACCCCATGGAGGCTAGGGCAGAGTGAATCCTGTCAGGAGAAGTAGATTCATGTAGCCCTTTGATGACCACTTTCCTGGTGTTTTTTGGAGTGATGGGGCGAGTGTGAAATTGGCCATTTGTGGCGATTAGCAGAGATGTCAGTAGGCGGTGTTCAGCCTCTGAGCTGACCGTTACCCTGATAGTATTGGGCATGGCCTTAATTTTGAAATGTATTTTATTTGCTACTAATAAGTCAGTGAGGGCGTGTATGTCCTTCACGTTCTTGACATATACAGGATGGATGTTGAGCCTAGGGGGTTTAGGGGCGGGCTGGGCCCCAGCTGAAGTGCCAGGGGTACCCGCAGGGGTTAGAAGAGGTTGGTCCCCGGAGAACTGTTCGTTTGGTAGCTTCTTCAGCTCGTCGAACGGGTTTCGGGTCGGTAATATAAGTTTATCTGTTGGGACGGTCTGGGTGATTTTCTTGACTTGATGGCCATTCTTGAGTTTCTTTCTTCTTTCTACTCTGGTCCAACCCTGGGCATCGGTAGTCTCCATTTCTTCCTCTGAACTGGAGTCAGCTGAGAATCTGGCTGAGGGTGTATTCTCAAGTGAGATGTTTTCTTCAGTGCCAGTTGAGGTGGAAGGAGTCGGTGTAGCTGGGGCGACGTCCAGGCGGTTTTGTGAGTTCTCCGGGGGGGGGGGGGGGTAGTATCTGGGCGGCCACCGGAGAGGTGGGGTGAACCGGTAATTCTTCCGGTACGAAGGAATCAGGGTCGTTATGGCTCCTTGGCAGGGGCGTAGAGGGCTCCCTGATCGTAGGTGTGGATGGTCCGGGCCGGTTCATGGCTTCGTCAGTACGATCGGCCTGGTGTGAGGGTAGATTTAGTTCTGGTTGAATGTTGTCATCAGAATTATTACGTGTAGTAGACCGAGTGATCGGCTTCATTTAGTGTAGGCCCCCTGCCAGAGGGGCAGGGGCAAAAAAAAGGGGGGGGGGATGAAGGCCTAACAGAGATATTATATATTTGCAGGCAGCGTGTAACCCTAACCAATGCTGTAGGCGGGGGTGCAAAAGTTGCCAGGGGTTATCTAACGCCCAAGGGCGGATATGTAAATAACAAGCGCGCAGCAGAGAAAATAGACTAGCCCAACTCACAACAGGTGTAGTTTAAAACTGGTAGCGCAGTGACAAGTTGTGAGCGGACTAGGTACTTTCCTGGCTAAATAACCCAAGATACGGTGAAGTTAGCTTTAGTCCCTTTATGTAGGCCACTGAGGGTGACAGTGAGGGGGGATCCTATACTACTCCTAACCTGTGTACCACGGCGCTAAACTAAGCGCGACCTACCGGCCGTGGTACAGCGATGAGTTGCCGGCCGTTCAGGCCCGATGTGCTCTCTCGGCGAGTCGTCGATCAACAGCGAGGCCATTTTTTTTTCGGGGGGGGGGGGGGGGGGCGAAAAGAGTACCCGCACCCCCCGCGTGGCACCCGACCTTACTACTGGTACAACCGACATGCAGTTAATCTACGATAGTAGAAGAGAAAGCATAGGGGATTGGATAGAAAGGAGTCTTTTAGGACTTAGTGCCTGTCCCATCGCGGTCGCGATCTACCAGGCATAATTAATAGATATTAACATAGGTATATATTATATATGAGCACATATAAATATGTACTCATATATAAGGGTAAGATTGTAGGGCCAGGGAAACCCGCATAGGCAGAAAGGAAAGATTGCCTACACGTAAAACCTGGCGGCTTGGTTATTGCCACATGCAAGGATAATGTGGGTATGGAAATGAGTAGGTTTGTTAGTTGGGAGAAGGTATCATGCACCAGATCCATGTCCGTCTTCTCGCCAGTTCGTCTCCGGGAAATCCGTTAGAACTCGGCACTGCTGGGATCAGCGCGGGCCTTGCCGGCTACCGAGCAATGGTACAAGTATCCGAAGAACCTGCGCCACTACCCGATCTCCATGGGGTCCCTGGTACCGAGCCTCCGTCACCGGAGAGTGGAGGGGGGGGCCTCGCCTGCCGAAACAGGGGCCTAGCTGGCGGTCCATGGGAACGAGCCACCTTCCTCTCTGCTCTTGCCATGGACCTGTAGACGGGGCAACTGCGATGGGATGACGGATGGTCACCCATGCAGTTGGCGCACACCGGCGCGTCCCGCGGCACTGTGCAGCCGGTGTGGTGGTGGCCACCTGAGCACCGGTTACAGCGGACTGGAGAGCCGCAGGATCCCTGGGAGTGGCCCCATCTCAGACAGCGGAAACACTGTAATAGCTGGCCTGAGCGGGGCCTCATATTACCTGACTGTAGCGGCTGTCCCTGGCTGCGGCTGGTGGCCTCGCGGCGTCCTGGTTCCCCCTCCTGGGGGCGCTGCGGGCGACGGTCCTCTGGGCTGCTGCGGTTGACCTTCCGCTGCTTTGGGGCCGTCCTGGTGGCCCCGGCCGTCTCGGGTGTCCCCTTCCTGGCGGTGGTGGCGGGCGCGAGTTGCCCCGCTAAAGGCCCCACCTGGGGCTCTGGTAGTCGCTCCTCCTCCTGGTTGGCGGGCGCGAGTTGCCCCGCTAAAGGCACCGCCTGAGGTGCTGGTTGTGGCGCCTGAGTTCTCTTGGAGAAGGTCAGGGAGCCCGCCTGGGTTCCAACCCCGACCTGTGCTGCGACGTCCGTCTGGGTTGAGGCCTCATCCTGAGCACCACGAGTGGCGCACTACAGGATCCGGTTGGGAGCCTGCTATCGGCGCGACCTGCCACCTCAGAGACAGCAGTCGGAAGGTAGGCCTCGATGTCCTCCTGTTGTCGTGGCGCTCCTCCCGTCAGGTAATCGTGGTTCTTGTTCACTGAACTGCTCCCATATATATAGTGGGTTGGCGACCACGGGGCCCCAGCTGAGTCCGGCATTGCTTCCACTTACTTGTGCCGAGCTCCTCTCTGTCTTCTTTCCTGTCGACCTCACTTGGTCAACTCTTGTTCTCTTCTGACCCCGACGGTATTAGGGTATCCGAGGCCTAGGGAGTCTCTTCCTTTCCCGCCTTAATTGGCCCTTGTCTCATCTTTTCTGATACTCTCCTTCTGCGAGGGGTCAGCCTTCTTTTTCTCTTCCTTTTACCTCCTGCCTTGTGCTCTAGGCCCTTAAGGAGGCAGGGTGTATGTAGCCCCACCACTTCTGGTGCACCCTAGATAATGCTACACCCTCAGGGGCTCACGGCTGGTGAGTTCGGGAGTTGGCGACCCCGAGGGATTCCTGAGCTGGGTCCGTTTTCCCCTTTTATCCCTTACCTTTGGGGCGGACCCTCTCCTCTTTCACTTTCCTATATGCCTTTCATGGCTCTCCTTCCTTCCAAGTCCCTCAATCCGCCTTCTCTGAGGGTTGAGGGCATTTCTTCTCCTTCTGTCCTATTATTTGCCTTATTCTCCTTTAGTTTTACATTTCTTCTTCTAGTATGTAGGTTATTAGTTAGTTTTAAGTTGGATTTTCATTTTCATCTTCACGATCACCCAAACCATCAGGGGCCGATAACCTAGATGTTAGGCCCCTTGAAGCAACAATTATCATCCTCTAATCATTTAAGTAACCGCTGGCTGCGCGAGCGAAGCGAGCGAGCCAGCGGGTTGTGGACCAGGTACGCGGTGCGTCTAAGCGCTCCTTAGCCTGGGTTATAGCTTGGAAAGGGGCTTAAGCATGTTTGTTTTGTTAAATTGGATGCGTACTGTAAGGTTAGTTAAAAATAGTGGTGCCTACCGGGGCATTCGTCGGCCGCGAGCGACCGCCGGCCGCCCCGGAGGCCCCTGGCGTAGTTTAAAGTTGTTTGCGTAAGCTTGTTAAGTAGTTATAGTTTGGGAGTTTATGTTAATGATATATTAATTATTTCGTAGTAGTCTAAAATTGTTTATTAGAGAAGAGAAAAAGTCTCGTTTACCACAGCGTCACGCACCCCGCGTCCATGGCGACGACAGCAGCCGCTTCAGTTAGTAAGCGTAAGTTGTGTGGAAAAGTAAGCAGTTGTTCTTTTTTTTTTTTCCGGGGGGGGGCCCGAAAAGGTACCCGCACCCCCCGCGTGGCACCCGACCTTACTACTGGTGCCTCCGACATGCAGTTAATCTACGATAGTAGAAGAGATAGCATAGGGGATTGGATAAAGGAATGTATTTTAGGACTTAGTGCCTGTCCCATCGCGGTCGCGATCTACCAGGCATAATGAATAGGTATTAACATTGGTATATGTTTATATATAAGCACATATAAATATGTACTCATATATAAGGGTAAGATTGTAGGGCCAGGGAAAACCGCATAGGCAGAAAGGAAAGATTGCCTACACGTAAAACCTGGCGGCTTGGTTATTGCCACATGCAAGGATAATGTGGGTATGGAAATGAGTAGGTATGTTAGTTGGGAGAAGGTATCATGCACCAGATCCATGTCCGTCTTCTCGCCAGTTTGTCTCCGGGGAATCAGATAGAACTCGGCACTGCTGGGATCAGCGCGGGCCTTTCCGGCTACCGAGCAATGGTACAAGGATCCGGAGAACCTGCGCCACTACCCGATCTCCATGGGGTCCCTGGTACCGAGCCTCCGTCACCGGAGAGTGGAGGGGGGGCCTCGCCTGCCGAAGCAGGGGCCTAGTGGGCGGTCCATGGGAACGAGCCGCCTTCCTCTCTGCTCTTGCCATGGACCTGTAGACTGGGCAACAGCGATGGGATGACGGATGGTCACCCATGCAGTTGGCGCACACCGGCGCGTCCCGCGGCACCGTGCAGCCGGTGTGGTGGTGGTCACCTGAGCACCGGTTACAGCGGACTGGAGAGCCGCAGGATCCCTGGGAGTGCCCCCATCTCAGACAGCGGAAACACTGTAAAAGCTGGCCTGAGCGGGGCTTCATATTACCTGGCTGCAGCGGCTGTCCCTGGCTGCGGCTGGTGGCCTCGCGGCGTCCTGGTTCCCCCTCCTGGGGGCGCTGCGGGCGACGGTCCTCTGGGCTGCTGCGCTTGCTCTTCTTTCGCTGCTTTGGGGCCGTCCTGGTGGCCCCGGCCGTCTCGGGTGTCCCCTTCCTGGCGGTGGTGGCGGGCGCGAGTTGCCCCGCTAAAGGCCCCACCTGGGGCTCTGGTAGTCGCTCCTCCTCCTCCTGGTTGGCGGGCGCGGGTTGCCCCGCTAAAGGCCCCACCTGGAGCTCTGGTAGTCGCGCCTCCTCCTGGTTGGCGGGCGCGGGTTGCCCCGCTAAAGGCACCGCCTGAGGTGCTGGTTGTGGAGCCTGCGTTCTCTTGGAGAAGGTCAGGGGGCCTGCCTGGATCCCCACATCTGCCATCTCGATGAGAAAGTCTGGGTGGCGCCTCCGAGCGTGGCTGAGGACGTGCGGAGGGGCACCTGGCGCACAGCCTGGTACCACCGCAACCTGCCAGTGCTCGGAGAATGCCCTGATGTAGACGTATCCCATGGCCGCGCTCTCACGTGGCCTGAACAGGACACCAGTAGAGAGGACAGCTTCGATGTCCTCGTGGACACGTTCAGCTCCTCCCGTCGCGACTGCGTGGACCTTGTCCCTGTAGGCACTGATGACCGCCCATTCTTCTTCCTGGTTGGTGCCTGGCCTGTAATAAACAAACAAAGCCAGGTCACTGGGGTCGTAGCCACTTGCTTGCTCGGAGCCTGGGGAAGTGGCCCCAGGGTGCCCATGCACGGTGTCCGAGCTCACATCGCTCGCCCAGCTGAACCTGGCGTCCGGGCTGCTGCTGCTCTCCTGTCGCGGGGAGCTAGCCGGTCCTGGCGTCCGACTCTTCTCGGACTCGGCTAGCTCTAGCTCAGAGGGCCCTGGGGAGGCGTCGGTTGACTCGGACCGCAGGGACACCTGCGTTATGTCCGGGCTACCTGTGCTCCCCGGGCCGGGAGCTACTCCAGCGTTGCTTGCGCCAGCCGGGATGTGAGGCACCCCCTCCTCTTCAACGGCTGGCGGCTTCTGCGCCGCTGACGTCTTCTCACCAAGGGCCTGCTGGCGCGCCCGCGTGACCGGAGGAGAGGGCCCTGTGGAGGTTAACTCCCCACCCAAGGAGCCTGCCGATCGTGGCCCTCTACCTCTCCGGGTGCGGTTGCGCTTGCCCTGGCCCCTGGCTGGCTCGCCGGTCCTCAGCTGCTTCCTCCACTCGATGGTCCCGCTGCTCGTAGTCTCCATCCTCCTGGTGAGCTGATAGCACAACTTAGGCTGGTTTGCTGCTGCCACTGGCAAGGTGTCCTTCCTCTAACGATTCAGAGACAACCTCAAGCAGTTGTTCGCCATTGAGCTTGCTTATATACTGCCGTCTCCAAGTTGGTAGGCGTGGTTTGCTGCTGTCTGAGTTCTGATTGGTTGTTGGCGTTCTGAATAGTTATATGTGTTTAATGATTTTAGTTGATGATTTTGGTGATTTTTAATATTGTTTCCGGGTTGAGAATGACTAAAATGGATTAATTAAAGAAATTTGTGGTGTTGAAAGTTATTGATAAGGGTTTGCAACGGGTGGCCTCTGAGGTCTCGGTTTTGTACTTAGTTGCAGTCGCGATGGTCTCAGGTTCGCATTCTTGAAGGACTTGATAATTATGCTGTTTATAGCAATCTCCAGTGGGTGGCGAGGGGGGGGGGGGAAGTTGCCGAGATGTTCCGGTATTTCTTTATAGTGAAGAAGGCTGGCCGTTCTCGGTTGGGCTAAGTTATCATACCGCGATATTGGCGGTTGATCTGGCCGTAATATATGCTAATTAGGCAGCATGATGTTGGTTTTTAGTTTAGGCAGCTAAAAGAAGTTTTGCCATAGATGTTTAGGCAGGAATAGTGCCTGTAGGTGTTCTAGGCACGGCCCTGTAGGTATCAGGGTTTGGTAGGAGTAGTGTCTGAGTGAAAAATATAAGTGTGCTCTCGTCGCCTCGGCCCGCGATGCACCATCCCAGACGAGGCGGCCGTGGCCATCCCTCCAGGCAGGCGCACCACGCGGCCTCGGGTTTTAGAGCTTGGCTTGGTTCGTGAATCGTGTCAGTTTGTTATTCGTCTCTGTTCTGTAGTAAGTCTTTGATTAGATAAATGTATTTGGGTCGTCTCTTCCTAGTATCTCTACGGTCTGGGTCGTACATTCCCTGAGTTCTGATGAGTGGATTAGGATGTTGTTGTGCCGTGTTATAGTACCTATCAGTCAGTTTTAGCATGAAATCGAGTAGGTATGGTGTGTTGGTTCTCCGATGAAGTTCTAGGACACTGGTTTCGCGCCCTGTCTTCAAGGCTAATCGAAGCATCCAGTTTTGTATTCTCTGAAGTTTTTGCATGTTGGTGATGGACATAAATGCTATTGCAGGTGTTGCGTAGGTTAAAATAGGTCTGATAAGTGTTTTGTAAATAAGCGTAATGTTATTTTGAGAAAGTGCTTGCTTAGGATGAATCATAGGGTATAATAGTTTGATGCTGAATTTAATGCGATTTATTGTGTTGTTAATATGTGTTTGCAGGTTTAACCTTTTGTTTAGTGTAATGCCAAGGTATTTAATCTCGTTGGTCCATTCTATGTCTGTGTTGAATAACTGTATATGTTGTCTGAATTGGCCGTATTTATGCGTAAAGTGTACAGCTTTTGTTTTGGCAATGTTAATTTGTATTTTATTTTTAATGAGCCAGGGTTGCAGCTGATTTACGTGTTGTTGTACATTTAAATATGCTAACTGAGGGTTTCTGGATTTTGAAAGTATGGCCGTGTCATCGGCGAAGACATGGGTTGACGTGGAGTCCGACAATGGGATGTCATTGATTGCCACCAGGAATAAATGAGGTCCCATTATGCTCCCCTGTGCTACGCCGGCATGTATGTGGCGAAGTGAGTAATTAATGTTGTTAACTGAGACGTAAAATTGACGATTAGTTAAGTATTGATGTATTAATGTGATGTATGTGTGATGGATGTTAAGCTGGATTAATTTGTGAATAATTGTGAGGTGATGAACTCTGTCAAACGCTTGCTGAATGTCTAGGAACAGAGCCACCGTGTGCTGATTGTGCTGAAATCCAGATGTTATGTATTCGGTCACTCTGAGAAGTTGCTGAGTAGTTGAGTGTTGCGAGCGAAAGCCGAATTGTTGTATTATTAAGGCGTTAGATATAGTGTTTTTGATTCTGGAGAGGAGTATTTTTTCGAATAGTTTTGAGATGTGACTGAGAAGGCTAATAGGTCTGTAACTTTGCGGTTTTTTGGCATTTTTGCCTTGTTTGGCGAAGCAGATTATTTTCGCGATCTTCCAATCTGCTGGATAATGCCTCAATGATAGGATTGTGTTGAATAAGTGGAGTAGTAGTAGTGTAGCCGTTGGCGAGAGCTTTTTAATTAAGGCATTCGGAATTTCATCCTCGCCTGGGGCCTTGTGCTCGTTAAGTGTTTTCATGTTTGTTTGAAGCTCTTGTAATGTAATTGGGGGAATGTCTGTAGGAGCTGGCTGTATTAGGAACTGTGCGACTTCGTCTTGTACTGTTTTGTCATGTGCGTCGTCTCGTAAGTGATCGTTAGGCTTAAATTGGTCGTGTAGTGTGTCGGCCATCAGGTCTGCTTTGCCTTTGTTATCTGTGATAATTATATTATTGCTGTCTTCTAGAGGAGGGATTGGTTTGTTACTTTTGGTGAAGACTTTGGTTAGTTTCCAGAGTGTTTTTGGATTTTTATTATGTTTTATGCTTGTGAGTTTGTTTTCCCATTGGTCGTTCCTGTAAAGTATTAATTGTCTGCGGACTTTGGAGTGTAGTCTGTTGTATTGGATTTTATTCTGAAGTGTCTGGGTTCTTTGGTATAATTTTCTTGCTTTGTTCTTTTCTTTAATTAAGTTGCAAATTTCGTCGGGTAGGGTAGGAGTCTTCTGAGCTGTTTTCGGTAGAGTACTGGCTCTGGCGACCGTGATTAGTATGTTGTTGAAGGCATTAATTTCGTGTTCTAGTTGGGCGGTAGTGTTAATGAGTGGTAGTGTCTTTGGCATTAGTAGATCCTGTTGTAGTGTGAAAAGGTCCCAGTTAATACGTTTAATGTTGATTAGTTTTCTGGTGTTGACATAGTCAATATTAGCACCAACTTCAATCAGTACGGGTAGATGATCAGAGTCGAGTTTGGTGCTCGTTGATGTTCGAATATTAAAGGGAATGTTTCGAGCTAGTGCAATGTCGTTAGTGTCTTGGTAGAGTATTCCGTTGCGCTTGTAGAAACCCCCCTGTGGGTGGGGGCTTTAGAATACACCCACGGTATCCCCTGCCTGTCGTACGAGGCGACTAAAAGGGGCGACCTTGGCTATACTTTAAGGACTCCGCGTTGTTTTGTGAATTGGACCCCCAGTGGGTGGGAGGAAGCGAATACATCCACGGTACTCCCTGCCAGTCGTAAAAGGCGACTAAAAGGGCTTCTCGGAACGGTCCCCTTTCGAGGGTTTGACAGTCAGCTCTAAAAGACATACACCCGTGCGGTATAACTCTCATTAGGTTATATCGCACTTCTTTCCGTCACTGCTTTCAGGGTCTGGCAACCAAAATTTCTATATGTGCGTGCTGTTAGGGGATGGGCCACTTACGCTAGCGACTACGCTCGAAAGCCTGTTCCGGTCTTGGCCGCGCCGACAGGTGGGTGTGCCATGTACCCGTTCAGTAGTATCCGCCTGACTACGCAGGTCCCCGCACAGCCGAATGTCTGAGCTGTAAAATCCAGTATATGCCAAGGGGTACATGCCGATACGGCATTGTAAAACATCGGACCCCCGGGCAATGCCTTCCAAGCTAGGCGGGCCTTGCCCTGGCTGGGTAGCGCCTACTGTGACGGCCCGTGATCGGATGTCGGTGGCATTCGGGGAGGATGATCTGGCCATGGGTTCTAAAAGAAAAATCCCCAACCAGGGTGGACCTCCACCCAAACAGGGTGGTCCTACACCCAAGTCTTTAACATTTGATTCCCTACGGGGATCAACCCCCTGGGAACAATCTGTGCGTGAAAATCTGGGTGCTAACACCCCCAAGTTTCTGGTCGCAACCAGAACGGATGGGGGTGATTTCAAGATGGTAAAGTCTATTTTGTTTTCTCGGCACATAGAAGGGGTCTATGGCGAGCTTGAGAAGGTACAAAAGATGAGAAACGGTAGCTTGTTGCTCAAGACTAGGACTGGTGAGCAGGTTGAACACCTTCTGAAATGTGACCACTTTGGCGATATCCCTGTCAAGGTGGAAAAGCACACGTCTCTGAATCTGGTCCGGGGAGTCATTTTCCACCGGGACCTGATTCTGAACACTGACGAGGAGCTCAAGGAGGATATGCAGCACCGTCACGTGACTGATGTCCGGCGCATTACGCGCAAGGTCAATGGTCAAATCGTGGATACTGGTGCTTTCATTATTTCCTTTGAGCTTTCGGTGCTCCCGGAGAAAGTCAAGGTAACAAGTTACCGTTGCGACGTTCGGCCTTATATCCCTCCACCAATGAGGTGTTATAAGTGCCAGAAATTCGGACATATGTTATCCCGATGCTCGAGCCCTGACGTCTGTGGAACATGCGGTAAGGTACCCCACGAAGCGGAAGAGTGCACAACACCTTATCAGTGCACTAATTGCCCTGGATTTCATTCTCCTCGGGACAGGAACTGCCCTGTCTTCCTGCGTGAGAAGAAAATCCAGGAGATTAAAACCCTGGATGGTCTCACCTACCAGGAGGCCCGCAAGAAGTACCATACCACAATTTCGCCTTCTCCAACGATTGATTATAGAGCCATAATACCAACATTGGTCCCGGCTACATCATCTTTTGTCTCCACTGTGAAACCTTCTAATGTACCACTGCCATCTACATCTCTAGCTACTCCCCAGAATCAGAACGAGAGCCCGAAGGTGACTTCAACTCCACCTTCGGCCAACACGAAGGCTGTGCGAGCGAAGGCTGCTCCGCCCGCACAGCAGGGGAGGAAGTTGAAGACTTCCTCCCCACTCGGGAGGAAGTCGAAGTCTTCCTCCCCATCCAAACGGTCGGCGAAAGCCGCGCCGAAGCCGGCGGAGGCGGCATCGTCGACCAGGGTCAGGACTTCGGCTCCTGACCCGTCTATATACCTTAAAGAGCCGGGGGCGGGTAAGAAGGGACCCCGCACTACGCATTCCCTTTCTCCCAAAAAGGGGAAGCCATCCGCGCCAACACCTGCGGATGCTTCTGCGCCTGGGGACGTTTCGGCCCCCAGATCTGCGCGCTCCCCATGGAGATCCCCCCGCCGCCGAACTGCGTCCAGGAAATCTTCCACTGAGTCGATTCACTCCATGAACTCGCCTGAGGACATGGAGATTATAGTCGACGTAGTGACTGTAGATTCTCCAGAGTCAAAGTTGGAGTAGCTTGGTGCTCCAACTTATTCCCTAAGTTCACACAATGGCACTGTTACAGTGGAATTGTAACAGTTATGACAGGCATTTGACAGAGCTCCGTCAGCTTATTGCCCAATACGCGGCGAGTATAGTCTGCCTACAGGAAACAAACCTCAGACCTGATCATGAGACTGTTCTGAGAGGTTTCCGACTATACTCTAAAGAGCGACAAGACGCCGCCCGGGCTTCCGGGGGCGTTTGTACCTTCGTTCGCTCTGACTGCTATAGTGAGGAGTTTCCACTCGCCACTCCTCTGGAAGCTATTGCAGTTCGCGTGTCCTTGCCTGCTATGACAACTGTTTGTAACGTGTACCTTCCACCGAACCAACCCCTTGATATTAATGACGTCTTAGATCTTGTTGATCAACTTACAGTCCCTTTCCTACTCGTGGGTGATTTCAACTCTCATCACCCCCAATGGGGATCACCATCTTCCTGCCCCAGAGGAAGGGACGTGGAAGGCTTAATTCAAGGGTTGGATTTATGTCTATTAAATACAGGGGAAGCTACACATTTTAGCTTAGCGCACGGCACGTACTCACACATTGACTTGAGTGTGTGTAGCCGTGCGCTGGTCCCCCTATTTGGTTGGTATGTACACGACGACCTCTGTGACAGTGACCATTTCCCGATCGTTCTTACCCTTCTGAACCAGACGCCCGTGGAGTTCCCCAGTCGTTGGGTTCTTAAGCGGGCAAATTGGCCCTCGTTTCAAGAACGAGCTGTTTTCGTTGATCTTGGTTGCCGGAGCGTCGATGACGAGGTACAGCACATCACCGATGTGCTTCTTGCTGCCGCCGAAGAGTCCATTCCATCCTTTTCTGGGACTCCTCGTCGCAAACTCGTCCCTTGGTGGACTGAGGATATTGCAGCGGCAATAAGAGACCGTCGTCGAGCTCATAAGCACTACCGTCGGCGTCCAACCATGGCCAATTTGGTGGCGTTTAAGAAATTTCGTGCCAAGGCACGGATTCTTATTCGCCAGAGTAAGAAACTATCCTGGGAACGGTATGTGTCTTCTATTACGGCACATACCCCCTCCTCTCAAGTGTGGACTAAACTACGACGCATTTCGGGCATTCAGACAACTTCTACTGTACCGGGAATTTCCATTGATAATGACTTGGTTACAGATCCTTATCGCGTTGCAAACCATCTCGCCTCGTATTTTGCGGATATATCCGGTTGCGATAACTATGACCCTGCCTTCGTGGCCCTGAAGCGCGAAGCGGAACGTTTCCAGCTTAGTTTTGCTTCCCGCGCTTCGGAGGAGTACAACGTGCCCTTTACGGAGTGGGAACTCCGCGGAGCGCTGGCGCTCTGCAGGGACACGTCTCCTGGCCCGGATAATATTCACAACCAGATGCTTAAACACCTTAACGATGAGAGCATTCGTTATTTGCTCAGGGTGTTTAATCGTATCTGGTTGGAGGGTGTGTTTCCAGCGCAATGGCAGGAAGGTATCATTATACCTATCCTGAAGCACGATAAGGATCCCAAATTGACAGGGAGTTACAGACCTATTTGTCTCACTAACGGTCTGTGCAAGCTCTTCGAGAGGATGGTCAATCGGCGCCTAGTGTGGATCCTGGAGAAACGGGGACTCCTGTCTGAATACCAGTGTGGTTTCAGGGCGTCACGGTGTACCAACGACCATCTGGTACGCCTGGAGACCGCCATACAGGACGCTTTTCTCCGGAGACAGCACCTGGTCGCCGTTTTCTTTGACCTCGAGAAGGCCTATGACACCACTTGGCGTTACGGCATCCTCTCTACTCTGCATCAATGGAAATTCCGAGGTAACTTGCCGGTTTTTATTGCGAATTTTCTGTCCCTTCGCCTGTTCCGTGTCCGAATAGGGGGGACATATTCGCAATATCATATACAGGAAAACGGAGTCCCACAGGGATCGGTGCTTAGCGTAACATTATTTGCGATTGCCATAAACGGTATAGTCGCTGCTGCTGGTCCAGCAGTGGTACCGTCGCTATATGTAGACGACTTCGCTCTACATTATAGTGCGCACAATATGGCGGTCGCTGAACGACAGTTACAACAAGCTATTCGGAGAGTGGAACGCTGGACACTGGAGCATGGCTTTCGATTCTCAACCGCTAAGTCCTCGGTTGTCCATTTCTGCCGAAAGCGCACCCTCCATCCAGATCCCGAGCTTTATCTGGGCAATGTAGCTTTGCCTGTTGTTGCTGCGTACCGGTTCCTTGGGCTCCTTTTCGATCAGAAATTGACGTGGGAACCACACGTGCGGTGTTTGAAGACTGCCTGTGCTAAGAAGCTCAACATGTTGCGGTTTCTTAGCGGCACATCGTGGGGGGCGGACCGCGCGGTGCTTCTACGTTTTTATAAAGCACTGATTTTATCTAGGTTAGATTATGGCAGTGTAGCATATGGTTCGGCCCGTAAGTCAGTGCTTGTTAAACTGGACAGTGTCCACCACGGCGGTGTGAGGCTGGCGACGGGTGCCTTTCGGACGAGCCCAGTCGTCAGCTTGCTCGCCGAGGCTGGCGTACCTCCTTTACACCTGAGGCGCCAACAAGTACTGCTAACCTATGCTGCAACAATTCGACAGATGCCCCTTCATCCAAGCTATCCATGTTTGTTTTCCAATCCGAATCGCCGGCTGTATGATGCGCTCGCCCGAGCCACTCGGCCGGCGGGGATTCGCTTGGATGACTTATACCGTCAGTTCCGATTTCCTTCTGTCTCCTGTATCGTCCGAGTACCTAGCAAGGCCCCTCCGTGGATGGTCTCTCGCCCTGATATCATCCTGGCTCTGCACACCGGCCCCAAGTCGGACACGGACTCCTCCGTCCATCGGAGGCTGTTCCAGTCCGTGGTGACACGGTATCCGGGATCAGGGCTTGTATTCACGGACGGTTCGAGGGTAAACGAGAAAGTAGGCTGTGCATTTGTGGTTGAGGATCGTCGGTTTCTCTTTTCACTTCCCGAGGCCTGTAGCGTGTACACTGCAGAGCTCTATGCCATCTTAGAGGCTCTGCGGTACACGTTATCAGACGATCACCAGCACTTTCTTGTGTGTACTGACTCTCTGAGTGCGCTGCAAGCGATCGATGTGTGTTTCCCGAAGCACCCGTTGGTCCAGCGTGTGCACGACCAGCTCGTCAGTTCGCGTAACGCTGGAACCGGGGTGACCTTTGTGTGGCTTCCTAGCCACATGGGTATTGCGGGAAACGAGCTTGCTGATCAGGCGGCGAGAGAGGCAGTCGCACTGCCCTCGCTCCCATATAAGGTGCCTGCTAGTGATGTGCGCTCTCAGTTGCGGCATTCGATCCTGTCGCATTGGGAGGAGGCATGGCGTGCCACGCCTCCACCTAACAAACTGAGAGGCATCAAGGAGACAACGAAGGTGTGGAAATCTTCCTTCCGATCTCTCCGGAAGGAAGCTGTGGTACTCTGTCGACTCCGGATCGGCCATGGGATTGCTACGCACTCCCACTTGCTAAAGAGAGAAGATCCTCCTGTGTGTACTTGCGGCGCCCACCTAACCGTGGCACACCTTCTCTTGGAGTGTGTGGATCTGGCCGATCTGCGAGGGACTCTTAAACTGCCTAATACCCTCTCCCTTATTATCCGTGATGACGGGCCGTCAGCTGACCTCGTCATCCGGTTCATGAGGGAGAGTGGTTACTTTTTTAAGTTTTAATGTGTAGTTACGACTTTTAATTGTGGTTAAATCTGTTTTACGTTTCTTATTGTGTTATGTATTGTATTGTTCACTATGCCTTATTTGTTTTATCCTTTTTTACCATCCGCCTTTTATTCTTTTTATTCAAATAAGGCATATTTTTTGGGGGCTCACTGTCTGTTTTATAAACACCATTTTCGCTTCATCCATGGCAGTGAGTTGTTTTTATCTACATACTTTCATTTCACGTCATTTCATTTCATTAGGGGCCGATAACCTCGATGTTAGGCCCCTTAAAACAACAATTATCATCATCATCATCATCATCGCTTGTAGAAAAATGTAGGTGTATCTGGGGCATGTATGAAGTAATCTTTAAGCAGTTGGTGTTGATAAAGTTTCTTACCGTTTTTATTTTCAGTTACAGAGCCCCAGCTGTGATGTTTGGAGTTGAGGTCCCCGGCTAAGATTACATGGTCGTAATTGAGGAGTAAATTTATATCTGCTGCTAAAATTTGTTTTTGTGGTGGATTGTAAGCCGAGATTATCGTGTATGCCGTATTTTGAATATGTATTTCAATGGCGTTTGCTTCTATGTGAGTGGTTGTAGGTAAAATGATTTCTTTATGGGATAAACGTCTATTAATTGCAATAATTGTCCCTCCTCCTCCGTCTGTCAGCCTGTCTTTTCTGTAGACTATGTATCCAGGAAGCTTGAATTTATTCCTTTCTGATAGCTTGGTCTCTTGGAGTAGCAGTACGTCAACGTCAGTATCGTGCAGTAGTTGTAGAAGTTCTAGCCTTTTCGGAGTAGTAGCTAGCCCGTTGCTATTCCAAGTAATGATTCGCAAGGTCTCGTAAGCCATTAGTGTGCTGCAATGATTGTCATAAGCTGTTGAAGTATGTAGTCTAGTTGTGTTATGGATTCAACGAACATTTTAGTGTAATTAGCTAGTGTAGATTGTAGGCTCTGGAGGACTAATTGTATTCCCATGGGCAAGTCAGTGGGGATTGGATGTTTAGTGAATTTAAGTTGTGGCGGCTGGCCCGCATTATAATGCGGGGGCGTAGGCAGCCGCGAGCGGCGAGGGGTTTCAGGTTCGATTTGTGGGGCTGTGGGGGGTAAATGAGGGGGAGAGGGGGGCGCAGGGTAAATCTCTGCTAGTATGTAGGTTGGTAGTTAGTTTTAGTTTTAAGTTTGCATTTCATTTTCATTTTCACGATCACCCAAACCATCAGGGGCCGATAGCCTAGATGTTAGGCCCCTTAAAACAACAATTATCATCATCATCATCATCATCATCTTCACGATCACCCAAACCATCAGGGGCCGATAACCTAGATGTTAGGCCCCTTAAAACAACAATTATCATCATCATCATCAAATCTCTGCTAGTTGAGGGCTGTGGAGTAAGCGTGTCACGTTTTGTATGAGATCTAGAGCGACTTGTTCTTTGCTGGCGTTGAGGTAAGGATAGGGTCCTCCTGTGACTCTGTTTACGGATTGGGGTTCCTTCAGAGCAATCCATGTCATTACAGGAGCCCTCAGAGATCGACTCGTTCGTCTCTTGGTCTGCCAGTAAGAGGGAATCAAATCGATTAGACGTGGGAACAGGTTGTGAGGGTTTGGTTTTAGCAATTTTAGGGAACGTGGTTTTATATTTACTATGCCAGTGATTTACCTCTGGGGGGGGGGGGGGGCAGGTGGTAGCGAGATATCGCTGTCATGAGTCTTTTCGACCTTGCTCCCTTTGGCTGTCTCTAGCCTGCGTTTAAACGCTTCATATTTAGGGCATTTGGTGTATGAGGCTACATGTTCTCCTCCGCAGTTTGCGCAAGTTGGTGTCTCCTCCAGTGTTATAGTGCAGTCTTGAGTGAGGTGCGAACCAGCGCACTTTAGGCACTTGGTAGGCAAGTGGCAATGCGGCTTTGTATGGCCAAAGCCTTGGCATTTATGGCACTGCGTCACTCTCACTTGATTCCCTTCACGGTACTCGGATACTGTAACAATGTTGTTAAGGAAAGACGTGACATCAATAATGGGTTTATTGGCCTCGCATGGCTCGTAGCCAATAATGAAAAGTGGGAGCGGAGATCTGGCTGGTTTATTGTTGACTGACTTAGTTTTGATCATCTGCTGCACATGGTCTATTGTATACCCCATGGCAGCAAATTCGGCTTTGATTTCGTCTGTTGATGTGTCTAATGGTAATGGCCTTATAACTGCCTTTAACATCGGCTTCCTATTGAGCGGGTGTGTGAAATAATTGATGGTAAGGGAATTCAGTTTATCCGTGAGCAAGGCGTGATCTTCGTAGGTAATAACATTCACTTTTGCTCCGTCTGGTGTGTGTCTAATAGTGAATTTTTGGTCTTTGACTGTGTCTTTCACTAATGTGCGAATATCTCTCCAGTGTTTGCTGGTCCTAATTTCGATTGGGGGAGGAAGACGTGGCGTAGGGGCTGAACTAGTGTTGGTCGTGGCCATCGTTGAAGTCTGTTCCCCCTAGGGGGGAGCAGGGTAAAGTGTGTGAGGTAAGGCCTAGCTGAGTAGTAATTATTTCAAACACTTAGTGGAAATAAAAGAAATAACTGCCGGTGGTGAATACAGGTCGCTACAGGCAACAGTTTTAGCAAGGTGTCTCCTTGGCAGGTAGCGATTACTGTATCAGCCGGTAGTTATGTGTATTTAAGGATGATTTCGGTTCCGGCTCAGGCGCGCCGCGTGCGCGGCCTTTGAAGTGCCCGCAACAAGCAGCAATCACTAGGCGTCTCCTCAGTGATGGGCAGAATATTTCGTGGTCACAAGCGTGACCCAGGTTAACGATTCTATTGTTGAGATAGGGAGGGGGTCCAGCACATGATGAGTAAGCCTAGACTTAATCAGCACGGCTACACCGCCACGAATTGCATATAACCTATCTTTTCTATATAAAGTATAATTTTTGAAGGAAAGCTGGTTATTTGCATCCAGCCATGTCTCGTTCAATAGACAGACGTCCACGTCATGGGCAGAGATAAAAGCTTCAAACTCATATCTCTGCCTAATCAGACCTTCGCAATTCCAAAAGCAGATTGTAAGTCGTGTGTCCATTATTGAGAAATTTAAGGTTCGCTGAAGTACTGCATGACAGCGTCCAGCAGGACCATAACTTTCTCAATGGTATTCGAACAACTTCGAATCCTGGTGGCAGTTATTTTTAAAAGGGGGATTAATTTAACAAAGTTCAGCTCCTTGCAGAGCATAAAGATATCGCCTAGGCCTGAAAGGCTAGACTGGGGTCCAGTGTTGCCTGTGTCAGCGTTTCCGCCAGATGACGTTGCGTTAGCTGCAGAAGTGCTAGGGTTCGAACCACGCATGGCTGCTGCGAAGCTTAGTTCTTGGGTAGTAGCCCGTGAAGTGAACGTTCGCTTGATTTTTTCTTTTTTATTAGCAGCCTTGGTCTGGCGTTCCTCTATGTCCTTCAATGCAGGACATCCTCTGAAGGAGGCAGGGTGGTCTCCCCTGCAGTTAGCACAGATTGCCTTCTGTTCTGGGGTGAGAGGGCAATCGTCAGGTTTATGGCCTTCGCCGCATTTAACACAACGTACGGGCATCTTACAGTAATTAGCTGTATGCCCGAAACGCTGGCACTTGGTACATCTGGCTGGTCCAGTTCTGCCTTTATAAGACGCAATGTTCACTTTGCATCCGCAAAGGTAGCGCAGAGAGTAAATGGTCTTGGAAAATTCATTGTTCGGGAGCATGACACTCATCACGCTTAAGGGTGTGACAATACCGGTGTTCTCATCCCGTTTGGTGTATTGGTACACATCCATAGGCTGATAATGTAGTGCCTCAAGCTCTTCGCGAACCCAATCTGTATCGACCGTGTGCGCAATATTTCTCACAACTACTTTCAACGCCCTATCAGCTGGAAGCTGATGGGTGTAGAAAGATTCGTTACTTTCTTCAAAATACTTGAACACACGGTGATAATCCTCCTTGGTGTCAGTGAAGAATTTAAGTGAATCCTGAGTGTTAATGACCCTAATATCTCCCTCACACACTGACTTCAGGTATCTGTAGTGGCGCTGATATTGGGATTTATCAGCTACCACTACAGGTGGGATCTTTACGGCCTTGACAGGCGGAACAGTAGGAGCATTAGTTTCCATGGGCTGGGATGTAGCAGCTACCACGGGCCTGGCAGTTGTCGTGCTAGCAATAGCTGTAACTTGCCTTTGAGGTACAGGGCTTGGGTAGATTATAGGTTAGGGAATAACCCACCCACCAAGGGAAGATGATTAAGAGAAGGAAGTAGATTTGGGATTTGAAAAGAAGGATAGAAGAATAGGAGGAGAGTCCCACAAAAGTAAGAAGTTTAGTGTTAAACACACTTAAAGGTGGTTGCCACCGCAAGTTAACACCTTGATACCTAAAATAGGAACGAGCTTGGTCGAGGCTGACGGGAGCCGCAGCTAAGGCTTGGGCAGTTTGCCAGAGAGAACCTGTAGTGTATTTCCTCCCAAGCACGAATGAAAGTACTATAGGGAAGGGTGATGATCTGGCAAGACTGAGAGGAACAAATGTAATATATGTCTTCTCAAAGAAATTAGGTTTTTCAAAGGGATTCAAAGAATGCCAATGATTTAACTCAAGATTGGTATTTTCAATTTCCAAAATTATGGAGTTCCTGTAAGGGCGACCAAGTGTCTCTAAGAAGGAATATAATAAAAAATTATGCCTTATTGGGTAATCTTGGTGAATGAACCAATGGTTGCATTGGACAATGGCTAAGCTTTTACTCAGCGAGGAGCCGGCTAAAAGTTTAGACAAAAAGAAACACTTATTTCTTAGAAAACTGACCATAAGTTTTCGGAGAGGGTCTCCACAAGCAGGTAGTTGGCTTAGCGAACTTTACTTGCCTTACTGGCCAATTAGAATTAGCTATTATCGCTAAGAAGAACTTTAGTAAGGTGAAAATTAAGAGTTCTTGCTCAAATGCAACAAATAGTGAAAGCTCTATTAATGATTTTGATATCATTGAGTGAGGAGAGTCAAGGAAGACAGGATCTTGCCTAAACTTTATATTCGCAAATGAAAAAGAGAAGGGAAAAGATTTGTTTATTTTACAATTAGAAAAAATTTGATGAAATTAACAATTATACAATATAATTTTAATAAACATAGTTCGTTTGAACTTTTTAACAAATAGGGTCGCAGACCTCTCCACATTAAACAGTTGCTCCAGGCAATTGACAATTTTTAAGGTTTTTTAAACCGTGTATTAAAATCTTGGTAAGATTTCATAAATAGGCAAAATGGAATAATTAAAGTTTTAACATTTACAGGAGTACAAGCAGTGTACTATATGCAACCTCTGAAAGAACATTCTAACGAGAATAACAACTTCGAAGATAACAAAATGGAAAACATAAAGAATAAAAAGGAAGTTCCTACAACTTCTTATATTTATACAGAATTACTTTGTGAAATTTATACAAGGAGAGCAGGTCACTTACTGTGAACCTGAAAAGTTAATCAGAAGGAAGGTTCTAGACCTCTTATACTTTGAATAAGACTCGCCAGTCAAATGAGGCAGTTTTCATTTAGCGAGACCAAAAAATAACTCACTCAAGAGTTGAGAGAATTGTTTTCCCTGCTTTTGAAGGGAGGAACAATGTAAATTTAAAACTTGTATCACACAAGAAATTATGCAGAATTTAATTATTGTTAAACTAGCAAAGTTGGAAGGGCACTTTGTGAGTAACACCTTATAGAAAGTTACAATTTTATAAATAATGGTTGTTAGTAGAAGGTTGAGGAAAGATCATTAGGATATAGGATCAATGTTCATGGCCGTATTTAATATAACCGGACGATCGCGACGCGGTAGAAAAGTGGAGCAAGCACTGATTATCACTATAGTCTGTAAAGATGGATGCAAAGTTCACTAGAGAAACACTGAAGTTTATGAGAAAAAAAGTTATTGCAATTATGGAGATAACTGATTGCACTAGGTAGGTGAAAGTCTATTTCTTGAAACAGTTGTGATTTACAATTAAATGCGCCATAAAATGTTCCAGCGGTGGACGAAAATTCACTATTGTAGTAATTTAGTTTTGAACAGAATTCTACCCAGTACATGAAAAATACATGACGGCAGGACTCGTAGATTAAGTACCGAATCTGGAAAGTTCCAGAACAATCTTAGCAGAAAAATGGGGTTGAGAAAATCCAACGGCGGAAATAACTTTGTAATTATAGACAGCGGGTATTAGATAATATCCCACGTAGCGAGAGGGTTTCTCGTTTAAAGCTTAAGAAAAGCTCTTTTTAGTAAGGTTGGCTTATACAAGAAAAAGCTCAACATTGCAAATCCCACGAAGAGTGATTATTGCCCCAAAGTAAATAGTTTCACACTGCCTATAAATTATAATTAAAATCACTTGGAAGTTAAAACCATGAAGATGAGGTTAAAACTTTTTAAAAATGGTACTTATCTCGATTTCATGTTGAAGTCGGAGTTCCTTAGGAAGACTATCTAGCCAACATGGCGTAGGAGAGTGTGTGCCTCTTAGTTTGAGGCTAGCTCGAGAGGAGCTTTGACTGATCGAGTCAACTGCAGACGGAGAAGTGAGAGCAGCTCAGCGGAGCACGGAGGGTCCAAGAAAAGGGGGAAAGAGAGGGGGGTAGGAGACAAAAGGAGAACATATAAGCATTGCCAACTTAGCAAAACATAATTGATTTCTTGGTGAGCTGGTCTTCAAGGAGTTGATAGATGATACTAGCGCAGCATGGTGAGTAAAGAAGTAAACGTGGTCCTCTTGCTCAAGGAGAAAGTAGCTGACGATGGTAACGAGATCTGGTAGCCAAATAGATGAGTAAGTCATCTTGCACGATGAGGAATTGAGTAGCTTCAGAGGTTCGCTACTAGATGACGCTAGGTGGATCACAGAAGTTATATATCTGAAACATACTCATGAAGACATAAGAGACATGCCCAACAAGGAGAAAACAGATGATCACTGTTGGTGTTTGGCAAAGAGGAAGGAAGAAATGAACATGCAAAGAGCAATAGACATTATATCTCTCGTACCGTGTATTCAAAGAATACACCATACTGGGGGGACAAACACCAACAGCGAGCAAGAAAGCAGTTACACATTTATTGGAAGCGGAGCGATCAAAGACAGTGGTCTTGTGATCGGTCCATTTGTAGTCAAGATTCTGGCCACCCTGACTCTCCCATCTCTTCCAGGGTAGCAATCGGTCACCCTACCAGAAATCCATACTAGGGGGGGTGAAATATCCCTAACCAAGACCAAGTCCCCTACTTTAATGTCAGGACTGGAAAGAAACCACTTCTGCCTCCGTTGCAAGGAAGTTAAATATTCCAAGTTCCACCTTTTCCAAAAAGAATTACGGAGGGCTTCAAGTTTCCGCCAAGCGATAGGTAGATTAGAATCCCTGTAAGAATTAGGAAGAGGAGGAGGGGCAGAAAGAGAAGTGCCAATAAGGAAGTGACCAGGGGTGAGTGGAAGTAGGTCATCAGGGTCATTGGAAAGTGGAGTTAAAGGGCGAGAGTTAACAACACCTTCAATCAGAACAGACAGAGAATTGAATTCTTCGTAAGTCAGAATTCGATTACCTAAGACTTTTCTCAAATGACGTTTAGTGAGCTTTACGCAAGATTCCCACCTACCACCATGATGCGGAGCGTAAGGAGGTATAAAGCGCCATTTGAAACCTTTTGAATAAGAAAAATTAGAGATTTGTTCCATGGCAGGAGAGGAAGTGAGAGCTTTCTTCCACAGGGAGGCTGCGCCCTGAAAGGTGGAAGCGTTATCAGAGAACATCTCAGAAGGAACACCACGCCTAGCGGTGAAACGAGAGACAGCTGATAAAAAATAAGAAGTAGAAGCATTCGTTACTAGTTCCAAGTGGATTGCGCCTGTAACCATGCAAACAAAGAGAGAAACATAAAGCTTACCAAACAATTTGCGTTTAGCTTCAGGAGAGTTTCGTTGATATTGGAACGGACCCATATAGTCCACGCCAGTTAAAGCAAATGGGCGTATTGGAGAAGAACGAAAAGAGGGCAGATCGCTCATTAATTGAGTGTTGATTTTAGGTTTCGCTTTGAAACAAGGAATGCACTTATGAATTACAGAAGAAACTTCATGAATTCCATTTATAATCCAGTACTTTTCTCTTAAGAGGCAGAGCAGAGTACGTGTACCAACATGAAGATTACGATAATGAAAGTCACGTATAATTAAAGAAGTAACGTGATGTTTGGAAGGCAAAATGACGGGATGCTTTTTGTCCTCAGAGAGTAAAGATTGCGAGAGCCTTCCACCTACCCTAAGTAACCCATGGTCATCAAGAAACGGGGCTAAAGCACGAAGACGACTGGATTTGGGAAGATCTCTTTTAGAAGAAAGCAAAGACAACTCAGAAGAAAAGGCTTCTTGCTGTGTCAGTTGTAAAATCTTAATGGTAGCGAGATTCAATTCATGATTGGTAAGGTGTGGTTTAGGGAGAAGAGGTTGGTCAACCACAAGATATTTCCATCTAAGGAGATAGGCAACAATCCGTAGTAATTTATGGAAGGAAGAATAGCGTGACAACAAAGGATGAGATGCGTTGGAAATAAGACACGAAGCAATGGGTAAAGGTACTTTAGCATCAGGCAAGTTGGAGTTTGTAGCAGGGGGTTTAGAAGGCCATGGGGAAGATTCGTCGATTAGCCACGAGGGCCCATGCCAGTACAATTGGGAAGCTGCCAATTGAGAGGGTAAACAACCACGAGAGATGATATCAGCTGGATTATCCGCACTGGGAACATGCCTCCATTGACATCCAGAAGAAAGAGTTTGAATTTTGGAAACCCTGTTTGCGACAAAAGTTTGCCAGTGAGAGGGGTTTTTGGCGATCCAAGAAAGGGCGATCATAGAATCGCTCCAGAGATAGATTTGCGAAAATTCGACCTTTAATACTTCCCGTAATTTCTTGACAAGTTCTGCAGCCATTAGTGCAGCGCACAGTTCAAGCCTAGGTAAAGTGATAGTTTTAAGAGGAGCGACCTTCGATTTGGCACAAACAAGGTTAGAAACTGGAGATCCATAGAGTGAATCATGATAAACTAAATATGCACAGCAACCATAAGCTTTTTCGGAACTGTCCGCGAACACGTGAAGGAAAAAAGATGCATTAGAATGCGAGCTGATTAAATTCCTGGGAATTTCAATAAGGGAAAGGTCCAACAAATTGCTGCGAAACGAGAGCCAACGATTCAGAAAAGAAAGAGGGACAGCGTCATCCCATTCACATTTAAGCGACCACTGCTCTTGCATGAAGAGTTTGGCTATAACGATAACTGGGGCAAGAAATTGAAGCGGATCAAAAATTTTTGCAATTTCAGAGAGGATTTGTCTTTTTGTATTAGGAAGCTCTTCTGCGAGCGTAACTTTATAGATAAGAGTGTCAGTGCTAGTGCACCAGTGAACTCCTAGAGTTTTTATAGATTCGGAGTTTCCACAAATTTCGACAGAAGAAGGATCTACGTCTTCAATGGGAAACTGAGCGAGAAACTCAGGGGAGTTGGAGTTCCACTTATGAAGTGGGAAACCTCCATTCCTTAGTAATGCTTGAAGTTCTAAAGATACAAAAGAAGCTTCCTCCAAATAGGGAAAGGATTGCAAATAATCGTCAACATAGAATGACGTAGTTAGTGCTTCAGAGGCTTTGGGGTTAAATAAATGACCATCTTGAGAGGCTAGCAAGTGTAGGGATCGGATAGCAAGGAAAGCAGAGGGTTTTAAGCCATAAGTAACCGTTTTCAAGCGAAATACCTTAATGGGCTTACTGGTTTCATCACGCCACAAGATTCTTTGAAGATCTCGTTGTTCTGGTCGAATTAACACTTGACGGTACATCTGTTTTATGTCGGCTATGACAGCTATGGGAAATAATCGAAAATTTAAGAGTATAGCAGATAAATCTGATTGAATAGCAGGACCAGAATACAGAGTATCGTTAAGGCTGTTGCCATTAACGTCGGGTGATGAACCATTGAAAACAACTCGGATTTTATCTTTTACAAGAGGGTTTTTCCACACGGGATGGTGATTTAAATAAACCGTTTCGATTGGGGGGTGCAATTCATCATCGGATTTGTTAACAACCTCCATATGATCTAAGCTTTCATACTCATCCATAAACTCAGTGTACTGCTTTTTGACGAGGGGTTCCTTTTTGAATTTGCTCTCGATAGCAAAGAGAGCTTTTCGAGCTTTGGGCTGAGAATTGATAAGTTTAGGAGGATTATTTAATCTTGGCATTTGAACGACGAACCGGCCATCAGTAGAACGAGTGGTGGTGTTTAAAAAAAGTTGCTCACAGAATTCATTTTCTGAAGAGGTTACATTGGGAGAATCGACATTTTCAAGCCTCCAGAACTGTTCCAGGTCAGTATTGGAGAAGTAACATTGCGATGCAGGTTGGGGTGAATAATGGGGAAGTTGCCCTGTGACAATCCATCCAAAATTAGTGTCTCTAGCGACCACGTTTGAGGATAGCTTGCGAACCTGTTTCCGAAGGCAGTTCCAAAAGACATTGGCACTAAAGAGTATGTCAATGGGATTTTGTATGTTAAACGAAGGATCGGCTAACCTTAAATGCGAGGGAATGTTTAACCCCGAAATATCAACCGAGTGACTAGGAGTGTCTTCTCCAATGCTGTTGAGAATTAGACAATTAAGTTTAAGAAAGTTGTTTCTATGACAAGTATCTCTTATGGTTAGTTTTGAAAATTGTAAAGCTTGCGATTTTGAGCTGTTAATGCCCGACACATTGATAGAAGTGGGGTTTACGGGTAGGCCTAGTTTTCTAATCAGAGAATTAGATACAAAATCATGAGTTGCCGCTGAGTCTAGAAGACCGCGTGCACGGACCCAGTTGCCAAAATTATCCTGAACGTCAATTTGGACAGTAGACAACAATACTTGAGCACTGCGAATAGACTTAGCATTTTGAATGTATGATGAAGCATTAGAACTGTTGACACTATCATTTTTCGGCGAAGTAGATGCTGTCGATGACCTTGCCTGATCATGACGATGTAGCAGAGTATGATGAGCCTTTTCACAATGGTAGCAAAGTCTTGTGGACTTACAGTTAGAAGCAGAATGCGTAGGCGCTAGGCAGTTGAAACAATGTTTGTTTTGGGCGACTAATTTTCGTCTGTCATCGACTGACATTTCTTTAAAGGATTTGCAGAGGTATAGGGCATGGGGATCTTTACAAAGTATGCACTTTACCAGTTCGTTTAAACTTTTGCGAGGTTCACCTTGCGTGTTTAAAACAATAGAGCTAGCAACACGACGTTCACTAGACCTAGTTGGGTAACCACTAATGTTTGATTTGAATTTCGATGAGTTGGACCCTGGTTTTTGGGTATTAGACGCTGAGCGTTCGCTTTTGGGTTTGATGGACATTAATTCGAATTTGGAACTAGGAGATGAAGGTTCGCTCTGATTAGCTAGCGCAGTTAAAAGTTGGCATCTAGCGTTTATGAAAGTGACTAAATGCTCGTAAGAGTAGTCGTCTTCCTTAGAAAGTTCAATTTCCCAAGCTTTGAGGGTAGCAGCATCAACTTTAGAAACTACTAAATGTATTAGGAAAGTATCCCAATGTTCAGTAGGCTGCTCTAATTGGGACAAAGCTTTAACGTGGAGTTGGGTAGTGTCAATTAAAGTACGCAAACTAGTGACGTCATTGTGCTGTGACGCAGGTAGGTTTAATAGAGCCTTAATATGGCGTTGAATACGTAAACGTGAATTTCCATATCTTTCTTTTAATAAGTTAAAGGCAATGGGGTAATTTTCGGCACGCAGAGGAAGTGCTTCAACTAACTGCAAAGCTTGACCTCGAAGGATAGATCTCAAGTAATGGAACTTGTAAATGACTTGAATGTCTTCATTGTCATGAACAAGGGAGCAAAATAATTCATAGAAAGAATCCCAAGTGGATTCATCTCCAGAAAAATGGGGTAAATCAATTTTCGGTAAAGTAGGTTTGGGCTTGTGAGTGCCCTCACGGAAGGAAGTTTGGGGTTCGTGAAGGGAACCAAGAACAGAAGCGTCCTTTTTCTGCTCCTCTTCGAGTTGGCGTATTATTTTGAAAGCAGAACCTATGCCTTCGTAATATAAGTTCTCTACTTCGACACGATCTTCTGTTTGATTAAGCATGCAAGTTTCAATTTCAGTTTGAATGTTACAGTAGTTTTCATAAGAACGTTCAAAATCCTTTACACGATGTTTCAACAAATCTAATTGCGCATCTGAGGGATCTAATTCTTTTATGTACCTTCTGAATCGGGTAATTTGCCCTTTATAGGATGCTCGTTTAGAAGTAAGTTTTTCATCCTTATCCTTATCAGTGGGAGCCATATTAAAGAAGATAAATGAAAATGTAACTCACGAAACTGTGGAACCTTGGAAATGCTGTCAAGCTGGCAGCAGCGAATGAGTAGAAAGAATGGGACACACCATAGGAGACAGGAGCGGCCTCTTTCTCGTTCACAGGCTTTGCACGATGTGGTTATAGCTGAAATATTCAACACAGATATTAGAAATATGCAAAATATTGTCAAATGACACTATTTTAAAAAGAGAGAAGAAAAAAATGGGCTCTCCCGGGTTTCGGCACCAAATTTTGGGTAGATTATAGGTTAGGGAATAACCCACCCACCAAGGGAAGATGATTAAGAGAAGGAAGTAGATTTGGGATTTGAAAAGAAGGATAGAAGAATAGGAGGAGAGTCCCACAAAAGTAAGAAGTTTAGTGTTAAACACACTTAAAGGTGGTTGCCACCGCAAGTTAACACCTTGATACCTAAAATAGGAACGAGCTTGGTCGAGGCTGACGGGAGCCGCAGCTAAGGCTTGGGCAGTTTGCCAGAGAGAACCTGTAGTGTATTTCCTCCCAAGCACGAATGAAAGTACTATAGGGAAGGGTGATGATCTGGCAAGACTGAGAGGAACAAATGTAATGTATGTCTTCTCAAAGAAATTAGGTTTTTCAAAGGGATTCAAAGAATGCCAATGATTTAACTCAAGCTTGGTATTTTCAATTTCCAAAATTATGGAGTTCCTGTAAGGGCGACCAAGTGTCTCTAAGAAGGAATATAATAAAAAATTATGCCTTATTGGGTAATCTTGGTGAATGAACCAATGGTTGCATTGGACAATGGCTAAGCTTTTACTCAGCGAGGAGCCGGCTAAAAGTTTAGACAAAAAGAAACACTTATTTTTTAGAAAACTGACCATAAGTTTTCGGAGAGGGTCTCCACAAGCAGGTAGTTGGCTTAGCGAACTTTACTTGCCTTACTGGCCAATTAGAATTAGCTATTATCGCTAAGAAGAACTTTAGTAAGGTGAAAATTAAGAGTTCTTGCTCAAATGCAACAAATAGTGAAAGCTCTATTAATGATTTTGATATCATTGAGTGAGGAGAGTCAAGGAAGACAGGATCTTGCCTAAACTTTATATTCGCAAATGAAAAAGAGAAGGGAAAAGATTTGTTTATTTTACAATTAGAAAAAATTTGATGAAATTAACAATTATACAATATAATTTTAATAAACATAGTTCGTTTGAACTTTTTAACAAATAGGGTCGCAGACCTCTCCACATTAAACAGTTGCTCCAGGCAATTGACAATTTTTAAGGTTTTTTAAACCGTGTATTAAAATCTTGGTAAGATTTCATAAATAGGCAAAATGGAATAATTAAAGTTTTAACATTTACAGGAGTACAAGCAGTGTACTATATGCAACCTCTGAAAGAACATTCTAACGAGAATAACAACTTCGAAGATAACAAAATGGAAAACATAAAGAATAAAAAGGAAGTTCCTACAACTTCTTATATTTATACAGAATTACTTTGTGAAATTTATACAAGGAGAGCAGGTCACTTACTGTGAACCTGAAAAGTTAATCAGAAGGAAGGTTCTAGACCTCTTATACTTTGAATAAGACTCGCCAGTCAAATGAGGCAGTTTTCATTTAGCGAGACCAAAAAATAACTCACTCAAGAGTTGAGAGAATTGTTTTCCCTGCTTTTGAAGGGAGGAACAATGTAAATTTAAAACTTGTATCACACAAGAAATTATGCAGAATTTAATTATTGTTAAACTAGCAAAGTTGGAAGGGCACTTTGTGAGTAACACCTTATAGAAAGTTACAATTTTATAAATAATGGTTGTTAGTAGAAGGTTGAGGAAAGATCATTAGGATATAGGATCAATGTTCATGGCCGTATTTAATATAACCGGACGATCGCGACGCGGTAGAAAAGTGGAGCAAGCACTGATTATCACTATAGTCTGTAAAGATGGATGCAAAGTTCACTAGAGAAACACTGAAGTTTATGAGAAAAAAAGTTATTGCAATTATGGAGATAACTGATTGCACTAGGTAGGTGAAAGTCTATTTCTTGAAACAGTTGTGATTTACAATTAAATGCGCCATAAAATGTTCCAGCGGTGGACGAAAATTCACTATTGTAGTAATTTAGTTTTGAACAGAATTCTACCCAGTACATGAAAAATACATGACGGCAGGACTCGTAGATTAAGTACCGAATCTGGAAAGTTCCAGAACAATCTTAGCAGAAAAATGGGGTTGAGAAAATCCAACGGCGGAAATAACTTTGTAATTATAGACAGCGGGTATTAGATAATAGCCCACGTAGCGAGAGGGTTTCTCGTTTAAAGCTTAAGAAAAGCTCTTTTTAGTAAGGTTGGCTTATACAAGAAAAAGCTCAACATTGCAAATCCCACGAAGAGTGATTATTGCCCCAAAGTAAATAGTTTCACACTGCCTATAAATTATAATTAAAATCACTTGGAAGTTAAAACCATGAAGATGAGGTTAAAACTTTTTAAAAATGGTACTTATCTCGATTTCATGTTGAAGTCGGAGTTCCTTAGGAAGACTATCTAGCCAACATGGCGTAGGAGAGTGTGTGCCTCTTAGTTTGAGGCTAGCTCGAGAGGAGCTTTGACTGATCGAGTCAACTGCAGACGGAGAAGTGAGAGCAGCTCAGCGGAGCACGGAGGGTCCAAGAAAAGGGGGAAAGAGAGGGGGGTAGGAGACAAAAGGAGAACATATAAGCATTGCCAACTTAGCAAAACATAATTGATTTCTTGGTGAGCTGGTCTTCAAGGAGTTGATAGATGATACTAGCGCAGCATGGTGAGTAAAGAAGTAAACGTGGTCCTCTTGCTCAAGGAGAAAGTAGCTGACGATGGTAACGAGATCTGGTAGCCAAATAGATGAGTAAGTCATCTTGCACGATGAGGAATTGAGTAGCTTCAGAGGTTCGCTACTAGATGACGCTAGGTGGATCACAGAAGTTATATATCTGAAACATACTCATGAAGACATAAGAGACATGCCCAACAAGGAGAAAACAGATGATCACTGTTGGTGTTTGGCAAAGAGGAAGGAAGAAATGAACATGCAAAGAGCAATAGACATTATATCTCTCGTACCGTGTATTCAAAGAATACACCAGGGCTCAAAGATCTCATGGAAGTTGGAGAGGGGGTAAAGTCTTCAGGCTTATTATTACCTTCAGTTGGGAGGGTGGACAAAATAGTGTATGAATTGCTGGTAGACGTAGAGACAGTGATTTTGGCTGTTTTTGACTTTAGGGAGGGGTTCTTAACCAGTCTCATTTTAGGAGGCTTCCGCTTGCCCTTAACGGCGGCCTTCCACTCTTGGTTATAAGAGGCATTGTTCTTAGATTCTGCATGTTTGATAAACTCAAGAGCCTTAGCTAGCTCTGGGGCAGAGGGCGTGAGGGACATAACATTGATATTGCTCGTACTGCCACGTGAGGAGCAGTAGGAGGCGGGAGTAGTAGGGCCAGAGGTGGCGAGCGGCGGAAAGCAGGTGTCGTAATTAGGGGCAGGGCCAGATTGAAAAAATTTAGATTGCTTCATGGGTGGGGGCAGGGCCAAGCAGGAAGAGGAAGGAAGGTCAGTGGGTTTCGAGAGTCCCCCGTCTCCGAACGGGGGGCCTGAAGCCATGTGTGAGAGGAGTCCTAATAACTATGAGGGTTTCAGGAACAGGAGGGGAGGAAAGGAAAATTTACCCAAACTTCAAAACTTGTAGCAGGCTACCGGTTTGAACCTGCCGGAACAGGGGCAAGATACAAGTCTTGAAGCTTAGGTGTAAATCAGGATAGGTAGGAAGGTCAGGAAAGAAAGAATTTAATGCCCTATACGGCGAGGCTAACTCGCAAACAGTGACCGAGACTCGAAACACTATTGTAGAGTGCCGTCAATAGATCGCAAACAGGGAGCAAACAATTACGGGGCTCTTACTCAGAGCCACAACAATGTGGGAATGTATTATATAGATGTGAGCCATCCTTTTTTTTTCGGGGGGGGGGGGGCGAAAGAGTACCCACACCCCCCGCGTGGCAGCCGACCTTTACTACTGCTGCCTCCGACATGCAATTAAACTACGATAGTAGAAGAGAAAGCATAGGGGTTTGGGTATGATAGCCGTTTGGCGAGGCTACCTCTGCCTGTCCCAGTACTAAGTACTCTACCAGGCATCATGAGGCGGGATTAAGGACATAAGCGGGTTAGGTCAAAACGTAGGGTCAGGGAAAAACCGCATAGGCAGAAAGGAAAGATTTGCCTACACGTAAAACCTGGCGTATTGGAGATAGTCACATGCAAGGATGTGGGAGGATTGGTTGGGTTATGTTAGTGGGAGAAGGTATCATGCACCAGTTTCACGTCACACTTCTCGCCAGTTCGTCATCCGGGAATCAGTTTAACTCGGCACTGCTGTGGCTAGCGCGGGCCTTTCCGGCTACCGAGCAGGGACGCAAGTGCCTCAACAAGCACCTGCGCCTTAACCCGATCTCCATGGGGTCCCTAGTACCGAGCCTCCGTCACCGGAGAGTGGGTGGGGGGCCTCGCCTGCCGAAGCAGGGGCCTAGCGGTCGGTCCACGGGAACGAGCCGCCTTCCACTCTGCTCTTGCCATGGACCTATAGACGGGGCAACTGCGGTGGGATGACGGATGGTCACCCCGGCAGTTGGCGCACACCGGCGCGTCCCGTGGCGCCGTGCATCCGGTGTGGTGGTGGGCACCTGAACACCGGTTACATCGGACTGGGGAGCCACAGGACCCTTGGGAGTGACCCCACCTCAGGCAGCGGAAACACTGTAATAGCTGTTCTGAGTGGGGCCCTATATTACCTGACTGCCGCTTCTGATGGTCCTGGCTGCGGCTGGTGACGTCACGGTTGCGCCCTGGCGCACCCTCCTGGGGGCGCGAGCGGCGTTGGCGTCCATGGCTGGTGGCGTCGCGGTGCCCTGCTGCTCCCTCCTGGGAGCGCGGGTTGCGGCGACGGCGCCTCGTCTTCTTCCTCCTTGGGGCCTCCTCGGTGGCCCCATCCGCCGCTGCTGTGTCCTCCCGGGTGGCGGGCGCGAGTTGCCCCGCTAATGGCCTCGCCTGAGGTACTGGCTGCTCCTCCTCGTACCTGGTGGCGGGCGCGAGTTGCCCCGCTAATGGCCTCGCCTGAGGTGGCTGCTCTACTTCCCCGGTGGCGGGCGAGAGTTGCCCCGCTAAGACCTCGCCTGAGGTGGTGGCTTCCTCTCCTCCTCCCTGGTGGCGGGCGCGAGTTGCCCCGCTAATGGCCTCGCCTGAGGTCCTGGCTGCTGGTCCGGAGTCAGCGTCGTCTTGGTGAAGGCTAAAGGGGCCCGGATGGGTCCCGGCCTCCACCGTCGTCGGTGGCTCCATCTGGGTTGAGGCGTCCGCACTCTGCGGCTTGTCCCGGAGGAGGCCCGCAGGTGCCCCTGGTTGGGCGCCTGGCAGCGTAGTGACCTGCCACAGGTCCAGGAGTTCACGCCCGTACAATTCGGCAGTCTCTTTCAGGGCAGGCCTGATCAAGACGCCGGTTGGGAGGTACGCCTCGATGTCGGCCTGATGTCTCTCGGCGCCTCCGCTGATGCAGTAGTGGGCGTAGTCTAGAGTGGCCCTGATGTGGTTCCTCTCGTGCTCCTGGTTGTACCCCGGGCGGTAGTACACGAACAGAGCCCAGGCCGTTGGGTTGAAGTAGCTGTCCTCGAAGTCCGGAGATGAGACCCCATCGTCTCCAGTGCGCGGCGAAAGCTGCGCATCCTCCAGGCTGACGTCGCTACCCCAGCTCGGTTGGCTGGGCTCGGCGTCTTGTAGGCTAGCCGTGCCTGATGTTGCCCTCTTCTCGGACACGGCTAGGTTGGAAGGGCTAGGAGGGCGGGGTTGGGCCAAGCCCTCCCCCACCCCTAGGCCCGCAGGTCCAACGATGGGCGGTGCGCCGGCCGTGTCGACAAGCACCCAACGTGTCTCGGCCGGCGGCTTCCCTGATGCTGGCTTCTTCTTCTCCCGTGGTGGGGGATGGGCTTTGCGGCCAGGCTGGGCGGGCTCGGAGACTACTGTGGCCACACTACCACAGCGCTCCTCCTTCGCCGGCCGCCCGGCCCGCTTGGCCCCGCCCCTGCCACGGACTGTTCTGCTGGGCTCCTTCCTACAGTTGCTGGCTCCGCTGCTCGCTCCTCCCGTCATCCTGGCTCCTGGTGGGCAATAGCAATAACTGATTGCGCAGGGCTGCAGTGACTGTACTCGTAACGAGTCTGAGTCGAACTACCCCCCCTTTTTTTTCGGGGGGGGGGGGGCGAAAAGAGTACCCGCACCCCCCGCGTGGAACCCGACCTTACTACTGGTGCCTCCGACATGCAGTTAATCTACGATAGTAGAAGAGAAAGCATAGGGGATTGGATAGAAAGGAGTCTTTTAGGACTTAGTGCCTGTCCCATCGCGGTCGCGATCTACCAGGCATAATTAATAGATATTAACATAGGTATATATTATATATGAGCACATATAAATATGTGCTCATATATAAGGGTAAGATTGTAGGGCCAGGGAAAACCGCATAGGCAGAAAGGAAAGATTGCCTACACGTAAAACCTGGCGGCTTGGTTATTGCCACATGCAAGGATAATGTGGGTATGGAAATGAGTAGGTATGTTAGTTGGGAGAAGGTATCATGCACCAGATCCATGTCCGTCTTCTCGCCAGTTTGTCTCCGGGGAATCAGATAGAACTCGGCACTGCTGGGATCAGCGCGGGCCTTGCCGGCTACCGAGCAATGGTACAAGTATCTGAAGAACCTGCGCCACTACCCGATCTCCATGGGGTCCCTGGTACCGAGCCTCCGTCACCGGAGAGTGGAGGGGGGCCTCGCCTGCCGAAGCAGGGGCCTAGCTGGCGGTCCATGGGAACGAGCCGCCTTCCTCTCTGCTCTTGCCATGGACCTGTAGACTGGGCAACTGCGATGGGATGACGGATGGTCACCCATGCAGTTGGCGCACACCGGCGCGTCCCGCGGCACCGTGCAGCCGGTGTGGTGGTGGCCACCTGAGCACCGGTTACAGCGGACTGGAGAGCCGCAGGATCCCTGGGAGTGGCCCCATCTCAGACAGCGGAAACACTGTAAAAGCTGGCCTGAGCGGGGCTTCATATTACCTGGCTGTAGCGGCTGTCCCTGGCTGCTGCTGGTGGCCTCGCGGCGTCCTGGGGGCGCTGCGGGCGACGGTCCTCTGGGCTGCTGCGCTTGGTCTTCTTTCGCTGCTTTGGGGCCGTCCTGGTGGCCCCGGCCGTCTCGGGTGTCCCCTTCCTGGCGGTGGTGGCGGGCGCGAGTTGTCCCGCTGGGCTCTGGTTGTCGCTCCTCCTCCTGGTTGGCGGGCGCGGGTTGCCCCGCTAAAGGCCCCACCTGGAGCTCTGGTAGTCGCGCCTCCTCCTGGTTGGCGGGCGCGGGTTGCCCCGCTAAAGGCACCGCCTGAGGTGCTGGTTGCGGAGTCTGCGTTCTCTTGGAGAAGGCCAGGGGGCCTGCCTGGACCCCAACATCTGCCATCTCGATGAGAAAGTCAGGGCAGCGCCTCCGAGCGTGGCTGAGGACGTGCGGAGGGGCACCTGGCGCACAGCCTGATACCACCGCAACCTGCCAGTGCTCGGAGAATGCCCTGATGTAGACGTAGCTCATGGCCGCGCTCTCACGTGGCCTGATCAGGACACCAGTAGAGAGGACAGCTTCGATGTCCTCGTGGACACGTTCAACTCCTCCCGTCGCGACTACGTGGATCTTGTCCCTGTAGGCACTGATGACTTCCCATTCTTCTTCCTGGTTGGTGCCTGGCCTGTAATAAACAAACAAAGCCAGGTCACTGGGGTCGTAGCCACTTGCTTGCTCGGAGCCTGGGGAAGTGGCCCCAGGGTGCCCATGCACGGTGTCCGAGCTCACATCGCTCGCCCAGCTGAACCTGGCGTCCGGGCTGCTGCTGCTGCTCTCCTGTCGCGGGGAGCTAGCCGGTCCTGGCGTCCGACTCTTCTCGGACTCAGCTAGCTCTAGCTCAGAGGGCCCTGGGGAGGCGTCGGTTGACTCGGACCGCAGGGACACCTGCGTTATGTCCGGGCTACCTGTGCTCCCCGGGCCGGGAGCTGCTCCAGCGATGCTTGCGCCAGCCGGGATGTGAGGCACACCTTCCTCTTCAACGGCTGGCGGCTTCTGCGCCGCTGACGTCTTCTCACCAAGGGCCTGCTGGCGCGCCCGCGTGACCGGAGGAGAGGGCCCTGTGGAGGTTAACTCCCCACACAAGGAGCCTGCCGATCGTGGCCCTCTACCTCTCCGGGTGCGGTTGCGCTTGCCCTGGCCCCTGGCTGGCTCGCCCTCTTACCTCTTGGGCTGGCCATCCCTCCATACATATAATTGTTGCCTAATCAGACCTTCACAATTCCAAAAGCAGATTGTAAGTCGTGTGTCCATTATCGAGAAGTTTAAGGTTCACTGAAGTACTGCATAACAGCGTCCAATAGGACCATAACCTTCTCGATGGTATTCGAACAGCTTCGAATCCTGGTGGCAGTTATTTTAAGGAGGGGAATTAACTTAACAAAGTTCAGCTCCTTGCAGAGCGTAAAGATATCGCCTAGGCCTGAAAGGCTAGACTGGGGTCCAATGTTGCCAGTGTCAGCGTTACCGTCAGATGACGTAGCGTTAGATGCAGAGGTGCTAGGGTTCGAACCGCCCATGGCTGCTGCAAAGCTAAGTTCTTGGGTAGTAGCCCGTGAAGTGAACGTTCGCTTGAGCTTTTCCTTTTTGTTAGCAGCTTTGGTCTGGCGTTCCTCTATGTCCTTCAATGCAGGACATCCTCTGAAGGAGGCAGGGTGGTCACCCTTACAATTGACACAGATTGCCTTCTGTTCTGGAGTGAGAGGGCAATCATCAGGTTTATGGCCTTCGCCGCATTTAACGCAACGTACGGGCATCTTACAGTAATTAGCTGTATGCCCGTAACGCTGACACTTGGTGCATCTGGCTGGTCCAGTTCTGCCTTTATAAGACGCAATGTTCACTTTGCATCCACAAAGGTAGCGTAAAGAGTAGATAGTCTTGGAGAACTCGTTGTTCGGGAGCATGACACTCATCACGCTTAAGGGTGTGACAATACCGGTGGTCTCGTCCCGTTTGGTGTATTGATACACATCCATAGGCTGATAATGAAGTGCCTCAAGCTCTTCGCGAACCCAATCTGTATCAACCGTGTGCGCAATATTTCTAACAAGTACTTTCAACGCCCTGTCAAAATATTTGAACACACGGCGATAATCCTCCGTGGTGTCAGTAAAGAATTTAAGCGATTCCTGTGTGTTGACGACCCTAATGTCTCCTTCACACACTGACTTCAGGTATCTGTAGTGGCGCTGATATTGGGATTTATCAGCTACCACTACAGGTGGAATCTTAACGGCCTTGACAGGCGGAACAGTAGGGGCATTGGTTTCCATGGGCTGGGATACTGTAGCAGCTATCACGGGCCTGGCAGTTGAAATGCTAGGATTAGCTGTAGCTTGCCTTTGGGGTACAGGGCTCAAAGATCTCATAGATGTTGGAGAGGGGGTAAAATCTTCAGGCTTATTATTACCCTCAATTGGGAGAGTAGACAAAATGGTGTGTGAGTTGCTGGTAGGCGTAGAGACAGTGATTTTAGCTGTTTTAGACTTAAGGGAGGGGTTCTTAACCAGCCTCATTTTAGGAGGCTTCCGCTTGCCCTTGACGGCGGCCTTCCACTCTTGGTTATAGGAGGCATTATTCTTGGACTCTGCATGCTTAATAAACTCAAGAGCCTTAGCTAGCTCTGGGGCAGAGGGCGTGAGGGACATGACGTTAATGTTGCTCGTACTGCCACGTGAGGAGCAGTAGGAGGCGGGAGTAGTAGGGCCAGAGGTGGCGAGCGGCGGAAAGCAGGTGTCATAATTAGGGGCTTGGCCAGATTGAAAAAATTTAGATTGCTTCATGGGTGGGGGCAGGGCCAAGCAGGAAGAGGAAGGAAGGTCAGTGGGTTTCGAGAGACCCCCGTCTCCGAACGAGGGGCCTGAAGCCATGTGTGAGAAGAGTCCTAATAACTATGAGGGTTTCAGGAACAGGAAGGGAGGAAGGAGAATTATACCCAAACTTCAAAGCTTGTAGCAGGCTACCGGTTTGAACCTGCCGGAACAGGGGCAAGATACAAGTCTTGAAGCTTAGGTGTAAAGCAGGATAGGTAGGAAGGTCAGGAAAAAGTATTTAATGCCCTATACGGCGAGGCTAGCTCGCAAACAGTGACCGAGACTCGATAACACTTATATAGAGTGCCGTCAATAAATCGCAATCAGGGAGCAAACAATTACGGGGCTCTTACTCGGAGCCACAACAATGTGGGTATGTATGTATGTTGAGTTCAGCTTTTTTTTTTTTTAATTGTAGCTCTTAATTGGGAGTTTCAAGTCTGACAGGCGACTTTTTACTCATCTGTAAACAATTTAGTTGCCATTAAGTAGGCGGGTTCAAGGGGGCAAAACAAATAGGAGGGGGAAAGAATTCTGGCCATTAAGAAAGGGGAACCATAACTTATTGGCCAGAGCTGAAACCCTCAGAAAAATTTAGTAAGAATAATAGGTATGTGAGAAAGAAGAAGGGGTGTCGGGAGACAAAAAGAAGATCTTAGCACCAAACCAGCTTCAACAATGGTAACAAATAGGGGGCCAAAAGGGTTAAATTATAATTTAGAATTTAGAAAGTATTAAAATTTAGAATACGTAAGCCAAGGACCACGGTACTTGTACTTGGTCCTGGGCTTGGACGTATGAATAATGGGTTCTAAAATGTGACGTCCACGGAGTTCCGCTTGGATACACCGGCGCATTCTGAACTTGGTCAACTTGCAAATCTTATTAATCTGGGTGGAAATAGTAGGGATTCGAAATTCATGTCTTATCTGAACATTGGTCTTTTGCAAACGGCTGAGCCTGAAAAAAGATCTTAAAGTTTTATTTTGAAACGTCTGAAGTTTCAAAATATGTGATTTAGCAATGTGAGACCAGGCTTCACATCCGTACAGCATTACGGGGCGAATGAGCGCTAGATAAAGCTTTCGCTTTATGGTCGCGCTTAGATATTTATTGCCCGAGAGCGGATAAATAGCTTTGCACCGCACTGCCGCACGCTGCAAGGCCTGGTCTACATGTTGCTGAAATGTCAGCTTATTATCTAATAAAATCCCTAAATATTTAATACTATTAGACCAAGGTAGAGTAGTGTCATGAATTTTGAGTTTACTAAGTTGAGGCCTTCGCCTTGTAAAAATGACAGCCCTGGTTTTATTGTTATTTACTTGGACCTTGTTCAGAATGCACCATTCTGAAAACCGAGTAATCCAATTTTGCAGCACGCGAATGGCATCGCAATGTCTACGTTTAGAAGCGTCGATCGCAACATCATCCGCGTATAGCTGCAGTTCTACTCCCGCGATTCTAGGAAGATCATTTAAATAGAGACTAAAAAGCACCGGCGAGAGGACTCCCCCCTGTGGGACACCGGCTCGAAGGGTTCGAACCGTAGACCTCTCTCCAACGCAGGTGGCATAAAAAGTTCTGTTCCTTAAGTATGAACTGACGACCTTTATCAAGTAATTAGGGATGGAGCCCAATTTTAGCAATTTAACGACAAGATTTAGTCCATACGGTGTCAAACGCCCTCTCTATATCGAAAAAGACGGACGGAACATTGCGTTTTAGGTTAAATGATCTTGTAGCATACTGTACTAGTCGCAGCACGGCCAGGGGGGCACTTCGACCCGCGCGAAAGCCGAATTGCTCCAGTCTCAGCATGCCACCGGAATTTAAATAAACATTTAGGCACTTGAGAAGGAGTCTCTCAAAGATCTTGGAGAGATGTGATAACAGACTAATAGGGCGATAATTCTGTGGAAATAGGCGATTTTTCCCAGGCTTCGGAATTAAACAGACTTTGGCTGTCTTCCATGCCTGGGGAAAATAGCCTAATATCATACAGGTATTGAAGATATTAGCCAGCAGAATATATGCTCGGAAAGGGAGGGACTTAATTTCAATATTTGTAAGTCTGTCATCACCAGGAGACTTCTTCTCATTTTGGTGCCTGGCAACCTTCGCGACCTCTGCAGGGGTAACGGGGTTAATTAAAATAGGGTCTTGTGTCTGCCAGTTGAGCCTAAAATCAGTGGCCTGGGCTCGAATGTCATCAAATAAGTCATCGTCAGTATCGTCATTAGCGTCATTTAAGTCTGGTATATCGCATTGACTCTCAATAGAGTCTGCGAAGACCTCTGCTTTCTCAAGGGGAGAAAATGCAAGCCCTCTACGACCGTGAAGCGCTCGTTTAACGTTAGGAGGGCGCCTCAAAGAACGAGCTACTTTCCAGAAGTCGTTATTTGAGGTGTTTTCAGAGAATTTATTACAGGTCTCTTCCCACTTTTCAATCTTACTTTCCAACAGTCTATCGTGGATGATCTTCGCTATTTCGCGGTATTCAGCGCGATCTCTGTATCTTTGCCAAAGCTTGCGAGTGCGATTTTTAATGATAATCAGATCTTTAATTACATCAGGGATACAGTAACTGGTGACAGGGGAGTTGGCATGAGACTGACTGCCAGCAAGCAAGCAAACCATGCGCGAATCCCCACCCCTTCCCCACACGCCACTGCTCTCACACAGCTGCTAAGCCTGCTCCAGCAGCTTACAGCTATAGCCACGTAAATTCACCAACTCGAACCCTGAGCCGACCTCTCAAATACCCTTATTCACCACAACGCTTCGTCATATCCGCCTCGCGGCCTCGCGGGGTGCCTGCCGGGGGGGGGGGCTGGCCACGGCCGGCTCACTCCGGGTGGTGCTTCGTGGGTCGCGGGTTCGGCTGGGACGATCACAATACTGCTCAACACATCTTTCAAAACCAAAGCGAGGCTTATTAAACTATGACATTCAGCAACTACCTACTCCACCCCCCAGGGGCTCACATCTAGTGGGTTGTGGGTTGGCGACCACGGGGCCCCAGCTGAGTCCGGCATTGCTTCCACTTACTTGTGCCGGCTCCTCTCTTTCTTCTTTCCTGTCGACCTCCCTTGGTCAACTCTTGTTCTCTTCCGACCCCGACGGTATTAGGGTATCCGAGGCCTAGGGAGTCTCTTCCTTTCCCGCCTTCATTGGCCCTTGTCTCATCTTTTCTGATTCCCTCCTTCTGCGAGGGGTTAGCCTTCTTTTTCTTTTCCTTTTACCTCCTGCCTTGTGCTCAAGGCCCTTAAGGAGGCAGGGTGTATGTAGCCCCACCTCTTCTGGTGCACCGTCGATAATGCTACACCCTCAGGGGCTCACGGCTGGTGAGTTCGGGCGTTAGCGACCCCGAGGGATTCCTGAGCTGGGTCCGTTTTCCCCTTTTTGTCCCTTCCCTTTGGGGCGGACCTTTTCCTCTCTCCCCTCTCCTCTCCTCTTTTCCTTCTATTTCCTTTTCTCTTTAAGATTCCCGCACTGTTTTTGTTACTCGAATCACCGTGTATCTAAATTCCCTTTTACCATTTTTTTAAAGGCATTTTTGATCTATGTTGCATTTTGTAAGTCTCTTCGATCTAAATTACATCTCGCGATTGTTTTCAACCTCAATTGCATTTTGTAAAGATTGACACTCTAAATTGCTTTTTAGTAAGTCTTTCAATGCAGGCGTCAGGGCATTTTAGTGAGTATTTTGAATTTCAATTGCATTTTGTAAGTATTTTCAACCAAAACCGCATTTCGCACGAATTTTGAATCTAAATTGCATTTTGTTTGGTGGGCATTTTGCACATATTTTGATTCTCAATTGCATTTTGTGGGTATTTTGAATCTAAATTACATTTGTCAAGTATTTTCAATCTAAATTGCTTTTTGTAAGTATTGTCAATCCACATGAGTCGTTTGAATCTACCGTACATTTTGTAAGCATTTTCAATTTCAATTGCATTTTGTAAGTATTTTGAATTTCAATTGCACTTTGTGAATAATTTGGATTGGAACTGGGATATTTCAATCTGAATTGCATTGTGTATTTTCACTTTCAATTGCATTTTGTAAGTATTTTGAACCTCAATTGCATTTTGTACGTACTTTCGATCTCATTTGCATTTTGTAAGTATTTTGAATTTCAGTTGCATTTTGTAAGTATTTCGGCGCTACTTTGCATTTTGTACGTATTTTGAATCTAGCCTACGTTTTGTGGGTCTTTTTCAATCTATTCTTTTTGTGCAACTTTTCGTTCTAAATTCCCTTTTGTAGGACCATATTGTGAGTTGTTTCCATGTGAGTTCCTTTTTGTACGTATTTTCAGTCTTCGATAATTTTGTTCTGGTTTCCATTTCATTATCATTTTCGCTATCACCCAGATCATTAGGGGCCGATAACCTCGATGTTAGGCCCCTTAAAACAACAATTATCATCAACATCATACCTACTCCAGGTCTATCATTTTATTTTCACACTTCAAACTAACCTCACAGAGGTCTTTCCTTTCTAAAACACAAATAGCTCATTTATTAAACTATTACCACGCTGAAGCAGCTGCTGCAAGTCCGCCACGGACGCCACAAGCGAGCGAGTGAAAGCTAACTGACTGCCAGTCTGTAACCAACATCGCATCTATTCTAACTAGTCATTCACCGTAAATTAACAGCAAATAATTATTTAATCTCTACAAAGTCCACTATTATCAATAATTCAACTCCCTTAATACCTCAATGGCAAAGCTGGCGGGGCTCCGAAGCGGCCGACAGCAGCCCGCGCCAGTCAAATTTAATTTAAACATTTAAATATTAACTACTATAAATACTAGGGAAAAAATAATAATTACAATAATTCTTAATCATTCCCCTTTCCATCTACAAATCCAGGCAAAGGAGCGCATTGTGTCGCACCAGTACCTGGTTCCAAGCGTCGCTGACTGCTCGCTCCGCTCGCAGCCAGCGACTTCAATCAGAGATTAGATACCTCTTGTTCACACACAGGAGAGCTAGCAAGCAAGCAGGACGCAAGTCAGCCAAGCCCGACCTTGAGCGCAGCCAAGCAAGCGACTCACCGAGCCCGCGACCTAGTTCCTGATTCTGCCACCACAAGCGCTGTCACGAGACTCTCAACCTGCCCACTTACGAGACACAAGCCCAGTACCGCCGACCGCCGCAGATAGCACTGCTGCGCCACACCGCCATCTACTCTGCGGGGCTTCAAGTACATAGACGCCACTCGACGCCAAAACGACGCCCTGCCAAGCTCCAAACCCGTCCCAGCCACGCAACTCAAAACAAGAAATTCTCACCTCATACCCTATTCCTCCCCGCAGCAAGTCTCCCTGCCTAAAACCAAGAACCACCTACCCCCGCCTACCTTCACGACGCTCAGCCAAGACTCAGTCGCTTATTGTCACGGCCCCTAAGCCGATCAAAACTAGCAACCTTAAGCGACTGTACTCTGAAGCTGAGCACAAATCTTCTTGGACGAGGCCCCCCCTTCAGGTCTGCCACGGCGTTTGACCACTTCATTCTCACTCATAATTCATCCTATATCACATTACACTCGCAAACATGGCCAACTCTGAAATGTCCATCGACGACGCACTAACTTTGTTTGGTAACCTTGAACGCGAACTCGGCATGACACCTAAATTCAACACTACACCAAACCACGCCCCTCCTCAGAGATTAAAATCACCAGCTCAGGAAGCGTTCCCTGACATAGACTTCTATAACCCACTCACTTACTCAAACCCAAAACTCAAACTTACACCGTGGTGCAAAGTCATCATGATCAAGCCATCCAGGGTCCCGGATCCTCTGTCCACCCGGATGGCAATCATGGAGACACTCACAAAACAATGGAACAACATCACACAGATAGAAGAAACCGAAAACCACTACTTCATAATCACTCCAAAACACAACAGGCATCTGGAGAACATCAGGAGGGCCCTAAGGAGCCACCCTGGCATTCCCCAGCATTTACTAATTTCACCACTCCCTACAGAGAAACAAGAAATACAAACACAAACAGAATCCTGGCCAGAGACAGCCACTACCCAAAATCAAACAGACACACAGGATATCAGTCACGAGCAAACACAAACAACACCTGACACAAGAGAATCCTGGACCCAAACAAGTAAAGCAACAATCCGTACTAAAAACAAAAGCAAACACAAGATTAAGACCATCCAAACCAGGTTTCCAACACCTACCTCTCCATCAGAGCCACACAGAACACCTACTAAAGAGCATACAGACCAGCCCACGAAAGAAGTCGCATCTCCCTCTGAGAGCGAAATCACACCGCCGCCTATTCCAGACCAACACGACGACGCCTCACTCACAGAGAGCGCCAGCACATCTCACACAGTTACAGTGGAAACTACTCACACACAAGCAGTCGTCCCTCCTCCAGTGAACGGCTGCACACCTAAAACTACGTCTCCTCCATCCCACAAACGCACACCTACAAGAAAACGGGCGTCTCGACGCCCTGCTCCCAAACCACATTCAACACTTACGATACAATGCTTCAAATGCCAACGCCTGAATCATTCTACGTATGAATGTAAGTACGACGCCAGGTGCAACAGGTGCGGTGGACCCCATCGGCACACTGAATGCACAGTGTCCAAAGACAACCCCACGTGTGCAAACTGTGGAGGTGGGCACGCGGCGTCTTTTCAGGGTTGCCAGTACTTCAAAAAGGCCATAAAACACCGGCATTTGAAGAACAAACAACAGCAACATATTCCGTCACTGCTCTCCCTAAAACTTTCACCTCCAACAAGCACACCAAACACTCTCACACAGATATTACAGCTCATCCAGCAAATAGCCACTCTCACTACACAGTAAAAACCGCACAATACATACTGTCCCAAGGTACAGAGGCGAGGTGACCGCCCGGGGGATAGGCCACGGCCGACCCCGCCCGGGATGGCACTGCGCCGCCTTACAGCTCATCCAGCAAATAGCCACTCTCGCTACCCAGTAAATCAGTACAATACATACTGTCCCAAGGTGCAGAGGCGAGGTGACTGCCCGGGGGATAGGCCACGGCCGACCCCGCCCGGGATGGCACTGCGCCGCCTGGGCAGCTAACAGACACACCCAAGCACACGCGGGCGTCAGCCCAGCCGCAGCCCACAACCAATTACATCGTACTCCACAAGCACTTAAACCATTAAAAACACATATCATCATTCTCATCCCATCAGCGAGGCTTATTATCATTATTATTAAATTTAACAATCACCTACTAAAGGTCTTTAAATTTCATACTACCAAACTAACCCACTAGAGGTCTCTCTTCCTTTCCTATATTACGTAAACTAAAAACTTAAAAAACTTTTCAATTTATTATTATTATTATTATTATTATTATTATTATTAAATTCTGAAGCAGCTGCTGTGAAATCTCACAACATCAAATCATGGCGAGCTAAGAGAGTGTAACTGAACTAGATCGATCTTCAACACAAGAAATTCATTTGAATACAAAATTAAAATAAATACACCAATTCATTCCCCGTCTGCCATTCATACTGGAGATTGGGGAAGCAAACGATACGAATAAATCAATAAAGTCAATTCAACTAACACCTATGTGCCAGTAAGAGGAGCCAATATCGGGCTTTTTTTTTCGGGGGAGGGGGCCCGAAAAGAGTACCCGCACCCCCCGCGTGGCACCCGACCTTACTACTGGTGCCTCCGACATGCAGTTAATCTACGATAGTAGAAGAGAAAGCATAGGGGATTAGATAGAAAGGAGTCTTTTAGGACTTAGTGCCTGTCCCATCGCGGTCGCGATCTACCAGGCATAATTAATAGATATTAAAATAGGTATATATTATATATGAGCACATATAAATATGTACTCATATATAAGGGTAAGATTGTAGGGCCAGGGAAAACCGCATAGGCAGAAAGGAAAGATTGCCTACACGTAAAACCTGGCGGCTTGGTTATTGCCACATGCAAGGATAATGTGGGTATGGAAATGAGTAGGTATGTTAGTTGGGAGAAGGTATCATGCACCAGATCCATGTCCGTCTTCTCGCCAGTTTGTCTCCGGGGAATCAGATAGAACTCGGCACTGCTGGGATCAGCGCGGGCCTTTCCGGCTACCGAGCAATGGTACAAGGATCCGGAGAACCTGCGCCACTACCCGATCTCCATGGGGTCCCTGGTACCGAGCCTCCGTCACCGGAGAGTGGAGGGGGGCCCTCGCCTGCCGAAGCAGGGGCCTAGTGGGCGGTCCATGGGAACGAGCCGCCTTCCTCTCTGCTCTTGCCATGGACCTGTAGACTGGGCAACAGCGATGGGATGACGGGTGGTCACCCATGCAGTTGGCGCACACCGGCGCGTCCCGCGGCACTGTGCAGCCGGTGTGGTGGTGGCCACCTGAGCACCGGTTACAGCGGACTGGAGAGCCGCAGGATCCCTGGGAGTGCCCCCATCTCAGACAGCGGAAACACTGTAAAAGCTGGCCTGAGCGGGGCTTCATATTACCTGGCTGTAGCGGCTGTCCCTGGCTGCGGCTGGTGGCCTCGCGGCGTCCTGGTTCCCCCTCCTGGGGGCGCTGCGGGCGACGGTCCTCTGGGCTGCTGCGCTTGCTCTTCTTTCGCTGCTTTGGGGCCGTCCTGGTGGCCCCGGCCGTCTCGGGTGTCCCCTTCCTGGCGGTGGTGGCGGGCGCGAGTTGCCCCGCTAAAGGCCCCACCTGGGGCTCTGGTAGTCGCTCCTCCTCCTCCTGGTTGGCGGGCGCGGGTTGCCCCGCTAAAGGCCCCACCTGGAGCTCTGGTAGTCGCGCCTCCTCCTGGTTGGCGGGCGCGGGTTGCCCCGCTAAAGGCACCGCCTGAGGTGCTGGAGCCTGCGTTCTCTTGGAGAAGGTCAGGGGGCCTGCCTGGATCCCCACATCTGCCATCTCGATGAGAAAGTCTGGGTGGCGCCTCCTAGCGTGGCTGAGGACGTGCGGAGGGGCACCTGGCGCACAGCCTGGTACCACCGCTGTAACCCTGAGTAATTTTTGGGTCGTGGAGTGGGCTTTCTTAAAACCGAATTGCTCATGGATTGAAAAATCTAGTATATGTCTTTGTATCCTGTTATGTAATATGCGCTCAAATAGTTTGGACAGCATACTGAGGAGGCTGATAGGTCTGTAGTTTGCTGGATTTTTGGTGCTTTTTCCTGATTTGTGGAAGCACACTACTTTTGCTAATTTCCATTTACTAGGATAATGCTCAAATTTGATGATAAGGTTGAATAGTTTGGTGATGTGTGCTATTGCTTGTGGGTTAAGTTTTTTGAGTAGGAGGTTCGGTAGGTGATCGTCTCCTGGGGCTTTATTGTTGTGGAGTTTCTTAATTGCGTTTGTTACTTTTTCGATTTTTATTTCTGGGACTTGTGAGTGTGTTGGTGTATGTAGATAGTTTGTTACATGTTCGGTTACTTGTGCGTCATGTACTGGGTCGTTTAGTTGATTGTTGGGCTTGAACTGCTCTTTGAGTGTGTCAGCTAGCAGGTTTGCTTTGTCTTTATTTGATGTGACTACGTCTCCATTGGGCTTGGTTAGTGGTGGAATTGCTATTTCTGATTTTGTGAGCTTTTTTGTGTTGTACCAGAGAGTGTTATTATTTACTCTTAGATTTTTAAGTTTGTCTTGCCATTTTTCATTGTTGTGTTTTTTTAATTTCTTTCTTTGTTAGGGCGTGTAATCGGTTAAATTTGATTTTGTCTGGGAGAAGCTTGGTTTGCTGGTATGTGCGCTTTGCTGCATTTTTCTGTTTTATTAGATCTCTGAGTTCTATTGTTAGTGTCAGGTCTATTGTTGCTTGTTTAGGTATAGTGCTTGCTCTTGCAGCTGTGACCAGTGTGTTTGTGAGATCCTGTATTGCCTTGTCTAATTGCTGTGTGTTGTGAATTTCATTGTTACTGATTCGTGGGAGTAGTGTTTCAACTTGTTCATTATATTGTTCCCAGTCTATATGTTTGGTGTTTATTAGTTTGTGCGTATTGAGGTAGTTGATGTTGGCTCCTACTTCTAGTAGCACTGGTTCGTGGTCGGATCTAATTGCGTGAATAGTGTCTATTTTAATGTTGAATTGGATGTTTTGACTAGTGCTATATCGAGTATATCTCCTATAATATTGCCGTGTCTCTTAGTGTAGTGGGTGAATTCTGTAGGTGCTATCACAAAGTAATTGTTGTTTAGGTTGTGAGTGTTAAGTTTGACCCCGTTGGGATTTGTTGCTACTGAGTTCCAGTTGGGGTGCTTACAGTTAAGGTCCCCTGCAATAATTACATGCTGATAATCCAGTAGCATGTCTAGGTCAGTTGTGTATAATTTCGATTTGGGCGGTTTGTAGGCTGATATTATTGTGTGTTGTTGTTGTTTAATGTCTATCTGTATTGCTGTTGCTTCGATTGTTCGAGTGGCTGGAAGAAGTATTTCGTGATGTGGAATTTTGTTTTTAATTGCTATTAGTGTGCCCCCCCTCCCCACCCGTCCTGCCTGTCCGTTCGGTAGATGTTGTATCTAGGGATTGTAAATTTTTTGCGTGGTTCTAAATGTGTCTCTTGCAGTAGCATAATGTCTATGTTGTGTGTTTTTATGTAGTCTATGAGTTCTGTTCTTTTTGCCGGGTCTCCAAGCCCTTCAGCGTTCCATGTGGATATCTTCAGTGTTTTTTTTATCCATGTTTGGTTGTTGTTGCTGAGGTAATAGCTACTGTCATGTTTGAGAGAAGGTTGCCTAATGATTGTAGCTGGGAGATCATCTCTCTTACTAGTTTACTTAGTGTTTCCTGTAATTGTGTGAATATTATTTGCAATATGTGTGGCATGTTGCTGTCGATTTGTTGTGTTATGAATGGTAAGGCTTTCTTGGCGGTTGTTGTGTCATTGTTGATTGGAAATTTGTTGCCTGCATTGTTGGGTTTGTTGCTATTGTTGTTGTGATTGTTGTCTGTGCTCATTGGAAAGTTGTTGCCTGCATTGTTGGATTTGTTGGTATTGTTGTTGTGATTGTTGTCTGTGCTCATTGTGGCCCTGTGAGTTTCTGTGCATTGTTGTATTTCTTTGTTGAGGTTTCGGGCTCTTTTGTCTGTTTTGTCTCTTTGTTGTTTGGGTGATGACGGATTATTTTGTTTGTTGGTTGGTGCTGATGATTGTTGCATTTCTGGGAACATTGTGTTATAGATTTCTGAGACTGTTGTTTCTTCACTGAGTGCACTGAACATGTTTTGGGACTCCCATTGGTTTATTGTTTCGTTAGACGCCGGTGGTGGCATCGCTGGTTTTGTTGTTGCTTTTGCAGTTTGTGTTTGGGTTTCATTGTTGCCGTTTTCGGCCTGTTGTTGTGTTGTTCGCTTTTTTGTGAGCCTGGCTATCGTTTCTTTGTAGGTGGGGCACTCTTTATAGGTTGCCGGGTGGTTCCCTGAGCAGTTTGCGCACTTCAGTTCTTCTGCGTTTTTGAGGTGGCATTCGCTTGGTTTATGTGGTCCAGCGCATTTTACACATTTGGTGTCGAGATGGCAGTGTGTCATGAGGTGTCCAAATGCTTGACAGTTGAAGCATAGGGCGATCCTAATTGTTTCTGTGGGCGTTTCTATTATGTGTTTAGATTTGTATTCTTCAATTTTTACTGGGAGATTAGCTATTATTGTGATTTCGGTTATTCCTTTGTTGTCTGCATTGTGTTCGTATTCTACCATAAAAATGGGGATGAGTACTCGTTTTGTTTTGTCCTCTCTGTCGGCTTGGGTGAATTGCACGACCCTGTCTGCTTGGTAGCCCATGTCTTTTAGTTCCACTGATATTTTTTATAGGGGTGATGTCATTTGGCAGTTTGCGGATGATAAATTTCCGTTTTGTGTTTTTGCCGGTTGAGTGTGTGAAGTATGTGATCTTGAGCTGTTTGAGTGTAGTTGATAGTGCCGTGTGATCTTGTATTGTTCTCAGCCTGACTATGGCTCCGTCTCTTATTTGTTGCAGTTGGAAGTGCTTGTCGGCAACAGTGTCAGTAATAAGTTTGCTTAGATCTCTCCACGTTTTATTAGATCTTATGGTTATTGCTGGTGGTGCCCTTGAGGTACTTGAGTTTTTAGTAGCCATGTTGTGTGGAGTCTCCCCCCTGGGGGGAAACGTGTTGTGCGAAAAAAGTGTATTTATTTGTCCGTTTCTGCAGCCTCAGTGTCGCAAATGGGGTCAAACACTGCTTTCGTAGTCCCCTCCTCCGCCCCCTACTGACGTCAGTCGCTTTAGGCCTCTGTTTTTAATGAGGTGGCATCCTCGGCAAAAAGCGCGCTGAACGGCAGAGTGGGTGAAGAAAAAATTACGAAAATCGGGGCGGATATCTCTACAGGCGCTGGTGTAAATACTTTCCTTTCCTGGTGATGTGCCAAGCGCGCAGGAATGCTGCCCAGTAGCTGTGCCCCCAGGCAGTGCTGGCCAGAACAATGGGAGCAGGGAGCGGCCTGGTCCGTTAGGAATGTGCCTCACCTGTGACACGCGGCCGAGTTGGTATGCGCGCCGTTGCCAAGTTGTTCCGCTGCTGTCTGGAGAAGGCCTTCCCAATGTAGCCGAGCGAAGCAAGTCGAGATTTGTAGACTGCCGGAAGTGGGGCTGCGAAGATTGGCGCTTATGCGTACTGCCGTGGCAGCACGCGGGACGCTTGAGTGCTCGACTATCCCAGACAGTCAATTACTTTTGACGTCCAGACCAAGCAAGAACTGCCAACGATGCCCACAAAACCTAAGCACCTGTAACCTAAGGCTCCTATCGAAGTGATACTGGTTTGGCGCAGCGCGGTCAGAGCGAGAGCTGAGCACGTCTGTACCTACCAGTCTCTCGGCGAGGTATGAACTGAACTCTTAAACCGAGGTATCCAAATCCAAATCCAGTTTGCGACTCCTGGTCGTCGCCCCGAAGGGGCGACGCCAGGCTTAAACAAGTGGAACCCCCGGCCTGATGTGGCCCTATGTTCCTATGCGACTATTGGGATGGTTTGCTTGATTCAACTTGTGGGTCGTGCAAGTTTAACTTCTACCTTCGGGTTTAAGATGTCCCTCAGTAAAAAGTGTTGCGAAATGTAATAATTGGTGCATGATGAGTATTATTTGTCTCTACTGATCCTAGACAAGGTTTGAGAGGGCGATAGGCAGAGACCGCGGACCGCCGTACACCATCCCGGGCGGGCTAGCCGAGGCCAGTCCCCCAAGCAGGTGCACAACGGCATCGCGGGGCAAGAGGGTGATTGAGTTAGCGGGCGGAGGTGACTATGTGCTTGAGGATGTGTAGGATGCTGGTGAGGGCTGTGTCTTGGTGTTGTGAGTGGCTTGGAGGGGAAGTGGGGAGAGTGAGTAGAGAGGGTATGTGTCTATGGTGTTGTTGTGTTCGCTGCAACCGCCTGTGGTGATGTTTTAGGGCAGCTTTAATATGTCCACAGCCCGGGTACGAGGCCGCGTGCCCCCCTCCACAGTTTATACACGTGGGGGTTTCTCTGGGCACGGTGCAATCCCTGTGGCGGTGCGGCCCGCCACAACGATTACACCTGGCCTCGTACCTGCATTCATATGCGGCGTGCCCTAGGCGCTGGCAGTTGTAGCACTGTGTAATCAGTGTTGAGTGTTGTCTGGGAGGAGGACGCCTGGGCGCCTGTGATTTTGTAGTTGTGGTTGGGGAGGGGGACGTTGGGGGCTCAAGTGTAACAGTGCTCTCTGATGGAGATGCATCTGTTGTGTCAGGGGCGTGCGGGATGGGAGTTGGCTGAGGGATAGCGTCACCCTCCGGAGGAGGGGTGACGGGGTCTGCTGGTTTGGTTTCAGGGATAGTTTTGCTGTAGGTTTGCGTGAATTTGGTGGCTATGTATTTGCTTTTTGTTGTTTGTGTCCAGGAGTTCCTAGTATCTGGTGTTGTTTGGGAGCGTTCGTGTCTAATGTCCTGGGAGTCAGTTTGCATTTATGTAGAGGTAGACTTAGGAGGGGGGGGGGGGGTTCAGTTTCTGTGCTGGTGGCTGTTTCATCTGCTGGCGTAAGTGAGAGGAGTGTGTGGTGCGGAATATCAGGGTTGCTCAAGAGGGCCTTCCTGATTTTCCCCAGGTGTTTGTTCTTGGTAGGAGTGATAAGAATGAGGTGAGTTTTTGTCTCCTGGACTTGGTAGATGATGTGGAAGATTGGGATTACCGTCTGAGTCACCGCGTAGCGCACGTACTCGAGATCCGTGTCCCGAGACGGCATGACTACGATGGTAGTACACCACGGTGTTTCTTTGCAATTGGTGTTACCCAGTTCCAGGAGTTTTGAGTAGTCCATGTTGGCAGTGTGAACGTGTGATGGAAATGAAGTGTGATAGGTCAAATGCAGTATGCAGACCTGTGACGGACTCGGCAAGGAGGCTTCTCGAATTATCAGCTGCGGATCCCAGTCGCCTGAGGTTAACAGTTTTGAGCGGCTTGAGGGCCGTGACAACAGGCGAACTGGGTCTTGGCTGTATTGGGTAGTGGGAAGGGATGAGTTTATTATTATTAAACTCGGGGTAATAGGATTTTCTTGAGAGGGATGGATAAGTTAGGCAGTGTGGGAGAATACTTGACGGCAGGCGTTGGCTGGTCTCGGCTCGGCTGGTCTGGTCGGCTTGGTAGCGCGGACGTGGAGTGCGGACGTCGCTCGGTGCTTGGCAGCGATCTTGCTGTACGGTGATTGGCGGCTCGGCTTGGTCTTGCTCTCACGAGCGCTGGCGACGGTTTTTTTTTCGGGGGGGGGGGGGGGGCGAAAAGAGTACCCGCACCCCCCGCGTGGCACCCGACCTTACTACTGGTGCCTCCGACATGCAGTTAATCTACGATAATAGAAGAGAAAGCATAGGGGATTGGATAGAAAGGAATGTCTTTTAGGACTTAGTGCCTGTCCCATCGCGGTCGCGATCTACCAGGCATAATGAATAGATATTAACATTGGTATATTTTATATATGAGTACATATAAATATGTACTCATATATAAGGGTAAGATTGTAGGGCCAGGGAAAACCGCATAGGCAGAAAGGAAAGATTGCCTACACGTAAAACCTGGCGGCTTGGTTATTGCCACATGCAAGGATAATGTGGGTATGGAAATGAATAGGTTTTTCCCCCAGGGGCTCACATCTAGTGGGTTGTGGGTTGGCGACCACGGGGCCCCAGCTGAGTCCGGCATTGCTTCCACTTACTCGTGCCGGGCTCCTCTCTGTCTTCTTTCCTGTCGACCTCACTTGGTCAACTCTTGTTCTCTTCTGACCCCGACGGTATTAGGGTATCCGAAGCCTAGGGAGTCTCTTCCTTTCCCGCCTTAATTGGCCCTTGTCTCATATTTCCTGATACCCTCCTTCTGTGAGGGGTCAGCCTTCTTGTTTTCCTTTTACCTCCTGCCTTGTGCTCAAGGCCCTTAAGGAGGCAGGGTGTATGTAGCCCCACCACTTCTGGTGCACCGTCGATAATGCTACACCCTCAGGGGCTCACGGCTGGTGAGTTCGGGCGTTGGCGACCCCGAGGGATTCCTGAGCTGGGTCCGTTTTCCCCTTTTTGTCCCTTCCCTTTGGGGCGGTCCTTCTCCTCTCTCCCCTCTCCTCTCCTCTTTTCCTTCTATTTCCTTTTCTCTTTAAGATTCCCGCACTGTTTTTGTTACTCGAATCACCGTGTATCTAAATTCCCTTTTACCCCTTTTTTTAAGGCATTTTTGATCTATGTAGCATTTTGTAAGTCTTTTCGATCTAAATTACATCTCGCGATTGTTTTCAACCTCAATTGCATTTTGTAAAGATTGACAATCTAAATTGCTTTTTAGTAAGTCTTTCAATGCAGGCGTCAGGGCATTTTAGTGAGTTTTTTGAATTTCAATTGCATTTTGTAAGTATTTTCAACCAAAACCGCATTTTCGCACGAATTTTGAATCTAAATTGCATTTTGTTTGGTGGGCATTTTGCACATATTTTGATTCTCAATTGCATTTTGTGGGTATTTTGAATCTAAATTACATTTGTCAAGTATTTTCAATCTAAATTGCTTTTTGTAAGTATTGTCAATCCACATGAGTCGTTTGAATCTACCGTACATTTTGTAAGCATTTTCAATTTCAATTGCATTTTGTAAGTATTTTGAATTTCAATTGCACTTTGTGAATGATTTGGATTGGAACTGGGATATTTCAATCTGAATTGCATTGTGTATTTTCAATTTCAATTGCATTTTGTAAGCATTTTGAACCTCAATTGCATTTTGTACGTAATTTCGATCTCATTTGCATTTTGTAAGTATTTTGAATTTCAGTTGCATTTTGTAAGTATTTCGGCGCTACTTTGCATTTTGTACGTATTTTGAATCTAGCCTACGTTTTGTGGGTCTTTTTCAATCTATTCTTTTTGTGCAACTTTTCGTTCTAAATTCCCTTTTGTAGGACCATATTGTGAGTTGTTTCCATGTGAGTTCCTTTTTGTACGTATTTTCAGTCTTCGATAATTTTGTTCTGGTTTCCATTTCATTATCATTTTCGCTATCACCCAGATCATTAGGGGCCGATAACCTCGATGTTAGGCCCCTTAAAACAACAATTATCATCATCATCATCATGAATAGGTTTTGTTAGTACGGGAGGTGTATCATGCAACAGTTGCAAAATCCGTTTCCTCGCCTAGATTAGTATTTGTGGGAATCAGTTGGCTTGGCACTGCTGGGACTAGCGCGTCCGCAATGGCGGACGAACTGTACTTCCGGGGTTAGGTTCGGAGCACTGTCCGCCCGCCTAGAGCGTCCTAGTACGAAGTCTCCGTGATCCGGAGAGGGGAGCCACGCCTGCGAACAGGGGCTTCTTCTCTCGTGTCCTGGACATAGCTGATGGTGCCAGCTGGTCTGGTCTGGTCTGGTGCCCGGCGACGTCAAGCCAGCTTCTGGCCTCTCAGCTCCTTTAGGAGCCTTTAGTGCCGTGTCAGTAGGGGGGAAGGTTCGGTAGACAGAACGTTTGGGTTTAGCTGGGTGAGCTAGGAGAGTCGTAGCTGGCCAGGATATGGCCTGAGGGATAGGGTATGGGAAAGGAGAAAGGGATGGGTAATAAGGTGGGTATAGGAGGTTACCAATATTGGTATCATAGCTGGTCAGAAGACCGATGTAAATTGGTGATCAGGAAAAGTTTGTTTAGACCTGTGGGACCATTTTAAAAGACGAGCGGAAAAGGAGCAGAAAGAAAGAAGTATAGCAAGAGATTCGTTTGAAGCATGTGCGTGAGGTGCGTGAGAGGGCTTGTCAATGTGCTTGGGCCCGCGGACCACTGGGTACCATCCCGATGGGGCTGGCCGTGGCCAGCCACTCGAGCAGGTACACAGCGGTGTTACGGGGAGTGAGAGTGAGGGCTTAGCGGTGTGCTTGTGCTCGCGGACCACTGGGCACCATCCCGAAGGGGCCGGCCGTGGCCAGCCACTCGAGCAGGTACACAGCGGCGTCGCGGGGCGTGAGGGAGGGGGCCTGGAGTTGAGTGATGTTTGGAGGAGAGATGGAGAGTGACATACCCCGGACTCGTGTCATATTTATAGACTCGGGACCAGGCTGACCGGAGGGCGAGCCAATAGGAGGCCGGCTGGCTTGCTGCGGCAGGCTAGCACCTTCAGCCGTCTCCTGCCCTTACACAACTTCTGAGCCTACTCAAACAACTCTCAACCATAGCCATATAAAAATCATAAACAAATTAACAATACCACACAACTGAGGCTTATTATTATTATTTCTCCCAAACCTCACACCTGCTACAGGACTATTAATTTCACCTTCTATAAAACCAAACGTAACTAGAGGTCTGTCACTCTTCCTTAAACACTTAAATTCAGTCTTATAAAAATCGCACCCATTATTATTATTATTCTCTTGCTCTCTTCTGACCCCGACGGTATTAGGGTATCCGAGGCCTCGGGAGTCTCTTCCTTTCTCGCCTTAATTGGCCCTTGTCTCATCTTTTCTGATACCCTCCTTCTGCGAGGGGTCAGCCTTCTTTTTCTCTTCCTTTTACCTCCTGCCTTGTGCTCTAGGCCCTTAAGGAGACAGGGTGTATGTAGCCCCACCACTTCTGGTGCACCCTAGATAATGCTACACCCTCAGGGGCTCACGGCTGGTGAGTTCGGGAGTTGGCGACCCCGAGGGATTCCTGAGCTGGGTCCGTTTACCCCTTTTGTCCCTTACCTTTGGGGCGGACCCTCTCCTCTTTCACTTTCCTATATGCCTTTCATGGTTCTCCTTCCTTCCAAGTCCCTCAATCCGCCTTCTCCGAGGGTTGAGGGCATTTCTTTTCCTTCTGTCCTTTTATTTGCCTTATTCTCCTTTAGTTTTCCATTTCTTCTTCTAGTATGTAGGTTAGTAGTTAGTTTTAGTTTTAAGTTCGCTTTTCATTTTCATCTTCACGATCACCCAAACCATCAGGGGCCGATAACCTAGATGTTAGGCCCCTTAAAACAACAATTATCATCATCATCATATTATTATTATTATTAACCTCGCTGAAGCGACCGCTGCCAGGCCATGACAAAGCGAACTGAGTATATTAACAACTAGTGCCACCGCGGGTCGAATGGTCAATAGCCTTGCCGCTGACCCAAGTTCGAACCCGCAGCTCTTCAGGCACAGCAACAAGCTTTAGTACTCTCAACACCTAACGATAAAATTAAATCAAAGTAAAATAAACCACTCGACTGCAAACTCCTAAGGACTAATTCTCCTATTAAAACATTATTCAGTAATGATTTTAAGGGAGAAGATTTATAAATCAGCAATCAAACTCAATTTACCCAATTCAAAACTATTGCCAATTAATAATGGAGTGAAAGGAGCCCAATAGGGCACCAGACTCCAAGCATTTTTCTATCGCTATAGCGATAATTTGACAGAAAGAGAGTACTACTACTGGGTGCTGTTTGATAGTCGATTAACGTACTTTTTAGCATTATGCATCTTATTTGTAAGATGCATAATGCTCGAATCGACTTCCGCACGAGTTCTGGGGGTGGATATACGCAGATTTTTTTCTACATGCCATCTGAATTTAATGCAATTAAAGTTCCTAGATCGTAGGCGCAAGCTAGGTTCTGATAAGCGATCCCATGTAAGATTAAAAAGAACAGGCTGATGGTCAGAATTTAACCAATTGGGAACTGTAAAAGTCAGTTCATGCCTGAGGAATTTAGTGACTGTAATATCGATGACGTCAGGCTGACCATTATGCGGATATATAGTCGGCTCTGTCGGTGCAAATACCGATATGTCGTCATGCTCTGAAATGTAAGTTCTCAACAATCGACCCTTGGGATTAGTAATTCTGGAGTTCCAATCTGGGTTTTTGGAATTGAGATCCCCAGCGACAATTGACGGGACATGGTTTTCATTATCCAAAAGAACTAGCAAATCATCGGGATGAAGTGCAGCTCTTGGCAGCAAATAAACAGCGAAAAGCCTGTAATGCAGGTTATTAAGTTTAACTTCTATGCCTAAAGATTCTATTGTTGAGATAGGGAGGGGGTCCAGCACATGATGAGTAAGCCTAGACTTAATCAGCACGGCTACACCGCCACGAATTGCATTTAACGTATCTTTTCTGTAAATAGTGTAATTTTTAAAGAAAAGCTGTTTATTAGCTTCCAACCATGTCTCGTTCTATAGACAGATGTCAATGTCATGGGCAGAGATAAAAGCTTCGAACTCATATCTCTGCCTAATCAGACCCTCACCGTTCCAAAAACAGATTGTTAGTCGTGTGTCCATTATCGAGGAGCTTAAGGTTCACTGAAATACTGCATGACAGCGTCCAGTAGGACCATAACCTTCTCGATGGTATTCGAACAGGTTCCAATCCTGGTAGCAATAGTTTTAAGGAGGGGGATCAGTTTAGCAAAATTAAGCTCCCTGCAGAGCGCGAAGATATCACCTAGGCCTGAGAGGCCGGACTGTGGCCCAGTATCACCAGCGCCAGCGTTACCGCCAGATTGCGTTGCATCGGAAGTGGAAGTGCTTGGGTTCCATCCACCCATGGCTGCAGCGAAGCTCAAGTCCTGGGTTACTGCCCGTGAATTGACAAGACGCTTCAGCTTTTCCTTTCTGGTTTCAGCCCTGGTCTGGCGATCCTTTTCGAGTTCCTTATAAGCAGGACACTCCCTATAAGAGGCAGTGTGATCACCCTTGCAGTTAGCACAGATTGCCTTCTGATCCGGGGTAAGAGGGCAATCTTCAGCCTTATGGCCTTCTCCACATTTGACACAGCGCAAGGGCATCTTGCAATAGTTGCCAGTATGCCCGTAACTCTGGCACTTGTAACACTGAGCGGGGCCAGTCCTACCTTTGTAAGCCTCAATGTTTACCTTGCATCCGCAGAGGTATCTCAGGGAATAGATTGTCTTAGCAAACTCCGTGTTTGGGAGCGTGACAGTCATTACGCTCAAGGGCGTGTCAGTACCGGTAGTTGCATTCCGTTTAGTGTACTGGTACACGTCACTGGGTTCGTAACTGAGCGCCTCCAGCTCCTCTCGTACCCAGTCGGTCTCCACCGTGTGAGCAATATTTCTCACTACTACCTTTAATAGTCGGTCAGCAGGGAGCAGGTGAGTATAAAAGGCAGCGTTACTGTCTTCAAAATATTGCTTAACACGGCGGTAATCCTCCGTGGTGTCCATAAAGAATTTGAGGGTATCCCTGGTATTGACGACCCTGATGTCACCCTGACAGACAGATTTCAGGTACCTATAGTGGCGCTGATACTGACTTTTGTCAGCTACCACTACAGGTGGAATCCTAGGGGCCTTGACAGGCGGGGGAGGATTAGCGTTGGTTTCCATGGGGGCAGGGGCCGGTTCCGACTGCTGGGATACTAGAGCAGGGGCATCAGTCCTGGACTTCGAAGCAGAAGTGCCAGGAGCTTCATCTAATGGCCGTTCAATAACTGGACTTCTGGACCGGCTAGTGGTGGGAGATGGGATGAAGTCCATTGGACTAGTATTCCCGGCAGTGGGAAGGGCAGACAAAATCGTGAATGAATTGGATATCTGAGTAGGGGCTGAGATTTTAGCAGCTTTGGAATGTATGGAGCCTTTACGCAGCCTCATTTTTGGCGGCTTCCTTTTCCCTCTGAGAGGGTTACATTCCAAGTCATAAACGCTATTGGTCTTGGCTTCCGCAGCCTTGACAAACTCCAGGGCCTTAATGAGCTCTGGAGCAGTCGGCGATTTTGCCAGTACTTGGATAGAACCGCAGCTGCCACGAGAAGGGCAGGGGGAAGTCGGCGTGGTTAATCCAGAGGACGAATGAGGTAGCGCAGGCCATGAGTTTTTTTTCTTTTTCGGGGGGGGGGGGGGGGGCGAAAAGAGTACCCGCACCCCCCGCGTGGCACCCGACCTTACTACTGGTGCCTCCGACATGCAGTTAATCTACGATAGTAGAAGAGAAAGCATAGGGGATTGGATAGGAATGTCTTTTAGGACTTAGTGCCTGTCCCATCGCGGTCGCGATCTACCAGGCATAATGAATAGATATTAACATTGGTATATTTTATATATGAGTAAATATAAATATGTACTCATATATAAGGGTAAGATTGTAGGGCCAGGGAAAACCGCATAGGCAGAAAGGAAAGATTGCCTACACGTAAAACCTGGCGGCTTGGTTATTGCCACATGCAAGGATAATGTGGGTATGGAAATGAGTAGGTTGTTGTTAGTTGGGAGAAGGAATCATGCACCAGATCCATGTCCGTCTTCTCGCCATTTCGTCTCCGGGGAATCCGATAGAACTCGGCACTGCTGGGATCAGCGCGGGCCTTGCCGGCTACCGAGCAATGGTACAAGGATCCGGAGAACCTGCGCCACTACCCGATCTCCATGGGGTCCCTGGTACCGAGCCTCCGTCACCGGAGAGTGGAGGGGGGGCCTCGCCTGCCGAAGCAGGGGCCTAGTGGGCGGTCCATGGGAACGAGCCACCTTCCTCTCTGCTCTTGCCATGGACCTGTAGACGGGGCAACTGCGATGGGATGACGGATGGTCCCCCATGCAGTTGGCGCACACCGGCGCGTCCCGCGGCACCGTGCAGCCTGTGTGGTGGTGGCCACCTGAGCACCGGTTACAGCGGACTGGAGAGCCGCAGGATCCCTGGGAGTGGCCCCATCTCAGACAGCGGAAACACTGTAAAAGCTGGCCTGAGCGGGGCTTCATACTACCTGACTGTAGCGGCTGTCCCTGGCTGCGGCTGGTGGCCTCGCGGCGTCCTGGCTCCCCCTCCTGGGGTCGCTGCGGGCGACGGTCCTCTGGGCTGCTGCGGTTGACCTTCCGCTGCATTGGGGCCGTCCTGGTGGCCCCGGCCGTCTCGGGTGTCCCCTTCCTGGCGGTGGTGGCGGGCGCGAGTTGCCCCGCTAATGGCCCCACCTGGGGCTCTGGTAGTCGCTGCTTTGGGGCCGTCCTGGTGGCCCCGGCCGTCTCGGGTGTCCCCTTCCTGGCGGTGGTGGCGGGCGCGAGTTGCCCCGCTAAAGGCCCCACCTGGGGCTCTGGTAGTCGCTCCTCCTGGATGGCGGGCGCGGGTTGCCCCGCTAATGGCACCGCCTGAGGTGCTGGAGGTGGCGCCTGCGTCGCCTCGGAGAGGGTCGGCCATTAGGTGGCAATACCAGGGATATTTGTATCAGCTGTGGTGTTATATTCAAAGAATTTTGATGCTGGTAAAGACATGCAGGAAGTAGGAGGCAGTTTGGTGACATGATTAGGGGCCCCGCCACCGAGCGGGGGACCCGAAGCCATGTTTAAAAAAAGGAAGTCAGAAAGGGAATGTATCAGGGACAGGAGGGGGGTGAAAGGAGGCCCAAACTTTGGAAGATCGCTTCAGGCTATCGGTTTTTAAGCCTGCCGAAACAGGGGCAAGATGCGAAATTCCAAGGTTTTAGGAGAGGATGGTTAAATATGGTAAGAGAGTTACGTTTAATGAATAATGAGCTTAAACTCACTTAAAAAGTGAATTATCACTATAAAAATAAGCTAGGAAACCCCAATTAAGAGCGCGCGATGAGTTACGTTTAACGAAGACAACAACAAAATGGCGACCGAGTATATAATCTGTATGTATGGTCGCTGCAGACGTCGCAACCCGCGCTCCCAGGAGGGAGTAGCAGGGCACCGCGACGCCACCAACCAGGGACGCCAACGCCGCCCGCGCTCCCAGGAGGGTGCGCCAGGGCACAACCGTGACGTCACCAGACGCAGCCAGGACCAACAGAAGCGGCAATCAGGTAATATAGGGCCCCACTCAGAACAGCTATTACAGTGTTTCCGCTGCCTGAGGTGGGGTCACTCCCAAGGGTCCTGTGGCTCCCCAGTCCGATGTAACCGGTGTTCAGGTGCCCATCACCACACCGGATGCACGGTGCCACGAGACGCGCCGGTGTGCGCAAACTGCCGGGGTGACCATCCGTCATCCCACCGCAGTTGCCCCGTTTACAGGTCCATGGCAAGAGCAGAGTGGAAGGCGGTTCGTTCCCGTGGACCGTCCGCAAGGCCCCTGCTTCGGCAGGCGAGGCCCCCCACCCACTCTCCGGTGACGGAGGCTCGGTACCAGGGACCCCATGGAGATCGGGTTATGGCGCAGGTGCTTGTTGAGGCACTTGCGTCCTTGCTCGGTAGCCGGAAAGGCCCGCGCTAGCCACAGCAGTGCCGAGTTAAACTGATTCCCGGATGACGAACTGGCGAGAAGTGTGACGTGAAACTGGTGCATGATACCTTCTCCCAACTAACATACCTACTCATTTCCATACCCACATTATCCTTGCATGTGGCAATAACCAAGCCGCCAGGTTTTACGTGTAGGCAATCTTTCCTTTCTGCCTATGCGGTTTTCCCTGGCCCTACAATCTTACCCTTATATATGAGTACATATTTATATGTGCTCATATATAAAATATACCAATGTTAATACCTACTCATTATGCCTGGTAGATCGCGACCGCGATGGGACAGGCACTAAGTCCTAAAAGACATTCCTATCCAATCCCCTATGCTATCTCTTCTACTATCGTAGATTAATTGCATGTCGGAGGCACCAGTAGTAAGGTCGGGTGCCACGCGGGGGGTGCGGGTACTCTTTTCGGGGCCCCCCCGAAAAAGAAAAAAAAATCCTCTGGTCAGTCTTCCGTACGTCGCTGACGTGCTAACATCGAGCCTCTCGGCCCCTCCCTTACCCAACAATCCCGTCCTGAACCCCCGTCAAGCAGCTCTAACTCTTCTTAGCTCGCTCAGTGTCACAGCACCAACTGTCTCAATCTGGTTAACCCTGGGCGACTAAGACTGAGTTGATCTCTACTTCTTTTCACTTTTACTAAGATCTACCAAGTGTATTTGATCCGCATTATTCACCTCTCATCATGCACAGTCATAAGAAATCTGCAGATTCCATCAACCCTTCACTCGCCTGCAGTTCTTCACATACATCACCTAACTACGAAAATGACTCCGCAGCCTCCTCGGACACAGAACAATGCTGCGGTGAATCATACAGCACAATTATGCACAACAAATTTTCCTGTATGGACATGGACGAACCGCTGTGCTACTTACAACCGGAAAGAAGGTTCCCTAAAGCCATCACAATAATTGTCCGCCCTGCCAAACAGTCCCATGCCAAAGCTGTCAGGAAAGCCATTATTGACGTGCTCACGCCAATTATTGACGGAGTGGCCCTGATAGAGGAGATTACCTGCGGGTTCATCTCGATCACTCCTATGACAAATGAGCACACTGTAACTGTCTGTCAGGCACTCTCCAGCCGCCGAATCATTCCCTCTCACGTTGTCATCAGCTGTGTTGTGAAGATGGACTCTGAGACACAGACAGATACCCCTGTAGATACACCTGAATGTTCCGAGTCCTCGCATTCAGATGAGGAATCTGAGGTTTCCCTTGATAGTAATCAAGAAGAGTCCACGCCGAAAGCTCCAGTAACTTACGACCACTGGACTCAAACCTCGAAGGCTCTTATTCGACCCCCTGCCAAGCCTAGAAGGAAGAATAAGAGCATTCAAACCTCTTTTGACACAAATGCAGTAGCCAGTCCCTCAGACAGCTCTGCTACACCTCTGTCCCCAATGCCTTCAGCGTCCCCCCGCCCTACACCTTCAAGAACACCGGCGTCGCGACGCCCTCCTCCCAGGCAACAATCCACACTCATTACCCAATGCTACCGTTGCCAAAGGCTTAATCACTCAGCTCACGAGTGTACACATGAGGTCAGGTGCAACCGCTGCGGCGGGCCGCACCGGCATACTGAATGTGTAGTGCCTAGGGACACCCCTTCATGTGTAAACTGCAAGGGATCCCACGCTGCGTCCTACTTGGGTTGTAAATTCATAAAGGACGCACTAAAACACCAACACTGGCAACGGCAGCGCACTCACACGCCAAGAAACATTCCCTCCCTTCTCTCCATGCACGTTCCCCCTCCAGGCCCCAGTAATCTCAATAACACTGCCCTCACTAGTATTTTACATGTACTCCAGCAGCTAATTACCTACTAATTAGCTCCCCCCACCTCCCAGAATACAATCATCGCCCCTCTTGCCCCGCTGCTCCGCTGCGCGCCTGCTCGGAGGGTCGGCCACGGCCGGCCCCTTCCAGGATGGAGCCCAGCGGGCCGCGGGCCCTCTGCATGATGCCACCGGCATGTGGATGGCTATCCTCGCTCTCTTCTTCTTGTCTTGACAACTTCAAGCACGCCAGGAGCTTAGGCTCAATCTGATTTCTAATGCTAGCTGCACCCTTAACCTACCCTTCCAAAAATCCTTCTCCTTCCCACACTCCACCCTCAGGTCATATCCTGGCCAATTATTGACACAAATTGTACCATACCCTACATCCTAAACTATTATGTCTCACTAATCCTGTCCACACCTTGTTATAGCTCTAAAGGCCCCATAATGGGAGCTGAGAGGCTACAAACGCACGCAGCGAACCCGGCTACGCCGGCTTCGCTTGCTTGGGTCAGAAGAATTATAATATATTCCCACATTGTTGTGGCTCTGAGTAGGGGAGTCCGATAAGAGATTGTCTCTGAATCGTTAGAGGAAGGCCACCTTGCCAGTGGCAGCAGCTAACCAGCCTAAGTTGTGCTATCAGCTCACCAGGAGGATGGAGACTACGAGCAGCGGGACCATCGAGTGGAGGAAGCAGCTGAGGACCGGCGAGCCAGCCAGGGGCCAGGGCAAGCGCAACCGCACCCGGAGAGGTAGAGGGCCACGATCGGCAGGCTCCTTGTGTGGGGAGTTAACCTCCACAGGGCCCTCTCCTCCGGTCACGCGGGCGCGCCAGCAGGCCCTTGGTGAGAAGACGCCAGCGGCGCAGAAGCCGCCAGCCGTTGAAGAGGTAGGGGTGCCTCACAGCCCGGCTGGCGCACTCATCGCTGGAGTAGCTCCCGGCCCGGGGAGCACAGGTAGCCCGGACATAACGCAGGTGTCCCTGCGGTCCGAGTCAACCGACGCCTCCCCCGGGCCCTCTGAGCTAGCCGAGTCCGAGAAGAGTCGGACGCCAGGACCGGCTAGCTCCCCGCGACAGGAGAGCAGCAGCAGCCCGGATGCCAGTTTCAGCTGGGCGAGCGGTGTGAGCTCGGACACCGTGCATGGGCACCCTGGGGCCACTTCCCCAGGCTCCGAGCAAGCATGTGGCTACGACCCCAGCCTGCTGGCGCTGTTTGTTTATTACAGGCCCGGCGTCAACCAGGAAGAAGAACAGGACGTCATCAGGGCCTACATGGACCAGGCCCATGAAGTCACGATGGGAGGAGCTGAACTTGTCCGCCCGGACATTGAAGCCTTCCTCCCCACTGGAGTGCTGATCAGGCCACACCCGGATGTGGTTATCATCTACATGGCAGCAATCTCCAAGATCTGGCAGGTCGCGGCGGTACCAGGCTGTAAGCCAGGTGCCCTTCCGCACCTCCTCCGTCATGCGGGGGAGACTCGCCCAGACTTTGGAGAGAGAAGGGCCACCACGCCGCATGCAGACGTCGGGACCCAGGTCGGCCCTCTCCGAGACGACGCAGGCGCCACCACCAGCACCTCAGGCGGTGCCATTAGCGGGGCAACCCGCGCCCGCCATCCAGGAGGAGCGACTACCAGAGCCCCAGGTGGGGCCTTTAGCGGGGCAACTCGCGCCCGCCACCACCGCCAGGAAGGGGACACCCGAGACGGCCGGGGCCACCAGGACGGCCCCAAAGCAGCGACTACCAGAGCCCCAGGAGGGGCCTTTAGCGGGGCAACTCGCGCCCGCCGCCACCGCCAGGAAGGGGACATCAGAGACGGCCGGGGCCACAAGGACGGCCCCAAAGCAGCGGAAGGTCAACCGCAGCAGCCCAGAGGACCGTCGCCCGCAGCGCCCCCAGGAGGGGGAACCAGGACGCCGCGAGGCCACCAGCCGCAGCCAGGGACAGCCAGGTAGTATGAAGCCCCGCTCAGGCCAGCTTTTACAGTGTTTTCGCTGTCTGAGATGGGGGCACTCCCAGGGATCCTGCGGCTCTCCAGTCCGCTGTAACCGGTGCTCAGGTGGCCACCACCACACCGGCTGCACGGTGCCGCGGGACGCGCCGGTGTGCGCCAACTGCATGGGCGACCATCCGTCATCCCATCGCAGTTGCCCCGTCTACAGGTCCATGGCAAGAGCAGAGAGGAAGGTGGCTCGTTCCCATGGACCGACCACTAAGCCCCTGTTTCGGCAGGCGAGGCCCCCCCTCCACTCTCCGGTGACGGAGGCTCGGTACCAGGGACCCCGTGGAGACCGGGTAGTGGCGCAGGTTCTCCGGATCCTTGTACCATTGCTCGGTAGCCGGCAAGGCCCGCGCTGATCCCAGCAGTGCCGAGTTCTATCGGATTCCCCGGAGACAAACTGGCGAGAAGACGGACATGGATCTGGTGCATGATACCTTCTCCCAACTAACATACCTACTCATTTCCATACCCACATTATCCTTGCATGTGGCAATAACCAAGCCGCCAGGTTTTACGTGTAGGCAATCTTTCCTTTCTGCCTATGCGGTTTTCCCTGGCCCTACAATCTTACCCTTATATATGAGTACATATTTATATGTGCTCATATATAATATATACCTATGTTAATATCTATTAATTATGCCTGGTAGATCGCGACCGCGATGGGACAGGCACTAAGTCCTAAAAGACTCCTTTCTATCCAATCCCCTATGCTATCTCTTCTACTATCGTAGATTAACTGCATGTCGGAGGCACCAGTAGTAAGGTCGGGTGCCACGCGGGGGGTGCGGGTACTCTTTTCGGGGCCCCCCCGAAAAAAAAAGCTCTGAGTAAGAGCCCCGTAATTGTTTGCTCCCTGTTTGCGCTCTATTGACGGCACTCTTCATTAGTGTTTCGAGTCTCGGTCACTGTTTGCGAGTTAGCCTCGCCGTATAGGGCAATAAATTATTTTTTCCTGACCTTCCTACCTATCCTGATTTACACCTAAGCTTCAAGACTTGTATCTTGCCCCTGTTCCGGCAGGTTCAAACCGGTAGCCTGCTACAAGATTTGAAGTTTGGGTATAATTTCCTTTCCTCCCTTCCTGTTCCTGAAACCCTCATAGCTATTAGGACTCCTCTCGCACATGGCTTCAGGCCCCCCGTTCGGAGACGGGGGTCTCTCGAAACCCACTGACCTTCCTTCCTCTTCCTGCTTGGCCCTGCCTCCACCCATGAAGCAATCTAAATTTTTTCAATCTGGCCCTGCCCCCAATTACGATACCTGCTTTCCACCGCTCGCCAACTCTGGCCCTACCACTCCCGCCTCCTACTGCTCCTCACGTGGCAGTACGAGCAATATTAATGTTATGTCCCTCTCGCCCTCTGCCCCTGAGATAGCTAAAGCTCTTGAATTCATCAAACATGCAGAGGCTAAGAATAATGACTCTTATAATCAAGAGTGGAAGGTTTCGGTCAAGGGCAAGCGGAAGCCTCCAAAAATGAAACTGATTAAGAACCCTGCTCTCAGAACCAAGTCAGCCAAGGTTACTGTTACGACGCCCACCTCCAATTCCTACACCATTCTGTCTACCCTCCCAACTGAAGGCAATAATAAGCCGGAAGATTTTACCCCCTCTCCAACCTCAATGAGATCATTAAGTCCTGTAGCACCAAGGCATTCAATAGCTAATCCTAGCACTTCGTCTGCCAGGCCCGTGGTAGCTGCCTCAGCTCCCCAGCCCATGGACACCAATGCCCCTACTGTTCCGCCTGTCAAGGCCGTCAGGATTCCACCTGTAGTGGTAGCTGATAAATCCCAATATCAGCGCCACTACAGATACCTGAAGTCAGTGTGCGAGGGAGATATTAGGGTCATTAACACTCAGGATTCATTAAAATTCTTCACTGACACCAAGGAGGATTATCACCGTGTGTTCAAGTATTTTGAAGAAAGCAACGAATCTTTCTACACCCATCAGCTTCCAACTGATAGGGCGTTGAAAGTAGTTGTGCGAAATATTGCGCACACGGTCGATACAGATTGGGTTCGCGAAGAGCTTGAGGCACTACATTACCAGCCTATGGATGTGTACCAATACACCAAACGGGATGAGAACACCGGTATTGTCACACCCTTAAGCGTGATGAGTGTCATGCTCCCGAACAATGAATTTTCCAAGACCATTTACTCTTTGCGCTACCTTTGTGGATGCAAAGTGAACATTGCGTCTTATAAAGGCAGAACTGGACCAGCCAGGTGTACCAAGTGTCAGCGTTTCGGGCACACAGCAAATTACTGTAAGATGCCCGTACGCTGTGTTAAATGCGGCGAAGGCCATAAGCCTGACGATGCCCTCTCACCCCAGAACAGAAGGCAATCTGTGCAAACTGCAAGGGAGACCACCCTGCCTCCTTCAGAGGATGTCCTGCATTGAAGGACATAGAGGAACGCCAGACCAAGGCCGCTAATAAAAAAGAAAAAATCAAGCGAACGTTCACTTCACGGGCTACTACCCAAGAACTAAGCTTCGCAGCAGCTATGGGTGGTTCGAACCCTGGCACTTCTGCAGCTAACGCAACGTCATCTGGCGGAAACGCTGACACAGGCAACACTGGACCCCAGTCTAGCCTTTCAGGCCTAGGCGATATCTTTATGCTCTGCAAGGAGCTGAACTTTGTTAAATTAATCCCCCTTTTAAAAATAACTGCCACCAGGATTCGAAGTTGTTCGAATACCATTGAGAAAGTTATGGTCCTGCTGGACGCTGTCATGCAGTATTTCAGCGAACCTTAAATTTCTCAAAATGGACACAAGACTCACAATCTGCTTTTGGAATTGCGAAGGTCTGATTAGGCAGAGATATGAGTTTGAAGCTTTTATCTCTGCCCATGACGTGGACGTCTGTCTATTGAACGAGACATGGCTGGATGCAAATAACCAGCTTTCCTTCAAAAATTACACTTTATATAGAAAAGATAGGTTATATGCAATTCGTGGCGGTGTAGCCGTGCTGATTAAGTCTAGGCTTACTCATCATGTGCTGGACCCCCTCCCTATCTCAACAATAGAATCTTTAGGCATAGAAGTTAAACTCAATAACCTGCATTACAGGTTTTTCGCTGTTTATTTGCCGGCTAGAGCTGCACTTCATCCCGATGATTTGTTAGTTCTTTTGGATAATGAAAGCCATGTCCCGTCAATTGTTGCAGGGGATCTCAATTCCAAAAGCCCAGATTGGAACTCCAGAATTACTAATCCCAAGGGTCGATTGTTGAGAACTTACATTTCAGAACATGACGACATATCGGTATTTGCACCGACAGAGCCGACTATATATCCGCATAATGGTCAGCCTGACGTCATAGATATTACAGTCACTAAATTCCTCAGGCATGAACTGACTTTTACAGTTCCCAATTGGTTAAATTCTGACCATCAGCCTGTTCTTTTTAATCTTACATGGGATCGCTTATCGGAACCTAGCTTGCGCCTACGATCTAGGAACTTTAATTGCATTAAATACAGATGGCATGTAGACAAAAACCTACGTATTTCCACCCCTAGAACTCGTGCGGAAGTTGATTCGAGCATTATGCATCTTAGTAATAAAATGCATAATGCTAAAAAGTACGTTAATCGACTATCAAACAGCACCCAGGACACGGCTGAAGGTGCTAGCCTATCACAGCAAGCCAGCCGGCCTCCTATTGGCTCGCCCTCCGGTCAGCCTAGACCCGAGTCTATAAATATGACACGAGTCCGGGCTGGCAGCCAGTCTCATGCTAACTCCCCTGTCACCAGTTACTGTATCCCTGACGCAATTAAAGATCTAATTATTATTAAGAATCGCATTCGCAAGCTTTGGCAAAGATATAGGGATCCCGCTGATCACGCTGAATATCGCGAAATAGCGAAGATCATCCACGATAGACTGTTGGAAAGTAAGATCGAAAAGTGGGAAGAGACCTGTAGTAAATTCTCTGAAAATACCTCAAATAACGACTTCTGGAAAGTTGCTCGTTCTTTGAGGCGCCCTCCTAACGTCAAACGAGAGCTTCACGGTCGTAGAGGGCTAGTATTTTCTCCCCTTGAGAAAGCAGAGGCCTTCGCAGACACTATTGAGAGTCAATGCGATATACCAGACATTAATGACACAAATGACGATACTGACGATGACTTATTTAATGACATTCGAGCCCAGGCCACAAATTTTAGGCTCAACTGGAAGACACAAGACCCTATCTTTATTAATCCCATTTCCCCTGCAGAGGTAAAGAAAATCGCCAGGCAGCAAAATGATAAGAAGTCTCCAGGTGATGACAGGCTGAATAACTATGAAATTAAAGCTCTCCCTTTCCGAGCATTCATATTATTAGCGAATATTTTTAATTCTTGTCTGATACTAGGCTATTTTCCCCAGGCTTGGAAGACAGCTAAAATCTGTCTAATTCCTAAGCCTGGCAAAAATCGCCTATTCCCTCAGAACTATCGCCCTATCAGCCTGCTCTCGCATCTTTCTAAGATTTTTGAGAGACTTCTTCTCAAGCGCCTAAATGTCCACTTGAACTCCAGTGGCGTGTTGAGACTGGAGCAGTTCGGCTTTCGCGCGGGTCGAAGTGCCCCCCTGGCCGTGCTGCGACTAGTACAATACGCTTCAAGATCGTTCAACTTAAAACGTAATGTTCCGTCCGTCTTTTTCGATATTGAAAGGGCGTTTGACACGATATGGATAGACAATCTTATCGTTAAATTAATTAAATTGGGTACTATCCCCAATTACCTGATTAAGGTCGTCTATTCATATCTTAGGAACAGAACTTTTTATGCTACCTGCGATGGCGAGAGGTCTACGGTTCGAACCCTGAGAGCCGGTGTCCCACAGGGGGGAGTCCTCTCGCCGGTGCTGTTTAGCTTATACTTGGATGATCTTCCAAGGAAAACAGGAGTGGAATTGCAGCTATACGCGGATGACGTTGCAATCTATGCTTCCAAGCGTAGACATTGTGACGCCATCCGTGTGCTGCAAGATTGGATAAATCATTTTTCGGACTGGTGTATTCGAAACAGGGTCCTAGTAAATAATGATAAGACCCGTGCTGTCATTTTTACTAGACGAAGGCCCCAGCTTACTCAGCTACGAATTCGTGACACTGTCTTGCCTTGGTCTAATTCTATTAAATACCTTGGTATTCTACTAGATAAACAGCTGACCTTTCAGCAGCATATAGACCGGGTCTTGCAGCTTGCAACAGTGCGGTGCAGGGCTATTTATCCGCTTTCGAGCAATAAATATCTCAGTGAGCAGATAAAGCGAAGGATTTATCTTGCGCTCATACGCCCCGTACTCTTGAATGGCTGCCAGGCCTGGTCTCATATAGCCAAGTCTCATATTCTGAAACTCCAAAGGTTTCAGAATAGAACTCTTCGCTCCTTTTTTAGGATTAGCTATCTTCAAAAGACCAATGCACAGATAAGACACGAATTCTCTATTCCTCTAATCTGCTCCCAGATTGAGAAATTATGCAAGCTGACTAAGCTTAGAATGCGCCAGTGCATCCGATCTGAACTCCGCGGACGTCATATTTTGGACCCTATTATTCATACCTCAAAGCCCAGGACCAAATATAAATATCGTGGTCCTTGGCTTACCTATTTAAAATAAACATTATATATCTTTAAATATTTTATTGCACCTCTAAATTTTACATTTCAAATCCTTTTGGCCCGTTAATTACCATTGTTGAAGCTGTCTGGTGATTGAATTTCTTCTTTCAATCGCTTGGCAGTCTTTTCCTCTAACAACATACTTACCCTATCTACTCAGATAGTTGCAGCTTTGAGGGTTTCAGCTCTGGCTAATGGGATACGGTTCTCCTTTCCCATTAGTCAGAACGTTTTCTCCCTCCTATATGTACGCCCTGTGCTACCGCCAACTTAATGGCAAACACTTATCGATGTGTAGAGAGTCGTTCATCAGACTCGGCACACCCAATGAAGAGCAAACAATTAAAAAAAAAAAAAACGAATCCGGATACCTGAATATTTATTCAGTGTACAATCACACCAACCGGATAAATACACAGGACATAGAAACCCTATTCAAAACTGGCACTCATACCATACTTGGAGGGGATTTCAATTCCAAAAGTGCTCATTGGGGATGTCTCCGCCCCAATCACTCTGGGAGGAGGCTTTATGCGCACATGATAGCCAATGACTACATAGTCGCTGCCCCCAACGAGCCAACCTTCGTACCGCAACGTAATTCGACGGACATTGCTGACATTCTGGACATATGCCTGATGAACCAGGTAACGCTCAGTCACAGAATCAGTGTGATAAATGACCTCTCGTCAAATCACAAGCCAACGATTATTACACTTGCGACCCCCCCTGAAGTCATCGAAACTGGAACCAGGCCCATACGCAACTATAAGGCTGCGAACTGGAACCAATTCAAGGCCATACTAGACCAAGAACTAGATGGCAAAGATGACATGCCACTAAACACTAATCAGGAGCTAGACACTGCCGTGGAAACCCTGGTTTCAGCCATCCAAGTCGCCTTGGACTCAAGTGTTCCCCTTGTAAACACCCGCGAGCGAAAGCTGGCAATACCAGCACGCATCCGGGCACTAATAAGGGAAAGGAACAACATAAGGCGGGACTGGACGAAATACCACAGGGACCACGACAGAGTCAGGAAAAATCAACTTAATGTTGAAATCCAGAACGGTCTACATGAACATCAGGGCAGCTCTTGGGGTAATCTCATATCAAAATTTGGTACCAACCCCACAGAAAATACACCATCAGTGTGGCCCCTCGCGAGACACTTCACCCGCGAAACCCATCAGGTGCCGACCCTAGAAACTCCGACAGGACCGGCCTATTCGACACGGGACAAACTGGAGGCCCTAGCGAACTCCCTAGAGGAAGCATTTACTCCCAATGATACACCCTCTAACCCGGAGTTCACGCTAAGGATGGATGCAAAGGTTAATGACTACATAACCAATGCACCCAAGCCGGAAGTCCGCAAAACCAATATTCACGAAATTAAGTGGATCATCCGGCACCTCCCCAATCGCAAAGCCCCGGGCCCAGACAACCTACAGAATATAGTTCTGAAGTGGTTGTCTGATAAGGCTCTGCGAATACTAACCTCCATCTTCAATGCAATGCTCACGCTACAGTACTACCCTGTGTGCTGGAAGTAAGCAAAAATATTAGTATTCGGCAAACCGGGAAAAATCAAGACAAATCCCGACAACTACCGCCCAATAAGCCTACTAGACTCACTAAGCAAAGTATTCGAGAAAATACTGCTAAAGAGAATAGTAGCGCACGTTAAGGAAAATGGACTGCTCAGAAACGAGCAGTTCGGGTTTCGAAACCACCACTCCTCAACGCAGCAGCTTATGAGGCTGGTCGAAAACGCCACGGTTGGGTTCAACCTAAAACGCGACACCGGAGCTGTCTTCCTAGACATCCAGAAAGCTTTCGACAAGGTGTGGCACACAGGCCTCTTAGCCAAGCTAATAGACTGCAATTTCTACCCGGCCTACATACGACTCATCCAGTCATATCTAGAAGGCCGCACATTCCAGGTTGATATTCTGAACGTGCTGTCCACTAAGCGACAGATCAGAGCAGGCGTCCCGCAGGGGAGTATTATAGCTCCCGTGCTGTTCAGCCTGTACATCAATGACATGCCAACACCAGCAGGAGCTTTAACTACGTTATACCTCTATGCTGATGACTCGGCCATGACAGCCCAACACTTCCGCATAGCCAGCATTCGAAAACGGCTGCAGGAAGCGCTATGGGCCCTGGAACCCTATTTCCGAGACTGGCGGATCAAAGTCAACGTGGACAAAAGCCAGGCGGTTCTCTTCACCAAGAAGAATCGTATCACACGCCGCCCTGAATCCATCCGGCCACTCACACTATTTGCGCGCGACATACCATGGACAAGCACAGTTAAGTATCTAGGAGTAACCCTAGATGCTAAACTAACCATGCTGCACCATGTCAAAACACTACAGCGCAAAGCCAACATGCGATTACTGCAGCTTTACCCATTCCTAAATAGGAAGAGTCGTCTCGACAAGACGCTGGGCGTAAACATGTATAAAGCCCTCATAAGGCCCATTATTATGTACGCCAGCCCTGTATGGGGTTACACAGCTAAGTCGAACTTCAAAAAGCTGCAGATGATCCAAAACAAATGCTTGCGGTTAGCACAAAAGCTCCCGCGGGATACACCCACGCGGGAGCTAGAACGCATAACAAATACGCCAAGCATCAAAGCCTTTGTGCGACAACTTGCACTAAGGTCACTACGCTCCAGGCGCTATTCGGCAAACCCACTCGTAAGAGCCCTTGGCCGACACGATATGGGCCGAAATAGCAAATACCCTACCCCTCGACACATTCTCTTCAGGTAAAGTCAGGAATGGTAGGTGCTATGAGTAGCGCAAAGCGGCACTAACCCCAGGGACATACAACACAAATGTCACCCCCAAAATACACATCCCATGGAATTCTCCCATGGATAACCCCATCACCACATTCCCAAGGAAGTCCTTGGAAACGGCTCAGGCCAACCAAGGCGGCCGCACGCGCTCCCCTTGCTGCATACATGAAGTGTATATATTTATGTGTAGAAATTGTCCATGTCCACGTGCACGTCTGACTCTCTGTTTCAGTTTGTTTCTATGTTTCAGCTTAAGTTTAGTTAAGGCAAAAAAAACCATTAGTTTTAAAAACCCTTCCCCTGGCTTGCCAAAAGGATAGCCAAGGGGAGGACTATTAATAATCATTAGCTTATAGTTTCAGGACGAGTGTATGCAGCGGCGGAGTGATTGATACAACAACCATCAGCTATGACCAGGACACGAGAGAAGAAGCCCCTGTTCGCAGGCGTGGCTCCCCTCTCCGGATCACGGAGACTTAGTACTAGGACGCTCTAGGCGGGCGGACTGTGCTCCGAACCTAACCCCGGAAGTACAGTTCGTCCGCCATTGCGGACGCGCTAGTCCCAGCAGTGCCAAGCCAACTGATTCCCACATATACTAATCTCGGCGAGGAAACGGATTTTGCAACTGTTGCATGATACACCTCCCGTACTAACAAAACCTACTCATTTCCATATCCACATTATCCTTGCATGTGGCAATAACCAAGCCGCCAGGTTTTACGTGTAGGCAATCTTTCCTTTCTGCCTATGCGGTTTTCCCTGGCCCTACAATCTTATCCTTATATATGAGTACGTATTTATATGTGCTCATATATAAACATATACCTATGTTAACATCTACCAATTATGCCTGGTAAATCGCGACCGCGATGGGACAGGCACTAAGTCCTAAAAGACATTCCTTTTATCCAACCCCCTATGCTTTCTCTTCTACTATCGTAGACTAACTGCATGTCGGAGGCACCAGTAGTAAGGTCGGGTGTCACGCGGGGGGTGCGGGTACCTTTTCGCCCCCCCCCCCCCGAATAATAAAAAAAGCCACACGGTTTACTATACTAATGGACGCCGCCTCTCAATACATCCTGAATGGGAGCGCTTAATCCTCAAGCTCGTGCCACTGTTATTAACATCATGGCCTGGAACACCCTCAGGCTAAAAGAACAAGAAGGCGAACTACATGAAGAGCTAGCCGCCCGAGACATAAAAATCGCCCTCCTAGGCGAAACCTGGACAAAGCCTGAAGACAAAATCTACATACCTGGCTTCAAGATATATAGAAACGACCGCACTGGAAATAGACCTGGGGGTGGTACAGCCATATTAGTGCGATCGGACCTGGTTCACCATAGAATTACAACCCCAAATAACTTGCAGTTTGTTGAGGCCACTATCGTACAGGTAGAGTTAGAGAACGGACCATACCAAATAGTCTCCATATACCTGCCTCCCGGGGTTCCGTTTATTCCGACGGATTTGGAGTCGTTATTACCCCCCAATATTCCAGCAATATTGGCGGGCGATTTCAACGCCAAAAATACGCTATGGAATAGCCGGTACACAGAGGCTAGGGGTAGGAAGCTTGAAAAGTTCTGTCACGACCACGATTGTCTCGCGCACGGGCCGCCTGGACCAACGTACTTTCCCTTCAATCCTAACGCCATTCCTGACACCCTAGATATTGCCATCAGCAAAAATCTAGACATCCCCATTGTTGTCGATAACCTTCGCATTCTAAACTCTGATCACGACCCCATCCTTATTAAATTAAATTCAGACTATGTCCCTACCTGTTCCGAAATCCCTCTTCATCTCCGTAAAATGGACTGGGACCTTTACAGACACACTCTCCAGTCAACCGTCGCTGGAAACCCCAGCATTCGCTGCGAGGAGGACATAGACTCCCTCGTAGAGAAAATCACCTCATCCCTCCTACATGCTGCCAACACGGCTGCTATAGGCCCTAAACACAGGAAAAACAAATCGCCCACCATCCCAGCCTACCTCAAAGCCCTAATCAAGAGAAAGAACATGGCCAGATGGCGCTGGCAAGTCACTCGCGATCCGCGACAGAAAACGGAATGGTACCGATTAAAGCGTGGAATTCACACGGTCATGCTACAAATCCGCAAAAAGGCATGGGATGACAAATTAATAGCTATGGCTGGAAACACCAGCGACCTGTACGGTATGGCCCGTAAGTTTCTCCGGAAACGGACAGGCATCCCTCCATTACACGGGGAACGTGGTATGGTCTATACTCCTACAGACAAGGCGAACGCTCTGGCGGACACATTCGAAAAAACCTGTCAGCCTAACGACGACCCCTGCGATGAAGACTTCGTAGAAGAAGTCTATCGCGATCTTCGTGATGGCTTTCAGGACGAATTGCCGCCCGACTTCCGCTTCGTCACCCCAGCCGAATTGCTCAAACATATTAAAAAGCTGAAAAACCGGAAGGCACCCGGGCCAGATGGTTTATCAGCCTCGTTTCTTAAAAACATTCCCAAAAATGTCCTCACTAGCCTCACTAAGCTCTTTAATGCAATTTATAGATTTGGTTACTTCCCCACAGCCTGGAAAACTGCCAAGGTCAATATGATAGGCAAACCTCAGACTGACAGCACATTCCCCCAAAATTATAGGCCCATTAGTCTCCTCTCCATCATCTCAAAATTATTTGAGATGACCCTACTATCCAGGCTGCAAAATATTATTAATGACTCACTAAACAATGAGCAATTCGGCTTCCGTAAAGGCCACTCCACAGTTCACCAACTCCTCAGACTCACCGAGGTTATTACGCGCGCATTTAATGAAAATCGCATGGCAGGAGTTTGCTTCTTAGACATCAGTCGTGCTTTCGATAAGGTATGGCACAGTGGACTGCTATGAAGCACAGAGGTCTCCCAGACTACTTATTACGAGTCATAAATTCCTACCTTAGGAATAGGCAATTTTATGTCCAGGTGGAGGACGCCAAATCCTCTCAGAGGAAAATAAGGGCTGGCGTGCCCCAAGGCAGTGTCATTTCCCCCCATTTATTTAACGTCTATGTCGCTGACATCCCCCAGTCTGCAAACACTAGCCTCCACCTCTATGCAGATGATACTGCTATTTCTACCACTTCCTGGAAAGGACATAAAATTCAGGACTACTTGCAAAAAGCCCTAGACGAGCTCGAATCCTGGTTCGAGAAATGGCGCATTAAGATTAATGTTGATAAATGTTCTGCCACTCTTTTTACTAAGAAACGTAAATTCACAGACGTCCAGGACCTTGCCTTTTTCGGCGAAGTAATCAGATGGCAGACAGCGACTAAGTATCTGGGAACCACGCTAGACCGCGGCCTCACCTTTGCACAGGAAGTTAAGCAGCGCGCAAACCGTGAAAAAGCCGTTCTAGCGCAGCTCTGGCCCCTCATGAGGGCCAGGAGCGAACTAGATGAATTTAGCAAGCTTCTGGCATATCGTACTCTTGTACGTCCAGTCATGGAGTATGCCTGTCCAGTGTGGGGCTACGCAGCACCCACACATATCAGGAAACTGCAAGTTATTCAGAATAGGGACTTACGCACGATATCAGGAGCCCCCTGGTACGTGCGTAACGACCAACTTCATGCTGAGTACAACCTCCAAGTACTCGGCGACCGTATCAAAGAACAGGCAGCAAACCTCTACAAAACAAAAACACATAATACCAACCCACTAGTGAACAGGTTGGGTGATTATCAAGCCAGCGGGTGCCGACACAAAAGGCCCCGCATTCTCATAGAATAAACCAGCTTCTCCAGCTCTTAAAGAAATATTTCCATCTTCTAAATAAGCTTACCTAAGCCCTTACTTTTACTATTCTTTCACCTCCATTTTAAGAACTCCAAGTAATGCCCCAGGGCACCAGACCATATCCTGGTCAATTAATAAACTCAAGGTATAATCACCCAACACCCCATAGCAGTTCTGTCAGGTCAATCGTATTAGGATATAGCTCTAAAGGCCCCTTTGGCTGATAGGCTATAATTATCAAGCGCGCTAAGACAGCTTCCCTGTCTTAGCGTCGCTGGGCAAGGAAGGAAGGAAGATCACGGAGAGAAGAGCCCCGTAATTGTTTGCTCCCTGATTTGCGTTCATTAGACGACACTCTTTATTAGTGTTCCGAGTCTCGGTCTCTGTTTGCGAGCTAGCCTCGCCGTTTAGGAAATAAATTACTTCTGACCTCTCTTTACCTATCCTGCTTTACATCTAAGCTTCAATACTTGTACCTTGCCCCTGTTCCGGCAGGTTCAAACCGGTAGCCTGTTGCAAGTCTTGAAGTTTGGACTTAACTCTCCTTTCCTCCCTTCCTGTCCCTGAAACCCTCACAGCTGTAGGACTCCTTCACACATGGCTTCAGGCCCCCCGTTCGGAGACGGGGGTCTCTTGAAACCCACTGACCTTCCTTCCTCTTCCTGCTTGGCCCTGCCGCCACCAACTAAGCAATCTAAATTCTTTCAATCAGGCCATGCCCCTAGTTATGACACCTGCTTTCCGCCACTAGCCACTTCTGGCCCTACTACTCCCGCCTCCTACTGCTCCTCACGTGGCAGTACGAGTAATATTAACGTCATGTCCCTCACGCCCTCTGCCCCTGAAATAGCTAAGGCTCTTGAGTTTATAAAAAGTGCAGAGTCTAAAACCAATGACTCTTATAATCAAGAGTGGAAGGCTTCGGTTAAGGGCAAGCGGAAGCCTCCTAAAATGAAACTTATTAAGAACCCTGCTCTCAGATCCAAGGCAGCCAAGGTTACCATTACTACGCCCACCTCCAATTCCTACACTATTTTGTCTACTCTCCCAACCGAAGGTAATAACAAACCTGAAGATTTTACCCCCTCTCCAACCTCAATGAGATCCTTGAGCCCTGTAGTACAAAGGCAATTAACAGCTAATTCTAGCACTTCGACTGTCAGGCCCGTGGTAGCTCCCTCAGCTCCCCAGCCCATGGACACCAATGCCCCTACTGTTCCGCCTGTCAAGGCCGTCAGAATCCCACCTGTAGTGGTAGCTGATAAATCTCAATATCAGCGCCACTACAGATACTTGAAGTCAGTGTGTGAAGGAGATATTAGGGTCGTCAACACTCAGGATTCACTTAAATACTTCACTGACACCAAGGAGGATTATCACCGTGTGTTCAAGTATTTTGAAGAAAGTAACGAATCTTTCTACACCCATCAGCTTCCAGCTGATAGGGCGTTGAAAGTAGTTGTGAGAAATATTGCGCACACGGTCGATACAGATTGGGTTCGCGAAGAGCTTGAGGCACTACATTACCAGCCTATGGATGTGTACCAATACACCAAACGGGATGAGAACACCGGTATTGTCACACCCTTAAGCGTGATGAGTGTCATGCTCCCGAACAATGAATTTTCCAAGACCATTTACTCTCTGCGCTACCTTTGTGGATGCAAAGTGAACATTGCGTCTTATAAAGGCAGAACTGGACCAGCCAGATGTACCAAGTGTCAGCGTTTCGGGCATACAGCTAATTACTGTAAGATGCCCGTACGTTGTGTTAAATGCGGCGAAGGCCATAAACCTGACGATTGCCCTCTCACCCCAGAACAGAAGGCAATCTGTGCTAACTGCAAGGGAGACCACCCTGCCTCCTTCAGAGGATGTCCTGCATTGAAGGACATAGAGGAACGCCAGACCAAGGCTGCTAATAAAAAAGAAAAAATCAAGCGAACGTTCACTTCACGGGCTACTACCCAAGAACTAAGCTTCGCAGCAACCATGGGTGGTTCGAACCCTAGCACTTCTGCAGCTAACGCAACGTCATCTGGCGGAAACGCTGACACAGGCAACATTGGACCCCAGTCTAGCCTTTCAGGCCTAGGCGATATCTTTATGCTCTGCAAGAAGCTGGACTTTGTTAAATTAATCCCCCTTTTAAAAATAACTGCCACCAGGATCCGAAGTTGTTCGAATACCATTGAGCAAGTTATGGTCCTGCTGGACGCTGTCATGCAGTACTTCAGCGAACCTTAAATTTCTCAATAACGGACACACGACTTACAATCTGCTTTTGGAATTGCGAAGGTCTGATTAGGCAGAGATATGAGTTTGAAGCTTTTATCTCTGCCCATGACGTGGACGTCTGTCTATTGAACGAGACATGGCTGGATGCAAATAACCAGCTTTCCTTCAAAAATTATACTTTATATAGAAAAGATAGGTTATATGCAATTCGTGGCGGTGTAGCCGTGCTGATTAAGTCTAGGCTTACTCATCATGTGCTGGACCCCCTCCCTATCTCAACAATAGAATCTTTAGGCATAGAAGTTAAACTTAATAACCTGCATTACAGGTTTTTCGCTGTTTATTTGCCGCCTAGAGCTGCACTTCATCCCGATGAATTGTTAGTTCTTTTGGATAATGAAAGCCATGTCCCGTCAATTGTCGCAGGGGATCTCAATTCCAAAAACCCAGATTGGAACTCCAGAATTACTAATCCCAAGGGTCGATTGTTGAGAACATACATTTCAGAGCATGATGACATATCGGTATTTGCACCGACAGAGCCGACTATATATCCGCATAATGGTCAGCCTGATGTCATCGATATTACAGTCACTAAATTCCTCAGGCATGAACTAACTTTTACAGTTCCCAATTGGTTAAATTCTGACCATCAGCCTGTTCTTTTCAATCTTACATGGGATCGCTTATCGGAACCTAGCATGCGCCTACGATCTAGGAACTTTAATTGCATCAAATACAGATGGCATGTAGACAAAAACCTACGTATTTCCACCCCTAGAACTCGTGCGGAAGTCGATTCGAGCATTATGCATCTTAGTAATAAAATGCATAATGCTAAAAAGTAAGTTAATCGACTATCAAACAGCACCCAGGAGACGGCTGAAGATGCTAGCCTATCGCAGCAAGCCAGCCGGCCTCCTATTGGCTCGCCCTCCGGTCAGCCTGGACCCGAGTCTATAAATATGACACGAGTCCGGGCTGGCTGCTAGGATCACGATCAGGATCAGATCATTGGATCATTCAGCGCCAAGGCTCGACTGAGTACACATCGTCTTTTCTACTGCTCCAAGAACTTCTAGACTGAGCGACGTGCTTTGCATGGTCTCAGCATCGTTGGACTTCGTGCAGTAACACACCCGGCCGGGTCGTTCACTGCTGCTGAGTCGGACCATTCCCTGCGCGGTCCGACCACTTCATATATAGGAAGGCTCAAGACCGTACCTCGGTTTAGTCTTCCGGCCATCGCCGCCGAGTCAACACCGGGCTCTCAGCCCCGGTTCTGTCAGACCGACCGTCCTCTGCGCGGTCCGACCTCCTACTACAACTGAAGGCTCAAAACCGTCCCTCGGTTTAGTCTCTCAGCCATCGTCGTCGAGGTACCTTCGGGCCTCGTGCCCGCCTGGGCCACCCAGCTGCCATAACCGCCCGCTCCGCACGCTACGACACTCCCTACGACCGCAAAAATTTTAAAGTAACTTATTAAATTAACTTAAAACTAACTTATTAAATTTAAACTCTCATCGCTTGCCCATTTAATTAACTTCTCCCGTACTGCCTCAAGTGTTATCCAGTGTGCCTTCAGGCCACCAGTTCGCAACTTGTCACAGCTCCAACTGTTAAAACTGGTTACCTGCTGCGACTGGCCCAGTCTGTTCTCACTGTTGCGCGATTCTGAAAATTGAAACTTTGCAAATTGAAATTTTGAAATATAATTTTTTTTTTTTTTTTTTTTTTTTTTTTTTTTTTTTTTTTTACCGCTCTTCGGTTTCTTGCGCACTTGTTTAGGGTTTAGGGAACATACACTACTCAATTAATCAAACCCACTCTATTTTATCTCCAACAACCATATCTGCCCCTGCCACGGCAGGCAGATGCCAGCCTCCAGCTATGGTCAGAAAGGGTAAGCGACAGGAGAGTCCTCCTAGCGAACCTTTGACCAAAGAACAGTTCCTATTGACGAGCCCTTCTTTTACTCCTGAGGGTGCTCCTAAAGCTAGACGTGTTAGGACTCGTAAGAGTCGTACCAGCATGAGCCCAGCTTCCACTCCCACCGACACTGGTAGCAGACCAGGGCCCGCTCCACCTAACTTTCTACCCCACTCGTCACCTCCAGCATTCATTGAGCAATCCCCCAGGGACTCCCCCGAAAGCCCTGATGCCACTGAGTCATCCAGCAACACCTCAGCCAGTTCCGCTCTCTCTCCGGACTCGGCCAACAATGACACCCCGCTAGTCTCCTCTGCCGCAGAAGACTACTCCACAACAGAAGATGATGACAACTTTGTGACCCCTGGAAGGAGGAAGACGGGCAAAATTCACCAAACCGTCCCCAAGGAAAAACTCATCATCACCAAGAATCCTTTTGCTGCTTTGACCATTCTGCCAGAAGCGCAATTTTCTGGTAATGAGCCCATTAACTCCGATCAAACAGGCCCCCACGGCACTTCAGCCGAGAGCCCCGCCCCCCCTACTTCTGACCAACCGGCCCCCCCCGGCACATCAGCCGCGGGCTCCGCCATCCCTAGCAAACCAAAGATCAATGTTCACCCTGTGTACATTAAAAACGTCACCAACTTCGATAACCTGTACGATTTATTAGTTGCCAATAAACTAAACTTCAAAATAAAGAACCTCAGTGACTCTGTCAGGGTGTCGGTATCCACCCCTGATGAACACCGTCTCCTCACCTCTCTTCTCATTGAGACCAAGGGACAATTTCACACCCGCCCCTCTCAGCCCAAATTACTCAGGAAGGTCGTCATCAAAGGTCTGCACCCCACGACCTCCACTGACCGCATACAGCAAGCCCTCATCAACAGAGGATTCAACGTTGAGCGAGTTGCCCAACTCACCTCCAATACGGATAGGAGCAAGAAACTTCCTCTGTTCCTTATCTGTCACTCTACTGACACCACAGAGTCAAATATTTACAACCTCACTGAGCTTCTCCACAACTCAGTGGTGGTTACCAAATACCGCGGCCCCTCTGGTCCAATACAATGCTACCAGTGCCAAGCCTACGGACATGCCTCAAACGGTTGCCACTGCGCAAGAAAATGTGTCATCTGCGCACAAAATCACGCAGCCTCCGAGTGTCCCAAACGGCACAAAGCCAACACTAAACCTACATGTGCAAATTGTGGCAAAGAACACACAGCCAATTACAGAGGTTGCGAAACATACCGCAACCTCATCAACTTCAACAATAACAGACTTCCGACAACCAGAAAAGCTCCTCTAGGCCCAGTTACACCGAGGAACCTTCTTCGAAACAACGTTTCTTTCGCCAACTCCATGAACCAGGGGGCTCCTGTCGAACCTCCCCAACCTCTCTCCCCATCCCCACCTCCCCTCACCCAAACCCACTTCCCCTCCCTCCCCTCTGACCAACCCCAAACAAGCTCCACCTCAACCACTAGTGACTTCTTTGAAATTTTTAAAATGCTGACCGATCCCTCACTCCGTGACATCGTTTCCCTAATCAAAACTACCTTACTCAAAATCAAATCTGCTCCTGACACACCCTCCAAGATGCAAATCATCCTTGAAGCCATCTCATCCTTCTTCTCCAATGGACCCTAATCCCCCTGGCTTCAACATTATGGTTTGGAATGCGGAGCATCTCAAACCCCAAGAAGGCGAACTCCAAGACCTACTTCGAGAGAAGAAATTTGAAGTGGTACTGATTGGTGAAACGGATGTCAAACCTGACACAAAATTGTATATCAACGGATACAGGCTGTACAGAAACGACAGACCTGGAAATCGTCCAAGTGGAGGCACCGCCATATTAGTGAAAGCTGGGCTCAAACACAGTAGAATTACTACTCCCGCCAACTTGCAATACCTTGAAGCCACTGTCATACAGGTCGAACTCAATTCAGGCACTTATAGGCTTGTCTCCTGCTACTGGCCTCCGGGGATCCCGTTTGTCCCTGAGGATCTTGCGTTGGTGTTACCTGGGGATGACACTCCTGTCATCCTTGCAGGTGACTTCAATGCGAAGAATCGGCTATGGGGCAGCCGGCTTACCAGGACCAGGGGAAGACAACTTGCAAAATTCTGCGAAGATCACGAGTGCCTTATTCACGGGCCGCCTGGCTATACTTACTTTCCTCACGACGCCAATAAACTCCCGGATATCCTTGACATTGCCATCAGCAAAAACTTGGATATCCCTATCACAGTCAATAACCTCTCAGCTCTCAACTCAGACCACGACCCCATAACACTCACACTTAACTCACAATATATTCCCTCTCATCCCATCATCCCCCTTCACACCCGAAAAATCAATTGGGACCTCTACAAAAACACTCTACAATCTACCGTTGCTGGCAACCCCAGCATTCGAAACAAGGGTGACATAGACAACCTTGTTGAGATACTAACCTCATCCATCCTTCACGCAGCCAATACAGCCGCCACTGGCCCCACACACAGACGCAGTAAACCGCTCTCCATTCCAATCACACTCCAATCCCTCATCAAGAGGAAAAATATGATCAGGCGTAGGTGGCAACTCACTCGTGACCTTCGCACGAAATATGAATGGCATCACCTCAAAAGGCAAATCCACTTGTCCTTGCTTGACATTAAGAACAAGGAATGGACAAACAAAATTAATCAACTCAACAATGACTCGAACGAGATGTATGGCATGGCTAGGAAACTTAATAGAAAGCGAACTGGCATACCTCCCCTACATAGCACACGTGGAATGGTCTACACTAATTCTGACAAGGCTGAAGCTCTGGCTGATACTTTCGAGAAAGCCTGTGAACCCAACCGTGAACCTAGCGATGAAGACTTCATTGCTGAAGTCTATCGAGATCTTCGCGAGGGTTTTCAGGGGGAATTACCGCCGGACTTCAGGTTTGTCACACCCAGAGAACTGCTCGGTCTTATCAAGAAACTGAAAAATCGTAAAGCGCCTGGCCCTGACGATATTTCAGCCAACTTCCTCAAAAATATCACCAAAAACGTCCTCACAGCTCTAACTAAGCTGTTTAATGCAATATTCAGATTTGGTCACTTCCCCACAGCCTGGAAAATCGCCAAGGTAATAATGATAGGAAAACCTAACACCGATGGCACTTTCCCACAAAATTATAGGCCCATTAGTTTGCTCTCCACCATCTCGAAGTTATTCGAGTCAATATTGCTTTCCAGGCTTTCCCAATTCACAAATGGATTAATAAATGACGAGCAGTTCGGCTTTCGAAAAGGCCACTCCACGGTCCACCAGCTTCTCAGACTAACTGAGATCATTACTCGCGCGTTCAACGAAAATAGAATGACAGGAGTTTGTTTTCTTGATATCAGTCGTGCTTTCGATAAGGTATGGCACAGCGGCTTGCTGTACAAACTTAAGCACAAAGGAATCCCACATTTCTTGCTCAGAATCATCAATTCCTACCTTAGGAAGCGACAATTTTATGTTCAAGTGGAAAATGCCCAATCCTCTCTGAGGGAAATTAAAGCCGGCGTACCGCAGGGCAGCGTTATCTCCCCTACTCTATTCAACTACTATGTCTCTGACATCCCCTCTACCGATAACGTTAAACTCCACTTGTATGCAGACGACACTGCAATTTCCACAACTTCCTGGAATGCACATGTTATTGATCGCAATCTCCAAAGCGCCCTTAATGAACTAGAACTTTGGCTGAGAAAATGGCGCATCAAAATTAACGTTAACAAATGTTCTGCTACTCTTTTCACTAAAAGAGTCAAAAACACAGCCACTAACGATCTCTACTTCTTTGACGAAGTGATCAGATGGCAGACAAAAACTAAATACCTGGGAATCTCGCTTGATCGCAAGCTAACATTCGCTGAGGAAGTAACCCAACGCGCAAATCAAGCGAAAGCGACTCTAGCGCAGCTTTGGCCCATATTAAGGGCCAATAGCGGTCTGCATATCAAAAACAAACTCCTTGCGTATCGTACAATCGTACGTCCTATTATGGAGTATGCCAGTCCCGTTTGGGGCTATGCTGCCCCTTCTACCATCAAGAAATTGCAAGTTGTGCAAAACAAGGCACTTCGCTCACTATCAGGAGCCCAATGGTATGAGCGTAACACCCAACTCCATGAGGAGTACAACCTTGAAACCATTCAGGCCCGTATCAAAAAGCAGGCAACTAAATTCTACAGGAGAGTCACTCAAAACCCTAACCATCTAATTAACACTTTGGGTGATTACCAAGCTACTGGGGCGAAACACAAACGTCCCAGAATTCTCATAGAATAAACTTTGCAACTCTCTAGTTCTAAGTTCGCATATTCAATATCTTAAAACTCAAATTATACAAGCCTCCCTTGGCCTTACCTCTCTCTTACTTTCTCTTCCTCTCTCACAACTGCGCCCCTTAGGCTCTATTCTGATTTTTCTCTTTCCGTGCTTTAGGCACTAGGTCATATCCTGACCAACAAAGCTACAAATGGTAATCACCCAAACCCCCCCCCCCAAACAAGTGCTGTTAAATCTTAAATTAATTTAGTCATCTAAACAGCTCTAAAGGCCCTATGGGCTGAAAGGCTTTTCAAACGCACGCAAAGTCAGCTTCGCTGACTTCGCGCTGCGGGTTTGCTTGCTTGCTGGCTGCTAACTCCCCTGCCACCAGTTACTGTATTCCTGACGCAATTAAAGATCTAATTATTATTAAGAATCGCATTCGCAAGCTTTGGCAAAGGTATAGGGATCCCGCTGATCACGCTGAATACCGCGAAATATCGAAGATCATCCACGATAGACTGTTGGAAAGTAAGATCGAAAAGTGGGAAGAGACCTGTAGTAAATTCTCTGAAAATACCTCAAATAACGACTTCTGGAAAGTTGCTCGTTCTTTGAGGCGCCCTCCTAACGTCAAACGAGCGCTTCACGGTCGTAGAGGGCTAGTATTTTCTCCCCTTGAGAAAGCAGAGGCCTTCGCAGACTCTATTGAGAGTCAATGCGATATACCTGACTTTAATGACACAAATGACGATACTGACGATGACTTATTTAATGACATTCGAGCCCAGGCCACTAATTTTAGGCTCAACTGGAAGACGCAAGACCCTATTCTTATCAACCCTATTTCCCCTGCAGAGGTAAAGAAAGTCGCCAGGTAGCAAAATGATAAGAAGTCTCCAGGTGATGACAGGCTGAACAACTTTGAAATTAAAGCTCTCCCTTTTCGAGCATTCATATTACTAGCGAATATTTTTAATTCTTGTCTGATACTAGGTTATTTTCCCCAGGCTTGGAAGACAGCCAAAATCTGTCTAATTCCGAAGACTGGTAAAAATCGCCTATTCCCTCAGAAATACCGCCCTATCAGCCTGCTCTCGCATCTTTCTAAGATTTTTGAGAGTCTTCTTCTCAAGCGCCTAAATGTTCACTTGAACTCCAGTGGCGTGTTGAGACTGGAGCAGTTCGGCTTTCGCGCGGGTCGAAGTGCCCCCCTGGCCGTGCTGCGACTAGTACAATACGCTTCAAGATCATTCAACTTAAAACGTAATGTTCCGTCCGTCTTTTTCGATATTGAAAGGGCGTTTGACACGATATGGATAGACAATCTTATCGTTAAATTGATAAAATTGGGTACTATCCCCAATTACCTGATTAAGGTCGTCTATTCATATCTTAGGAACAGAACCTTTTATGCTACCTGCGATGGCGAGAGGTCTACGGTTCGAACCCTGAGAGCCGGTGTCCCACAGGGGGGAGTCCTCTCGCCGGTGCTGTTTAGCTTATACTTGGATGATCTTCCTAGGAAGACAGGAGTGGAATTGCAGCTATACGCGGATGACGTTGCAATCTATGCTTCCAAGCGTAGACATTGTGACGCTATCCGTGTGCTGCAAGATTGGATAAATCTTTTTTCGGACTGGTGTATTCGAAATAGGGTCCTGGTAAATAATGATAAGACTCGTGCTGTCATTTTTACCAGGCGAAGGCCCCAGCTTAGTCAACTTCGAATTCGTGACACTGTCTTGCCTTGGTCTAATTCTGTTAAATACCTTGGTATTTTACTAGATAAACAGCTGACCTTTCAGCAGCATATTGTGCCCTTTTAGCAAGAAATATGCCAATCACAGTATACCAGCGTAGCTCAATTCGGGATTTTCGGGGCAGCGGTAAGTTCACCCACTCTGTGACCCACATATTTTGGATTAATTAGAGGATACACTTGCAAAAATAACAACAAAGTCAACTCCTATTTTAACACATTTAATTAATCAAAATTATGGCGCTACAAACAATTAAACAATTAAATTACTGACCCATAATCATCTACTTGTTCCAAATGAACAAGGAATAACATAATAATAAAACAAATATTGTATTTAAACATCTGGTTTCCATATAAACCAACAATTCCTAATTATTTTTACTTCCATAAAGCATCAACTGTAAGTTTCATATAACTCCGAGCTCTTTTGGCTCAATGCTTTCTGTAATAATGGTGTCATTCTTTGTACACCTTAAATACTACTTTTTACATTTTCTTAATCATCAAAACAAATGTATAATTACATTTAAAATTACATGTTAATTATCTAACTCAATATTTGGGCATTTCACCGGTTTTCAGTTGTTATCATCTCTCTTTAGTTTTACAAATACATTAAGGTAATCAGGAAATTATCTGTGTACTCCAGAGTATGAAGATACTTGACACAGTCAAAAAAACTATGGTCACTCCCGGAACCTAGTTGCCTTCAATTAACTCATGGAATCCTACTTCCATACAACATTACAATAGGGATTGTTCTTTATTTCTTACGTCTTATAAGACCATTATCACATAAAAAACTACGATCTGAACAGGCAAGTGGAAATATCAATCTACAAGGACCTCGGTTCAACGCCCGGGTCATTAACAACTTTAAACACTCCTGGTGTATTCATTACTCCTTACAAAACGGCCTTCAGACACCCTCCTACTCCAAGGGTCTGGCCGTGAAACTTGAGAGTTATTTATGACTATGCGGGAATCCTCCCGTCTAGCCCGAGCTAGAGCTCTCTTAATGCTTTTACAAAACACAAACCTTTCATTCTCAGTTCTTTGTGGAGACCTGGCATTCTATTCTTCATGTACATTCAACCATATTATCGGGCTCATAAACCACTTCGTAATCTTGGCGTTTATTAATTATGAAAGGTCCTCATTGATTGGGGAAGAGTAATTACACATACAACGACGAATAATAAAGGGGCTTTCAAAATAAGAGGATTCTGAGTTCGAATCTCTTCACATGCCTCGGGAACCTTTCCCATATAGAGGACTATACAAAATGCGATTTAGGGTCAGCCAATAGCTATAAGACCTACGCTCAATACCATACATTTGCTCCCTTTCAATAACATACACAATGCCTCGTGATACTACGTCACAAATAGAGGACTTATACCAAATCTCAATTCGCTACAATCAACTACCTCTCATAAGTAATTTACCAAGTACATTAACTTTTACGCGTTCCTAGCGTGATATTTTACTTTAATTGCGCTCCTTTTGCGCTATACATTCTTTTTAAGCCTAGCGTCATCCAAAGAACTGATAATATCATATTAACAATTGATACACATTTCAATTTTTATATTATTCTTTCCATTGACAATAACTTTCTCTGTTTCAAGAACATGCCTTTGAATATCATGTCTATACTTTTTATTAAGGCTCTAACGCTCTTATATTCACATCAATTTATTTGATCTTTATTTAATATTTCCTTACTTGGTTATTATTATTATTATTTCATATCTTTATTCTTTACACAAGCTCAAAAGCTATTTCTTTCATATCTCAAATTTACTTTTATTTAAATATCTTTCATGATAATTATTGATTTTCGCTTGCTCTTATGACAATCGTTAAATACATTAACATTTTATTCATATATTTCCTCTACTGGATTTATTCTTTACATAATTATTTATAGTTTCTCAAATTTCTATTTTTGTTCAGACCGCGTTTTTGTTTATTCAGTATTTATTTATTTAAACACATCCCTTTTACTCAAAAACTCCGGTGGATTTGTACACAACCATTCCCTGACACCAAAATATAATGAAATTCATTACTCACATGTTATTAAGGTCGTCTCATGACCTTTATCCTTGTGCGGTGTTTCATTTTGGCCCACTTTTAATTATCTAACTCATATTGTAGAAATTCATCTCATGTATAAACACTTCTTGACACATCTTCAATACACTTAACATTGACAACATTTTTAATACACTGGTGTATCCATTTAGAACACACAATAAACACTAAAAAATATTATTTTAACACACAATCTTGATAAATTTACACTTCACAACTTTTTGATCACTAGGCCGTATTTTCCTAGCCTATCACACGTGACCTTTTAATCTCCCGTTTCCAAGGGTGAAATTTATTCAATGTCGGCTTCCTATCCTGCAGAATACGAAAGTCTCGAATCATCTACTTTTCCCTGGAATCCTAATTCTTCGAATCCTATTCTGGATGACCGGCTATTTCTCTAGCTTGAACGGCTTCCTTTTTAGATCTAGTTTATCGATCCTAGTAAAAGTCTGTTCGGATCGAGGTCCCCTCGATAACCTATCGATGATCGATGGATTTATTTTATAACAGCTAGTACTTCTCGAGTCTAGTGCATTAGAATAGTTCGTCTGCTTTCTGGAGATAATGTCTATAGTCTCCGTTCTTCTTTATTTCTTCGGTTCTCGCACTCCTACCTTTCTGAAATACGTTGCGAACCTTACTCTGTTTTTCCCTATTTGGGTTCTTTAATTTAGATAACTGTTTATCTTTCTATTACGGTACTTCCGTACGTTATGATTTTTTCGGTCGTTAATTTAAAGACCTATCGCCTTAAGTCCAATGTTCGCAGCCTGCTCTGACTATATTTTACGAACTTTTCACTGTAAACTTGTGTACTGTCGGACCTAAATCCTGTAACTAGGATTTTCCTAATTTTTCAACACGGCGATACTTTAATATTTCTCCTTTACAACTCCTTATGGAGGCACGCAAGTTGTTAATACTGCGACGCCTATGGCTATCGGATATTAATTCTGCGGTGTAATACAGCGTTTCTCCCCTCAAGGAGTACTGGTAGACTGTCTTCGGTGTGAAGCAAAGTAACGCTCCACACGGCTGTCTGAATACTGATGCGTAGCAACGCCCCCCTCGGGCTGTTTGGAACTGCTTGTACTGATGCTCCAGCGTCACGTCCCCTGGACTGTTTGAAACTGCATGATGCGTAGCAACGCCCCCTCGGGCTGTTCGGAACTGCATGTTTGGCTTGGTGATGCCAGGAGCTTTATACTCTTTCGCTACAAAAAGATAAGACTCTAGCCCTGTCCGTGCCCAACTTTTAAAATAATGGTTGCACCATTATAAAAATTATACCTTCAAAAAGCTCGTCTTCTCAATGTTAAATAATCTCATTGCGCATAAGAATCGATCGTGCAATTCGGAGATATTAATTAATTTCTCGTCCTCAACTGTGTGGGTGTTGCTGTTCATTTGCATTCTCCCCTCTCCACAGGCCTTGGTAAATCCCCTATGACGTCTACTTGCGTTTGCAGTTTTCTCCTGTGCAATTATTAAAGAGTTTTTCTTTACACAAAAATCTCCAATTCGAAATGATTCACCGTATTGTACTTGTTTACTTATTTCTATACTCGTAAACGGGTTAAATTTAATTATTCCTCTTCTGGCGCATAGGCGGTGTTGTCGTTTTCCAGCAAGCTAAGCTCGATTTCCGAGTCAGGCTTCCTTGTCTAACAGTCGAAATTTTCCGCTCGGTTATTAATACTCATGACCAACTCCTCCTGAATGTCAAGAGGGGTGATCTCATCTCTCGAACACCTGGCTCGCGCTGCTTGCACAACGTTAGGCTAGAATCCTGGCTTGATCTTTCTCTAAGTTACATTAGAAACTGTACGTTTCTTTCATTTCTTCCCCAAATACATGGATTCGACCTCCTTGGACCCTATGGCACATGGGTTCATCTCACCCTTCCTTAGGATAAATAAATTTTCGAAAAATTTTGAGGAAATTTATTTCAATTAATTTTGTCTTTCTTTTATTCGTCGAAGCCATCATAACGTTGTTCGTACCTTCTGTTGTTTTATTTCTTTAAAGTTCCTTCCACTAATTGTGTATGTCGGGTATGGTCTGTCCCTACCCTTTCTTTCTTTTTCCTTTATTAAATTGAAATTTTCTTCTTCAATAAAATCAATTATTTCTTTAAAGTTCCCTTCCTCTCTGGTCTGTGTTTGTATTGGGTCTTCTTAAAGGTCCCATTCATTCATTCCCCCTAGTAGACGTCTCCACTCAGGGTCATAAATTTCTTGTCTCGTTCGGGTGTTTACAACCTCTACCCTCGTCTGGTGTGCACTTCTCCAAACTCGAGTCAAACAGTTAGTTTCTTTTCTTCTTTTCATAAGACGGACTTCTTGTCGGTCTGTTCTCTATTCGTTATGTATTTTCAACTTAATGACCTTCATTTAATTACCTTGCGGGTGCAACTGGCTTTACCCGTAACTTTCTTCATTACTGTTCTCAGACTTCAAAACACTTCATTTGATTTTTAAGAGCTCGGTCTAACCTCACCTGACTCTTTCTGGTTTTCTTCCCCCTTCCTCATCTCTCTTTGAGATGGTATTTCAAACAAATATTATTTTATTCCTCTTATTCTTCGACGGTTGCAAACGGCTTAACCCGTCGGCTTATGATGGAATAATCCTTTTCCTTCATCTCGCATCGAGATGGCATTTCCAAAGAGTATTTCTTTTTTCGACTCTTCCAATTCTTTAGATCTTTCAGATCTCCCTTCTTTCTCTTCTTTTTATCACTCCCTTTCTTTTTACGGAGCTTCCAGCTGAAATATGCCTGAGCGTCCTCTTCCTCCAAGGCATCGTATGTTATTCCTCCTCCTTTCATTGTTTCCATGGGGTATCCATTTTCTTGTAAACCGACTACCAATTGCGGTTTCCTTCTTTCCTGATCTTCTTTAAAGACATCTCCTCTCATTTTTTCATTATTTCCAACAATCTCATCTTTTTCTTTTAGGTTCTCTTGGCTCCTGTTGGCATCTTTCTCCATTTCTCTCGTCTTTCTTTGGCAATCTTGACATTTGATCATTAATTCAAGGATCTGGGCTTTCAATTTTTCCTCTTCTTCTTTTAATGCCCTTTTATTTTCCTGGTCCTGCATTTCTTTTAGGTTTTCTTTTTCACTTTCTGTGAAATCTTGAACCTCTGTTTCCATCGGTGCTTCGTTGACATTTTCTATTTTTGTTTCATCTAATTTCTCTGTTTCTTCAGGAATTATTATTTCCGTTTCTTCAACTATCAATTCTTTTGTTATCTCCTGTTCCGAGATTATATCTTGCTCTTCCAGCTCAACCTCTTCATAGAAATGTTCTTCTTCCCTTTGCAGCTCATTTTCATTTCGGCTGTCCTCCTGTTCTGGGGTTACGATTTCCTCCTGAATTTCCATTTGTTTCTCTGGAAGGATCTCAAAGTTTTCTTCCGTTTCCACTGGAATCATTACGATTTCTATTTCTTGTTCGACTTCCCTAATCTCAATTTTGGGCTCCTCTGGCACCATGACTTCTTTTTCTTCGTTAATTTTAGCTGGCTTTTCAACTTCCGTCTGGACAACTGTTTTATTTATGACTGGGATAGCCATTTCTTTTGCTTTGAGGTCCTCTGCTAATATGTATTCCTCATATTTCTTCTGAGCAGCCTCTAATATCTCTTTGTATTCCCGAATCTTGACTTTCCTCGATTCAGCTAACTCCTGAATAGTTATTATTCCATCTTCATCATACATGCTCATTATGAACCGATACATCTTCTTCCTTTCCTCTGCTATATAATCCTTCTGTTCCCGAACATATTTCTTCCTTTCGTGCTCTTTATAATCGGTCTTCCACCAAATCTTATCCCATGCGTCTCTTATTTTCCATAATTTATCCTCTATTTCACTTAATTCATCATGTATCTTTCTTTTCTGTTCCCACGGAGCTAATTCTATCTTCCCTTCTTTCACCATACGTTCCGCAAATTTCTTTCTCGTCTCTCTGAATGACCTTTTAAGCTTAGGAATTTCCTGGTACAATTCCTCAAATTCCTGTTTGGGTATCGTATAGTTATTTATACTGACCCTCTTACGAAGTGTGTCTATCTTCTTTATTTCCTCGAAAATACTATCTGTTTGTTCCTTAATTCCTTCTTTTATTCTTAATTTGAGATCTTTTAATCCCCAAAGTTCATCCCTCATCTTCTCATGCTCCTTCTGCATTTCTTTAATTTTATCCAAGAATTCTTTTATTTCATCCCACTTCGCCATTTCTACTTTCTCCTGATCCTGAGTGCAAGGACTATCGTTCTTTTTCCCTTCGTTTTCTGAGCCTACCTGAACCTGCGTTACTACGTGAGACTTTAAATTACCTTCTTCATTGTCATTATCTGTATTAATTACATTTTCCCTTGGAACAGGTTTACAATTTTCCTTTTCCATTTGGAGCTCTAAAGGCTCAACATTTACCCTTTTGTCTGCAGACATGTTACCTTCTCTTCGTGTAACTATGTCTCCAGGTGCACGCATGCTTTCTACAGAAACCTTTACAATTTCATTATTTGGGTACTCTTTATCACCTGTAATTTTACCTTTATCTGGACCCTCGGCCCTTACATTCTCTGAGAGCCTCCGCCTCTCTTCATTTATCAACATCTTTGCCGTTTCCTCCATTTCTTTATTGAAATGCTCCCCTAGGCATTCCTTAAAATCCCTTATGGTCAACATCTTATTAGAATACAGTGGGCCACTCATGCCACCACACTAGTACATGCTAGAGAGATGATACTCTGAATCATTGTGTCCCAATTTCTTTAAAAATTTACTTTGGTACGGGTATTTACTACAACGTACCCTTTTGATACTTTTATTCAATTTCATAAACCTTTATGGAAGTATTTAAAATTCAAAATTTCGAAAAACCATTTTTTTCAAAAATGAAAATTTTGATTTTTCGAGAAAACTCGGGGTTTCCCTAGGAAAACTCAGCCCTGCGTACTGGGTGCCATTTTATGAGATATAGGGGGGTTTTATGATAAAATCATACAGGCCCCACGTTGGAAAACGGTTAAACAATTAAATTACTCCGGTTCCAAATGAACTCCGAGTCCATGAGCTAACACAAATGTTAGATTAAATAGGTGGGTTTCATTATACCCACAACTCCTAATTATTTTTAATTCCATAAAGCATCAACTGTAAGTTTCATATAACTCCGAGCTCTTTTGGCTCAATGCTTTCTGTAATAATGGTGTCATTCTTTGTACACCTTAAATACTACTTTTTACATTTTCTTAATCATCAAAACAAATGTATAATTACATTTAAAATTACATGTTAATTATCTAACTCAATATTTGGGCATTTCACCGGTTTTCAGTTGTTATCATCTCTCTTTAGTTTTACAAATACATTAAGGTAATCAGGAAATTATCTGTGTACTCCAGAGTATGAAGATACTTGACACAGTCAAAAAAACTATGGTCACTCCCGGAACCTAGTTGCCTTCAATTAACTCATGGAATCCTACTTCCATACAACATTACAATAGGGATTGTTCTTTATTTCTTACGTCTTATAAGACCATTATCACATAAAAAACTACGATCTGAACAGGCAAGTGGAAATATCAATCTACAAGGACCTCGGTTCAACGCCCGGGTCATTAACAACTTTAAACACTCCTGGTGTATTCATTACTCCTTACAAAACGGCCTTCAGACACCCTCCTACTCCAAGGGTCTGGCCGTGAAACTTGAGAGTTATTTATGACTATGCGGGAATCCTCCCGTCTAGCCCGAGCTAGAGCTCTCTTAATGCTTTTACAAAACACAAACCTTTCATTCTCAGTTCTTTGTGGAGACCTGGCATTCTATTCTTCATGTACATTCAACCATATTATTGGGCTCATAAACCACTTCGTAATCTTGGCGTTTATTAATTATGAAAGGTCCTCATTGATTGGGGAAGAGTAATTACACATACAACGACGAATAATAAAGGGGCTTTCAAAATAAGAGGATTCTGAGTTCGAATCTCTTCACATGCCTCGGGAACCTTTCCCATATAGAGGACTATACAAAATGCGATTTAGGGTCAGCCAATAGCTATAAGACCTACGCTCAATACCATACATTTGCTCCCTTTCAATAACATACACAATGCCTCGTGATACTACGTCACAAATAGAGGACTTATACCAAATCTCAATTCGCTACAATCAACTACCTCTCATAAGTAATTTACCAAGTACATTAACTTTTACGCGTTCCTAGCGTGACATTTTACTTTAATTGCGCTCCTTTTGCGCTATACATTCTTTTTAAGCCTAGCGTCATCCAAAGAACTGATAATATCATATTAACAATTGATACACATTTCAATTTTTATATTATTCTTTCCATTGACAATAACTTTCTCTGTTTCAAGAACATGCCTTTGAATATCATGTCTATACTTTTTATTAAGGCTCTAACGCTCTTATATTCACATCAATTTATTTGATCTTTATTTAATATTTCCTTACTTGGTTATTATTATTATTATTTCATATCTTTATTCTTTACACAAGCTCAAAAGCTATTTCTTTCATATCTCAAATTTACTTTTATTTAAATATCTTTCATGATAATTATTGATTTTCGCTTGCTCTTATGACAATCGTTAAATACATTAACATTTTATTCATATATTCCCTCTACTGGATTTATTCTTTACATAAATATTTATAGTTTCTCAAATTTCTATTTTTTGTTCAGACCGCGTTTTTGTTTATTCAGTATTTATTTATTTAAACACATCCCTTTTACTCAAAAACTCCGGTGGATTTGTACACAACCATTCCCTGACACCAAAATATAATGAAATTCATTACTCACATGTTATTAAGGTCGTCTCATGACCTTTATCCTTGTGCGGTGTTTCATTTTGGCCCACTTTTAATTATCTAACTCATATTGTAGAAATTCATCTCATGTATAAACACTTCTTGACACATCTTCAATACACTTAACATTGACAACTTTTTTAATACACTGGTGTATCCATTTAGAACACACAATAAACACTAAAAAATATTATTTTAACACACAATCTTGATAAATTTACACTTCACAACTTTTTGATCACTAGGCCGTATTTTCCTAGCCTATCACACGTGACCTTTTAATCTCCCGTTTCCAAGGGTGAAATTTATTCAATGTCGGCTTCCTATCCTGCAGAATACGAAAGTCTCGAATCATCTACTTTTCCCTGGAATCCTAATTCTTCGAATCCTATTCTGGATGACCGGGGCCGATAGCCTAGATGTTAGGCCCCTTAAAACAACAATTATCATCATCATCATCTCTGGATGACCGGCTATTTCTCTAGCTTGAACGGCTTCCTTTTTAGATCTAGTTTATCGATCCTAGTAAAAGTCTGTTCGGATCGAGGTCCCCTCGATAACCTATCGATGATCGATGGATTTATTTTATAACAGCTAGTACTTCTCGAGTCTAGTGCATTAGAATAGTTCGTCTGCTTTCTGGAGATAATGTCTATAGTCTCCGTTCTTCTTTATTTCTTCGGTTCTCGCACTCCTACCTTTCTGAATTACGTTGCGAACCTTACTCTGTTTTTCCCTATTTGGGTTCTTTAATTTAGATAACTGTTTATCTTTCTATTACGGTACTTCCGTACGTTATTATTTTCTCGGTCGTTTATTTAAAGACCTATCGCCTTAAGTCCAACGTTCGCAGCCTGCTCTGACTATATTTTACGAACTTTTCACTGTAAACTTGTGTACTGTCGGACCTAAATCCTGTAACTAGGATTTTCCTAATTTTTCAACACGGCGATACTTTAATATTTCTCCTTTACAACTCCTTATGGAGGCACGCAAGTTGTTAATACTGCGACGCCTATGGCTATCGGATATTAATTCTGCGGTGTAATACAGCGTTTCTCCCCTCAAGGAGTACTGGTAGACTGTCTTCGGTGTGAAGCAAAGTAACGCTCCACACGGCTGTCTGAATACTGATGCGTAGCAACGCCCCCCTCGGGCTGTTTGGAACTGCTTGTACTGATGCTCCAGCGTCACGTCCCCTGGACTGTTTGAAACTGCATGATGCGTAGCAACGCCCCCTCGGGCTGTTCGGAACTGCATGTTTGGCTTGGTGATGCCAGGAGCTTTATACTCTTTCGCTACAAAAAGATAAGACTCTAGCCCTTTCCGTGCCCAACTTTTAAAATAATGGTTGCACCATTATAAAAATTATACCTTCAAAAAGCTCGTCTTCTCAATGTTAAATAATCTCATTGCGCATAAGAATCGATCGTGCAATTCGGAGATATTAATTAATTTCTCGTCCTCAACTGTGTGGGTGTTGCTGTTCATTTGCATTCTCCCCTCTCCACAGGCCTTGGTAAATCCCCTATGACGTCTACTTGCGTTTGCAGTTTTCTCCTGTGCAATTATTAAAGAGTTTTTCTTTACACAAAAATCTCCAATTCGAAATGATTCACCGTATTGTACTTGTTTACTTATTTTTATACTCGTAAACGGGTTAAATTTAATTATTCCTCTTCTGGCGCATAGGCGGTGTTGTCGTTTTCCAGCAAGCTAAGCTCGATTTCCGAGTCAGGCTTCCTTGTCTAACAGTCGAAATTTTCCACTCGGTTATTAATACTCATGACCAACTCCTCCTGAATGTCAAGAGGGGTGATCTCATCTCTCGAACACCTGGCTCGCGCTGCTTGCACAACGTTAGGCTAGAATCCTGGCTTGATCTTTCTCTAAGTTACATTAGAAACTGTACGTTTCTTTCATTTCTTCCCCAAATACATGGATTCGACCTCCTTGGACCCTATGGCACATGGGTTCAATATAGACCGGGTCTTGCAGCTTGCAGCAGTGCGGTGCAGGGCTATTTATCCGCTTTCGAGCAATAAATATCTCAGTGAGCAGATAAAGCGAAAGCTTTATCTTGCGCTCATACGCCCCGTGCTTTTGTATGGCTGTCAGGCCTGGTCTCATATAGCTAAGACCCATATTCTGAAGCTCCAGCGGTTCCAGAATAAAACCCTTCGCTCCTTTTTTAGGATTAGCCGCCTTCAAAAGACCAATGCACAGATAAGACATGAATTCTCTATTCCTCTTATCTGCTCTCAGATTGAGAAATTATGCAAGTTGACTAAGCTTAGAATGCGCCAGTGCATCCGATCTGAACTCCGTGGACGTCATATTTTGGATCCTATTATTCATACCTCAAAGCCCAGGACCAAATATAAATATCGTGGTCCTTGGCTTACCTATTTAAAATAAATATTCTAAATTTTTAAATATTTTATTGCACCTCTAAATTTTACATTTCACATCCTTTTGGCCCGCTAATTACCATTGTTGAAGCTGTCTGGTGATTGAATTTCTTCTTTCAATCGCTTGGCAGTCTTTCCCCCTACTTAATTACTTACCCTATTTACTTAGATAGCAGTAGCTTTGAGGGTTTCAGCTCTGGCTAATGGGTTACGGTTCTCCTTTCCCATTAGCCAGAACGTTTTCTCCCTCCTATATGTACGCCCTGTGCTACCGCCAACTTACTGGCAAACACATATCGATGTGTAGAGAGTCGTCCATTAGACTCGGCACACCCAAATGAAGAGCAAACAATTAAAAAAAAAAAAAAAAGATCACGGAGACTTGGTACTAGGACGCTCTAGGCGGGCGGACTGTGCTCCGAACCTAACCCCGGAAGTACAGTTCGTCCGCCATTGCGGACGCGCTAGTCCCAGCAGTGCCAAGCCAACTGATTCCCACAAATACTAATCTAGGCGAGGAAACGGATTTTGCAACTGTTGCATGATACACCTCCCGTACTAACAAAACCTACTCATTTCCATACCCACATTATCCTTGCATGTGGCAATAACCAAGCCGCCAGATTTTACGTGTAGGCAATCTTTCCTTTCTGCCTATGCGGTTTTCCCTGGCCCTACAATCTTACCCTTATATATGAGTACATATTTATATGTGCTCATATATAAACATATACCTATGTTAACATCTACCAATTATGCCTGGTAAATCGCGACCGCGATGGGACAGGCACTACGTCCTAAAAGACATTCCTTTTATCCAATCCCCTACTATCGTAGACTAACTGCATGTCGGAGGCACCAGTAGTAAGGTCGGGTGTCACGCGGGGGGTGCGGGTACCTATTCGGGCCCCCCCCCCCGGAAAAAAAAAAGCTGGTGAAAGGCGGACGGACTTGGACTTGAACGAGGAAGGTCACGCTGCTACAGGAGAGAGCCGACTGAGTACTTCAGGACTTCACCGCGGGGAGCACTTCGGCGAGCCCCGCCAGACCAGACCAGTCTTCGCCCAGCCGGCACGAGCTCACCAGCCAAGGACACCAGGAGTCCGAAGCAACTGCTGCCAGCCAGGCCCGTCCGCCCCCATCTCATCTCATCACCGCACTTCATCATTTCATTCCCCAATCAGTTGTGGGCTATCCACACTTAGGGTTAGGTTAGGGCACGCCGTGAGTCAGGGACCCATTCGTGTCGGATCATCCCGCGCTCACTAGTTCGATTTTAGATTTTATCCCCTCATCTCATATATAGGCTAGCACCAGGCCAAATCCAAAAGAGCTTTTTGTCTGACTCTGAAAGAGCAATTTGTCTGGCAACCCCTCTTGGCTCTGGTGCGACCCCTATTAGTTCATAAGCTGTTTACTTCTAGTATCCCTCCCCCAGGGGCTCACATCTTGTGGGCGTGGGTTTGCGACCACGGGGCCCCAGCTGAGTCCGGCATTGCTTCCACTTACTTGTGCCGGGCTCCTCTCCGTCTTCTTTCCTGTCGACCTCACTTGGTCAACTCTTGTTCTCTTCCGACCCCGACGGTATTAGGGTATCCGAGGCCTAGGGAGTCTCTTCCTTTCCCGCCTTAATTGGCCCTTGTCTCATCTTTTCTGATACCCTCCTTCTGTGAGGGGTCAGCCTTCTTTTTCTCTTCCTTTTACCTCCTGCCTTGTGCTCTAGGCCCTTAAGGAGGCAGGGTGTATGTAGCCCCACCACTTCTGGTGCACCCTAGATGGTGTATTCTTTGAATACACGGTACGAGAGATATAATGTCTATTGCTCTTTGCATGTTCATTTCTTCCTTCCTCTTTGCCAAACACCAACAGTGATCATCTGTTTTCTCCTGGTTGGGCATATCTCTTATGTCTTCATAAGTATGTTTCAGATATATAACTTCTGTGATCCACCTAGCGTCATCTAGTAGCGAACCTCTGAAGCTACTCAATTCCTCATCGTGCTAGAGGACTTACTTATCCATTTGGCTACCAGATCTCGTTACCATCGTCAGCTATTTTCTCCTTGAGCAAGAGGTCTACGTCCACTTCTTTACTCACCATGCTGCGCTAATATCGCCTACTATCAATTCTTAGAAGACCATCCATCAAGAAGAAATTTATTTTTTGATAAGTTGGTTATGCTGATATGTATACCTTTTGTTTCCTACCCCCACTCTCTCCCCTTCCTAGGACCTTCCGTGCTTCGTTGAGCTGCTCTCACTTCTTAGTCGGCAGTTGTAGTAATCAGTTAAGGCTCAACCAGAGCCAGCCTCCTGACCTAACGAGGCATTTTTTAAATTCCACGCCATGTTGGAACTTTAAGCATCAGTGAGGAACTTCACTTCGACATGCAACAAAGATAAGTACCTTCTTCAAGTTTTAACCTCATCTTCATGGTTTTAACTTCCTCGTGTTTTAAATGATACTTTTATAGACAGTGTGAAAGTATTTATTTGGGGCAAAAATCATTCTTCGTGGGATTTGTCATGTTGAGCTTTCGCTCGTACAAGCCGACTTTACCATAAAGAGCTTTTATTAAGCTATTCTAATGAGAAATCCTCTCTCTACGTGGGATATTATCTAATTACCCGCTGTCTATAATTCAACAAGCTAGTTCCTCCGCTGGATTTACATTAGCCCCATTTTACTACTAAGATTGTTCTGGAACTTTCCAGATTCGGTACTCAATCTACGAGTCCTGCCGTCATGTATTTCTCACGTACTTGGGAGAATTCTGTTTAAAACTAAATTACTATATAGTGAAGTTTCGTCCACCGCGGGAATTTTCTATAGCGCATTTAATGGTACTTTACAGCTTTCTCAAGAAATAGACTCTCACTTATCTAGTGAAACCAGTTATTTTCATCATTGCAATAACTTTCTTTTCCACAAACTTTGTGTCTCCACAGTGAACTTTTCATATGTTTCAATGAACTATAGTGAAAACCAGTGCTTGTTCAACTTTTCTACCGCGTCGCGATCGTCCGCTTATATTCAAATAAGGCCATGAATATTTTCCTCAATTCCCATTTCTCTTTCCTAAACCTCTCACTAACAATCTGCAATAAACTTTTAATCTAGGTCTGTTCCAATAAGGTGTCATTCTAAGAAGTGCCCTTCCATTTTGTTGGTTTATCATTAAGTATCTCTGTATAATCTTTGTGATACGTGTCTAGCACACGTTTCAAACTTACATTGTTCCTCCCTTCAAAATTAGGGAAAACAATTCTCTACACTCTTGAGCGAGTCATGTTCAGGTTTCACGAAATGGAAACTGTCCCATTTGGCGAGTGATTCCTGCTCAACCTTGGGAAGTCTAGAACTTTCCCTTTCACTTTCTTCAGGTTTCACAGTAAGTGACCTGCCCTCTTTGTATAATTCTCATATATTAATTCTGTATAAATATAAGAAGTTGTAGGAACTTCTATTTTATTTTTCACGTTGTTATTATTGTTATTTTCAAAGTTGTCACTTTCTCTAGAACATTCTCTCCAGAATTTCTTAAGGTGCACTTTTTGTACTTCAATTCACGTTCAAGCTTTAATCATTTCATTGCTCATTTGTTTAAATCTTATAAAGATTTTAGAAACATGTAAGGTTTGAAACCTTGTAAATTGTCAATTGCCTGGAGCAACCGTTTAATGTTGAGAGGTCTGCGACCCTATTTGTTAAAAAGTTCAAATGAACTATGTTTATTAAAATTATATTGCATAATTGTTAATTTCCTCAAACTTTTTCTAATTGTAAAATAAACAAATCTTTTCCCTTCGCTTTTTCATTTTCGAATATAAAGTTTAGGCAAAATCCTGTCTTCCTTGACTCTCCTCACTCAATGATATTAAAATCATTAATAGAGCTTTCACCATTTGTTGCATTTGAGCAAGACCTCTTAATTTTCACCTTACTAAAGTTCTTCTTAGCGTTAATAGCTAATTCTAATTGGCCAGTAAGGCAAGTTAAGTTCGCTAAGCCAACTACCTGCTTGTGGAGACCCTCTCCGAAAACTTATGGTCAATTTTCTAAAAAATAAGTGTTTTTTTTGTCTAAACTTTTAGCCGGCTCCTCGCTGAGTAAAAGCTTAGCCATTGTCCAATGCAACCATTGGTTCATTTACCAAGATTACCCAATAAGGCATAATCTTTTATCATATTCCTTCTTAGAGACACTTGGTCGCCCTTACAGGAACTCCATAATTTTGGAAATTGAAAATACCAAACCTGAGTTAAATCATTGGCATTCTTTGAATTACTTTGAAAAACCTAATTTCTTTGAGAAGACATACAGTAAATTTGTTCCTCTCAGTCTTGCCAGACCATCACCCTTCCCCATAGTACTTTTATACATGCTTGGGAGGAAATATACTAAAGCCTCTCTCTTGCAAACCGCCCAAGTCCTAGCTGCGGTTCCCGTTAGCCTCGACCAAGCTCGTACCTACTTTAGGTATCCGAGAGTTAATTTCCATTGGCAACTGCTTCTAAGGGTATTGAAATCTCAACTTATTAATTTTGTGGGACTCTCCTCCTATTTTTCTATCCTTCTTTTCCAATCCCAAATCTACTTCCTTCTCTTAATCATCTTCCCTTTGTTGGTGGGTTATTCCTCATCCTATAATCTACCCAAAAATTGGTCCCAGAAACCCGGGAGAGCCCATTTTTTCTTTTCTCTTTTTAAAATAGTCTCATTTGACAATACTTTGCATATTTCTAATATCTGTGTTGAATATTTCAGCTATAACCACATCGTGCAAAGCCTGTGAACGGGAAAGAGGCCGCTCCTGTCTCCTATGGTGTGTCCCATTCTTTCTACTCATTCGCTGCTGCCAGCTTGACAGCATTTCCAAGGTTCCACAGTTTCGTGAGTTACATTTTCATTTATCTTCTTTAATATGGCTCCCACTGATAAGGATAAGGATGAAAAACTTACTTCTAAACGAGCATCCTATAAAGGGCAAATTACCCGATTCAGAAGGTACATAAAAGAATTAGATCCCTCAGACGCGCAATTAGATTTGTTGAAACATCGTGTAAAGGATTTTGAACGTTCTTATGAAAACTACTGTAACATTCAAACTGAAATTGAAACTTGCATGCTCAATCAAACAGAAGATCGTGTCGAAGTAGAGAACTTATATTACGAAGGCATAGGTTCTGCTTTCAAAATAATACGCCAACTCGAAGAGGAGCAGAAAAAGGACGCTTCTGTTCTTGGTTCCCTTCACGAACCCCAAACTTCCTTCCGTGAGGGCACTCACAAGCCCAAACCTACTTTACCGAAAATTGATTTACCCCATTTTTCTGGAGATGAATCCACTTGGGATTCTTTCTATGAATTATTTTGCTCCCTTGTTCATGACAATGAAGACATTCAAGTCATTTACAAGTTTCATTACTTGAGATATATCCTTCGAGGTCAAGCTTTGCAGTTAGTTGAAGCACTTCCTCTGCGTGCCGAAAATTACCCCATTGCCTTTAACTTATTAAAAGAAAGATATGGAAATTCACGTTTACGTATTCAACGCCATATTAAGGCTCTGTTTAACCTACCTGCGTCACAGCACAATGACGTCACTAGTTTGCGTACTTTAATTGACACTACCCAACTCCACGTTAAAGCTTTGTCCCAATTAGAGCAGCCTACTGAACATTGGGATACTTTCCTAATACATTTAGTAGTTTCTAAAGTTGATGCTGCTACCCTCAAAGCTTGGGAAATTGAACTTTCTAAGGAAGACGACTACTCTTACGAGCATTTAGTCACTTTCATAAACGCTAGATGCCAACTTTTAACCGCTCTAGCTAATCAAAGTGAACCTTCATCTCCTAGTTCCAAATTCGAATTAATGTCCATCAAATCCAAAAGTGAACGCTCAGCGTCCAATACCCAAAAACCCGGGTCCAGCTCATCCAAATTCAAATCAAACTCCACTGGTTACCCAACTAGGTCTAGTGAACGTCGTGTTGCTAGCTCTATTGTTTTAAACACGCAAAGTGAACCTCGCAAAAGTTTAAACGAACCTGTAAAGTGCATACTTTGTAAAGATCTCCATGCCCTATACCTCTGCAAATCCTTTAAAGAAATGTCAGTCGATGACAGACGAAAATTAGTCGCTCAAAACAAACATTGTTTCAACTGCCTAGCGCCCACGCATTCTGCTTCTAACTGTAAGTCCACAAGACTTTGCTACCATTGTGAAAAGGCTCATCATACTCTGCTACATCGTCATGATCAGGCAAGGTCATCGACAGCATCTACTTCGCCGAAAAATGATAGTGTTAACAGTTCTAATGCTTCATCATACATTCAAAATGCTAAGTCCATTCGCAGCGCGCAAGTATTGTTGTCTACTGTCCAAATTGACGTTCAGGATAACTTTGGCAACTGGGTCCGTGCACGCGGTCTTCTAGACTCAGCGGCAACTCATGATTTTGTGTCCAATTCCTTGATTAGAAAACTAGGCCTACCTGTAAACCCCACTTCTATCATCGTGTCGGGCATCAACAGCTCAAAATCGCAAGCTTTACAATTCTCAAAGCTAACTATAAGAGATACTTGTCATAGAAACAACTTTCTTAAACTTAATTGTCTAATTCTTAATAGCATTGGAGAAGACACTCCAAGTCACTCTGTGGATATTTCAGGGTTAAACATTCCCTCGCATTTAAAGCTAGCCGATCCTTGTTTTAATATGCAGAACCCTATTGACATACTTTTTAGTGCCAATGTTTTCTGGAATTGCCTACGCAAACAGGTTCGTAAATTATCCTCAAACGTGGTCGCCAGAGACACTAATTTTGGATGGATCGTCACAGGGCAACTTCCCCATTATTCTCCTCAACCCGCATCGCAATGTTACTTCTCCAATACTGACTTGGAACAGTTCTGGAGGCTTGAAAATGTCGATTCTCCTAATGTAACCTCTTCAGAAAATGAATTCTGTGAGCAACTTTTTTTGAACACCACCACTCGTTCTTCTGATGGCCGGTTCGTCGTTCAAATGCCAAGATTAAATAATCCTCCTAAACTTATCAACTCTCAGCCCAAAGCTCGAAAAGCTCTCTTCGCTATCGAGAGCAAATTCAAAAAAGAACCCCTTGTCAAAAAGCAGTACACTGAGTTCATGGATGAGTATGAAAGCTTAGATCATATGGAGGTTGTTAACAAATCCGATGATGAATTGCACCCCCCAATTGAAACGGTTTATTTAAATCATCATCCTGTGTGGAAAAACCCTCTTGTAAAAGATAACATTCGAGTTGTTTTCAATGGTTCATCACCCGACGTTAATGGCAACAGCCTTAACGACACTCTTTATTCTGGTCCTGCTATTCAATCAGATTTATCTGCTATACTCTTAAATTTTCGATTATTTCCCATAGCTGTCATAGCCGACATAAAACAGATGTACCGTCAAGTGTTAATTCGACCAGAACAACGAGATCTTCAAAGAATCTTGTGGCGTGATGAAACCAGTAAGCCCATTAAGATATTTCGCTTGAAAACGGTTACTTATGGCTTAAAACCCTCTGCTTTCCTTGCTATCCGATCCCTACACTTGCTAGCCTCTCAAGATGGTCATTTATTTAACCCCAAAGCCTCTGAAGCACTAACTACGTCATTCTATGTCGACGATTATTTGCAATCCTTCCCCTCTTTGGAGGAAGCTTCTTTTGTGTCTTTAGAACTTCAAGCATTACTAAGGAATGGAGGTTTCCCACTTCATAAGTGGAACTCCAACTCCCCTGAGTTTCTCGCTCAGTTTCCCACCGAAGACGTAGATCCTTCTTCTGTCGAAATTTGTGGTAACTCCGAATCTATAAAAACTCTAGGAGTTCACTGGTGCACTAGCACTGACACTCTTATCTATAAAGTTTCGATCGCAGAAGAGCTTCCTAATACAAAAAGACAAATCCTCTCTGAAATTGCAAAAATTTTTGATCCGCTTCAATTCCTTGCCCCAGTTATCGTTATAGCCAAACTCTTCATGCAAGAGCTGTGGTCGCTTAAATGTGAATGGGATGACGCTGTCCCTCTTTCTTTTCTGAATCGTTGGCTCTCGTTTCGCAGCAATTTGCTGGATCTTTCCCTCATTGAAATTCCCAGGAATTTAATCAGCTCTCATTCTAATGCATCTTTTTTCCTTCATGTGTTCGCGGACAGTTCCGAAAAAGCTTATGGTTGCTGTGCATATTTAGTTTATCACGATTCACTCTATGGATTTCTAGTTTCCAACCTTGTTTGTGCCAAATCGAAGGTCGCTCCTCTTAAAACTATCACTTTGCCTAGGCTCGAACTGTGCGCTGCACTCATGGCTGCAGAACTTGTCAAGAAATTACGGGAAGTATTAAAGGTCGAATTCTCGCAAATCTATCTCTGGAGCGATTCCATGATCGCCCTTTCTTGGATCGCCAAAAACCCCTCTCACTGGCAAACTTTTGTCGCAAACAGGGTTTCCAAAATTCAAACTCTTTCTTCTGGATGTCAATGGAGGCATGTTCCCAGTGCGGATAATCCAGCTGATATCATCTCTCGTGGTTGTTTACCCTCTCAATTGGCAGCTTCCCAATTGTACTGGCATGGGCCCTCATGGCTAATCGACGAATCTTCCTCATGGCCTTCTAAACCCCCAGCTACAAACTCCAACTTGCCTGACGCTAAAGTACCTCTACCCATTGCTTCGTGTCTTGTTTCCAACGCTTCTCATCCTTTGTTGTCTCGCTATTCTTCTTTTCATAAATTACTACGGATTGTCGCTATCTCCTTAGATGGAAATATCTTGTGGTTGACCAACCTCTCCTCCCTAAACCACACCTTACCAATCATGAATTGAATCTCGCTACCATTAAGATTTTACAACTGACACAGCGAGAAGCCTTTTCTTCTGAGTTGTCTTTGCTTTCTTCTAAAAGAGATCTTCCCAAATCCAGTCGTCTTCGTGCTTTAGCCCCGTTCCTTGATGACTATGGGTTACTCAGGGTAGGTGGAAGGCTCTCGCAATCTTTACTCTCTGAGGACAAAAAGCATCCCGTTATTTTGCCTTCCAAACATCACGTTACTTCTTTAATTATACGTGACTTTCATTATCGTAATCTGCATGTTGGTACACGCACTCTGCTTTGCCTTTTAAGGGAAAAGTACTGGATTATAGATGGAATTCATGAAGTTTCTTCTGTAATTCATAAGTGCATTCCTTGTTTCAAAGCGAAACCTAAAATCAATACTCAATTAATGAGCGATCTGCCCTCTTTTCGTTCTTCTCCTATACGCCCATTTGCTTTAACTGGCGTGGACTATATGGGTCCGTTCCAATATCAACGAAACTCTCCTGAAGCTAAACGCAAATTGTTTGGTAAGCTTTATGTTTCTCTCTTTGTTTGCATGGTTACAGGCGCAATCCACTTGGAACTAGTAACGAATGCTTCTACTTCTTATTTTTTATCAGCTGTCTCTCGTTTTACCGCTAGGCGTGGTGTTCCTTCTGAGATGTTCTCTGATAACGCTTCCACCTTTCAGGGCGCAGCTTCCCTGTGGAAGAAAGCTCTCACTTCCTCTCCTGCCATGGAACAAATCTCTAATTTTTCTTATTCAAAAGGTTTCAAATGGCGCTTCATACCTCCTTACGCTCCGCATCATGGTGGTAGGTGGGAATCTTGCGTAAAGCTCACTAAACGTCATTTAAGAAAAGTCTTAGGTAATCGAATTCTGACTTACGAAGAATTCAATTCACTGTCTGTTTTGATTGAAGGTGTTGTTAACTCTCGCCCTTTAACTCCACTTTCCAATGACCCTGATGACCTACTTCCACTTACACCTGGTCACTTCCTTATAGGCACTTCTCTTTCTGCTCCTCCTCCTCTTCCCAATTCCCCCCAGGGGCTCACATCTTGTGGGCGTGGGTTGGCGACCACGGGGCCCCAGCTGAGTCCGGCATTGCTTCCACTTACTTGTGCCGGGCTCCTCTCTGTCTTCTTTCCTGTCGACCTCACTTGGTCAACTCTTGTTCTCTTCTGACCCCGACGGTATTAGGGTATCCGAGGCCTAGGGAGTCTCTTCCTTTCCCGCCTTAATTGGCCCTTATCTCATCTTTTCTGATACCCTCCTTCTGCGAGGGGTCAGCCTTCTTTTTCTCTTCCTTTTACCTCCTGCCTTGTGCTCTAGGCCCTTAAGGAGGCAGGGTGTATGTAGCCCCACCACTTCTGGTGCACCCTCGATAATGCTACACCCTCAGGGGCTCACGGCTGGTGAGTTCGGGAGTTGGCGACCCCGAGGGATTCCTTAGCTGGGTCCGTTTTCCCTTTTTGTCCCTTACCTTTGGGGAGGACCCTCTCCTCTTTCACTTTCCTATATGCCTTTCATGGCTCTCCTTCCTTCCAAGTCCCTCAATCCGCCTTCTTCGAGGGTTGAGGGCATTTCTTTTCCTCCTGTCCTTTATTTGCCTTATTCTCCTTTAGTTTTCCTTTTCTTCTTCTAGTATGTAGGTTAGTAGTTAGTTTTAGTTTTAAGTTCGCTTTTCATTTTCATCTTCACGATCACCCAAACCATCAGGGGCCGATAACCTAGATGTTAGGCCCCTTAAAACAACAATTATCATCATCATCATCATCATCATCTTCCCAATTCTTACAGGGATTCTAATCTACCTATCGCTTGGCGGAAACTTGAAGCCCTCCGTAATTCTTTTTGGAAAAGATGGAACTTGGAATATTTAACTTCCTTGCAACGGAGGCAGAAGTGGTTTCTTTCCAGTCCCGACATTAAAGTGGGGGACTTGGTCTTGGTTAGGGATGTTTCACCCCCCCTAGTATGGATTTCTGGTAGGGTGACCGAATGTTACCCTGGAAGAGATGGGAGAGTCAGGGTGGCCAGAATCTTGACTACAAATGGACCGATCACAAGACCACTGTCTTTGATCGCTCCGCTTCCAATAAATGTGTAACTGCTTATTTGCTCTCTGTTGGTGTTTGTCCCCCCAGTATGGTGTATTCTTTGAATACACGGTACGAGAGATATAATGTCTATTGCTCTTTGCATGTTCATTTCTTCCTTCCTCTTTGCCAAACACCAACAGTGATCATCTGTTTTCTCCTGGTTGGGCATATCTCTTATGTCTTCATAAGTATGTTTCAGATATATAACTTCTGTGATCCACCTAGCGTCATCTAGTAGCGAACCTCTGAAGCTACTCAATTCCTCATCGTGCTAGAGGACTTACTTATCCATTTGGCTACCAGATCTCGTTACCATCGTCAGCTATTTTCTCCTTGAGCAAGAGGTCTACGTCCACTTCTTTACTCACCATGCTGCGCTAATATCGCTAATACCCCCACTCTCTCCCCTTCCTAGGACCTTCCGTGCTTCGTTGAGCTGCTCTCACTTCTTAGTCGGCAGTTGTAGTAATCAGTTAAGGCTCAACCAGAGCCAGCCTCCTGACCTAACGAGGCATTTTTTAAATTCCACGCCATGTTGGAACTTTAAGCATCAGTGAGGAACTTCACTTCGACATGCAACAAAGATAAGTACCTTCTTCAAGTTTTAACCTCATCTTCATGGTTTTAACTTCCTCGTGTTTTAAATGATACTTTTATAGACAGTGTGAAAGTATTTATTTGGGGCAAAAATCATTCTTCGTGGGATTTGTCATGTTGAGCTTTCGCTCGTACAAGCCGACTTTACCATAAAGAGCTTTTATTAAGCTATTCTAATGAGAAATCCTCTCTCTACGTGGGATATTATCTAATTACCCGCTGTCTATAATTCAACAAGCTAGTTCCTCCGCTGGATTTATATTAGCCCCATTTTACTACTAAGATTGTTCTGGAACTTTCCAGATTCGGTACTCAATCTACGAGTCCTGCCGTCATGTATTTCTCACGTACTTGGGAGAATTCTGTTTAAAACTAAATTACTATATAGTGAAGTTTCGTCCACCGCGGGAATTTTCTATAGCGCATTTAATGGTACTTTACAGCTTTCTCAAGAAATAGACTCTTACTTATCTAGTGAAACCAGTTATTTTCATCATTGCAATAACTTTCTTTTCCACAAACTTTGTGTCTCCACAGTGAACTTTTCATATGTTTCAATGAACTATAGTGAAAACCAGTGCTTGTTCAACTTTTCTACCGCGTCGCGATCGTCCGCTTATATTCAAATAAGGCCATGAACATTCCCATTTCTCTTTCCTAAACATCTCACTAACAATCTGCAATAAACTTTTAATCTAGGTCTGTTCCAATAAGGTGTCATTCTAAGAAGTGCCCTTCCATTTTGTTGGTTTATCATTAAGTATCTCTGTATAATCTTTGTGATACGTGTCTAGCACACGTTTCAAACTTACATTGTTCCTCCCTTCAAAATTAGGGAAAACAATTCTCTACACTCTTGAGCGAGTCATGTTCAGGTTTCACGAAATGGAAACTGTCCCATTTGGCGAGTGATTCCTGCTCAACCTTGGGAAGTCTAGAACTTTCCCTTTCACTTTCTTCAGGTTTCACAGTAAGTGACCTGCCCTCTTTGTATAATTCTCATATATTAATTCTGTATAAATATAAGAAGTTGTAGGAACTTCTATTTTATTTTTCACGTTGTTATTATTGTTATTTTCAAAGTTGTCACTTTCTCTAGAACATTCTCTCCAGAATTTCTTAAGGTGCACTTTTTGTACTTCAATTCACGTTCAAGCTTTAATCATTTCATTGCTCATTTGTTTAAATCTTATAAAGATTTTAGAAACATGTAAGGTTTGAAACCTTGTAAATTGTCAATTGCCTGGAGCAACCGTTTAATGTTGAGAGGTCTGCGACCCTATTTGTTAAAAAGTTCAAATGAACTATGTTTATTAAAATTATATTGCATAATTGTTAATTTCCTCAAACTTTTTCTAATTGTAAAATAAACAAATCTTTTCCCTTCGCTTTTTCATTTTCGAATATAAAGTTTAGGCAAAATCCTGTCTTCCTTGACTCTCCTCACTCAATGATATTAAAATCATTAATAGAGCTTTCACCATTTGTTGCATTTGAGCAAGAACTCTTAATTTTCATCTTACTAAAGTTCTTCTTAGCGTTAATAGCTAATTCTAATTGGCCAGTAAGGCAAGTAAAGTTCGCTAAGCCAACTACCTGCTTGTGGAGACCCTCTCCGAAAACTTATGGTCAATTTTCTAAAAAATAAGTGTTTTTTTTGTCTAAACTTTTAGCCGGCTCCTCGCTGAGTAAAAGCTTAGCCATTGTCCAATGCTACCATTGGTTCATTTACCAAGATTACCCAATAAGGCATAATCTTTTATCATATTCCTTCTTAGAGACACTTGGTCGCCCTTACAGGAACTCCATAATTTTGGAAATTGAAAATACCAAACCTGAGTTAAATCATTGGCATTCTTTGAATTACTTTGAAAAACCTAATTTCTTTGAGAAGACATACAGTAAATTTGTTCCTCTCAGTCTTGCCAGACCATCACCCTTCCCCATAGTACTTTTATACATGCTTGGGAGGAAATATACTAAAGCCTCTCTCTTGCAAACCGCCCAAGTCCTAGCTGCGGTTCCCGTTAGCCTCGACCAAGCTCGTACCTACTTTAGGTATCCGAGAGTTAATTTCCATTGGCAACTGCTTCTAAGGGTATTGAAATCTCAACTTATTAATTTTGTGGGACTCTCCTCCTATTTTTCTATCCTTCTTTTCCAATCCCAAATCTACTTCCTTCTCTTAATCATCTTCCCTTGGTGGGTGGGTTATTCCTCATCCTATAATCTACCCACTAGATAATACTACACCCTCAGGGGCTCACGGCTGGTGAGTTCGGGAGTTGGCGACCCCGAGGGATTCCTGAGCTGGGTCCGTTTTTCCCTTTTGTCCCTTACCTTTGGGGCGGACCCTCTCCTCTTTCACTTTCCTATCTGCCTTTCCAGGCTCTCCTTCCTTCCAAGTCCCTCAATCCGCCTTCTCCGAGGGTTGAGGTCATTTCTTTTCCTTCTGTCCTTTTATTTGACTTATTCTCCTTTAGTTTTCCATTTCTTCTTCTAGTATGTAGGTTAGTAGTTAGTTTTAGTTTTAAGTTCGCTTTTCATTTTTCATCTTCACGATCACCCAAACCATCAGGGGCCGATAACCTAGATGTTAGGCCCCTTAAAACAACAATTATCATCATCATCATCTAGTATCCCTCATGTCCACATTCACCACTCCGCGCCGCGCACTCCCCAGCACTCCGTGCGTCCCCATTCTCCCCTCATTCCTCACTCCCCGAACTGAACAGCAACTACTAGACATGCACAGATGGCATACGAGTAATGCCACGGCAGACCTGATCGTGACCCCGGTGTCTAGCCCAGCTACACCCGGCAGCCCGCTCGGGAGCGAACGGCAACTCTATGTGCTCACACCCAAGCACCCCATATCCCCCGTGCTTGGCACCCCACATGGAAAGCTGCGCAAGATAGGCAGCACTGTAAGCGTGACCCAGGTGCCGCGGCTAGCCGCGCCCTGCAGCCCGCTACAGGAAGCACCTATCCAGCTTGCTCCCGCAGCGCCCCAGCCCACACAGCTGCGCAAGATAGACAGCGCTGTAAGCGTGACCCAGGTGCCTCGGCTTGCCGCGCCCTGCAGCCCGCTACAGGAAGCACCTATCCAGCTTGCCCCCGCAGCGCCCCAGCTCACAGACGGCACCCCAGCGAGGCTGTCGAGTTGCGGAGATTTCCCGAACGGATGCCTGGACTTGCCCAGTAGTCAGCCAATGGGAGAGCCCGACTCCAGCCTCGTCGCGCCAGCGACACCACTAGGCGCGGCATTGGTGCCAACAGGGACAGAAGGCAAGGAGACGCCCATCCTGGAGACCACAAGACCGGCAGCGAAAGCCGGTCAGTGGTCCAGGAGAAGGTAATCCCAACTCTAATGTCACTGGTCATCGACTTGGAAAGCCACGCGACTGACCCCAACCCTACGGGAGGCCGGTTAGTAATGGACGTGCCGCCTGACCAGCCACGTCGCAAGAAAGCCGGTATTACCAAAGGGGGGGGGGGCAAGTCAAAGGCCCCCAAGTCGGCAGCCCAGCAGTCCCAGTCTCCGACTAGCACGGCGACTCCAACCACAGGCCTAGGCCCGGAAGGAGCTCCGCCAGCGACATCGTCGAGCGGGAAGGCTGGAAATGGCACCCTAGCAAAGGTTAAGAAGCCAGCACCAGCGCGGACTTCCAAACCTGTGCAGGGAAAAACCAAACAAAAGCCCTCCACGCAACCTGGAGCCCCTGAGCCCAGGAAACAGACTCCAGAGCTTGGGGAACAGGAGGAGGGCTTCTCACCGGTCCTGTCGAGGAGGGAGAAAACTGATGCCAAGAGGCAAGCCCAAGCGGCTAATGCTGAAGACGGGCAGAGGCGGAGTGGTTCGCGGGACTCGTCCGGCTCGACCACTTCCACTTTCCCCGACAGACCGCGCAGGCCACAGCCTAAAAAGCCGCCGCCACTCACGCTCTATACTACTGACATAAGCAACATCGATCGGGGACTTTCAACGGCACTACCACATGAGTACCGTAGCAAGTACCACTTCAAAGCCCCCAAGCGAGACCCCGGCACATCTGTCTGGCTTCTATGTGATAGCTGGAAGGCTTACCACTTCTGCATAGAATACCTGGAAACCGTTAGTGCGCCGTACTCACAGATCGTTTCAGCCAAGCCTGTAAAGCGATATGTGCTGCGCACACCGGCAAACCGGAAGACGTGTGCCGACCTCCCAGCCGCATTTAAAGCGATAAATTTCCCAGTGGAAAATATCGAACAGATGCGCACAAAATCCTCCCGCATACACTCCCCACTGTACTTGGTGACAATCACGGCGGGGCCGGAAGCGGACAGCATACTACATGTAAAAATGCTGGCTCGCATGGAGGTGAGTATCACCCCATACCGGACTCCCACGCATGCGCCGCAATGCAGCAATTGTCAAAGGCTGGGTCACACCTCCAAGGGGTATCCATCTACGGCTCACCCAAGTTACTGGGCAATTATACAATTGGCATCTGCCGACCTAATTTAGGTCTCTAGAGCCATCCAAGCTTAGATTAAGTCACAGCATTTTACCAGAACAGCTTAAGATTTATCATTACAGTTAAAAATGCATGCAATTGCATTTGTCGATAGAATAAATATATAAAAAATGTAGCAATAATTATTCAAGTATAAAATCTTAATAAGGTTTCATACTTAAAATACTTTAAAATTTTGAAGAACAAGTTAAAATCTTCCCATAAGATAATGGGGAGTCAAGGCTAACGAGTGTTGACCAAACGACCCTTAACTGTATAAAATACAGTTGCACAGGACCACCACCCTGAAACATAAAACAGATTAAACAAGACACATAAATCATAAATATAAAAAACATCAACACAACTCAATAAAAAAGCAACAACAACAATGGAGCAATATATCAACTAAATAAGAGTGCTAATGAATAAAATTTCATAAGATTAAAAATCTAGAGTCGCAGAGTGTATAAATAGTTAACACTTATCGGCTGTCTAGCAGTGTTTACTTAAAAGGTTAAAATGTTTTTTGGGTGCCTGTATTTGTGCACCAAAGTTTCATCCACATTACCAATTGAACTGCGGATAATTCTGCTTTTAGACCTTTCCGCTTTAAGGTGGAAGCTGGTTGCAGCATGCTTTATTGCCTGTTCGATGGTCTTAATGTTACACATCTTATGGGTAACCTCATTCTTAGTGTAATTTGGCATCTTTGTAATCATTTTAAGCTTTTTGTTTTGAAATTTTTGAAGTTCATTTATATGCATTTTATACGTAGCAGCCCAAGCCGGAGCGGCATACAGCATTACAGAGGACACCATGGACTTATAAATCAAGCTCTTGTTTGCCAAATTAAGATGTGATTTCGTGTTTAAAAGATGATGAAATTTGGATGCTACTTTAGTCGCTTTTTCCAAGATATTCATTATGTGTTGTTTGAACGTCAATTTGTTGTCTAAAATTACACCAAGATACTTGGTTTGATTAGCCCATGGTATCCTCTGGTCATACAGCACCGGCGCGATATTATTATTTCTACTGGTTCTTCTTGTGAAATACACTGCCTGAGTTTTAGCAGTATTGATCTTTATTCTCCAGGCTGCACACCAATTCTGAATTTCTTTCAGTGCAGCATTCAGCCTGCTCGTGACCAGCTCCGGTTTCCACGATTCCGCCATGATCGCCGTGTCATCGGCGTAAAAAGCAATCTCGGTGTCGGCAGTCCTGGGGAAATCGAGGGTGAGGGTGTAAAGATTATATAGAACAGGCCCGAGTATGGATCCCTGCGGGACACCAGCCCCTATCTGTTTTAGTGAGGACTTGTGTCCTTCACATGTAACATAAAATTGGCGATCTTTAAGATAATTGTAAATTATGCGCCAGATGGGCTGATTTAATCCTATTGTATTCAACTTCCGCAGGAGCCCTGCGTGCCATACCCTGTCAAAAGCTTGCGATATATCAAGGAAGACAGCCCCGGTTCCCCTGCGAAAGTTGAAACCCTTAATGATCTTATTGACAATCCTAGTGAGCTGATGCACCGCGGAGTGTTCGGACCTGAACCCAAACTGCTCATCGGGCACGGCTGCTATTATGCATTTCTGCTGCATTAACCTTGATAAAATTATCCTTTCAAAGATCTTAGCTAGTAAATCTAATAAGCTTATCGGTCTGTAATTGGATGGGTCCTGCATGTCCTTTCCGTCCTTGGGGAACATCACTACATTTGCCAGCTTCCACCTTATGGGAATATAACCAATTTCGAGCATGGCATTATAAAGATTCACAATGTGTAGGTAAGCATTGTTTGTCAGGTTCTTTAAAACAGCATCTTGAATACCGTCGGGGCCAGGGGCCTTGTTGGTAGGCAGTGATTTTATAATTTTCTTTACCTCACTATATGTGACTGGCAGAATTGCATCTGCACAGCCAACATTACTTTTATGGACACTTTCACCTGCACTTTCACTATTAGCGTTGACCGATGCACTTAATTTTATCAATTCTTCAACTTGATTTTCAGTCTCTACCACAAAGTCGGCATCTATCGGTGCGTCGTTGGGTTTGAAGCGTTGCTCCCGCGTTGTGGCCAAGAGTTCTGCTTTATCCAACGGTGTTTGAGCTAGTGTAGTTGGAGTTTTCAGTGTTGGTATTGTCTTGGCTGTTCTTGTAAAAATTTTGGATGTTTCCCATAAGCTATTGTCTTTAGTAGAAAGTTTGGTCAATTTATCATTCCACGTATTATTCTTCATAATTCGTATTTCTTTGTTGACTTTCCGTTTAAGCCTGTTGTATTCCATTTTGTATCGAGGATCTCTGGTTGATTGCCACAGTATTCTATATTGATGTTTAGTTTTAATGACAGCTCTCAGTTCTGCTGTCAACACATCTGAAAGTTCCGACCTTACTTCCTTTCTTACTGATGTTTTTTTTTTTTTTTTTTTTTTGTAGGAAGACTTTGCCAGTGAAGTAATTCTTTGCGTAATATCGGTTGCCACTGCTTCTATATGATCAGTTGTTGAGATGATCGGCGGTTCATCGGCAAACATATCAGTAGCTAGACATTTGAAGTTGTCCCAGTCGATCTTATGAGTTTGAATTTTACAGTTGAGCTTAATGGGAATTTCTGCCCCTAGTTTTAGGAGGACTGGGTTATGATCTGAGCTGGTTCTAATCATTGTGTTGACATTGACTGCCATGTTGATATCTTTACACAAAACTATGTCTATTACGTCACCTTCGTATCTTGGATTGTAGGGGACGTATGTAAAATCAACAGGCCCAGTAACGGATATAGAATTATTAGTTATATAGTCGAACAGCTTTTTACCGTATGGGTTATCCGTGCGTGAGTTCCAGCTTGGATTCTTTGCATTAAAGTCACCAGCCATAATGGTTGGTATTCCAGTATTAAATAGCAGGTCGTAATCGTTTTGATTGAATTTTCTCTTTGGAGATTTATACGCCGAGATCAAAATAAAGTCTCCCTTAGTATGTGATATCTTCAGAGCATTTGCTTCAATATGTTCCAGCTTCGGCAAGAAATATTCCGTGTGTGGAATTTTATGTTTAATTAAGATGGCCGTACCCCTCCCGTCGGCATTTCTGTCATTCCTGTATATTTTGTACTTGTTCATCTTGAAACTATTTGTTGAATCAAGTTTCGTCTCATTAATTAAAATAACGTCCGGTTCAAAATCTTCAATTATCATTGATAGTTCGTTTAGTTTGTTTAAAACCCTATCAGCATTCCAATATACAATATTTAGATGTCTATTTATCTTTCTTCTATTGGGCTTATTTACCATTATAGGGCATTCCAAGAAGAGCAATGACTGTTTCACCCAAGGTCTGTCCTGGGGGAGGAAACAATATGTCCATTAATATGTTGTTAATTAGCTCCAACTTTCCACTCTTGTGAAGGTGGAAGGGGTGCCACGATAGGCCTTGCTGTAGGCGCTGCGCGGAAGGACACCACTCCGCCAAATGCCCATTTGGACCCTATGAGGCAAACTCCAAGTGCAGAAACTGCAAGGGACCACACGCGGCTAATTTTAGGAACTGCCCCACCCGCAAGGCATACGAAGCCAACAGGCGAAACACGGTGCAAACTGGTGCGCATCAAGGTGGCATGCACCAGGCACGTGGAGGCCCTTCAGGCACCAAGGCATCATCATTGCCTAAAGGCCCATCAGGCAGGACCGAAACCAGATTTAAAGGGGGGACACAGCCATCCAGTAACAGAAACCCGTCACACCCAAACACTGAGATCAATCCTCAGCCCAGCACCTCCACCTGCCCAGACACGATCTCAGTGACCCCTCCCAAGGAACAAAGGAAAAAAAAGGTCCGTTCCAAACGCCCCAAAAATACCGAAGCAAAGACCACCACGGCTGCGGAGCAAACGAGAGAAGCCCAAAAGGCTTCTAGCTCCATCCCTTGCCAGCCAAATCAAGTCGCATCGCCCCCAGCTACTCTCCTCCCTATTGCCCCCACCCCTCCCTCAAACACAGCCACTCAGGCCAGCCCACCACTGGATCAGGATCCCAGCACCATCTGGGACAAAATCAATGCCTTCCTAAATCAACTCTTTCCAGGGTTGACGATGGGAACATTGTGCCAGGCCGTGATGGCGCTAATTATGCAGCTTATCACGGCCCCTATGAACCAGTGGATGAGCATTTTCACCACATTTATTAACACCACCTTCACATCCCGTCATGGATAATACACTTGACCTACCTGAAGGGAACGAGGGGAACCCAAATAATACCCCCAACTATACACACACGGACGGAATCCGCGTTTTAAATTGGAACGCCGATGGAGTCCGCAAAAAGAAAACAGAACTCGCGTTATTCCTCCAAACCCATGACATACACGTGGCGCTTATTACCGAAACTCACTTACAGCCCAGGCAGAAATTCACCGTAAGAGGCTTTCTCACAGTAAGACGAGATCGCCGCGAACACACGGATAAGTCGAAAGGAGGAGTGGCAGTACTGGTTCGTAAAGAAATAGCTCACATGGAACTAGACAAACCAGAACTGCAAACACTCGAGGCCTGCGGCATCCGCTTGCCTGTGCAAGGTACTTACCTGAATATTTATTCAGTGTACAATCACACCAACCGGATAAATACACAGGACATAGAGATCCTATTCAAAACTGGCACTCATACCATACTTGGAGGGGATTTCAATTCCAAAAGTGCCCACTGGGGATGTCTCCGCCCCAATCACTCGGGGAGGAGGCTTTATGCGCACATGATAGCCAATGACTACATAGTCGCTGCCCCCAACGAGCCAACCTTCGTACCGCAACGTAATTCGACGGACATTGCTGACATTCTGGACATATGCCTGATGAACCAGGTAACGCTCAGTCACAGAATCAGGGTGATAAATGACCTCTCGTCAAATCACAAGCCAACGATTATTACACTTGCGACACCCCCTGAAGTCATCGAAACTGGAACCAGGCCCATACGCAACTATAAGGCTGCTAACTGGAACCAGTTCAAGGCCATACTAGATCAAGAACTAGATGGCAAAGATGACATGCCACTAAACACTAATCAGGAGCTAGACACTGCCGTGGAAACCCTGGTTTCAGCCATCCAAGTCGCCTTGGACTCAAGTGTTCCCCTTGTAAACACCCGCGAGCGAAAGTTGGAAATACCAGCACGCATCCGGGCACTAATAAGGGAAAGGAACAACATAAGGCGGGACTGGACGAAATACCACATCCCCCAGGGGCCCACATCTTGTGGGCGTGGGTTGGCGACCACGGGGCCCCAGCTGAGTCCGGCATTGCTTCCACTTACTTGTGCCGGGCTCCTCTCTGTCTTCTTTCCTGTCGACCTCACTTGGTCAACTCTTGTTCTCTTCTGACACCGACGGTATTAGGGTATCCGAGGCCTAGGGAGTCTTTTCCTTTCCCGCCTTAATTGGCCCTTGTCTCATCTTTTCTGATACCCTCCTTCTGCGAGGGGTCAGCCTTCTTTTTCTCTTCCTTTTACCTCCTGCCTTGTGCTCTAGGCCCTTAAGGAGGCAGGGTGTATGTAGCCCCACCACTTCTGGTGCACCCTAGATAATGCTTCACCCTCAGGGGCTCACGGCTGGTGTGTTCGGGAGTTGGCGACCCCGAGGGATTCCTGAGCTGGGTCCGTTTTCCCTTTTTGTCCCTTCCCTTTGGGGTGGACCCTCTCCTCTTTCACTTTCCTATCTGCCTTTCATGGCTCTCCTTCCTTCCAAGTCCCTCAATCCGCCTTCTTCGAGGGTTGAGGGCATTTCTTTTCCTCCTGTCCTTTATTTGCCTTATTCTCCTTTAGTTTTCCATTTCTTCTTCTAGTATGTAGGTTAGTAGTTAGTTTTAGTTTTAAGTTCGCTTTTCATTTTCATCTTCACGATCACCCAAACCATCAGGGGCCGATAACCTAGATGTTAGGCCCCTTAAAACAACAATTATCATCATCATCATCATCGAAATACCACAGGGACCACGACAGAGTCAGGAAAAATCAACTTACTGTTGAAATCCAGAACGCTCTACATGAACATCGGTGCAGCTCTTGGGGTAATCTCATATCAAAATTTGGTACCAACCCCACAGAAAATACACCATCAGTGTGGCCCCTCGCGAGACACTTCACCCGCGAAACCCATCAGGTGCCGACCCTAGAAACCCCGACAGGACCGGCCTATTTGACACGGGACAAACTGGAGGCCCTAGCGAACTCCCTAGAGGAAGCATTTACTCCCAACGATACACCCTCTAACCCGGAGTTCACGCTCAGGATGGATGACTACATAACCAATGCACCCAAGCCGGAAGTCCGCAAAACCAATATTCACGAAATTAAGTGGATCATCCGGCACCTCCCCAATCGAAAAGCCCCGGTCCCAGACAACCTACAGAATATAGTTCTGAAGTGGTTGTCTGATAAGGCTTTGCGAATACTAACATCCATCTTCAATGCAATGCTCACGCTACAGTACTACCCTGTGTGCTGGAAGCAAGCAAAAATATTAGTATTCGGCAAACCGGGCAAAAACAAGACAAATCCCGACAACTACCCCCCAATAAGCCTACTAGACTCACTAAGCAAAGTATTCGAGAAAATACTGCTAAAGAGAATAGTAGCGCACGTTAAGGAAAATGGACTGCTCAGGAACGAGCAGTTCGGGTTTCGGAACCACCACTCCTCAACGCAGCAGCTTATGAGGCTGGTAGAAAACGCCACGGTTGGGTTCAACCAAAAAACGCGACACCGGAGCTGTCTTCCTAGACATCCAGAAAGCTTTCGACAAGGTGTGGCACACAGGCCTCTTAGCCAAGCTAATTGACTGTAATTTCCACCCGGCCTACATACGACTCATCCAGTCATATCTAGAAGGCTGCAGTAACGCGCTCGAGAAAAATAAGTCGTAGAACACCCCCTCTCCAGAACATAAAGGGGGCCAATGGGAGAAACAAAGCTTAGCAACAAGTTATGCTTCAACCAATGGTAAACCTGTGTCAGTAGGGGTGAAAACTTTCACCATCTGGTGAAACATTTACGCAGAATTACAAAGTTTGAACGCAGTAGGTGAGACAGAGAAACGTATGTCACAATAATGCGACATGAAGGAAATGATGAGATAATAATAATAATAATAATAATATGACAAAAAATAATGAACCTGATAAAAACGGTTCAAAATTCCCCTGCTCTCCCAAAAAAAAAGGAATTTTCCTGGCCATGGAAATTTCTTTTTTCGTACAAATGGAGAGGCAAAAAAATCGTAAAGGGGGAAAAAATTGAATACTAAAAAAATGGGTACTAAAGACCTCTAGGAGAATACAAAAAAAATGAACAGTTGACTAATCTGACCGTGAAATGAAGGTGGTACCCCCTTCACTGCTCGTCAACACTAGCCACTAACGTCAAAAGTACTGCGTTCAAAAAGAAATACAGTGAGTTCATATATTAAATAGTGATCATTGTTCTTGCTAGTTCATGATGATGCGGATGTCGAAATCTTCAAGATGGACGTTACCCCGAGACTGCAAATCTCTCCAGCCTCTGATGAGAAAAGACAGACAAAGTTAAATCGTGATCACATTTAAAAAAAATACAATTGGGACACCCTGTATATAGGACCGTTCGTTGCGTCAACGAGGAATATGCAATAGTGTCATAATGTCTTCGAAAGGGAAAGTACTCACCTTTTCAGCTGCTGAAAATAAAGCTATGTATAGATCCAGTGGAGGGTGACTGGTCCGTTAACGAGTTCCGAGAAGACCCCCAGCTGTGTTAGCCCAGGTACACAAAGGCTGCTTGTTGTTACTCGCTAACCGTCTGGATGGTTGCTAGACAATACACGATATTCTAAGAACACTTGACAATTTAAAACCAAACAAAATACATGACCTCACAATAAACATCAAAATCAAGATGACACAAAGGTGCATGATATCTCAAAACCATGACACAAAAAGTCAATTACATCAATAAATTTAAAATAAATACAAAGTTCCTACAAGGTCAAACAGGAAGTGTCGAAGGGTCCTTGTCTGTCGCCGAACAATAGGAGTTAAGCCGAGGAGCAGTACAAAAGAGGAGTAGGAGTGGTATGCAAATAGTGACCGACCAGGTATATGCTGATGGCCTCAGGCAAAGATATAGCTCGACAGAGATGTCAAGTATTCACGACACACTCGCATACGAGAAAAAGGCCACGGGTGTCTCCTGTCTTGTCACAGGAATAAATGAAAAGGAAGCACACGAATTAAGATCAGAATAGGCTCACATGCTAGGTTGGCTATTAAGGAGCTCGGGCATCCAATTAAAATAAAAGGAAAACAAAAATACAACATTATAGCGAGGCGAAATTCACAAGATCATTTGACAAATTTTTTCAACTGCGTCACGTGGGCCGAAGTCACTGAATTATCGTGATCGTCCACTAACTCAACTGAGACAGGATTTAAAAAGCGTGAAATAGTCTTGGGAGTTGACCAACGTAAGGACAGCTTACTGGAAATTTGTTTGGTAGCGTCACTCAAAGGATGTAAACGACACAAAACTTTGTCCCCAATTTGAAATTTAACATCATGACGGCCTAAGTTGTAACGCTTCGCTACTCTGGCTTTTGCTTTCTTGAGGTGACCGGTAGCGATGGCCCATTTTTGAGCAACAGAGGTGGTGTGAGAAGGTTCGGAAAGATATTCAATATTCCATTTGAGCAGCAAGGGGTCGACAAGCGCTCGGCCTAGGAATAATTCAGCTGGAGTAGTTTGAACGGACGAATGGAAAGAGGTATTGAACCCGAGACTGAAATACTGTAGGTTCGTATCCCAGGAGGTTTGATCGGCATTGTGAAAAGCGGACATACAAGCCTTCAAGTTTTTGTGAAAACGCTCTACGTGATTTCCCTGCGGTCGATACGGTGACAAGAAAATATGTTGGATGCCCCAGTTAAATACCATAGTTTCAAAAGCTTTGGAACGGAATACAGAGGCGTTATCTGACACAAGGTACTTGGGAGGACCAAAAACTCCAAATATATATCTAGACAAGAAATGGATAGTAGTCTGAGAAGTGATATTCTTTACTGGGAATAACCAAACAAACTTCGAAAAACCATCAATGACAGTTAAAATGGCTTGATTGCCAGATTTTGATCTCACGACTGGACCAAAGTAATCAATGAAAAGGCGTTCGCCGGGACGAGTGACGATACCAGCTTGGTGGAAGCCTACACGAGTGTTCTGGGCAGGTTTAGAACGCTGGCAGGTTAAACATCTTCTGACATGAGCAAAAGCATCTACTTTAATTGAGGGCCAATAAAATTCACCGGATATCTTACGGAAAGTGCGCTGCATCCCTGCATGAGTTCCCAGTGCAGAATCATGATAATATGTCAAAAGTATATCACGTACTGCTAATGGAGCAAAAATTCTAAATTTAGAAGAGTTAGGAAGAACATAGCCAATAACATCATTTCGAACACAAAAGTTGCTTACTGCCGGATCTTGGTTTGCAATTTTTGCACGGAGGTCAGTGCAAAATGGATCCTCAGACTGGAATTTCCGGATATCCACAAAAGACCAAGGACAATGTTGCAATAGGAAAATATTTTCTTGAAGTGGTGTACTGATAGAAACGCTCTCGATTGGAGTCCTAGGGGTCTCTTCAAACATGCGTGACAGGCAGTCAGCTACCGGGTTCTCGCTCCCTTTTACGTGGATGATATCAAACTTAAAAGATGACAACCTCAAAATCCACCTGTTGATGCGTCCAAGCCTTTTCACGTGAGAAAGACTCCATTTCAAAGCCTCATTGTCGGTAAAAACAGTAAAGTGACGGTGTTCCAAAAAGGTCCTGAATTTTTCACATCCAAATACCACAGCAAGACTTTCCTTCTCGAAAATTGAGTAACGTCGTTCATGTTGATTTAACATACGACTCGCAAAGGCCACTGGTGCAAATTTTCCATCCACACGCTGGCTCAAAACACTAGAAATGGCCAAATCACTGGCGTCACAATGTAAAAAGAAAGCTGATTCGAAATCAGGCGTGTGCAGTACTGGTGCTGACATAAGGGCTTCCTTCAAAACATTGAAAGCTTTGTCCTGTTCTGGTCCCCACACAAATTTCACATTCTTCTTTTTGAGAGCATTTAGAGGTGCCGAAATGTCAGAGAAGTTTTTGATAAAACGAGAATAGAACGTGAACATACCCATTACTCTTCTCAAGGCCCTAACTGTGGTGGGTACAGCTAACTGCTGAATGCAATCTGCGCGCTCGGGTATGACACGGATACCATCGGCTGACAGAATGTGACCCAGAAATTTAATTTGAGTGCAGCCCAAAGAGGTCTTTTTTGGATTGATAGTGAGACCGGCCTTCCTGAGGCGGGAGAAAACTTCCCTAAGATGAACGACATGTTCCTCAAAAGATCTGCTGTACACGACTAAATCGTCAAGATAATTAAATACAAAATTGAACTTCAGGTCTCCCAAGATGTCGTCTAGCACGCGACTGAGGACTTGCGCACCAACAGCTATACCCATCGGTAGGCGCTTGAAATTATATAATCCGAAAGGGGTGTTAAAAGCAGTGAAGTCGCGACTCTCAGCATCCAAAGAAATCTGATAATATGCACTATTTAGATCAATCATCGAATACACATTGGCCCCGTGGAAATGCTGAAAAGCACTCTCAATAGTAGGCAGTGGGAAATTATCAGACTACCTTCTTGTTCAATTTTCGGTAGTCTACGACTAGCCGGTACTCGCCCTCTTCTATCTTGGGCGGCCCCAGCTGTGTCCGGCATTGCTTCCACTTACTTGTGCCGGGCTCCTCTCTTTCTTCTTTCCTGTCGACCTTCCTTGGTCAACTCTTGTTCTCTTCCGACTCCGACAGTATTAGGGTATCCGAGGCCTAGGGAGTCTCTTCCTTTCCCGCCTTAATTGGCCCTTGTCTCATCTTTCCTGATACCCTCCTTCTGTGAGGGGTCAGCCTTCTTGTTCTTTTCCTTTTACCTCCTGCCTTGTGCTCAAGGCCCTTAAGGAGGCACGGTGTATGTAGCCCCACCACTCCTGGTGCACCATCGATAATGCTACACCCTCAGGGGCTCACGGCTGGTGAGTTCGGGAGTTGGCGACCCCGAGGGATTCCTGAGCTGGGTCCGTTTTCCCCTTTTGTCCCTTCCCTTTGGGGCGGACCTTCTCCTCTCTCCCCTCCCCTCTCCTCTCCTCTTTTCCTTCTATTTCCTTTTCTCTTTAAGATTCCCGCACTGTTTTTGTTACTCGAATCACCGTGTATCTAAATTCCCTTTTAGCGATTTTTAAGGCATTTTTGATCTATGTTGCATTTTGTAAGTTTTTTCGATCTAAATTACATCTCGCGATTGTTTTCAACCTCAATTGCATTTTGTAAAGATTGACAATCTAAATTGCTTTTTAGTAAGTCTTTCAATGCAGGTTGCGGGGCCTTTTAGTGAGTATTTTGAATTTCAATTGCATTTTGTAAGTATTTTCAACCAAAACCGCATTTCGCACGAATTTTGAATCTAAATTGCATTTTGTTTGGTGGGCATTTTGCACATATTTTGATTCTCAATTGCATTTTGTGGGTATTTTGAATCTAAATTACATTTGTCAAGTATTTTCAGTCTAAATTGCTTTTTGTAAGTATTGTCAATCCACATGAGTCGTTTGAATCTACCGTACATTTTGTAAGCATTTTCAATTTCAATTGCATTTTGTAAGGATTTTGAATTTCAATTGCACTTTGTGAATAATTTGGACTGGAACTGGGATAGGGCTTATTTCAATCTGAATTGCATTGTGTATTTTCAATTTCAATTGCATTTTGTAAGTATTTTGATTTTGAACCTCAATTGCATTTTGTACGTATTTTCGATCTCATTTGCATTTTGTAAGTATTTTGAATTTCAGTTGCATTATGTACGTATTTCGACGCTACATTGCATTTTGTACGTATTTTGAATCTAGCCTACGTTTTGTGGGTCTTTTTCAATGTATTCTTTTTGTGCACCTTTTCGTTCTAAATTCCCTTTTGTAAGACCATATTGTGAGTTGTTTCCATCTGAGTTCCTTTTTGTACGTATTTTCCGTCTCAGATAATTTTGTTCTGGTTTCCATTTCATTATCATTTTCGCTATCACCCAGATCATAAGGGGCCGATAACCTCGATGTTAGGCCCCTTAAAACAACAATTATCATCATCATATTTCAATCTTAATTGCATTGTGTATTTTCAATTTCAATTGCATTTTGTAAGTATTTTGAACCTCAATTGCATATTGTACGTATTTTCGTTCTCATTTGCATTTTGTAAGTATTTCGACGCTACATTGCATTTTGTACGTATTTTGAACCTAGCCTTCATTTTGTGGGTATTTTTCAATCTATTCCTTTTGTGAATCTTTTCGTTCTAAATTCCCTTTTGTAAGAACATTTTGTGAGTCGTTTCAATCTGAGTTCCTTCTTGTAAGTATTTTCCGTCTTACTTAATTTTCGTTCTGGTTTCCGTTTCATTATCATTTTTGCTATCACCCAGATCATTAGGGGCCGATAACCTAGATGTTAGGCCCCTTAAAACAACAATTATCATCATCATCATCATCATCATCTTTCTTGGGAATTAAGAAGGCAGGAGACCCATAAGCTGATTTGGAAGGAACCACTACTCCCCGATCTTGCAAATTATTCATATACTTTTTCATGGCCAAGAGCTTGGGCGGATTACAAGGAAATGGAGGACTTCGAACATGTACATTGTCGCTCAAGTCAATGTGGCATTCGTGATTTACAGCAGAACCTAAATCTTCAGTGAGGACATCAGAAAATTCCTCAACTAAATCGTTCAGAGTATCACGTTGCTCGGACATCAAAGTTAATGGAGGATGTACGGAAAATACAGGAGACACATCAACATAGTTAGAAGTACATTCTTCAAAGGGGAACATTTTATCTGAGCGAAATTTGAAACAAAATGAATCGTTAATAAAATGCAACTGCATACCAGTTGTATGCATAAAGTCAATTCCTAAAATACATTGAGTGGAGTGATTGTTAACCACATGAAAAACATGTTTCCAAGAAAATCCGTGAATTTTAATGCGACATAGAATAGTTTCGGCAACGTCGATAACTGACGATCCCGCAGAGAGGAACTGACATTTATTCTGTATGGGGTGTTTTTGCGAAGATCGAATGCTATCTGCCACTGAACGGTGGATGAAACTTCTGGTGGCGCCTGTATCCAAAATAGCAGGTGCCGAGACATTATCGAAATTTACTGAGACTCCTGGTTGTAACACAACATCAAAATTAGATGCATTTTCAAGTTTGGATGGAGGACTGCTCCGGGAGTCGAACTCAGAACACCTCCCTATGAGTTTTCCTGGTTGGAATTACAATTCGGACAGGAACGGGTCGTGACCTCATTCATCCCACAGCCAAAACAGAATTTTCGGCGTTTTAAAGAACACATTTTAAAATGATGTCCAAGTTCATTACAGTTCCAACAAGTTATGCGACCAGAAGAAACATTGCGTGTGATTGTTGTTGGGTTGTGTGTAGTCCTTTCACGGGAAACAGCAGAAGAATTACGAGCCACAGAAGGGCTTGGATTAGAATTCCTAGAAAGGGACTCAGCACGGCGAGCAGACGGCTTAAACCGTAAGGTGTCGTCTTTTTTTCGGTCGACAGCTGGGCTAGACAGTGTTGTCTGGGGGTTGTAGGCTAACTCGGGGAAAATTGTATTATCGGCTCTTGGAGGTGGAGTATAGTTCGAACAGGCTCGTGCATTTAATTCATACTCACGGCCTTGCGATATTATGTCCTCGATGGAAAAAACGGATGTACGCCGAATGAAGTATTTATAAGTGGGATTTAAATCCCTGTATATAATTTCCAACAGATCCCTGGGATGAAAGGGTTGGGGGAGGTTCGCTGCTAACAGACGGACTGAGGTTACATAATCGTCGATCATCTCCCCAGGAGCCTGAGTGCGGGAGTATATTTCTTGTTTGAGAGCGAAATCGAAATCTTGTGGCGTGAAACGGTCCTTAATACACCCAACAAATTCGTCCCATGACTTATAAAAATTTGGAGAAGTGCGATGCTACATCAGCGCTTTTCCAGACAAAAGAATAGGTAAGCAACGTATAATGCTGTCGGGATTAATATCGTGACAATGACACAATTCCTCCACACGTTGGATAAAACAAAAAACTGATGAGGTATTGTTTTCTCCGGAAAACGTCAAACCCCACCTACTCACTACTGATGCAACATTTACGTTGTGGCGAGCACTATTAACAGTGCCAACAGGGGCGATGGAGCGATCTAAAAGGGGAGGGTCTATCATTAGCAGGTCCTGTGGCGTATCTTGCAATAGTGGCGTGGGCATTGTTAAAGATTCAAAGCCCATAAAATTTAACTCCTTTTTGACGGGTGGGAATTCTGACTTAGACATGACAATAGACAAGGAGAAAAGTAAAACACTTTAACTTAGTAAAATAAAGGTCACTATACCGTAATGTGTCCTATTCCAGCGTTGCGAAGTACTCACTAACTTGTTGCACTCTTCACCTCGGAACTAGATTCTTTGGATGTCTTGTTCACTCGAGAAATGCTTTCACACTCCACACTTTCTTCGGGGATGGGGGAACAATTCAGTACCGGTATCTTAAACTCAGAAAGACAACATTGTAATAATTGCAAAAATAATATAAGTTTGGTAATTTAAAGGGGACGATTTCACGCGTAACCAATGCTCTGATTACCATTTGCACAGCTTTGAGCTTTTACGTTAAACAAAATAGCAGAGGCATGAGGAATACAGTGGAAGCGAAAACAACAACTTAAACAGGATCGCTAAGGAGCGGGGAAAGGATGTCTCTTTCGATGCGTGCTGGGCCCAAGATTCCGGATCGAAAGAAAGATACTTTCCAAAAAAGGAAACGAATGAATTGTTTAAAACAAATCAAAAGCGGAATTAAATTTATCTAATTGATCGAAGAACCCAGAAGCGTGTAGGTCGTGACTGCGTTACAGTACGAAGCCAAGACCGACGAAATCGAACGAGAGATGAGGGAACTTAAAATTACAAATGAAAGAGTACGAAACCAAAGTGAACTACTTACTAATGTATTTAAAGCAAACTAAAACAGGTGCGCATAAGAGTAAGGATTAATCTAAACACAAAATGAAAGGTAAACTTGAAGAGGTATTAAAATTACTTAATAACAAATAAAATTAATGACTAAAGATGGTACCCAAGAAAGGGGTACACAAAAATAATATCAAGAGAAAAGTGTATAAATGAACTTAAGCACAAACAAAGATGAAACAAGATTAATTAAAATGTACTTACAATCAATGTGCAACTAAACCGTAAGCGCGACTCGATAACCAAAATTTAAAATAAAAAAAAAAAAAGATAGAGAGTATGGACGGGTCGAATAAGAGAACACCTCTACTTACGAGGATGACCTGGACTAGAATGCCCCGCGCCAAGAACAGAACTAAAACGCTCATGATATTGTGAAATCATGGGGTAGGGGGTGAAAGTGGTGGGGATGGGAGGAGTGCGTATGTAGGAAACGGGGGTGGGGGATGACACGGAGTTACGTAATATAACGAAGCCAGAGGAAGCAACACAAAATTAACACATAAAAATAAAGGAAAATGAGCATTACATTAAATTAATTGACATTACCGGGACAGGAAATGAAAAGAAAAATCAATCAGCTAAGAAATATGCTTTGTAGGAAAATATAGGCTTACATAGAGGTAGTAATGTCTAAATATAACGGCATACGAAGAAACAAAGGAATTAAGGCATGGCGAATGGACAGTGACTAACACAAAGACCATCGCTCACACACTTTTCCTAAAACAGAGGGAAGGATCAACTTAGGAGGCGAAATGAGACATGGCTCCGTTACTCCAATGATACCTTGACCCAAAAAAAACAACTCTGATACGACAATCAAATGAAAGATGCCTCGAAAGATTGCACATCAGTTTGTGACGTAATACAGAGCGCTAGAAAGCCTCGCAGAAAAATAGCATATATTTCAGACCTGAGAGATTTGAGTAAAAATAAAACCGATTACATGAAAGGTAGGGATGACAAATAAACACAGAGGCTTCGCTAAACTAACGTAAACAAAGGCGAAGGGACTTGGGTTCATGGATCGAATTCACATCATCATAAGAAAGGGAAATTGTAAGTGAATCAAAGGAGACATAAAAATAAAATAAAAATATGGATAAACTGAAATTCAAAAATGATAGCATGCCAGATAAATCAAGTGATCGAATCGTACTTACGCTTAATTGCGTTGGGCACGGGCGAAAGCCCGACACACAAGGCTGTGACCGTTTCACATGACGGTCAGAAATGGAAGGAAGCCACCTTCTCTAAAGGAACGCAGTAACGCGCTCGAGAAAAATAAGTCGTAGAACACCCCCACTCCAGAACATAAAGGGGGCCAATGGGAGAAGCAAAGCTTAGCAACAAGTTATGCTTCAACCAATGGTAAAACTGTGTCAGTAGGGGTGAAAAGTTTCACCATCTGGTGAAACATTTACGCAGAATTACAAAGTTTGAACGCAGTAGGTGAGACAGAGAAACGTATGTCACAATAATGCGACATGAAGGAAATGATGATGATAATAATAATAATAATAATAATATGACAAAAAATAATGAACCTGATAAAAACGGTTCAACATGCGGTAAGGTACCACACGAAGCGGAAGAGTGCACAACACCGTATCAGTGCACTAATTGCCCTGGATTCCATTCTCCTCGGGACAGGAACTGCCCTGTCTTCCTGAGTAAGAAGAAAATCCAGGAGATCAAAACCCTGGATGGTCTCATCTCCCAGGAAGCCCTCAAGAAGGACCATGCCGCGATTGCTCCTTCGCATACGATTGATTATATATCCATAATACCAAATTTGGTCCCGGCGACCTCATCTTTTGTACCAGCTGTGAAACCTGCAACTGAGTTACCTGTTACGAAACCGGCACCTATGATTATAACGGAAAGCCCGAAGGTGACGTCAACTCCACCTTCGGCCAGCACGAAGGCTGCTCCGCCTGCACAGCAGGGGAGGAAGTTAGGTAGTTATTGTCATCCCCTAGCGTGACTCGGGGAGTAGTTTATGTCATCTCCCTCATCGTGACGATCTCCATCGTTAGGGAGTAGTTCAATATGTTGCAGCTTGTAAGCACATCTTAGCCTGAGTTATTATATCTGCCTCGTTACATACATCCCCTTGGAAGACAAGGCACTGGGAAGCTTGTTTCACTATTGTCAGTTTTGTGCATCCAAGTGAACAAGATGAAAGCTGACGCACAACGCTGTCAGTGCAATAAATTGCACTACTTCCGGATATAGTCATAACCTTAATAGGTTGTGGTTGAGCAGCAGGCTTAGATGGGATGTCAGAGACATCCATGACCTCGACAGTTAATGGTGGATCCTCTTCATCACCACGCGACGATTGATCAAATATAGTCCTGTTCAAGTTCGTGCGATCAATACGTCGTTCTTTCTGTTCCTCTCTGTACGTCAATGCACGATTCTTTGACGGTTTCACACTCTTCAATGGTTGGCGATGGTGCATTCCGCCAGAACTCAGAGAAGGCGCAGGTGAGGATGGTGCGTAAGTCGGTGACTGTGGCACGAAATCTGGTTCAGGTATCGCTACATTGCACATCTCCCACGATGACGATGCTGTTAAAACAGCACTGACTAGTTCCTGTGAATGTGGTTCTTCAGCCACTAATTCCTGTTCTTCTGTTATGGCAGGTGGTATACTGTCGTCATCTGAATGTTGAGTCTCCATGGTCTCATGTTCTTCCTGAGAGTTAGCACCTTGTATATACTGTAGGAACTCATCATGCTTGTTAGATATGCCAACAATTTGGATTGAGTACTTATCCAATTTCAACAAATACGGCAAGAGCTTGATTGTAGAGAATGGATGCGGATGTTATTAAAAAGTATTCAGTAACGTGAGTAAAATTTGTTGGTCGAAGCTGTAACTCATAGCAATACTTCAAGAACTGATGTTCTAAGTCAACCCCTTGTAGCGAATATCTATTCAGGACTTCTAGAACCTGAACTGCAGAAATGCAATAACTTAGCTCTTCTAGGCCCCCAGTGGCGGTGCCAGACGCCATAGTGTGGTCAACACTGAAAAATTGGTACGACAACTGGAAATGCAACTACTCCTAGTTTCTGTTCGAACACACACATATATATATATATATATATAAATACATATATGTATGAACAAGATCCAGTATGCCTGAGCTCTGATATCAGCGCTCAAACACCACTACCTTTGCACCTTCTATTTCATCCCTGGGACTATACTAGGGGACATAATTTGTAAAAATGAAATATGACTCGAAATACTATTTATCCTAAAGGGCAAGATTAGGACTGGGGTAAGATGGGGACATCCCTGTCTTACCCCAAACGTTACATGGAAACTAACAGAATAAAAATATCTTAATTCATTTCTGAATTACCACCTCAAGCTCAAAATAAATACATTAAGGTACAGTCTAATGGATAGTGTTCAAGTTCACATGTATTGCAATTCCCGCTTACCTCATCCAAGTCCAAAGGATACAGATCACAGCGGTGAGAAACAGTAAAATGGCCCCTCCACGCATACAGACAAGTCACATTGACTGCAATTCGCACGAACTGCCCTTCGAGCTATTTCTGTTTCAGGCTAGTGGCAGCACCATGGAGACAAAGAAACACCCACCCCATCTTACCCCGTGACCCCTTCCCCTACATAGGATATCGGTTTACATTCTCTCCAGTTATTTCTCTGAACTCCTTCGGAAAGTTTTTGCAACATGTATCTTCCTTCATGCAAGCTGAATGTTTAGTTATAACACCACAGGGGCCATGAATCATACATTGTGTTACTATTTGAAATAGCTTCGGATTGATGCCCTGATCAGGTATTTCGGCACTTACATACTTGTCGATGTCATCTTTCGTGCGAATTTTCGAACATGAATCGAGAGTAGGTAATGCATGAGCATCTGGAAGCCCTCGTTTCTGGAACTCGATAACGTAAATATAAGCCTGAACCTTTCCAGGATTGTTCCTTTTTAGAAGATCATCCAAAAGTTCCGTTAATTTCATTTCTAATACTCTCACCACTATGTCTGGTCTGTTTTCAGCCCTTTATAAGTCCTGCATTGCGTCTAAAATCTCAGGCCACATGGGATTACAGGTAAACACAATGCCACATTGCAAGCAGTACACATCCGACCAGTGCGTACTTGCTTTCGTTTTGTGATGCATTTGGCACATCTTCTCGTTGCTCACTCAGGCTGATGCGAAGATCCCTCGAGACGTAATGCCTTGACCACTTGCGGTTTTTTGTTTTAATGTCCACGGACTAGATTTTTTTGTCTTTTTCCTTGAAGACACAAGGCTGTAATTACCCAATCTCTCGAAACTTCCCTTCTGAATTCTTTCAGGGTGAGTTTTTTAAGTCCCAAGTGTTTGTAGATTATATATGCACTCGCAATGCTTGCATCTACGAAGTACCAGAACGTTCGGTGCCATGGCTTATGGCTCTTCCTGTCAATTTCATATGTCTTCTTCAGCTGATCAAACTTATCTAAATAAACAGTTTATACTACAATAGTAGTCTGGAACAGCTCTGGAGCAAGATATCATGGAATGGGAGCCATCTTTCTTTTTTCTTTTCACTTCAACAATATGGCTTGGATCGTGGAAGTTCGGCAAAATATGGACTACTCTTTTATCGTTCCATTTCATATAGCTTAGGCTTGTGTCACTGGTGGCCCAGTCATAATCTCCCCTCTTTAGTTCGTTATCATTTTTAAGTCTGGGTACCCCCCAGGGGCTCACATCTTGTGGGCGTGGGTTGGCGACCACGTGGCCCCAGCTGAGTCCGGCATTGCTTCCACTTACTTGTGCCGGGCTCCTCTCTGTCTTCTTTCCTGTCGACCTCACTTGGTCAACTCTTGTTCTCTTCTGACCCCGACGGTATTAGGGTATCCGAGGCCTAGGGAGTCTCTTCCTTTCCCGCCTTAATTGGCCCTTGTCTCATCTTTTCTGATACCCTCCTTCTGCGAGGGGTCAGCCTTCTTTTTCTCTTCCTTTTACCTCCTGCCTTGTGCTCTAGGCCCTTCAGGAGGCAGGGTGCATGTAGCCGCACCACTTCTGGTGCACCCTCGATAATGCTACACCCTCAGGGGCTCACGGCTGGTGAGTTCGGGAGTTGGCGACCCCGAGGGATTCCTGAGCTGGGTCCGTTTTCCCCTTTTGTCCCTTACCTTTGGGGCGGACCCTCTCCTCTTTCACTTTCCTATATGCCTTTCATGGCTCTCCTTCCTTCCAAGTCCCTCAATCCGCCTTCTCCGAGGGTTGAGGGCATTTCTTTTCCTTCTGTCCTTTTATTTGCCTTATTCTCCTTTAGTTTTCCATTTCTTCTTCTAGTATGTAGGTTAGTAGTTAGTTTTAGTTTTAAGTTCGCTTTTCATTTTCATCTTCACGATCACCCAAACCATCAGGGGCCGATAACCTAGATGTTAGGCCCCTTAAAACAACAATTATCATCATCATCATCTAAGTCTGGGTAAATTCTTTCGAATAGGGCTGACTGTTCCACATGCATGAACGTTAGCTTGTTTTAGATCTTGCAGAAGGGCAGGACTTGTAAAATAATTGTCAAAATAAACTTTATGGTCTTTGTCATGTAAGTCCTCCAGTAGTGTCTTGGAAACTCTTGCATCTAAGTTCTTCTCAACACTGTCTCCTTTCTTACCAGTATATACTCCAAATTTCCATGCATAACCTGACTCGTCAGCCAATAACCACACTTTATATCCCCTCTTCACTGGCTTCTTGGGGATGTACTGTTTTAGAGACGATCTTCCCTTAAACTTTATCATAGATTCATCAACGGAAAGTATTTCAGATGGACTGCAACAGCTAAAGGGTGGAATTCAGAGACATTTCTGGAGGACATCTAGAGCAGACCTTGACTAAGGAGGCCTTGAGGCTTCCTCCAATCTGAAGGTCTCCTTGAGAATGATTTTACCGTCAGAGTCATTTCCTTAAGGTATCCTTTCTCAAGGGATTCTCAAGGCTTTCTCAAGGCTTCCTCGAAAGTAAGATTTACTGGTACCAATCACATATGAAAAGTTTCACTAGTGTTATTCGAATAAGAATTAAAGCTGACGTGTCTTACAATATAATCTGATGTTGCATGATATTATCGTTGATATGTTAAACATTATAATTGATTGTCAGCTAGTCACGTATGATACATGTGTGATTAGCGCGTACTTATTTCAATATTACTTTTTGAGACTCTTGGCAACGGTCAGTGTAGCTTTTGTTTCCAGACAAGCTATGAAGCAATCTTCGCGCCCCGGTATTTCAAACCACAAGGAGTATAGAGTGGAGTAATATAGAAATTGTTGTGTGTAGAAGATACACATTTTGTTGTGCAAATCGTCCTCCAGTATAAAAATATACTCGAAAATAATAAGACGGTCGAAGTTACCGTGGAAAACAGAAGATGATGATGATGATAATTGTTGTTTTAAGGGGCCTAACATCTAGGCTATCGGCCCCTGATGGTTTGGGTGATCGTGAAGATGAAAATGAAATGTAAACTTAAAACTAAAACTAACTACAACCTACATACTAGAAGAAGAAATGGAAAACTAAAGGAGAATAAGGCAAATAAAGGACAGGAGGAAAAGAAATGCCCTCAACCCTCGAAGAATGCGGATTGAGGGACTTGGAAGGAAGGAGAGCCATGAAAGGCAGATAGGAAAGTGAAAGAGGAAAGGGTCCGCCCCGAAGGTAAGGGACAAAAGGGGAAAACGGACCCAGCTCAGGAATCCCTCGGGGTCGCCAACTCCCGAACTCACCAGCCGTGAGCCCCTGAGGGTGTAGCATATCTAGGGTGCACCAAAAGTGGTGGAGCTACATACACCCGGCCTCCTTGAGGGCCTTAAGCAGAAGGCAGGAGGTAAAAGGAAAAGAAAAAGAAGGCTGACCCCTCGCAGAAGGAGGGAATCAGAAAAGATGAGACAAGGGCCAATTAAGGCGGGAAAGGAAGAGACTCCCTAGGCCTCGGATACCCTAATACCGTCGGGGTCGGAAGAGAACAAGAGTTGACCAAGTGAGGTCGACAGGAAAGAAGACAGAGAGGAGCCCGGCACAAGTAAGTGGAAGCAATGCCGGACTCAGCTGGGGCCCCGTGGTCGCCAACCCACATCCCACTAGATGTGAGCCCCTGGGGGGAAAAACAGAAGAGAACATGCCAAAATATAACGGAGGCGTTCATCTGCATGCTTGGGCACAAGGTAAGATTTCCTCAATTTTCGTATTATTTCTGTAGTAAGACGCAACTGTTGATTATTTTAAAGCACCAATACGTCCAATATGCCTACTAAAAGGAACATTAATGAAAGAGTAGCAAAAACGTAAAGTAGTAGCCTACTTTTAAGGTTACCGTACCATGATCTATTAGAGTCTACGCGAAAAAAGCAACCAAAATCAGGAGGTATGCACCAAGTTTTAAATCATATAATGAAATGCACACAGACTTTGAAAGTACGTTGCTTTTTATGAAAATTTCGTTTCATTGTATGATTCTCTCCATTCAAGGACGTGGTATCTTCTCAGCTTGAAAGCTGCATAGTTCAAAGACATGCCAGGCAAGTTACCACTCATTGCAGCATACTCTAGGTTTTCATGCTGCATCTTTTAACATTAAAGTTCCCAGGGTATAATAAACTAACATGATGATGATGATGATGATGATGATGATTGTTGTTTTAAGGGGCCTAACATCTAGGTTATCGGCCCCTAATTATCTGGGTGATAGCGAAAATATTAATGAAATGGAAACCACAACGAAAATTAAGTGAGACGGAAAATACTTACAAAAAGGAACTCAGATTGAAATAACTCATAAAATGTTCTTACAAAAAGGAATTTAGAACGAAAAGATTCACAAAAAGAATAGATTGAAAAACACCCACAAAATGTAGGCTAGGTTCAAAATACGTACAAAATGCAATGTTAAGTCGAAATACTTACAAAATGCAAATTGAAATTGAAAATACACAATGCAATTCAGATTGAAATATCCCAGTTCCAATCCAATTTATTCACAAAGTGCAATTGAAATTTAAAATGAAATTGAAAATGCTTACAAAATGTACGGCAGATTCAAACGACTCGTGTGGATTGACAATACTTACAAAATGCAATTTAGATTGAAAATACTTGACAAAATGTTATTTAGATTCAAAATACCCACAAAATGCAAATGAGAATCAAAATATTTGCAAAATGCCCACCAAACAAAATGCAATTTAGATTTAAAATTCTTGCGAAATGCGGTTTTTGTGATGGTGGTGGTGGTGGTAGTGGGGGTGATAAGTAGTAGTCTACAGTCTAATTGACGTAACATTCAGGTCATTTTCCCGTAATATAATGATAATAATGAATAGGGAAACGGATATTTGCTAACTACTGTACTGACATATGTAATTTACAATCGAATTGAAAGATATGATTAGAAAGAGGAGGCAGTGAACTAAAAGACACTGCCTAGGGCCTACCACTTTTGGTGCACCCTAGATAATGCTACACCATCAGGGGCTCACGGCTGGTGAGTTCGGGAGTTGGCGACCCCGAGGGATTCCTGAGCTGGGTCCGTTTTCCCCTTTTGTCCCCTACCTTCGGGGCGGACCCTCTCCTCTTTCACTTTCCTATCTGCCTTTCATGGCTCTCCTTCCTTCCAAGTCCCTCAATCCGCATTCTTCGAGGGTTGAGGGCATTTCTTTTCCTCCTGTCCTTTATTTGCCTTATTCTCCTTTATTTTTCCATTTCTTCTTCTAGTATGTAGGTTAGTAGTTAGTTTTAGTTTTTAAGTTCGCTTTTCCTTTTTTTTTTCATTTTTTTTTCATCTTCACTATCACCCAAACCATTAGGGGCCGATAACCTAGATGTTAGGCCCCTTAAAACAACAATTATCATCATCATCATTCATTAGCTGTTCGAAAAATAGACACCAATAGTGTCGTCTCTTGTCGCATAGTGCCGTAGGAAAATATGCAGAGCAGTACGGTGTAGATTTGCGCCAAACGGTCTAAATGCAGGAAATGGGGTGGTCTGTCCGAAATTTTAAGTGACAGTGTTACCCCCAGGGGCTCACATCTAGTGGGCGTGGGTTGGCGATCACGGGGCCCCAGCTAAGTCCGGCATTGCTTCCACTTACTTGTGCCGTGCTCCTCTCTGTCTTCTTTCCTGTCGACCTCACTTGGTCAACTCTTGCTCTCTTCTGACCCCGACGGTATTAGGGTATCCGAGGCCTAGGGAGTCTCTTCCTTTCCCGCCTTAATTGGCCCTTGTCTCATCTTTTCTGATACCCTCCTTCTGCGAGGGGTCAGCCTTCTTTTTCTCTTCCTTTTACCTCCTGCCTTGTGCTCTAGGCCCTTAAGGAGGCTGGGTGTATGTAGCCCCACAACTTCTGGTGCACCTTAGATAATGCTACACCCTCAGGGGCTCACGGCTGGTGAGTTCGGGAGTTGGCGACCCCGAGGGATTCCTGAGCTGGGTCCGTTTTCCCCTTTTGTCCCATACCTTTGGGGCGGACCCTCTCCTCTTTCACTTTCCTATCTGCCTTTCATGACTCTCCTTCCTTCCAAGTCACTCAATCCGCCTTCTTCGAGGGTTGAGGGCATTTCTTTTCCTCCTGTCCTTTATTTGCCTTATACTCCTTTATTTTTCCATTTCTTCTTCTAGTATGTAGGTTAGTAGTTAGTTTTAGTTTTTAAGTTCGCTTTTTCTTTTTTTCATCTTCACGATCACCCAAACCATCAGGGGCCGATAACCTAGATGTTAGGCCCCTTCAAACAACAACAATCATCATCATCTTTCTCGCAGGGTTCCAAAGGGCAAATATACAAATTTTGGTTGAGATTGGTGAAACGGGGTGGATTTGAGCCAAAGGGCCTTAATGCAGAGAATGGAGTGGTCTGTCCGCAATTTCAAGCAGACAGTGTTACTCGCAGGGTACCAAAGGGTAAGTATACAAATTTTGGTTCTGATCGGTGAAACGGTGTAGATTTGTGCCAAGGGGCCTAAATGCAGGGAATGGGGTGATCTGTCCGCAATTTCAAGAGGACAGGGTTACCCGAAGGGTTCCAGAGGGTAAATATATAAATTTTGGTTCTGATCGGTGAAACGGTATAAATTTGTGCCAAAGGGCCTAAATGCAGGGAATGGGGTGGTCTGTCCGCCATTTCAAGCAGACAGTGTTACTCGCAGGGTTCCAGAGGGTAAATATACAAATTTTGGTTGAGATAAGTGTAACGTTGTAGATGTGTGCCAAAGGGCCTAAATGCAGGGAATGGAGTGTTCTGTCTGCAATTTCAAACAGACAGTGTTACTCGCAGGGTACCAAAGGGTAAGTATACAAATTTTAGTTCTGATCGGTGAAACGGTGTAGATTTGTTCCAAAGGGCCTAAATGCAGGAAATGGGGTGGTCTGTCCGAAATTTCAACTAGACAGGGTTACCCGCAGGTTTCTAAAGGGTAAGTATACAAATTTTGGTTCGGATCGGTGAAACGGTGTTTTTTGTCAAAGGGCCTAAATGCAGGAAATGGGGGGGGGGGGGGTCTGTCGGAAATTTTACGTGGACCGTGTTATTCACAGGGTTACAAAGGGTAAGTATACAAATTTTGGTGGAGATCGGTGAAACGGTGTAGATTTGGGCCAAAGGGCCTAAATGCAGGGAATGGGGTGGTTTTTCGGAAATTTCAAGTGGACAGGGTTACTCGCAGGGTTCCAAAGGTTAAGTATACAAATTTTGGTTCAGATCGGTGAAACGGTGTGGATTTATATACATAACAGACAAACAGACAGACAAACAGACAAACATTGAGCTTTATATATATAGACTAGCTATTTTACCCGGCGTTGCCCGGGAGGTGTTTTTACTTGTTATAGAAAGATACATGCCAATATATTTCGCAAAGTATATTCACTTTGCCCCTAAATGAGTTTAAAAGATAGTTCTCCTGGGTTCTGAAGTCAATCAAGTGCAATATTAACTCAGTGAAAATCTAGGCGAAAGGTACTGTGGAGTGCAATAAGGTAGTAGAGAATGCATCAATAACAAACAAAAAAAAAAGGGGTGGGTGGGCTGTATATGCACATTTCTCAAGGACCTAGTCTCACAGTTACAGTACTTTCCTGATAGTCTTCATCTTTGTTTTAATGGGTGTAATTTAGACGTTTTATTCACATAGTGCTCTTTAATTTTTAAATTGTTGCAACTACCTTTTTGAAAGGAAACAATATTTAAATTATTCAATGTTTGGAATATAAAGTCATCATTCTGGAGTCGAATATGCTTACGATTTTTAACCCCGCACATATGGTGTGATTAATGAGAAATGGCTTATTCATGTACATAAGTCAGTGTGTAGGCTACTATAGCTGCATATTAGGGAATAGTATTGCTGTATTTCCATGCCTATTATCTCATATTGGCGGCTTCGGTGGCGTATTTGGTAGCATGCTGAGCTTCTATGCCTAAGGTCGCGGGTTCAAACCCGGCCGAAGTCATCGGATTTTTGAAGAGCTTTAAAAATCCCTCAGTATGCCATCCTTCGGAGGGGAAGTAAAGCCGGTAGGTATATGTCATAGATTTATGTGGTGTAAAAGAACCTTCCATTAACTACACTCATGTGAAGGTAAAATTTGTAGGTTAAATTTGATTAACGCTATTAAGTTCCAACGTTCACCGTCAGGTTGTGGTTGCGGTGGTATCTATTAGCCAAGTTTGCAGCTAGGTGTCGTTGAGGGTAGCATTTGGTAGCAAGTAGGAACTATTTAAAACTGACTTATCTGTAGTCCTTACCTGAATTACATGAAACACACAATAATACAGCCATCACAATTAACACCTGTTATCAGGCAGATTCTACACACATCCAAAGTACACGGGGCTGCATGACCGCGTTGTCGCAGCCCCTAAACAAACAGAGGAACCATCCAACCTACCCCCCTAAGGGTGGGGGGTTTATAATTCGCCCACGGTGTCCCCTGCCTGTCGTACGAGGTGACTAAAAGGGGCGACTTTGGCTATTCCTTTAGGTTTCCGGCTTGACTTGCGAATTGGACCTCCCGTGGGTGGGAGGGATGGAATACACTCACAGGTATACCCTGCCAGTCATAGAAGGCGACTAAAAGGGTTTCTTGGCCCAGGTCCTCTTTACGGGTTTGACTGCCAGCTCTAAACGCCCCACTTTGTACGATATAACTCCCATTAGGTTATATCGCACGCCTTTTCCGTTCATGTTTTTGAGGTCTGGCACTCAAAATTAATATGTGCGTGCTGTCAGGGGAAGGGCCACCTAAGTGTGCGACTACGCTCGAGAGCCTGTTCGGTCTGGCCACACCGACAGGTGGGTGCGCCATGTACCCTGCAGTAGTATCCGCCTTAGGCTACGTCCTAGGTGCGAGCGTCTAGCGTGCACGCGCTTCCACGCGCTACTAGTTGACGCGCTTCCATGTGTCCATTGTCGTAGCTACCAGGCTAATAGCACGATGACAACTGCTAGGAGAGCAAGCCTTATGTTTCTCGTGGAGAACAATGCGTTAGAAAATTGAGTTGGTGAATACGCGGCAAAGCAAGTATTTTATATTGAAAAGCCGGCATCAGTTAGGGGAGTTCCATCACCTCTATAATGAGCTAAAACCTGACCACAATACATTTTTTGAATACTGCAGAATTTTACCTGCAACGTTCGATTACATAGTGGAGCTTATTTGACCACACCTTTTCACAGTACCACTAATTTTCAGAAACCAATATCTCTGGAAGGAACACTTTTTGTTACTTTGAGGTAAGATAGTGGAATGAGCTGTGCTGGCTGCCGAAGCCTGTCGCACTCCTCTGGAGCAATGATTAAATGAATGACAGATGAAATGAAATGACAGTGGAGAGTGTTGCTGGAATGAAATTTTGACAGGGAAAACCGGAGTAGCCGGAGAGTAACATAATATTCTCACAATGTTCATTACACTTATTGAATCAAACAATTAAAATCAATGTATGTCAGATGATAGCTTGCATTGTCGGTTGAAGTTAAGGCTGAGAGTGAAGAAGGAGAAGGATGACTAAAATTACTTTGCATCTCAAGAGTGTTTAACTCGTTGAAGAGCATATTCTGAAACTGTGATCTTAAACTGAGTTTCTCTAAAAAGAGGAAGTTTTTTCATGTATGGCAACAAATATTTGAAGAAGTTAAGATCATCATACTCCTCTTTCTCTTTATCTCTATGGTTAAACATCCACTCCATTTTTTCTTCTCTAATTGTACCATTTCCTGCCGATAGTCTAATGTTTTTGGTCTATTCCTTATCGGAGGATTTGGAGCTTCAGGTGCAACTGTAGGATCTGAATCAACAACCACTGAGGCATCGTCTAGGCTGTTCTCATCTGACTCATCTTCTGTTTGTGGGTTGTCTTCAACTGGAATATTTCCAGATGTTTTCTTCGGTTCCGTGATATCCTTAAGAAATTCCATGACCTTGAAATGTACCCACCATGGTGTAGGTGTTGGGGCAGGGTCTCCCGTTCTGGGGTTTCCTGTTTTCTTAACTTCTTTTCTGAAGTTATCCCTCAGGCTTTTCATTTGGACTTGCTAACCTCCTCTGTAAAGAAATGTTATATTAGTTTTTATACCTTTCATAATTTGTTAATAACTTCATTTTTGGTCCGTATGAATGTTTAATACATAGATTGGAGGAAAGTGTATTGAACAGGGGGACCAATTTCCCCAATCTATGCAATTGTAGAGTATTTTCATTTCTCTTGACCACTCACCTTAACGTTTTCTCTCACATCTAAGTACATTTTACTACATATTAGTGTACCGTATATATTTCTGACCAGCCTCTGATGTCGACATTTTGCTAGCACACTGCCGAATGTACAATCGCGGACAAACTTGTTTGGTAGCTGCTTCCTACTCGAGAGCGTTGGTAGCGCTGCCTGGGAAGCACGCGCGCGAGAACGCTCTAAGACCGCACAGACACATGCGATAGTGTGTGTTTGTCCGCATCAAGCAGGTAGCGCGTGAAAGCGCGTGCACGCTGGACGTTCGCACCCAGGACGTAGCCTTACAACGCAGGTACCCGCACAGCTGCATGCCTGTCTGTTAGGTAGTCAGCCCGAAGGCTGGTTGGATCCTCAAAAAGCACCGCCGTTACGTTATGTGAGTCCCCCCAGGGGCTCACTTCTAGTGGGCGTGGGTTGGCGACCACGGGGCCCCAGCTGAGTCCGGCATTGCTTCCACTTACTTGTGCCGGGCTCCTCTCTGTCTTCTTTCCTGTCGACCTCACTTGGTCAACTCTTGTTCTCTTCCGACCCCGACGGTATTAGGGTATCCGAGGCCTAGGGAGTCTCTTCCTTTCCCGCCTTAATTGGCCCTTGTCTCATCTTTTCTGATTCCCTCCTTCTGCGAGGGGTCAGCCTTCTTTTTCTTTTCATGTTATCTCCTGCCTTCTGCTTAAGGCCCTCAAGGAGGCCGGGTGTATGTAGCCCCACCACATTTGGTGCACCCTAGATAATGCTACACCCTCAGGGGCTCACGGCTGGTGAGTTCGGGAGTTGGCGACCCCGAGGGATTCCTGAGCTGGGTCCGTTTTCCGCTTTTGTCCCTTACCTTTGGAGCGGACCCTCTCCTCTTTCACTTTCCTATCTGCCTTTCAAGGCTCTCCTTCCTTCCAAGTCCCTCAATCCGCCTTCTTCGAGGGTTGAGGGCATTTCTTTTCCTACTGTCCTTTATTTGCCTTATTCTCCTTTAGTTTTCTATTTCTTCTTCTAGTATGTAGGTTAGTAGTTAGTATTAGTTTTAAGTTCGCTTTTCATTTTCATCTTCACGATCACCCAAACCATCAGGGGCCGATAACCTAGATGTTAGGCCCCTTAAAACAACAATTATCATCATCATCATCATCGTTATGTGAGTATATACCCACAAAAACCCAAGGCAGCGCTATATTGAGGCATTCTAGGCAAGAAGAGGAGTGAGGTAGCTCTAGTATATGCCAAGGGATATATGCCTGTATGGCATGTCAAACATCGGACCCCCGGGCTATGCCTTCCAAGCTAGGCGGGCCTTGCCTTGGCTGGGTAGTGCCTAGAGAGACAGCCCGTGATAGGCGTCGGTGGCATTCATGGAGGAAGAAATGGCCATTGGAAATGATGATGATGATGATAATTGTTGTTTTAAGGGGCCTAACATCTAGGCTATCGGCCCCTGATGGTGTGGGTGATCGTGAAGATGAAAATGAAATGTAAACTTAAAACTAAAACTAACTAATAAGGAAAAGAGGAAAGGATTGGAGAGGAGAGGGGAGGGGAGAGAGGAGAGGGGAGAGAGGAGAGGGTCCGCCCCAAAGGGAAGGGACAAAAGGGGAAAACGGACCCAGCTCAGGATTCCCTCGGGGTCGCCAACTCCCGAACTCACCAGCCGTGAGCCCCTGAGGGTGTAGCAGTATCTAGGGTGCACCAGAAGTGGTGGGGCTACATACACCCTGCCTCCTTAAGGGCCTTGAGCACAAGGCAGGAGGTAAAAGGAAAATAAAAGAAGGCTGACCCCTCACAGAAGGAGGGTGTCAGGAAAGATGAGACAAGGGCCAATTAAGGCGGGAAAGGAAGAGACTCCCTGGGCCTCGGATACCCTAATACCGTCGGGGTCGGAAGAGAACAAGAGTTGACCAAGTGAGGTCGACAGGAAAGAAGACGGAGAGGAGCCCGGCACAAGTAAGTGGAAGCAATGCCGGACTCAGCTGGGGCCCCGTGGTCGCCAACCCACGCCCACTAGAAGCGAGCCCCTGGGGGAGCCATGGGAAAAAAGCGCAACTTCCCCCAACAGGGTGGTCCCCCACCCAAGTCTTTAAATTTTGATTCCCCAAGGGGTTCTACTCCTTGGGAACACTCTGTACGTTCGAATCTGGGTGCTAATACCCCCAAGTTTCTGGTCGCGACCAGAATCGATGGGGATGATTTCAAGCTGGTCAAATCGATTTTGTTTTCTCGCCACATAAAAGTGTCTATGGTGAGCTTGAGAAAGTACGAAAGATGAGAAACGGTAGCTTGTTGCTCAAGACCAAAACGGCTGAGCAGGTCGACAAACTTTTGACGTGTGACCACTTTGGCGAAATTCCCGTCAAAGTGGAAAAACATAAGTCTCTCAATCAGGTCCGGGGAGTTATCCTCCATACGGACCTGATTCTGAATACTGACGAGGAACTGAAGGAGGATATGAAGCAACGTCACGTGACCGTTGTCCGGCGCGTTACGCGCAAGGTCAACGGTCAGGACGTTGACACGGGTGCTTTCATCATTTCCTTTGAGTGCTCAGTACTCCCGGAGAAGGTTAAGGTCACAAGCTATCGTTGTGATGTTAGGCCGAACATTCCACCTCCTATGCGATGTTATAAGTGCCAGAAGTTTGGGCACATGGTATCTCGTTGCTCAAACTTGGCAATCTGTGGAACGTGTGGTAAGGTACCTCATGATGACGAGGAGTGCACAAAGCCCTATCAGTGCACCAATTGCTCTGGATTTCATTCTCCTCGGGACAGGGACTGTCCTGTGTTCCTGAGTGAGAAGAAAATCCAGGAGATCAAAACCCTGGAAGGTCTCTCTTACCAGGAGGCTCGCAAGAGGTACCACACTACGATTGCTACTGCTCCCACGATTGATTATCGTAAAATTCTACCTGGCCTGATTCCATCAACCTCATCTTTTGTACCAGCTGTGAAACCCTCAGTCTTGACTCCCACGATCCCGAGATCAGCACCAGAGAACTGGACTATCAGCTCGAAGGTGGGTCCTGTCCCTCCTCCAACCACCAAACAGACTGTGCGGGCGAAGGGTCCTCCGATCGCACAGCAGGGGGGAAGTCCAAGATATCTCCCCCACCCCAACGGTCGGCGAAAGCCGCGCCTAAGCCGGCGGAGGCGGCATCGTCGACCAGGGCCAGGAGTAACTCTCTTGGCCCGTTTAAACTTAGGAGAGAGGCGGAGAAGACGGGATCACGTACCGCGCGATCCCCTCCTCCTCCGAACAAGTGGAAGCCATCCGCCCCACCAGCTGCGGATACTTCTGCGCCTGGGGACCTTCCGGTCCCCAGGTCTGCGCGCTCCCCATGGATGTCCCCCCGCCGCAAACATGCGTCCCGGAAATCTCCGCTCCAGGTCCCCACACGAGGACATGGAGCTTGTGCTCACCTAATAATGGTTAAGTTGTACCTTGCTACTTCTTTTCGTTAGTTTCAATTTTCACACTATGGCACTGTTACAGTGGAATTGCAACAGTTATGACAGGCATTTGACTGAGCTCCGTCAGCTCATAGTAGTTAGTTTTAAGTTTGCATTTCATTTTCATCTTCACGATCACCCAAACCATCAGGGGCTTATAACCTGGATGTTAGGCCCCTTAAAACAATAATTATCATCATCATCTTTTCTCCGTGACTTCTTTTGTTGAGAGTTCATTTTCCGTTCCTTCAGCTGGTTGGTGATGTTAAAATTTGCGAATCCTGTGTTTTCCTTCTTTTTGTTCCAGATGTAGACGTTGACGGTACCGAACTTAGCTCAGCAAAAGTAGTTTGTGTTGAAGGTAGCGCGTTTTCTGGCATCTCAGTGGACGTGGATTGAACTTGTGGTGTTGCGTTTATTTGTCCTCCTCCTTCTTCCATCTCCACATGGACACTGCCTGGCAGGAAGACATGTTCTGACAGGCGATTCGGATTGAATGGATATATTTCGCAGCTCTCGAAGCCGTGAACTGCATTCCCTACTGAGGCTGCTCGGTTCCAGGTCTGGGAAAATATTCCACCAAATGCCACCTTATTGATACCCTTTCCGGGATTTATTTTGACATACAGTCTGCATGCATCGGTGTAGAATGTTTTTAGAGGACCAAAACTTGCTACGTCTAAGGGCTGGAGTTTGTGTATGCTGTGTGGGGGGACAGGCAAAGAAGAAATACATTGTTCTTTGCTGCCTTCTCCAAAGTTGGAGGATCTGAGCAATGAGATCCATGACCATCAAGAACTAACAGAACAGGGCCGGGAGGTTTCATACTAATAAAATGGTCAAGAAACTCTGAAAACTGTTCCCATTTCATGTAACCGGATTCGGAGAGAACTACTTTTGTTCCCGGAGGCATTCCAGTTTCATAGCCATCATTGTACCTCTGTCCTTTCATAACAACAAACGGCGGTATATAATTTCCTGTCGCAGAAACGCAAACTATGACACTGACTGTTTCCCCCTTCTTACAGTTAGTTTGATAAACTACATCTTTCTTGCCACGTTGAGATATGACTTTCTTTGGTTTGTAGATTAACTGCAAGCCTGTACATCACAGTTGAAAATCTGCCCTGGTTTATCCCAAAGATTATTGTCTTCAAGCAACTTGCATAAGTTGTTATAAAATCCCTTTACCTTCTCCTTATTCATACCTTTTGCACGTGCAAAAGATAAAGCCTCGGCAACGCGCACACTCAAAATTTAGTGATGAGAAAGGAATCCCCTTACCCAGTCAATCCCAGCCATTTGCTCGACCCCCCAGGGGCTCACTTCTAGTGGGCGTGGGTTGGCGACCACGGGGCCCCAGCTGAGTCCGGCATTGCTTCCACTTACTTGTGCCGGGCTCCTCTCTGTCTTCTTTCCTGTCGACCTCACTTGGTCAACTCTTGTTCTCTTCTGACCCCGACGGTATTAGGGTATCCGAGGCCTAGGGAGTCTCTTCCTTTCCCGCCTCAATTGGCCCTTGTCTCATCATTTCTGATACCCTCCTTCTGTGAGGGGTCAGCCTTCTTTTTGTTTTCCTTTTACCTCCTGCCTTGTGCTCAAGGCCCTTAAGGAGGCAGGGTGTATGTAGCCCCACCACTTCTGGTGCACCCTAGATAATGCTACACCCTCAGGGGCTCACGGCTGGTGAGTTCGGGAGTTGGCGACCCCGAGGGATTCCTGAGCTGGGTCCGTTTTCCCCTTTTGACCCTTCCCTTTGAGGCAGACCCTCTCCTTTTTCACTTTCCTATCTGCCTTTCATGGCTCTCCTTCCTTCCAAGTCCCTCGATCCGCCTTCTTCAAGGGTTGAGGGCATTTATTTTCCTCCTGTCCTTGATTTGCCTTATTCACCTTTAGTGTACCATTTCTTCTTCTAGTATGTACGTTAGTAGTTAGGTTTAGTTTTAAGTTCGCTTTTCATTTTCATCTTCACGATCACCCAAACCATCAGGGGCCGATAGCCTAGATGTTAGGCCCCTTAAAACAACAATTATCATCATCATCAACCATTTGCTCGTCATTATTAAATGGATGTCTAATTCCATTGGTAAATGCATAGCGGTAAACAAGGGAACGAATTTCCTTGTATATAAGAATCTAGGTTAAGTATGTGTTCAACTAGCTCTTCCCCCAGGGGCTCACATCTAGTGGGACGTGGGTTGGCGACCACGGGGCCCCAGCTGATTCCGGCATTGCTTCCACTTACTTGTGCCGGGCTCCTCTCTGTCTTCTTTCCTGTCGATCTCACTTGGTCAACTCTTGTTCTCTTCCGACCCCGACGGTATTAGGGTATCCGAGGCCTAGGGAGTCTCTTCATTTCCCCCGACGGTATTAGGGTATCCGAGGCCTAGGGAGTCTCTTCCTTTCCCGCCTTAATTGACCCTTGTCTCATCTTTTCTGATTCCCTCCTTCTGCGAGGGGTCAGCCTTCTTTTTCTTTTCCTGTTATATTCTGCCTTCTGCTCAAGGCCCTCAAGGAGGCCGGGTGTATGTAGCCCCACCAATTTAGGTGCACGCTAGATAATGCTACACCCTCAGGGGCTCACGACTGGTGAGTTCGGGAGTTGGCGACCCCGAGGGATTCCTGAGCTGGGTCCGGATTACCCCCTTTGTCCCTTACCTGTGGGACGGACCCTCTCCTCTTTCACTTTCCTATTGTTTTTCTTTTCATTATATTTCCTTTTCCCTTTAAGATTCCAGCACTGTTATTTTTGCATCTCCACTCCCTTTTGTAGGTGTTTTCGATCTACGTTGCATTTTATGAGTACCGGTATTTTGAATCTACCATACATTTTGTAAGTATTTCGACTGTACGTTGCATATTGTACGTGTTTTGAACTTCACCTACATTTTGTGCGTATTTTTCGATCTATTCCTTTTGTACGTATTACCGCTCTCCATTTTGTGAGTAGTTTCAATCTGAGTTCCTTTTTGTAAGCATTTTCCTGCTCACTTACTTTTCGTTCTGGTATCCACTTCATTGACATTTTCGCTATCACACCGACCATTAGGGACCGATAACCTGGATGTTAGGCCCCTTAAAACAACAACAATTAACATCATCATCCTTACTTTATTGAAAACTGCTTGTTTACAGAAGGAACGGTAGTGTCCGTCTGTCCCCTAAAGCAGTATTCTGAAGTTATTTCCATAAATGGTCAACAGATGACAGGAGCCTGCACGCCACACTGTGTCCAAGCCCATGTCCGCTGCACGTGATTCTTATACTTACGCGAAGCTCGCTATCCCTTATTTCCCAAACATATTTTTCAGCATCATGGTACTCATAGGCACATTGAGAGCTTACCTGAAATAGTTTTCACCGCCGATGCTCCTTATTTCTCTTCGATATATCTTGATTTCCTTTCCGTCTAATAACACACACACTAACCTCTTAGAACTTGCTTCTTCTCCAGCACTACCAACCTTAGCTCAAAAAATACATTAGTTTTTCTTATGGAATATCCGTTTGCCCCGTATACAGTGGAATTGCAGCAGTTATAACAGGCATTTGACTGAGCTCCGTCAGCTCATAGCCCAATACGCAGCGAGTATAGTCTGTTTACAGGAAACAAATCTCAGGCCTGACCACCAGACGGTCCTGAGGGGTTTCCAACTATACTCTAAAGAGCGAATAGGCGCCGCCCGGGCCTCCGGGGGCGTTTGCACTTAAGGTTGCTCTGACTGGTATAATGACGAGTTTCCGTTAACTACTCCTTTGGAAGCTTTTGCAGTTCGCGTGTCATTGCCTGTTATGACGACTGTTTGTAACTTGTACCCCGAACCAGCTCCTTGATATTAACGCTGTATTTGATCCTGTAGATCAGCTTCCCGCCCCTTTCCTACTCATGGGTGATTTCAATGCATATCACCCACAATGGGGATCACCATCATCGTGCCCCAGATGCAGGTCGTGGAGGGCTTACTTCAAGGACTGGATTTATCATTGTTAAATACGGGGAAAGCCACTAATTTTAGCTTAACGCACGGCACGTACTCACACATTGACTTGAGTGTGTGTAGCCGTGCGATAGTTCCCCATTTTGGTTGGTACGTACACGATGACCTCTGTGACAGTGACCATTTCCCGATCGTTCTCACTCTTCTTAGCCAGAAGCCCGAGACGTTCCCCCGGCCGTTGGGTACTTAAACGGCAAATTGGCCATCATTTACAGAACGCGCTCTATTTGATGATCTGGGATGCCGGAGCACCGATGACGAGGTACACTTGCTGCCGCCGAGGAATCTATTCCATCCTTTTCTGGGACTCCTCGTCGCAAACTCGTCCCCTGGTGGACAGAGGATATTGCAGCAGCAATAAGAGACCGTCGTCGAGCTCATAAGCACTACCGTCGGCGTCCAACCATGGCCAATTTGGTGTCGTCTAAGAAATTTCGTGCCAAGGCACGGATTCTTATCGCCAGAGTAAGAAACAGTCATGGGAACGGTATGTGTCGTCTATTACGGTACATACCCCCTTCTCTCAAGTGTGGACTAAACTACGATGCATTTCGGGAATTCAGACATCTTCTACTGTACCGGAAATTTCCATTGATAATGATTTGGTTACAGATCCTTACCCCGTTGCAAACCATCTCGCATCGTATTTGCGGATATATCCGGGCCCGATAACTATGATCCAGATTTCGTGGCTCTGAAGCGCGATGCAGAACGTTCCCAGCTCAGTTTTGCTTCCCGCGCTTCGGAGGAGTACAACGTGCCCTTAACGAAGTGGGAACTCCGCGGAGCTCTGGCGCTCTGCAAGGACACGTCTCCCGGTCCAGGTGCTTAAACACCTTAACGATGAGAGCTTTCGTTATTTGCTCAGGGTGTTTAATCGTATCTGGTTGGAAGGTGTGTTTCCAGCGCAATGGCAGGAAGGTATAATTATACATATCCTGAAGCGCGATAAGGATCCCAATTTGACAGGGGGTTATAGACCTATTTGTCTCACAAACGGTCTCTGCAAGCTCTTGGAGAGGATGGTCAATCGGTGCCTGGTGTGGGTCCTGGAGAAACGAGGACTCCTGTCTGAATACGAGTGTGGTTTCAGGGCGTCTCGGTGTACCAACGACCATCTGGTACGCCTCGAGACCGCCATACACGACGCTTTTCTCCGGAGACAGCACCTAGTCGCTGTATTATTTGACCTCGATAAGGCCTATGACAGCACTTGGCGTTACGGTATCCTCCACACCCTGCATCAATGGAAATTCCGAGTTAACTTGCCTGTCTTTATTGCGAATTTTCTGTCCCTTCGCCTATTCCGTGAACGGATAGGGGAGACATATTCTCAATATCATGTACAGGAAAACGGAGTCCCACAGGGCTCGGTGCTTAGCGTAACATTATTTGCGATTGCCATAAACGGTATAGTCGCTGCTGCTGGTCCAGCAGTGGTACTGTAATCTTTCAATTCCTGCCACAATATGGCTTCACCCAGAGAAGCCATTTGTAACTTTGAAGATACAAAAAATAAATAAAAATGAATATTCTGCCTCATAAATGGCATTTCTTTAAAATTTAAGCAAATTACATAATTAGTCGTACTGTAAATGAACAAATACACCTTTTTGAAACTCTTCTTATCTCCGGGCGTGTGCAGACATTCAGAAAGGACTGGCTCGTACATAGGCCTTACCAAACCTCCTCTCTCTCTCTGTGTTTAACAGCCGTGAGGCTGGTTGGCAGCAGCTCGCCATTCTTCCCGTCTCTCAGTCTTCCTCTTCAGTTCACAGTATGAGCCACAACCCATATCTTGCAGTATTTGACTCATGTACTCCAGTCTGGGTCTTCCTCTACAATTCTTGCCGTCTACTGTTCCATCGATTATAAATTAATAAAGACGTAGGAAGGTTTACATGCATCTGACTTAACAGAAACTATCCAATTTAAATTTGCTCTATATTCTGAAGCCGCCTACAAGAAATGCAATTAAAAATATATAATATATTAAGAAATAATTACAAACAAGAAATGCAATTAAAAGATATAAGATAATAATATTTAAGCTGGTTTTCACATTCCCGGTTCCCCCAGGGGCTCACATCTTGTGGGCGTGGGTTGGCGACCACGGGGCCCCAGCTGAGTCCAGCATTGCTTCCACTTACTTGTGCCGGGCTCCTCTCTGTCTTCTTTCCTGTCGACCTCACTTGGTCAACTCTTGTTCTCTTCTGACCCCGACGGTATTAGGGTATCCGAGGCCTAGGGAGTCTCTTCCTTTCCCGCCTTAATTGGCCCTTGTCTCATCTTTTCTGATACCCTACTTTTGCGAGGGGTCAGCCTTCTTTTTCTCTTCCTTTTACCTCCTGCCTTGTGCTCTAGGCCCTTAAGGAGGCAGGGTGTATGTAGCCCCACCACTTCTGGTGCACCCTAGATAATGCTACACCCTCAGGGGCTCACGGCTGGTGAGTTCGGGAGTTGGCGACCCCGAGGGATTCCTGAGCTGGGTCCGTTTTCCCCTTTTGTCCCTTACCTTTGGGGCGGACCCTCTCCTCTTTCACTTTCCTATATGCCTTTCATGGCTCTCCTTCCTTCCAAGTCCCTCAATCCGCCTTCTCCGAGGGTTGAGGGCATTTCTTTTCCTTCTGTCCTTTTATTTGCCTTATTCTCCTTTAGTTTTCCATTTCTTCTTCTAGTATTGGGTAGATTATAGGCTAGGGAATAACCCACCCACCAAGGGAAGATGATTAAGAGAAGGAAGTAGATTTGGGATTGGAAAAGAAGGATAGAAGAATAGGAGGAGAGTCCCACAAAAGTTATTAATTTGACTTTTAATCCATTTAGAAGCGGTTGCCACCGCAAATATGTGCTCGGATACCTAAAGTGGCTACGAGCTTGGTCGAAGCTGACGGGAACCGCAGCTAAGGCTTGGGCAGTTTGCCAAAGAGAGGCTTTAGTGTGTTTCCTTCCAAGCACGAATAAAAGTACTATAGGGAAGGGTGATGATCTGGCCAGACAGATAGTAAAAGCTTTATTGTATGTGAACGAGGGCATAAACCTAGGAAGAGCTAGGAAAGCCAGGATCCTGCCTAACTGTATTATCAAAGAAATGATGAATCCAAAAACAAATATTTAATTTATTTAACAATGCAGGAAGTTTGAGGAAATTAACAATTATGCAATATAAGTTTAATAAACATAGTTCATTTGAACTTTTTAACAAATAGGGTCGCAGACCTCTTAACATCAAACAGTTGCTCCAGGCAATTGACAATTTTTAAGGTTTTTTAAACCGTGTATAAAAATCTTGGTAAGATTTCATAAATAGGCAAAATGGAATAATTGAAGTTTTAACATTTACAGGAGTACAGGCAGTGTACTATACGAAACCTCCGAAAGAACATTCTAACGAGAATAACAATTTCGAACATAGCAAAATGTAAAACATAAAGAACAAAAAGGAAGTTTCTACAACTTCTTATATTTAAACAAAATTACTATATGAGAATTATACAAAGAGGGCAGGTCACTTTACTGTGAAACCTGGAGAAAGTGAAGAGGAAGTTTCTAGACTTCCTATGTTTAATTAGTAATCATGAGAAAAATGGGGCAGTTTCCATTTCGTGAAACCTGAACATGACTCGCTCAAGAGCTTAGAGAATTGTTTTCCCTGATTTTGAAGGGAGGAACAATGTAAGTTTAAAACTTGTATCACACAAGCAATTATGCAGAATTTACTTAATGTTAAACTAGCAAAGTTGGAAGGGCACCTCGTGAGTGACACCTTATAGAGAAGTTTCAATTTTATAAATAATGGTTGTTAGTAGAAGGTTAAGGAAAGATCATTGGGATATAGGATCAATGTTCATGGCCGTATTTAATATAACCGGACGATCGCGACGCGGTAGAAACGTGGAGAAGGCACTGTTTATCACTGTAATCCATGAAGATGGATTCAAAGTTCACTATAGAAACACTAAAGTTCATGAAAAAGAAAGTTATTGCAATTATAGGAAGAACTGATTGCACTATGTAGGTGAGAGTCTATTTCTTGAACCAGTTGTAATTTACAATTAAATGCGCCATAGAATGTCCCAGCGGTGGACGAAAGTTCACTATTGTAGTAATTTAGTTTTAAACAGAATTCTCCCAAGTACGTGAGAAATACATGACGGCAGGACTCGTAGATTGAGTACCGAATCTGGAAAGTTCCAGAACAATCTTAGTAGTGAAATGGGGCTAATGTAAATCCAGCGGAGGAACTTGCTTTGTAAATTGTAGACAGTGGGTATTAGATAATATCCCACGTAGTGAGAAGATTTCTCATTTGGCAAGCATAAGAAATGCTGCTTTTCACCAAGATTAGCTTGATTAAACAAAGGCTCAACATGGAAAATCCCGCGGAGGATTATTCTGCCCAAAACCAAGTAACCTCACAATGCCCATAAAAGATAGTTAAAAGCATGTGGTAAGTAAAATCATGAAGATGAGGTTAAAACTTGAATCAGGTACTTATCTTTGTTGCATGGCGAGGGTGAAGTTCTTCACTGATGCTTAAAGTTCCAACATGGCGTGGAATTTAAAAAATGCCTCGTTAGGTCAGGAGGCTGACTCTGGTTGAGCCTTAACTGATTACTACGACTGCCGACTAAGAAGTGAGAGCAGCTCAACGAAGCACGGAAGGTCCTAGGAAGGGGAGAGAGTGGGGGTAGGAAACAAAAGGTATACATATCAGCATAACCAACTTTAAAGGAAAAAAATAATCTTCGTTTGCTGAGCTGGTCTTCAAAGAGTTGACAACAGTATCTGGTAGCCAAATGGATATGGAATTCCTCTTGCGCGAGGACGAGTTGAAGAGCTTCAGAGATTTGTTGTTATATGACGCTAGGTGGGTCACAGAATATATATCTGGAACAGACTCATACAAAATATAAGAGACCTGAACCCCTAAGAGAGAACAGAAGATCACTGTTGGTGTCTGACAAAAAGGAAGGAAAGAACGTGCAAAAGCATTCAAAATTATAATCTCAGGTACCGTGCATTCCAAGAATGCACCATACTGGGAGGGCCAGACACCAACAGGGAACAAATAAGCAATTAAACATTTAAGAATGATACAGTAATTGAAGAGAAGTGGTCTTGTGATCTGACCATTAGTGGTCAAGACTCTGAATACCCTGACTCTCCTATCTCTTCCAGGGTAACACTTAGTCACTTCTCCAAAAGGCCTGACTAGGGGGGGTGGAACATCCCTAACCAAGACCAAGTCTCCCACTTGAATGTCGGGACTGGAAAGAAACCACTTCTGTCTCCCCTGCAAGGAAGTTAAATATTCCAAGTTCCACCTCTTCCAAAAAGAATTACGGAGGGCTTCAAGTTTCCGCCAAACAATAAGTAAATCAAAATCCCTGAAAGAATTGGGAAGGGGAGGAGGGGCAGAGAGAGAAGGGCGTGTAAAGAAGCGACCAGGTGAAAGTGGAAGGAGGTTATCAGGGTCATTGGAAAGCGGAATTGAAAGGCGAGAATTATCAACACTTTCAATCACAAGATAGCTGGAAGCTGAGGGAAATAAAGCACTAGTAAAGATTGCGATACGATGAGAAAGAAGAATTGGCAAGTTTAAACAAAGCGTATAGGATTAAGTACATCTATTCAGGACAAGAATATACCAAATAAACAAAGGAACTATGCGAGTAGAAAGCAAGAACGCCATAGGTAACAAACGAGTAGCCATAAACAATAACCTCAAGTTATAATGAGTATCAAAGGGGTTACTCAGAAAAATACTTAAGTCAGCGAAAAACGTAACAGGACAAGTATGAATACAAAAACACATCGAATGTGACGACGAGAAAAAACAAGTTTGTTCATCAATGAACATTAAGATCGCAAAATATGTAAGCAAATTGCAATACATACGCGCGTGAGAAATACGCAACGAAGTTTTGAAACAGGGATCGAAGCAATTGTAAGATACGAGCGTGAGTAAGTGAGAAACGTAAACAAGTACGGCCTTGACACACATAGTACAACGAGATAAGACATATAAATAGCTGACAGAGTCCTTAAGCGGAACGAGTTTATTTTGGGAAGTAGGTAAACGGCTTCTGTGCTTGTAGTAGCAACGCGCTAGACAATGCTTGGCAATCAGCCAAAGTTGAGATAAGAGAAACTTGCTTTGAACTTTGGCAATCATACAGGAAATAAACAACAACGTGGCCTTCCTCAGACTGGTATGCAAACAAGTCTGACAAACAAGCAGTTCAAAGTGCACACACACTAGCTGAATCAGCTGTAACTTAAAGCAGAACGAGTAACACGACATGCAGTCAATCGTAACTTGGACGTGAAAAAGCAATTTAAAGCTATATGAAATAAAAGAGGGAATCAATTTCGCATAATTGAGAGGATCACGAAATCGGACAATTTTCAACAAAAAGAAGCTTAATTCTTCCGAGCAAAGAAGACAAGCTGGGACATTGAGACGAAGGTTATGCATAAGAATAGTTATTCTAGATGCTATAGAATTCAGAGTTTCAATCGGTTTCATGAGCGACTTCCAATTGCGAGGAAGGGGGGAGGAGCCGGCCGTGGCCATCCTTCTACATAACGAAAGAAGTGAAACATAGCGTACAGCAAAGTGATGGTGACTGATAGCCATGGTTTTACACAAGGGGAAGATAGTTTTCGAGGAATAGTTTAAGCAATTAACTGCTATAAAAAATGACATAAGAAGATAGACGAAATAACACAAAGCAAGGCGAACATGAATGGCCATTTTGTGCGGGAAGAAAGAAAAACCATTTAAACAACTTACAGGGTTAGCGCAGTTGTTCACGATAAGACATCGTTTCGACAAGTGGTTTTCAAAAATATTGAGATTTGAAACATGAGCGTTCTCTTTTTCAGAAATGGGATTTATGTCAGCTGTGACGAAATGACATTGCGTTTTGGTTTGAACACTGGTATGTTTGATTTCACCAGTAATAACCCAACCAAAATCGGTGTCTCTAGCGACCACGGTTGAAGATAACTTGCGTGTTTGTTTGCGAATGCAATTCCAAAAAACATTGGCACTGAAAAGCACATCAATGGGACCTTGAGCATTAAACTGAGGATCGGCTAACCTTAAGTGCGAAGGAATCTTTAATCCGGAGGTATTGATAGAGTGACTTGGAGTGTCCTTGCCAATACTGGTAAGAATGAGACAGTTTAAATTAAGATTGGTGTTTCTTTGGCAAACGTCTCTGATTTTCAATTTTGAAGACTGCAAAACTTGAGTTTTCAAATTGTCAATGCCGGTTACATTGATAGAAGATACAACACATCTTCCTAGTCTTATCAAATTCAAATTTCGATATCATAATCGGAGTTGATTTCATATCTGACAATGGTCTGGTCATTGATATGAAGAACCGATATATATATTTTACTTCCACCGAGGGACTGAAAGAAGAGGCTCGTGAAGGCGTAGTATGGGAGTTTGGAAATATGGATGTTATGGATGAAATAATCAATTCAGTGGAAACAGAGCATAGGAATATAGGAGGAAAAATCAATCCAGAAACTCAACAGAAGTTGAATGATTTATTAGAAGAATATGATGATATTTTCAATAGCAAACCTGGACTAGTTAAGAATTTTGAGTATGAAATCCAGTTAACAGATGCTACTCCTTATCGAAAGAAATTATATCCGATTCCGGAAAAGTGGCAAGCTGAAGTTGAAGACATGATCCAGAAGATGGAAGATGATGACATCATTTGTCGAATGCCCACGCCTTTCCTAAATCCACTGGCGGTTGTGCAAAAGGCGAATGGACAAATACGCTTATGTCTGGATGCGAGGGGATTGAATGAACGTCTGCTCTTGGAACATGATAGACCTCCAAAAATTCGGGAAATTCTGAGGAAATTTGAAGGAAAAACATATTTTTCTACCATCGATTTGACTTCATCATTTTATCACGTAGCGTTATCTGAAAATTGCCGCAAATACACTGGTTTTCTATTTAATAACATAACCTATGCTTTCAAGAGAATGCCTTTCGGTTTAAAGAACAGCGGTCCTGTGATGATAAGAGCATTGGATTCCAACCTAAAACAAGAAGTCAAAGCGAATGTGATATGCTACATAGACGATATAATAATTGCATCTACAGACGGGGAACAACATTTGCAACACCTCAGATTATTGTTTGATAATTTGAAAGCAGCCAACTTCAAAGTCAACAGTGACAAATGCAGTTTTTTTTTCAAACTGAAATAAAGTTTTTAGGTCACATCATCGACGGACACGGATATAGGCCTAATCCTACGAAGATTCAGGCAATTGCGGAATTTCCTCAACCGAAGAAAGTACGTCAAGTTAGACAATTCTTAGGAATGTGTCAATTCTTTTCGACGCACTGTCCTAACTATACGGAGGTGATGGCACCACTCCAGAATTTGTTGAAATTAAACAATAAATGGAAATGGAGCGAAGCATGTAGTGAGGCGTTTGATAGAGCTAAACAAATGCTGGTTGATCATATTAAATTGGAATACCCCGATTTCTCTCGGAATTTCTTCATAGAATCGGATGCGTCAAAGATTGGTGTGAGTGCTGTATTGTATCAAATGGATGCCGAGGGAAAACATCACTATCTTGCATTTGCCAGCCGCAAACTTAAAAGCCATGAAGCCAATTACACTGTGACAGAATTGGAAGCATTAGCTGCCTTATATGCTTTACAGACTTGGAAAAAGATACTGATAGGGTACAAAGTCACAATAATCACCGACCATCAAGCTTTGCAATTCATGTTGAAAACAGACCTCGCTAATGATAGAATTACCAGATGGACCTTATTCTTGCAGCAATTTAACGTGGATATAGTTCATCGATCTGGCAAATTGAACATATTAGCCGATGTTCTAAGTCGTAATCCTTGTGGGGAAGACATACACTTGATTGAGGTTGTTCCGGAAGATGCGGATACGTTACATAAACTTAGAAGAATCGCAGCATCACAGAAGAGATATGAACCCTTGAGAAACATGTATCGTTTCCTAAAGAAGAGAATGGACCAGCATGATCCGAATTTCATCCCAACTTCGAGACAAGCGGGAGAATACCACATCGTGGGAGACATTGTCATGAAATATGCGGACAAGGATCATACGAAGTTGAGAACAGTCTTACCACCAAAACTTGTTAATAAAGTAATCTGGCTAGTCCATCGTTCAACGGGACACTCCGGACTGGACAAGACTCTGCACGCAGCTAAAGAAGCTTTCATTTGGAATTGTATGAGGGAAACCATACGTAAGGTTATAAGGTCCTGCGATAATTGCCAGCGGAGCAAATACATTTCGAAGCTTGCTAAGGAACCACCGATTGCTATAATTCCGTCCCGACCGAGAGAATTATATGCGACGGACATTTATGGCCCACTTCCAAGATCATTTAGAGGAAACCAGTATATCTTGGTTACAATAGATGTATTCTCTAAACTGGTAATGTTGCACCCGATTCAGAAGGCTACATCGCGATATATCATTAGACGGCTAGAGAATTGTGTTTTCAAAGAAGCCGGCACACCTGAATTCTTATTAAGTGATCATGGGAGCCAATTCACAAGTCAAGAATTTCAGCAGGCAATGGTAAGGCTAAATGTAAAGCACATCCTCAATACTATCAGATATCCTGAAGGAAATCCTGCAGAAAGAATAATGTCTGAAATTGGAAAATTCTGTCGACTTTACTGTTCGGATAATCATGATAAATGGATGAAGGTTATACCCATCATTGAAGAAAGCCTTAATTCGACAGTACATGAAAGTACATCGCAAGTGCCATACATGTTACATTATGGACGTAAACCAGAGAGAGTATGGGATGGAATTATTTCCACAGCACCGGAAATAATTCAATCAATTCCCACGCGCATTGACATGGCTAGAGAGAGCTTGAAACGCCACGCCGAAAAGAGAAAGAAAAGACAGGCAGGAAGAAAATTCAGAGAACCTCTACGGGAAAACGATTTAGTCTTGATAAGGAGACCAGTATCATCCAACTTACCCATGAGAGTCTATAACAAATTCGCTAAGCTTTATTATGGTCCAGTAAAGATTGTAAGAGTTTTCGGCAACAACAGTTATCGTTTGGCAGAAACACACACTGACCGAGTGATTGGAAACTACAACGCTGGAAATCTCAGAAAATATTTCAAACCTGAGAATTAGTTCTGGACAGACATGTTTGATTTCTTCACATAATCTTAGCATAATGATGTTTTATAAGTTCTCTGACCAAAAACTTATAAAAAACAGGAGAGGGGAACATGTGACCGAAATCCACCATGTTGGTGATCTGTAATTGCCGAGATTCGTAAAGCAACCTTGGAAGTGGTTAATGAATGTAACAAATTGTAATGTATTCCAGCATGTGTTTGTAGCAGACCCAGAGCTAAAGAAACATTCTTCTTATTATTCTAGCTGCTAAATGGACCCATCCTTATGGCATTGAGCTAAAATTTAGCACAAGTGAGTGTGGAATATCTTCAACTCCTATCGGCTTTGACAGGTCATGACGCAATAGAAGAGGGGTGGAAACTCCCCACACTCCTACGGATCAGGTGACCAGAGCGACCGGTGTGCTATGTGTAACATGTGTGCGGAGAGATCATTCCTTTCTAGTATGTTCTATTGCTGATTTAAACACATGTGCGCGGAGACGATCATTCTACCTTCGGGAAGCGTGTGTCCACACTATGATATTAGCATTACAATTTGCTTGTGAAATACCGGTACTTGATATAACTTATTTACGAGTGACAGGTAAAATTAAAATTAGTGATTTCTCCAAGAGGCTGATGTAAGTAGAAACTGTATTTTTATCAAGTGAACACATTAACACAGCTACAAATCGGACTTGACAAATTGACCGTGGAACGCCAGAATACGGAGACATTAATATGCAACATGTTAAAGCACACGATACAATAGCAGACCTTGTCGTGCTACGAAACCCGGCATATAGTCAGTCAATGTTGAACATTTCTACAATAGTAATTGCATCTTATTCAACATAATACATTCAACAAATAACCGGATTGCCAGCAAGAGCATTAATAAATTATTAACAGTATCGAAACAACATCGTCCATTCCATATCAGTGAAATACTTGGAACATTTCTTCAGCAGTGGCGTACACCTAATTCTTTTTAGGGGGTGTCCGATGTCATCCACTATGATACTTTCACTCAAGAATAAGAATATGGGAACATTTATGGAACTTTTCATATACTTCAAGATAATGGCTTAAGCATTTAATAGGGAAACTTGATGGTGAGGACGAATCCGGGATTCGGAGAGGCTGAATACACTATAGACCAGGCATTACGATGACGTTGGCGTTAAACGAGTTTCTCAAACGCCGATCTTGCAAATTAAAGAACAGAATCAAGATTAACTCGTCGTGGGAAAATATGGGAAACACATTCATCGTCAACTTGGGCATATATTCACACCACACCCTTCTGAACATTTAGGGCAAACCAACACCATGATTTAATTATGTTCTTTCTTCCAGGAGGCTAAAATATATTTCGAATGAATTTCCAAACTTAGAGAGCAAATTATTTTCAAGATATTGAGATCTTTCACACACATAAATTCCGATATTTAATAATTATTTTGTTTTATTGTATTTAATAATTCTAAAGTTAGGATTTTTTTTCTCATGGCGATTTTTACCATGAAGGCGATTGCAAACGGAACGTTTGACTTTTTGCAGCGGTAATGATTGTAGCATATTCATTAATTTATGGCATTGAAATTATAATTATGGTTCATGATCTATGATCCTAGACTTTACAGTAATTTAATTCAGATTGCACAAGAATACAAAGCCTATGATGCTCAGTCACATTAGGGAAATTTTGACCAGATTTAGGAATGCAGATTACGAGAGTTTATAATAATTTGAGGATTATTTGTCATTATGTCAAATGGTTTTGGAACTGCACTTTGAGTATAAGCACAATGAATTATGAGTTGTAGACACTTTATAGTGGTTTTATGGTGGCAACTGTTGGACATGAGAAATACCATTCCAACTTATTAATACGATTAATAAATCAATTAATAAATTTCTTCGAGGATAGAGTAAATGATTATGATTATGCCAGGATGTATAGGGGCTTATGCAGTCCTAGGTTCAATGGAATTAGAATGTGCTTTATATTTGTAATTATATTAAGTAGTTCCAACGGCGGAAAACAGTGCAATGGCAGTTACTGCATTACTGTTCAATTAATCGTCATAATAAATGCAATGTTATCAGAGTTACTAGTGCTGGTCAATTTAAAATTAATAATTCCTGCAGATCACAGGTGAATCATTTGTATCTTAATTTAATATGTGCTAATAGTTATAATATCGCAATCTGAATAATTAAATTGATCCCATAAGGATATGATAAACTCAGCTAATGATTTGAAAATGATATGAGGGATTAGGATGTCATTTGAAGCCAGTTATTGTGCGGCTATAACAAGTTATTGTTATTTATAGCTGATGTAATTTCCATAAGGAAACTTTAAATTATGTTGATAGAAATTATTAATAATAATAATTTCATTCCACAAGTTCATTTAGTCAAATTAAATGATTGACAGTCATCATTGACAATCGTAAGTCTGTAAATATTAGAAATGTGTGAATAATTTATGTGTAAATTATTAATTCAGTTAACATTCATGGGAAGGAAAAATGTATAGTGATTTTTTTTTCTATTTTTTTTTCTTTTAGAAGCTGAAAGTGAAAGTGAAGTGTTTTTTTTAAATCATTATTATTCAGCTAATCATCGAACACTTGAACTCTAATCATTTCTTTTGCGAGTACTTCCCTAATTAAGTCAAACAGGGTAGCTCAATGACATTGATGGACATTATGGATTTTTATGATCCCAAACTATTAATATTCAGAGAGTAATAGGAGTGTTAATTTTTTTTTGTCCGTCTGCTCAAAAATAAATTTAGGATCTCGATTTTTCAAGTTCTGGTTATTCCTGTAGTTTGGAACTTCTCCCGAGTCAGTGATACTTTTTTCCTTTTTCTTGTTTGTGAAGTATTTGTCCTGTTGAACCTTGCATGCCTCTCCCTTTAATCGACCCGAGATATTCGATCTCTTGCCTGCCCGAGCTAGTTGCTTGATTTTCTTTTATTGGACAAATATTTCCTGGACTTATTTCTTTTTTGTATCGCTTGTGTCCCTTCTTCGGTTTCTCGTTGAAATCGCCGGGCCAACGTGACGTCGGGGAAACGGGCACAGTACTTATCTTTGTTGCATGGCGAGGGTGAAGTTCTTCACTGATGCTTAAAGTTCCAACATGGCGTGGAATTTAAAAAATGCCTCGTTAGGTCAGGAGGCTGACTCTGGTTGAGCCTTAACTGATTACTACGACTGCCGACTAAGAAGTGAGAGCAGCTCAACGAAGCACGGAAGGTCCTAGGAAGGGGAGAGAGTGGGGGTAGGAAACAAAAGGTATACATATCAGCATAACCAACTTTAAAGGAAAAAAATAATCTTCTTTTGCTGAGCTGGTCTTCAAAGAGTTGACAACAGTATCTGGTAGCCAAATGGATATGGAATTCCTCTTGCGCGAGGACGAGTTGAAGAGCTTCAGAGATTTGTTGTTATATGACGCTAGGTGGGTCACAGAATATATATCTGGAACAGACTCATACAAAATATAAGAGACCTGAACCCCTAAGAGAGAACAGAAGATCACTGTTGGTGTCTGACAAAAAGGAAGGAAAGAACGTGCAAAAGCATTCAAAATTATAATCTCAGGTACCGTGCATTCCAAGAATGCACCAAGTATGTTGGTTAGTCGTTAGTTTTAGTTTTCAGTTCGCTTTTCATTTTCATCTTCACGATCACCCAAACCATCAGGGGCCGATAACCTAGATGTTAGGCCCCTTAAAACAAAAATTATCATCATCATCAACATTCCCGGTAATGCCGTCGTCTGCCGTATCTAGTTTGTTTCTACACCACTTTGAAACTGGTCAGCGGTGCCTTAATATTTCACGGTCTTCTTCAAAGTTGCACAATTATATTGATAGGTATTAGCCCTACTGTGATAGTGGCATAACAGCAAGAACCCAATCACGTGGTACACTCCATACTAAAACAAATCGGAGGTACCGTACAGTCTTCAAGCTTTTAGCTTTCCGTTGAAACACGAAGCACTCAGCTCAAGAGAGACACACACCCCAACCAGTCATCTCAATGTCTAGAGAGACAATCACCTCCAGCAGTGCCCTCAGTCTGAATGCTACAGCTCGTCCCTCAAGCCACACCTCAGACCAGGGAGTCCTTTCTCAGAATCCTTATTGTCTGTCCAAGCCACTTATAGCACACCCCTTGGTCGGCAGTTTCCTCATGACCAGCAGCAGACTTACATTTCACCAACAAGTGACAGGCAATTACGTCCCCTACTATTATGCCAAATCTGTACAAATAACATAGGATTAGAGCTAGCTTCAGAACCTCGTCAAAAGTGACCTAAAATACATTGATTAATTATAATAAAAAGTATACGTATATGATAATCGTAATAATAATAATAATGACACTGCGTCTCCTGCAGACGTGTCCAATGCAATTGAACACGTTGCCAACATGATATAATGAAATAATAAACCTACGAGCCTACATTAAAACTGTCATGGGGAACTCATAAAATATAGGTTACAGTACCGTCGCTATATGTAGACGACTTCGCTCTACATTATAGTGCGCAAAATATGGCGGTCGCTGAACGACAGCTACAACAAGCTATTCGGAGAGTGGAACGCTGGACACTAGAGCATGGCTTTCGGTTCTCAACCGCTAAGTCCTCGGTTGTCCGTTTCTGCCGAAAGAGGAACTCTCCATCCTGATACTGAGCTTTATCTGGGCAATGTAGCTTTGCCTGTTGTTGCTACGTACCGGTCCCTTGGGCTCCTTTTCGATCAGAAGTTAACGTGGGAGCCACACGTGCGGTGATTAAAAGAATCGGTCATTTCAGAAACAGCATAAGTAGAGACTCTGATTTATGGTCATATAAAAGGCTTCAAAGCGGTGAAATAAAATATCCATAGTGGTGATATAAAAAAGGGAGGTGTGAGTGTGCTTAATAACTATGTAAGCCTAAACGGAGCACATAGTTGGTTAAATAATGAACACTATAGAAACGTTTGGGGGAATAGAAACAATTTATTTTAATTATTATAATATTTATTGTTATCATTACTGTATTATTTATGAAAGAACTAAAACTCAAATCAATTTAATGTCTAACCTAGCATTATTTCCACAAATATTCTCCATGGTTACATTAGTTCTTTCCTCACTAACTCGTGAAACTTGTGTTGTCCCCCCCAAAAAGCAGAGCATTTTTTCCTTGATTTCAGGACTTCAACCAATCAATCTCCAGAAAGGAATCCGTTATCCCGTATCTCATTGAAACATTTATATTTAAGATTCCTTATTTTCTGTCAAACGACATATAGTGGAACTATTCACATTAATTTTAAAGTAAATCGTTTTTAAATATCTTATTAGCAGCATTTCGTTGGTATTTAGCATTTTAGGATGAAAATGACACATTTCGCAAAATAACTCTATTTCGCGATATTTCGTGGTTTCAATATCGCCGCCCCCCTGTGGGTGGAGGGTTTAGAATACACCCACGGTATCCCCTGCCTGTCGTAAGAGGCGACTAAAAGGGGCGACCTTGGCTATACTTTAAGGACTTCGCGTTGTTTTGTGAATTGGCCCCCAGTGGGTAGGAGGAAGCGAATACATCCACGGTAATCCCTGCCAGTCGTAAAAGGCGACTAAAAGGGCTTCTCGGAACGGTCCCCTTTCGAGGGTTTGACAGTCAGCTCTAAAAGACATACACCCGTGCGGTATAACTCTCATTAGGTTATATCGCACTTCTTTCCGTTACTGCTTTCAGGGTCTGGCAACCAAACTTTCTATATGTGCGTGCTGTTAGGGGATGGGCCACTTACGCTAGCGACTACGCTCGAAAGCCTGTTCCGGTCTTGGCCGCGCCAACAGGTGGGTGTGCCATGTACCCGTGCAGTAGTATCCGCCTGACTACGCAGGTCACCGCACAGCCGAATGTCTGAGCAGTAAAATCCAGTATATGCCAAGGGGTACATGCCGATACGGCATTGTAAAACATCGGACCCCCGGGCAATGCCTTCCAAGCTAGGAGGGCCTTGCCCTGGCTGGGTAGCGCCTACTGTGACGGCCCGTGATCGGATGTCGGTGGCATTCGGGGAGGATGATCTGGCCATGGGTTCAAAAAGAAAAATCCCCAAACAGGGTGGTCCTACACCCAAGTCTTTAACATTTGATTCCCTACGGGGATCAACCCCCTGGGAACAATCTGTGCGTGAAAATCTGGGTGCTAACACCCCCAAGTTTCTGGTAGCTACCAGAACAGATGGGGGTGATTTCAAGCTGGTAAAGAGTATCTTGTTTTCTCGCCACATAGAAGGTGTCTATGGTGAGCTTGAGAAAGTACAAAAGATGAGGAACGGTAGCTTGTTGCTCAAGACTAGGACTGGTGAGCAAGTTGAACAACTTTTGCAATATGACCACTTAGGTGAAATTCCCGTCAAAGTGGAAAAGCACACGTCCCTGAATCTGGTCCGAGGAGTTATTTTCCACCGGGACCTGATTCTGAACACTGACGAGGAGCTCAAGGAGGATATACAGCACCGTCACGTGACTGATGTCCGGCGCATTACGCGCAAGGTCAATGGTCAAATCGTGGATACTGGTGCTTTCATTATTTCCTTTGAGCTTTCGGTGCTCCCGGAGAAAGTCAAGGTTACAAGTTACCGTTGTGACGTACGGCCTTATATCCCTCCACCAATGAGGTGTTATAAGTGCCAGAAGTTCGGGCACATGTTATCCCGATGCTCGAGCCCCGACATCTGTGGAACATGCGGTAAGGTACCACACGAAGCGGAGGAGTGCACAACACCAAATCAGTGCACTAATTGCCCTGGATTTCATTCTCCTCAGGACAGGAACTGCCCTGTCTTCCTGAGTGAGAAGAAAATCCAGGAGATCAAAACCCTGGATAGTCTCACCTACCAGGAAGCCCGCAAGAAGTACCATACCGCGATTGCTCCTTCGCCTACGATTGATTATCGAGTTATAGTACCTAATTTGGTTCCTTCTACCTCATCTTTTGTACCAGCTGTGATACCTGCAACTGAGTTATCTGTTCCGAAACCAGCACCTATGAATATAACGGAAAGCCCGAAGGTGACTTCAACTCCACCTTCGACCAGCACGAAGGCTGTGCGAGCGAAGGCTGCTCCGCCCGCACAGCAGGGGAAGAAGCTGCAAACTTACTCCCCACTCGGGAAGAAGTCGAAGACTTTCTCCCCACCCAAACGGTCGGCGAAAGCCGCGCCGAAGCCGGCGGAGGCGGCATCGTCGACCAGGGTCAGTTATTCGGCTCCTGACCCGTCTATATATTTTAAAGAGGCGGGTGGTAAGAAGGGACCCCGCACTACGCATTCCCTTTCTCCAAAAAAGGGGAAGCCATCCGCGCCACCACCTGCGGATGCTTCTGCGCCTGGCGACGTTTCGGTCCCCAATCTGCGCGCTCCCCACGGAGATCCCCCCGCCGCCGAACTGCGTCCAGGAAATCTTCCACCGAGTCGATTCACTCCATGACCTTGCCTGAGGACATGGAGATTATAGTCGACGTAGTGACTGTAGATCCTCCAGAGGATAAGTTGTAGCTTGCTGCTCCAACTTATTCCCTAAGTTCACACATTGGCACTGTTACAGTGGAATTGCAACAGTTATGACAGGCATTTGACAGAACTCCGTCAGCTTATTGTCCAATACGCAGCGAGTATAGTCTGCCTACAGGAAACAAACCTCTGACCTGATCACGAGACTGTTCTGAGAGGTTTCCGACTATACTCTAAAGAGCGACAAGACGCCGCCCGGGCTTCCGGGGGCGTTTGTACCTTCGTTCGCTCTGACTGCTATAGTGAGGAGTTTCCACTCGCCACTCCTCTGGAAGCTATTGCAGTTCGCGTGTGCTTGCCTGCTATGACAACTGTTTGTAACGTGTACCTTCCACCGAACCAGCCCCTTGATATTAATGACGTCTTAGATCTTGTTGATCAACTTCCAGTCCCTTTCCTACTCGTGGGTGATTTCAACTCTCATCACCCCGCATGGGGATCACCATCTTCCTGCCCCAGAGGAAGGGACATGGAGGGCTTAATTCAACGGTTGGATTTATCTCTATTAAATACAGGGGAAGCTACACATTTTAGCTTAGCGCACGGCACGTACTCACACATTGACTTGAGTGTGTGTAGCCGTGCGCTGGTCCCCCTATTTGGTTGGTATGTACACGACGACCTCTGTGACAGTGACCATTTCCCGATCGTTCTTACCCTTCTGAACCAGACGCCCGTGGAGTTCCCCAGTCGTTGGGTTCTTAAGCGGGCAAATTGGCCCTCGTTTCAAGAACGAGCTGTGTTCGTTGATCTTGGTTGCCGGAGCGTCGATGACGAGGTACAGCACATCACCGATGTGCTTCTTGCTGCCGCCGAAGAGTCCATTCCATCCTTTTCTGGGACTCCTCGTCGCAAACTCGTCCCTTGGTGGACAGAGGATATTGCAGCGGCAATAAGAGACCGTCGTCGAGCTCATAAGCACTACCGTCGGCGTCCAACCATGGCCAATTTGGTGGCGTTTAAGAAATTTCGTGCCAAGGCACTGATTCTTATTCGCCAGAGTAAGAAACAATCCTGGGAACGGTATGTGTCTTCTATTACGGCACATACCCCCTCCTCTCAAGTGTGGACTAAACTACGACGCATTTCGGGAATTCAGACATCTTCTACTGTACCGGGAATTTCCATTGCTAATGAACTGGTTACAGATCCTTATCGCGTTGCAAACCATCTCGCCTCGTATTTTGCGGATATATCCGGTTCCGATAACTATGACCCTGCCTTCGTGGCCCTGAGGCGCGAAGCAGAACGTTTCCAGCTTAGTTTTGCTTCCCGCGCTTCGGAGGAGTACAACGTGCCCTTTACGGAGTGGGAACTCCGCGGAGCCCTGCGCTCTGCAGGGACACGTCTCCTGGCCCGGATAATATTCACAACCAGATGCTTAAACACCTTAACGATGAGAGCATTCGTTATTTGCTCAGGGTGTTTAATCGTATCTGGTTGGAAGGTGTGTTTCCAGCGCAATGGCAGGAAGGTATCATTATACCTATCCTGAAGCCCGATAAGGATCCCAAATTGACAGGGAGTTACAGACCTATTTGTCTCACTAACGGTCTGTGCAAGCTCTTTGAGAGGATAGTCATTCGGCGCCTAGTGTGGGTCCTGGAGAAACGGGGACTCCTGTCTGACTACCAGTGTGGTTTCAGGGCGTCTCGGTGTACCAACGACCATCTGGTACGCCTGGAGACCGCCATACAGGACGCTTTTCTCCGGAGACAGCACCTAGTCGCTGTTTTCTTCGACCTCGAGAAGGCCTATGACACCACTTGGCGTTACGGCATCCTCTCTACCCTGCATCAATGGAAATTCCGAGGTAACTTGCCGGTTTTATTGCGAATTTTCTGTCCCTTCTCCTGTTCCGTGTCCGAATAGGGGAGACATATTCGCAATATCATATACAGGAAGACGGAGTCCGACAGGGATCGGTGCTTAGCGCAACATTATTTGCGATTGCCATAAACGGTATAGTCGCTGCTGCTGGTCCAGCAGTGGTACCGTCGCTATATGTAGACGACTTCGCTCTACATTATAGTGGGCATAATATGGCGGTCGCTGAACGACAGTTACAACAAGCTATTCGGAGAGTGGAACGCTGGACACTGGAGCATGGCTTTCGATTCTGAACCACTAAGTCCTCGGTTGTCCATTTCTGCCGAAAGCGCACCCTCCATCCAGATCCTGAGCTTTATCTGGGCAATGTAGCTTTGCCTGTTGTTGCTGCGTACCGGTTCCTTGGGCTCCTTTTTGATCAGAAATTGACGTGGGAACCACACGTGCGGTGTTTGAAAACTGCCTGTCCTAAGAAACTCAACATGTTGCAGTTTCTTAGCGGCACCTCATGGGGGGCGGACCGCGGGGTGCTCCTACGTTTTTATAAGGCACTGATTGTATCTAGGTTATGATGATGATGATAATTGTTGTTTTAAGGGGCCTAACATCTAGGTTATCGGCCCCTGATGGTTTGGGTGATAGTGAAGATGAAAAAAAAAAGCAAAAGCAAACTTAAAAACTAAAACTAACTACTAACCTACATACTAGAAGAAGAAATGGAAAAATAAAGGAGTATAAGGCAAATAAAGGACAGGAGGAAAAGAAATGCCCTCAACCCTCGAAGAAGGCGGATTGAGGGACTTGGAAGGATGGAGAGCCATGAAAGGCAGATAGGAAAGTGAAAGAGGAGAGGGTCCGCCCCAAAGGTAAGGGACAAAAGGGGAAAACGGACCCAGCTCAGGAATCCCTCGGGGTCGCCAACTCCCGAACTCACCAGCCGTGAGCCCCTGAGGGTGTAGCATTATCTAAGGTGCACCAGAAGTTGTGGGGCTACATACACCCAGCCTCCTTAAGGGCCTAGAGCACAAGGCAGGAGGTAAAAGGAAGAGAAAAAGAAGGCTGACCCCTCGCAGAAGGAGGGTATCAGAAAAGATGAGACAAGGGCCAATTAAGGCGGGAAAGGAAGAGACTCCCTAGGCCTCGGATACCCTAATACCGTCGGGGTCAGAAGAGAACAAGAGTTGACCAAGTGAGGTCGACAGGAAAGAAGACAGAGAGGAGCACGGCAGAAGTAAGTGGAAGCAATGCCGGACTCAGCTGGGGGCCCCGTGGTCGCCAACCCACGCCCACTAGATGTGAGCCCCTGGGGGTGTATCTAGGTTAGATTATGGCAGTGTAGCATATGGTTCGGCCCGTAAGTCAGTGCTTGTTTAATTGGACAGTGTCCACCACGGCGGTGTGAGGCTGGCGACGGGTGCCTTTCGGATCAGCCCAGTCGTTAGCTTGCTCGCCGAGGCTGGCGTACCTCCTTTACACCTGAGGCACCAACAAGTACTGCTGACCTATGCTGCAACTATTCGACAGATGCCACTTCATCCAAGCTATCCATGTTTGTTTTACAATCCGAATCGCCGGCTGTATGATGCGCTCGCCCGAGCCACTCGGCCGGCGGGGATTCGCTTGGATGACTTATACAGTCAGTTACGATTTTCTTCTGTCTCCTGTATCGTCCGAGTACCTAGCAAGGCCCCTCCGTGGATGGTCCTTCGCCCTGATATCATCCTGGATCTGCACACCGGCCCCAAGTCGGACACGGACTCCTCCGTCCATCGGAGGCTGTTCCAGTCCGTGGTGACACGGTATCCGGGATCAGGGGGTAAACGAAAAAGTAGGCTGTGCATTTGTGGTTGAGGATCGTCGGTTTCTCTTTTCACTTCCCGAGGCCTGTAGCGTGTACACTGCGGAGCTCTATGCCATCTTAGAGGCTCTGCGGTACACGTTATCAGACGATCACCAGCACTTTCTTGTGTGTACTGACTCTCTGAGTGCGCTGCAGGCGATCGGTGTGTGTTTCCCGAAGCACCCGTTGGTCCAGCGTGTGCACGTCCAGCTCGTCAGTTCGCGTAACGCTGGAACCGGGGTGACCTTTGTGTGGCTTCCTAGCCACAAGGGTATTGTGGGAAACGAGCTTGCTGATCAGGCGGCGAGAGAGGCAGTCGCACTGCCCTCACTACCGTATAAGGTACCTGCTAGTTATGTGCGCTCTCAGTTGCGGCATTCCATCCTGTCGCATTGGGAGGAGGCATGGCGTGCCACGCCTCCACCCAACAAACTGAGAGGCATCAAGGAGACAACGAAGGTGTGGAAATCTTCCTTCCGATCTCTCCGGAAGGAAGCTGTGGTACTCTGTCGACTCCGGATCGGCCATGGGATTGCTACGCACTCCCACTTGCTAAAGAGAGAAGATCCTCCTGTGTGTACTTGCGGCGCCCACCTAGCCGTGGCACACCTTCTCTTGGAGTGTGTGGATCTGGCTGATCTGCGAGGGACTCTTAAACTGCCTAATACCCTCTCCCTTATTCTCCGTGATGACGGGACGTCAGCTGACCTCGTCATCCGGTTCATGAGGGAGAGTGGTTACTTTTTTAAGTTTTAATGTTATGATGATAATTGTTGTTTTAAGGGGCCTAACATCTGGGTTATCGGCCCCTGATGGTTTGGGTGATCGTGAAGATGAAAATGAAAAGCGAACTTAAAATTAAAACTAACTAATAACCTACATACTAGAAGAAGAAATGGAAAACTAAAGGAGAATAAGGCAAATAAAAGGACAGAATGAAAAGAAATGCCCTCAACCCTCGGAGAAGGCGGATTGAGGGACTTGGAAGGAAGGAGAGCCATGAAAGGCATATAGGAAAGTGAAAGAGGAGAGGGTCCGCCCCAAAGGTAAGGGACAAAAGGGGAAAACGGACCCAGCTCAGGAATCCCTCGGGGTCGCCAACTCCCGAACTCACCAGCTGTGAGCCCCTGAGGGTGTACACCCTGCCTCCTTAAGGGCCTAGAGCACAAGGCAGGTGGTAAAAGGAAGAGAAAAAGTAGGCTGACCCCTCGCAGAAGGAGGGTATCAGAAAAGATGAGACAAGGGCCAATTAAGGCGGGAAAGGAAGAGACTCCCTAGGCCTCGGATACCCTAATGCCGTCGGGGTCGGAAGAGAACAAGAGTTGACCAAGTGAGGTCGACAGGAAAGAAGATGATGATGATGATGATAATTGTTGTTTTAAGGGGCCTAACATCTAGGCTATCGGCCCCTGATGGTTTGGGTGATCGTGAAGATGAAAATGAAATGCAAACTTAAAACTAAAACTAACTACCAACCTACATACTAGAAGAAGAAATTGAAAAATAAAGGAGAATAAGGCAAATAAAGGACAGGAGGAAAAGAATTGCCCTCAACCCTCGAAGAATGCGGATTGAGGGACTTGGAAGGAAGGAGAGCCATGAAAGGCAGATAGGAAAGTGAAAGAGGAGAGGGTCCGCCCCGAAGGTAAGGGACAAAAGGGGAAAACGGACCCAGCTCAGGAATCCCTCGGGGTCGCCAACTCCCGAACTCACCAGCCGTGAGCCCCTGAGGGTGTAGCATTATCTAGGGTGCACCAGAAGTGGTGGGGCTACATACAACCTGCCTCCTTAAGGGCCTAGAGCACAAGGCAGGAGGTAAAAGGAAGAGAAAAAGAAGGCTGACCCCTCACAGAAGGAGGGTATCAGAAAAGATGAGACAAGGGCCAATTAAGGCGGGAAAGGAAGAGACTCCCTAGGCCTCGGATACCCTAATACCGTCGGGGTCAGAAGAGAACAAGAGTTGACCAAGTGAGGTCGACAGGAAAGAAGACAGAGAGGAGCCTGGCACAAGTAAGTGGAAACAATGCCGGACTCAGCTGGGGCCCCGTGGTCGCCAACCCACGCCCACAAGATGTGAGCCCCTGGGGGAGGGAAAGAAGACGGAGAGGGGCCCGGCACAAGTAAGTGGAAGCAATGCTGGACTCAGCTGGGGCCCCGTGGTCGCCAACCCACGCCCACTAGAAGTGAGCCCCTGGGGGAAAGTTTTAATGTGTAGTTACGACTGTTAATTCAGGTTAAATCTGTTTTATGTTTTCTATTGTGTTCATCTATTTTATTGTTCACTATGCCTTATTTGTTTTATCCCTTTTTTACCATCCGCCTTTTATTCTTTTTATTCAAATAAGGCATAATTTTTGGGGCTCACTGTCTGTTTTATAAACACCATTTTCGCTTCATCCATGGCAGTGAGTTGTTTTTATCTACATCCTTTCATTTCACGCCATTTCATTTCATTAGGGGCCGATAACCTCGATGTTAGGCCCCTTAAAACAACAATTATCATCATCAATATCGCCGAAAATTGCATGTTTGGGGTAAATATATTGTCTTGATAACATATATATGCTTGCTGAAATATTTCGCGGATATCGTTAAAACCCAGAATCCGGAACTCTAAGCATAAGTCAAAAATAACAACTTTCGGGAAAGTAGAAAATACTGTATGGTCTCTAGAAAAGTGCAATGAAATTATTAAAAAATATGAAATACGTACATTCTGTCACTCTTGATATTGTTGTCAGTTATAATGACTTTTATTTTTCTTACAACATGGCTATTTTAACCCTGTTTGAACCTTGACTTGTGTTGTTTCTAAAATGATCGTGGATTTTCAAAGTAAAACTCTTTTTATATTATACACAAAATTGGTACATAACCTGGTTTCATCAGTACTTTTTTAGTTCTCCATGTCAACTTCTTCATTTTCCTCTATACTAATGGTCTCCCAAGAATAGACTGCATGATAAAAACGTTTGATCTCTTCCTCCTGTGGTATGTACTTCTGAAACTTCTTCAGGTCGTCCATCTTCTTAGAATGTATTGGTATAAAACCTTTCGGGTAGGCTATGTCAATTGGCATGGTCATCGGTTCAGGAACAGGGTTTCGCACATTAAATGTGTGAACCAGTAAACCGTCAATGTAGGTCCTGGCTGTTATAACGAATGGAGCACTAGCATGGTGAGAGAAGTGCATGAACTTCGAGACTTGCAAGCGCACTTTTTGTTCTTTTGGAATTGCTTTGACACGTGTCTCAACCGACAATACCACTTTCTTAAAGAATTTTGGCCACCACCCACTGACATCAATTACGTCCTCCGATTCCACAAGGACAAACAAAAGTTTTGTTTTGCAGATGAAGATACAATCAACTCTGCGTACTGCTTCAGGGTGAACACTCTATCACATTTTCGTAACTTTATTTTCACCACGGCGAAGTTACGGTCACAAGGTAAAAATGAGTGACCCCTCACAGGAAAGTATTGCTGCACACTTTGAAATTTCTTAGAAGTAACAAAGGCATTCATTAGCCGCAATAAACAATGATTTTTATTTTGTCCAAAACATCTGTCCGAAAATATATGAATGTGTTCCACATTTTTCAACGAAATGAACGAGCATACTTCATTAGCGCCTTTACCAGCTTGGCCCTCATGGTAAAGATAAAACACTGACGTATTGTTTTCCAGGTTATGAATACAGAAGACATTGACAGTTAACTGTCTGAGATAAAAGGTCTCTTGAACCGGTATGTTTGGAAGTTGAAGGTTTTGCATAAAATCTATGCAAATGGCTCCGATGGATTCCACATTAGCAACAGTGGTGATTATTTCTTTGATTTTTGTGTAAAACTTTTTAGCTCGTCTCATATGCACTATTTTTTCGGCCACATGAACTTGTTTGGCAGTGGCTTTTAAAACTTTGCTTTTTATTTTCACGTCTAATGCTTCACAAGTGTAGCAAGTGTCGACTTGTGGTCGCCCAAAATGTAACGTAAAGTTTTCTTTAAAAACCTTTCAGTAAAACTTGTACTTAACATCAAGGTTTGGATGTAACTGCTTGAATAGGTTGTACATCTCCAATACATTCAATTTTTCATTAAGGTAATGAAATTCTCTAGAGCTATAGCGAAAAATGTTTACTGGAAAACATGTAATGTGTGATTTTATCGCATTTACAACATTTGAGTAGCCCATTTGCAAAACCAGCTATGTGCATAAATTTACGAGAATGAGATAACGGTATCCCATGTTGCTTTATGATACTGGCTTCTAATTTAGCTATGTTTCAGGTTCCTAAACCAGCTATAACAGTTTTAAAATTGACATTAAAAACGTCAAACGGTTGCAAAACCTGCTACATGCATGGCAGGTACAGATGCAAAGCCTGCTAAATTCACAGGGCAATGTTTACGTTTACAAAACCTGCTATATGTATATTGACTAACATGGCCGTCCTTCGGGTAAAGTTGCAAAACCTGCTATTTTCCTTTCCATAAGAACAGCATTGCACTCCTCTTTATCAAAGAAAATAAGCCCCCAGGGGCTCACTTCTAGTGGGCGTGGGTTGGCGACCACGGGGCCCCAGCTGAGTCCGGCATTGCTTCCACTTACTTGTGCCGGGCTCCTCTCAGTCTTCTTTCCTGTCGACCTCACTTGGTCAACTCTTGTTCTCTTCCGACCCCGACGGTATTAGGGTATCCGAGGCCTAGGGAGTCTCTTCCTTTCCCGCCTTAATTGGCCCTTGTCTCATCTTTCCTGACACCCTCCTTCTGTGAGGGGTCAGCCTTCTTTTTCTTTTCCTTTTACCTCCTGCCTTGTGCTCAAGGCCCTTAAGGAGGCAGGGTGTATGTAGCCCCACCACTTCTGGTGCACCCTAGATAATGCTACACCCTCAGGGGCTCACGGCTGGTGAGTTCGGGAGTTGGCGACCCCGAGGGATTCCTGAGCTGGGTCCGTTTTCCCCTTTTGTCCCTTCCCTTTGGGGCGGACCCTCTCCTCTCTCCCCTCCCCTCTCCTCTCTCCCCACCCCTCTCCTCTCCAATCCTCTCCTCTTTAACTTATTAGTTAGTTTTAGTTTTAAGTTTACATTTCATTTTCATCTTCACGATCACCCACACCATCAGGGGCCGATAGCCTAGATGTTAGGCCCCTTAAAACAACAATTATCATCATCATCATCAAAGAAAATAAAGCTAAAACGCTTATCTCTATTGTAGGCAGTTAGGTTGGCTGTACTACATACTGTGGAGATTCAGCTGTGAAATTCTGTTTGCATTTGTTTCACTCGCGCGCCAATTTCTCTGAGTATATTGATCTGGATGCAGCCTACAAGCTGACGTCTCGTTCCTACAGACGTTTTTAGTTATATATTTTTTAAATGAATGAAGATAATAATACGTCAAGAGAAAATACTGATAGAATAAAACTGTGATAGGGATGATATTACACTGGCTTCTTCTTGAAGCGCCTCATAATATTGAAACAATTGAACTGATGTTCCCTGTAGTAGGACATTCATTCATCCCGCCGGATCGGATATTTGGACATCTAGAGAGAGAATTTAACACTCGAAGTGTCATTGCAAAACCTGAAGAGTATTTGCACGTTATCAAGAGGTACGGAATCGTAACACGTCTAGGAGAAGATGTCCCTGTTAAGGATTGGAAAGCATATTCAGATAACATTCTAAAAAACCCTGGACAATGGCATTTCCCATTTCAGAAAGCAAAGAGATTAATAATCACAAGACGCAAAAGCAATAAATCTCTCCTAGTTCGAGAAGAACCCTTCTACAATTTTGACATTGGTGAAGTGATGAGTTTGTGCAGGAAGGGGAAGAATTTTAAGATCGCTCACATCCCTGATATCCCAAGGGGTGTTGTTGTAAAATCGGCTAAGATCAAGGATGTTAAAAGACTTCTTGCCCTTCACTTTGGGGAAGCATGGGACAGTAATCCAGATTTGGAATTCTATGTCAATGTATTTGCAGAACAGGACCCTGATACTCAAAGTTTGAATGATGATGTTGATGATGACACTTTGGACTTTGAACTAATGGAAACTGATGAAACAGACATAGCATAAATTCATTTTGGTTGTACTTTGATAGTATATCAACACACACAGAACTATTCTAAACTGTGTATGTCTTTAACGTTGTAATATATTCCACGTTACGTAATATGTTCTTCCATTACGTCTGTATGCATTGTAAATTGTAACGTACTCAATACATAATTCCATCCATCATGAGTGTGTGATTAAACTACGGCCACTACGATTGTAGCTGGTTTTGCAAACTAAGGCTCAATCAATATGGCTGCCACTAGAGTTGCAAAACCTGCTATGTGAACAACACAGTTGCAAAACCTGATATATGCAAATAAAAAATATTAATAACTTGTTTTCTACTCATCAGATATTTCAGAACTTTGGTACACTTATTACAATTATGTTTACCTATAGTTTGTATAAGAATCAGCCCTCTGCCACATTTCCGTTTCGTTTTATTAGTTTTTCCTGATTTCTCACTAATTACTTATCATGCACATAGCTGGTTTTGCAACTGGGCTACTCATTTGTTGGCGTAACATTCCCTGAAGTAGCTTTTCCTCGCATGTCTTTAGGTGATTTCCCAGATACCAACAACTAATTTAATCTTCTGATACGACCAGGCGTAATGGCATGAATGTTCGCAAATGCCTTTAGACATACCTGATGTTTTCCTTTAGGCGTTGATACCTCATAGATGAAACAATTTCCACGGTCAGGTTTGTTTGATTCGTCACCTGGTTTTCTTATTCTTATTCTTCTTCTTCTTTTCTTTACTTCTGTTGTGGATATTAATGATTGCAAATAATTATCTTGTTCATTTTTAGAATCCAACCTCCTAAAGTTATCATACATTCTCTGTCGATCTCCCTCTGGTAATTTGGCATAGCAAATTCTGCGGCACCTATAACAATAAGCTAAATTAGTTTCCATTGTTAATACTTTTATGGTATGTTAGGATAGGATACCCTATTAACCGCCCCAAGTATTTGTTTACATGATTAGGTTGATGATTAAACTGACATACAGTAGATCGATCTGCCTGACATACATTAGGGTAGCGTTAGGTAATTACTTGCAATCAGGTCCGGCTTGCAACTTGTTAACTTGTATTCCTTTGTAAGATGTGTAGGCCTCTCCTTTAACTCGAGCTTTTTTATGATTTCAGATTTATATAGTTCTTTGTTTTGTACACCACGTTTTCTTGTAGCAGTAACAATATCTTGGAGAGCTTTTTTCCCTTCTTGTTCCTCCATAATTGAAGCCAAAACACTAACCTCAACAAACAATACACATTGAGAAACAAAGAAACAACACAGTTGCAGACAAGGCAGATGCAGTGTTGCCAACGCGCTGTTCTAAACAGTTGCAGACCTGACAGCTGCAATGTTGCCAACACGCAGTTCAACACAGAAACTACATAAGTCAGTGACTAATGCTGCTTCTGTAATGAACGCTGACAATGAGTACTGTCTATGAATTATAAACATGCCTGACTTATGTTGTTTGTGAACAGAACGATGTATTTACATGCATATAATACGATTATGTTGCTAACTCGATTTTGCCAAAAAATGACTTATGCTGTTTCTGAAATGACCGATTCAAAAACTCCCTGTGCTAAGAAACTCAACATGTTGCGGTTTCTTAGCGGCACAACGTGGGGGCCGGACCGCACGGTTCTCCGACGTTTCTATAAGGCACTGATTTTATCTAGATTAGATTATGGCAGTGTAGCATATGGCTCGGCCCGTAAGTCAGTGCTTGTTAAACTGAACAGCGTCCACCACGGCGGTGTGAGGCAGGCGACGGGAGCCTTTCGGACGAGCCCAGTCGTCAGCTTGCTCGCCGAGGCTGGCGTACCTCCTTTACACCTGAGGCGCCAACAAGTACTGCTGACCTATGCTGCAATTCTTCGACAGATGCCACTTCATCCAAGCTATCCATGTATGTTTACCAATCCGAATCGCCGGCTGTATGATGCGCTCGCACGTGCCACTCGACCACCAGGGATTCGCTTGGATGACTCATACCGGCAGTTCCATTTCCCTACTGTCTTCTGTATCGTCCGAGTACCTAGCAAGGCCCCTCCGTGGATGCTCTCTCGCCCTGATAACATCCTGGATCTGCACACCGACCCCAAGTCGGACACAGACTCCTCCGTACATCGGAGGCTGTTCCAGTCCGTAGTGAGCCGATATCCAGGCTCACGGACCGTTCTAGGGTAAACGAGAAAGTAGGCTGTGCATTTGTGGTTGAGGATTGTCGGTTTCCCTTTTCACTTCCCGAGGCCTGTGGCGTGTACACATCGGAGCTCTACACCATCTTAGAGGCTCTGCGATACACGTTATCAGACGATCACCAGCACTTTCTTGTGTGTACTGACTCTCTTAGTGCGCTGCAAGCGATCGAAGTGTTTTTCTTGAAGCACCCGCTGGTCCAGCGTGTGCACGACCTGCTCGTCAGTTCGCGTAACGCTGGTGCCAGGGTGTCCTTTGTGTGGCTTCCTAGCCACATGGGTATTGCGGGAAACGAGCTTGCTGATCAGGCGGCGAGAGAGGCAGTCGCACTGCCCTCGCTACCGTATAAGGTGCCTGCTAGTGATGTGCGCTCTCAGTTGCGGCATTCGATCCTGTCGCATTGGGAGGAAGCGTGGCGCGCCACGCCTCCACCCAACAAACTGAGAGGCATCAAGGAGACAACGAAGGTGTGGAAATCTTCCTTCCGATCTCTCCGGAAGGAAGCTGTGGTACTCTGTCGACTCCGGATCGGCCATGGGATTGCTACGCACTCCCACTTGCTAAAGAGAGAAGATCCTCCTGTGTGTACTTGCGGCGCCCACCTAACCGTGGCACACCTTCTCTTGGAGTGTGTGGATCTGGCCGATCTGCGAAGGACTCTTAAACTGCCTAATACCCTCTCCCTTATTCTCCGTGATGACGGGCCGTCAGCTGACCTCGTCATCCGGTTCATGAGGGAGAGTGGTTACTTTTTTAGGTTTTAATGTAAGTTAAGACTTTTAATTCAGGTTAAATCTGTTTTTTATTGTGTTTATCTATTTTAATGTACACTATGCCTTATTTGTTTTATTATGTTTTACCATCCACGTTTTATTCTTTTTTTTATTCAAATAAGGCATAATAGTTGGGGCTCACTGTCTATTTTATATAAACCACTTTCGTTTCATCCATAGCAGTGAGCTGTTTTTATCTTCATCCATTCATTTCACGCCAATTCATTTCATCAGGGGCCGATAACCTCAATGTTAGGCCCCATAAAACAACAATTATCGTCATCATCTTCGAGCCACGATTATATTGAAACAGAATGAAAAAGTGAGATGTTCAACAAGATGGGAGGGAGCCTCTATGGGCTAAGCCTCGTAGAAAAAAAAGAACCCGATATTTTAATTTAACTTAAATTTGTTAATAAAAGGTATTGGAGGAAAGGAAATGAGGATTTACAGTTCTGGCCAGTTATTGCTCTAACGAACGCAGCGCGGTTGAAATTAGCACACACAGATTCGAAGCACTGATACATGGGTTGGTTTTTTAGTTTCGGCACCAATGCTTCAGTGCCAAGTTGCAACAATGTTGGGCGCTGCCTCTTTTACCGACGGTTGCTGCCCTGCAGCCCCTCCTTCAGAGCACATGACCTCGCCCGTCGTCACCACCGCTCGTGTGCAGTCGCGCCTGTTAGATGAGTAGTGTGAGACCAGCGCTCGCGAAAGACAGTCGCAATGTTTTCCAAGCAGGAGCAGAGAACGTGGATAAAAATTCAGTGTGCTAGGGGTCGCAGTGCTAAACAGTGTCACCGAGGATTGCTGGAAGCGTGCGGTGCAGCTGCGTTACCGTTCAGAACGGTAGCAAGATGGGTTGCAGCCTTTTGAGATGGGCGCGAACGTGTGGAGCACATGCCTCGATCTGGTCACCCACCAGTAAGTGGTGACAATGTACAGATGGTGTCCGCGTTAGTAGAGGTGGATCGGATCGTAACGATTCGTCAATTAGAGCAAGATACCGGACTGGCGCATTCAACTGTCCTCCACATCCTGAAGGACTTACTGAAAATGAGGAACATTGCGTCCAAATGGGTTCCGCATGACTTAACCGACATGCACAAATGGCTGCGATATGACGCTTGTTGTCTGCACTTGCAGCGTGATGAGCGCGAAGGAGAGGCCTTCTTACGGCGTATCATAACCATTGACGAGACGTGGGCCAGATCTTATGAGCCACAGTTAAAACGCCAATCGAACGATTGGCGGCACCACGGATCACCACGGAAACAAACAGTTCGACCAACCCCCACCAATGTGAAGGTAATGTTGATTCTTGCCTATGATTGGGATGGTGTGATCATTCACCATACTGTTCCCCGAGGGCAAACCGTTAATGCGGCGTACTATTGTTCGTTTCTGCACGACCATCTCCGAGGAGCTCTGAGAAGGAAACGGCGCCACCACATGGTTACACCGCCCATCGTTCTGCATGACAATGCTAGGGCACACAGCAGGCGTTGTGTCGGCATTGTTGCATCGCTGGGGCTGGGAGGTCCTCTATCACCCCCCATATTCTCCCGACATCAGTCCCTGCGACTATGATCTCATCCCGAAGATGAAGATGACAATGCGCTGGGAGCGCTTCCGTACCATTGAAGACGTAAAACAGGTTGCCGAGCGCTCTCCTCGTACCATCAATAGATTGGGCAGTGCCAACGGGATCCAACGACTTCCGCATCGCTGGGAACACGTTATACGACACGGTGGGGACTACATCGAGGGCCTGTGAAACTTGAAACCATCTAAGTGAGTTATTAATCCAGTTATAACTAAGGTGCCAAAACTAAAAAACCAACCCATGTAGTTTGTTGATAGGTTGAAAATGTTCACTATTGTAGTGTATGTAAGTTCGTAGAACAAGAGAAAGTTATTGCAGTTTATGGAGAACACTTAGTTTAATTTGAACTTGAATAAGTTTATAGCGTTGGAAAGTTTGTGGATTGCAGTTATTGGTTTTATTTAACTTGAAGTTCCAGCAATTTGACGGTGTTCATCATAGTTCTTTGCATTTTGAAGTATATTGGAAATGGAAAATTCCAGATCTGTAATGACAGTTAAATAGGGCAATAGAGTTCCCTCGGTGGAAAAAGCTAAGTTTATAGACAGAGGTTAATTTGACTTGAATCCCTCGTTGTGGGAGGGTATTCCCATTTATTTCGTACAAGAAGCCAGCCTGGATAGCTTAAGCCTGACAAAGAAAATCCCACGAAGGCGGTTATTGCACAATAGTGAGCAATTCCACAAACTGTCTATAAGTTTCTATTAAAAGCGTTTAGCATTTTAAAGCCATTAAAATATGTCAAAAATCATTGACGATTGGTACTTAGCTTTTTCATAGCAGCAGCAGGAAGAAGTTCCTGGCGACCGTTAGCCTACATCCACAACATGGCGTCGATTTTAAAATTATACCTCGGTGGAGGGGAGGTAGCCTCTTAGAAAGGCCAAACTCACACGTTGACGACTCGATTAGAAGTGAGAGCAGCAGAACAGCGCGCGGAGGGACCAGGGAGACGAGGGAGAGAGGGTAAAAGACAAGGGAACATTATCTCAGAGTGGGAAACATTACAAAAATAAAAACTTTTTGTATAATAAATTTTCTTCGTTGAGTGGTGTCTTCAAGGAAATGATAGCTGACGACGAGGACGACACCTAGCGGATCGGTGTGTAAATTCATTGGGCTCGATAAGTCCGAAGAACTTCGGCGGTTTGCTGCGAGATGCCGCTAGGGTAAATTTCATCGAAGATACACATCTGGAACAGACTTAAAGACACAATAAATTCCTGCTCAAAGGAAAGAAGAAATACAAAGAGATCACTGTTGGTGTCTGCGAAATGGGAAAGAAAGAATTAATGAAAAAATGAAAGCAAAGAGCAGCAATTGTTAACTCTAACTGCGTGTATTCCAAGGAATACACCACCGTCGTCTGCAAGCCTCTTAAATGCAAGGATCCAGTTTTGTAGAAAGATTCTACGAACATTCTTACATTTTCTTCCTTAAAGGTCACGGGTTCGATTCTCGTTGTTCCCTATAAGGGTACACTACATGTCCTCTTTTATAAAATCCGGTTCTTGCTTCTTTTTTATATATAATTCCGGACCATGTTCAGTATGCAAATAAGTAAAATGCTGAAATTATGGCTCATTTATTTATAAAACACTGCACAGATAATATTTAAGATCCCCCAGGGGCTCACATCTTGTGGGCGTGGGTTGGCGACCACGGGGCCCCAGCTGAGTCCGGCATTGCTTCCACTTACTTGTGCCGGGCTCCTCTCCGTCTTCTTTCCTGTCGACCTCACTTGGTCAACTCTTGTTCTCTTCTGACCCCGACGATATTAGGGTATCCGAGGCCTAGGGAGTCTCTTCCTTTCCCGCCTTAATTGGCCCTTGTCTCATCTTTTCTGATACCCTCCTTCTGCGAGGGATCAGCCTTCTTTTTCTCTTCATTTTACCTCCTGCCTTGTGCTTTAGGCCCTTAAGGAGGCAGGGTGTATGTATCCCCACCACTTCTGGTGCACCCTAGATAATGCTACACCCTCAGGGGCTCACGGCTGATGAGTTCGGGAGTTGGCGACCCCGAGGGATTCCTGAGCTGGGTCCGTTTTTCCCCTTTTGTCCCTTACTTTTGGGGCGGTCCCTCTCCTCTTTCACTTTCCTATATGCCTTTCATGGCTCTCCTTCTTTCCATGTCCCTCAATCCGCCTTCTCCGAGGGTTGAGGGCATTTCTTTTCCTTCTGTCCTTTTATTTGCCTTATTCTCCTTTAGTTTTTCATTTCTTCTTCTAGTATGTAGGTTATTAGTTTGTTTTTAGTTTTAAGTTCGCTTTTCATTTTCATTTTCACGATCACCCAAACCATCAGGGGCCGATAACCTAGATGTTAGGCCCCTTAAAACAACAATTATCATCATCATCATAATATTTAAGACTTTGTTGAGTTGTTCCCCACCTAACCTCACAGAAATATAACCTATTTTCTCATTGAAGCCAAAGGTTTGCTATAGGAAATATACCGTAAACAATAGCCTAAAGACTACACTTACCTAGATGACTTCAATTATTACTCTAGGTCTCGTTGTTTAACTCCGATGACCTTGGACAAAAAATCTGGGAAAGTTAGAATTCATGCACTTAAAACACAAATGCACATCTCCTTTACAACTGAAAATCCAAAGAGGTTACAAGTAAGGATGCTGGTAGTTTCCTGCATAGCTAATATAACAAAACAAAAATTACCTCACAATCATCACAGACGGCTATGAGAAATTAGGCGTTCTAAGGTACCCCGTGTTCAGATGTGCGCCCTTTCCCCTACCTAAGTATTTCCTGTCCTTGAACTCAATGCTTCAATTTTTGCCATATCAAAGATAACGTTCCATGATTTACACACATTCAGTTTTTTACTTCACCTCAGGTTCTCTTACATTCATTGATCTGGTTATCCTGGGATCAATGATCTCAGGCAACACGACTTTCTCGTAGCAGAATTTCAGTTGCATCAGCATTTTTGTCTCCAGAACCTTTCGTCTCTCTTTATTGTTTCTATGTGAATGTCCTTAGGCGACCTTACTACAAAATAATATATTTCCGGCTGTGTTATTTCCAAACTGGCCCTGGATCTGGAAATAAAAACTTGTGGGTGTTTGCGAGTTATCATTTTGTTCTCTTCTCAATTGCACTGTTCTGCACATTCTCCAGGCTTTCTCTTACTTTCTGCCAGCTTTTTCAGGCCTCCAGTATGGTCATATTCTGTGCAGAATAAGGGCACTTGATTTCGACTATAGCGTCGTCTCCTATTAATCCGTCTGGGGAGGCACCTAAGAACCCACAAGTTTTATGTACGAAAAGACCACATTCTTCGAACTTGCGCGCGGACTGTGGCAAGATCCTAGTCTGAAAGTTCAGAGAGTTTTGTTGTTAATTGGGTCGAGCCGCTTATTTAAATGTTTTGGATGGATCCAGTCCCAGTATCATCCCCCTCGGAGCTTATCTTTTGATCCTCCTTAGACGTTTGATTCTTTCGGCTACAATTTTCTGTAGGTTCCAAAACTGTTATGCGGTATACGATCGCATCAGCCGTTCGATATAATTCGTTCGCGCCTTAATGAACGTCATGGCGGTTTTTTCTTGGCTTCCCTCCCTCAGGGGCTCACATCTAGTGGGACGTGGGTTGGCGACCACGGGACCCCAGCTGAGTTCGGCATTGCCTCCACTTACTTGTGCCGGGCTCCTCTCTGTCTTCTTTTCTTTGCCATTTTTTCTTTTCATGTTATCTCCTGCCATCTGCTCAAGGCCCTCAAGGAGGCCGGGTGTATGTAGCCCCACCACTTCTGGTGCACCCTAGATAATCCTACACCCTCAGGGGCTCACGGCTGGTGATTTCATGAGTTAACGACCCCGAGGAATTCCTGAGCTGGGTCCGTTTTCCCCTTTTTTCCCTTGCCTGTGGGGTGGACCCTCTCCTCTTTCACTTTCCTATCTGCCTTTCATGGCTCTCTTTCCTTCCAAGTCCCTCAATCCGCATTTTTCGCGGGTTGAGGGCATTTCTTTTCCTCCTGTCCTTTATTTGCCTTATTCTCCTTTCGTTTTTCCATAACTTCTTCTAGTATGTAAGTTCGTATTTAGTTTTAAGTTTGCATTTCATTTTCATCTTCACGATCACCCAAACCATCAGGGGCCGATAACCTATACAGGGTGTCATTTATGTACTTGAGTACCCTCAAGGGGCGTGTAGGGGATGGGTATAGGATCAATTTGAGATAGGGAACCTGGGGTCGGAATGGCCTCCTAACCCCAGAAAACAGGTTTGTTTCAGGCCCTCCGCCCCTGTAAAGTAGGGAAGCGCACCATGTGTTATTCTGAGATCAGGCTCTCTTTCGCTGTCAACGGTCTTGGCGACCACCGCTCGACACTGTGGTAGCCGAGAGAATAGCGGCGAGGCGTGGTGCCACGGGGGTCCCGACTTCGTTTCTCCTGGGGTGCCATGCCTTCATTTTTTTCTTTTTCTTTAATATTTAGAGGGGAAGGAGAGGGCGTAGTCACAGTGCGTGTTTATTCTGTGCTGATTTTTTAAACTATCTATCGTTGATTCTGTAAATTAATTGCCTTTTGATTATTAGTATCAACGAATTACGTGTGTTTCTGTAGTAGTTAAAGACGACGGAACTATCAATTGGCTACCCCCAGGGGCTCACTTCTAGTGGGCGTGGGTTGGCGACCACGGGGCCCCAGCTGAGTCCGGCATTGCTTCCACTTACTTGTGCCGGGCTCCTCTCCGTCTTCTTTCCTGTCGACCTCACTTGGTCAACTCTTGTTCTCTTCCGACCCCGACGGTATTAGGGTATCCGAGGCCTAGGGAGTCTCTTCCTTTCCCACCTTAATTGGCCCTTGTCTCATCTTTTCTGATACCCTCCTTCTGCGAGGGGTCAGCCTTCTTTTTCTCTTCCTTTTACCTCCTGCCTTGTGCTCTAGGCCCTTAAGGAGGCAGGGTGTATGTAGCCCCACCACTTCTGGTGCACCCTAGATAATGCTACACCCTCAGGGGCTCACGGCTGGTGAGTTCGGGAGTTGGCGACCCCGAGGGATTCCTGAGCTGGGTCCGTTTTCCCCTTTTGTCCCTTACCTTTGGGGCGGACCCTCTCCTCTTTCACTTTCCTATATGCCTTTCCTGGCTCTCCTTCCTTCCAAGTCCCTCAATCCGCCTTCTCCGAGGGTTGAGGACATTTCTTTTCCTTCTGTCCTTTTATTTGCCTTATTCTCCTTTAGTTTTCCTTTTCTTCTTCTAGTATGTAGGTTAGTAGTTAGTTTTAGTTTTAAGTTCGCTTTTCATTTTCATCTTCACGATCACCCAAACCATCAGGGGCCGATAACCTAGATGTTACGCCCCTTAAAACAACAATTATCATCATCATCATCATCATAACGGTTAAGTTGTGGCTTGCTGCTTCTTTTCCTTAGTTTCAAAGTTCACACTAGGGCACTGTTACAGTGGAATAACAACAGTTATGACTGGCATTTGACTGTGCTCCGTCAGCTCATAGCCCAATACGCAGCGAGTATAGTCTGTTTACAGAAAACAAATCTCTGGCCTGGCCATCAGATGGTCCTGAAGGGCTTCCGACTATACTCGAAAGACGGAACGGACGCCGCGTGGGCCTTTGGGAGCGTCTGCACTTTAGTTCGCTCTGACTGCTATCGTGAAGAGTTTCCATTAACTACTCCTCTGGAAGCTATTGCAGTTCGCGTGTCATTGCCTGTTATGACGACTGTTTGTAACGTGTACCTTCCACCGAACCAGCTCCTTGATATTAACGCTGTCTTTGATCTTGTAGATCAGCTTCCCGCCCCTTTCCTACTCGTGGGTGATTTCAATGCACATCACCCACAATGGAGATCACCATCTTCGAGCCCCAGGGGCAGGGACGTGTAGGGCTTAATTCATGGACTGGATTTTTCATTGTTAAATACAAGGGGAATACACTCATTTTTGCTTAACGCACGCCACGTAGTCACACACTGACTTGAGTGTGTGTAGCCGTACGCTAGTTACCCTGTTTGGTTGGTACGTACACGATGACCTCTGTGATAGTGACCATTTCCCGATCGTTCTCACACTTCTTAGCCAGAAGCCATTGGCGTTCCCCAGTCGTTGGGTACTTACACGGGCAAATTATCAATCATTTACAGAACGAGCTGTATTTGATGATCTTGATTGCCGGAGCGTCGATGACGAGGTACAGCACGTCACCGATGTGCTTCTTGCTGCCGCCGAAGGGTCCATTCCATCCTTTTCTGGCACTCCTCGTCGCAAACTCGTCCCCTGGTGGACGGAGGATATTGTAGTGGCTATAAAAGACCGTCGTCAAGCTCATAAGCACTGTCGTCGGCATCCAACCATGGCCAATTTGGTGGCGTTTGAAAATTTCGTGCAAGGTACGGATTCTTCTCCGCTAGAGTAAGAAACAATCATGGGAACGGTATGTGTCGTCTATTACGGCACATACCCCCTCCTCTCAAGTGTGGACTAAACTACGACGCATTTCAGGAATTCCGACATCTTCTACTGTACCGGCTACAGCTCCTTATCGCGTTGCAAACCTTCTTGCATCGTATTTTGCGGATATATCCTGTTCTGATAACAATGATCCAGATTTCGTTGGTTTGGATCGCGAGGCAGAAAGCTCTATTTTTCTTCCCGCGCTGCGGAGGAGTACAACGTGCTCTTTACGGAGTGAGGACTCCGCGGAGTGCTGTACAAGGACACGTCTCCCGGGCCGGATAGTATTTGCTCAGGCTGTTTAATAGTATCTTGTTGGAAGGTGTGTTTCCAGCGCAATCCTTCAGCACGGATGTCTTTCAACATCATCTGCCTTTTTCTGCCAATTCCTGGAGATCTTTCGTGGCTTTTCTTTTGACTGTCACCTTAGTCGCCGCTTCCTTTCCCTCCTGGCTTCGCTCCTGTTTTGCTTCCTTGAACACGGCGTAGAAGTTTCGTGCAGCTTGGACAATGTTCTTGCTCAGGGTTATCTTTTCGACTACACCAGCTGCCACCACAGCGTCCTGAACAGTATGCATGCCAATCAGACTAGCTTCTTTCTGATTGACAATGATGCACTCCTTGTTCAGGGATAAATTTCTCTCTAGAGCTGCATTGCTGTGATACAAAATCAGTATCATTTTAATGAAGCTTGCGAGATCGCTTTTGGCAGGAACTGAGCAAGGTGCTGATGCCACTAATTAAGGCCACAGCTCGTCGAGCCGTGGCTCTTTTCCGTCGAACTGCTTTAAACGCGCAGTGACGGAGGGCAGTCTCAGAAGTGCGGAGTAGCTGCTCTTGGCGGTCAGCTATTGCACGAGAAAGCAAATTCCTCTGCTTAGAAAGAATTATCAGCGCAATGACGATCCTATCTTCTGCCAACTTAGGAGTTTCAGCGACCACTATAGGGTCTAGGCAGGAAATAGCACGGGTCATCTTGTGAGCAAGAGGTGACCTATCTTAGATTTCTTCGGCCATTCGAATATATAATTTTCGGCAGTTGGTACGAAATTGCAGCACACCCTTACAACCGTGTCAAAATGTTTGTGGCCCTTATTTAAAGGATTGTCCCCCCCCCCCCAGGGGCTCACATCTGGTGGGACGTGGGTTGGCGACCACGAGACCCCAGCTGAGTCCGGCATTGCTTCTACTTACTTGTGCCGGGCTCCTCTCTGTGTTCTTTCCTGTCGACCTCCCTTGGTCAACTCTCGTTCTTTTCCGACCCCGACGGTATTAGGGTATCCGAGGCCTAGGGAGTCTCTTCATTTCCCGCCTTAATTGGCCCTTGTCTCATCTTTTCTGATTCCCTCCCTCTGCGAGGGGTCAGCCTTCATTTTCTTTTCATGTTATCTCCTGCCTTCTGCTCAAGGCCCTCAATGAGGCCGGGTGTATGTAGTCTTATTACCTTATTTAATATGCTAGTGAATTTTTTGTGGTATAAATTGAATTCAGGTGTTGTGTGGTATTGTTTATATAATTTGTGTAGAAATTTCTTTCTTTGACATGAATTTATAATCCCTGTTGTTATCGAATTGCTAGTTTTGTTATTTTGAAGAGTTCTTCGTTTAAAGGGGAATGCTATTTCAAAGTAGTGTTTTAGGGTACTGTTAAATGCATTAAATTTATCATTTACATTTTCTAGTTCATACATTTCTGACCATGTTTCCTTATTTAATAAGTCATTGAAATATGTAACATTTGATTCAGTGAATGACCTGCACTTTGATTTTACTCCATTATCATTATTATTGATTGTTTCGGATACTTCAAAACTCAGTATTTGTCCATGGTGGACACTAAAACCCGGACAATAGACTTCTATTGAATGGTGATATTTATCTGTATTAATAAAAATTTGATCAGGAGTGGTTTTACTAAATTTTGTTATTCTTGTTGGGGTATTTACTGTAGGTTTCAGTCCATAGGAAATTAGTAACTGTGTTAATAATTCACAATTTCTATCAAATTTTAAGAAATCCACATTTACATCCCCACAAATTACTATATCGAAATTTACTTTGCTCATGTTATTGAGTAACAATTCTAATTTATCTATAAATAAAAGAAACTTTCCTGACGGAGAACGGTATACGCATACAATTATTAACTTAAACTGCTGTATTTTTACGGCAGAGATCTCAAAATCCAGTTCCATAATTAGATAATCATAAGCTGTTATCTGTTCATGATCTTCCCCCAGGGGCTCACATCTTGTGAGCGTGGGTTGGCGACCACGGGGCCCCAGCTGAGTCCGGCATTGCTTCTACTTACTTGTGCCGGGCTCCTCTCTGTGTTCTTTCCTGTCGACCTCCCTTGGTCAACTCTCGTTCTTTTCCGACCCCGACGGTATTAGGGTATCCGAGGCCTAGGGAGTCTCTTCCTTTCCCGCCTTAATTGGCCCTTGTCTCATCTTTTCGATACCCTCCTTCTGCGAGGGGTCAGCCTTCTTTTTCTCTTCCTTTTACCTCCTGCCTTGTGCTCTAGGCCCTTAAGGAGGCAGGGTGTTTGTAGCCCCACCACTTCTGGTGCACCCTAGATAATGCTACACCCTCAGGGGCTCACGGCTGGTGAGTTCGGGAGTTGGCGACCCCGAGGGATTCCTGAGCTGGGTCCGTTTTCCCCTTTTGTCCCTTACCTTTGGGGCGGACCCTCTCCTCTTTCACTTTCCTATATGCCTTTCATGGCTCTCCTTCCTTCCAAGTCCCTCAATCCACCTTCTCCGAGGGTTGAGGGCATTTCTTTTCCTTCTGTCCTTTTATTTGCCTTATTCTCCTTTAGTTTTCCATTTCTTCTTCTAGTATGTAGGTTAGTAGTTAGTTTTAGTTTTAAGTTCGCTTTTCATTTTCATTTTCATCTTCACGATCACCCAAACCATCAGGGGCCGATAACCTAGATGTTAGGCCCCTTAAAACAACAATTATCATCATCATCATGTTCATGATCTAAATTATTTCTTAAGAAGATGCAAGTACCACCATGGCTAATATTAGATCTAGAGTATTTACTAGCTTGTATAAACCCTGGGAATTGAATTAATTCGTGTTGTTCCTCTTTCAGCCAATGTTCTGAAATACATAGTGCTGAGATGTCTTTAAGTTCATTTTTAAGTATTAGATTTTTGTAATCAATTTTATTATAAAGAGACTGGACATTCTGGTGGTAAATTTTAAATTTGTTACTTTTGCAAGCTTGTGTTGGTGATTTATTTACATTATTATTATCATAATTGTTATTATTATTGTTGCTAGACAAATCCGAAATACTATTGTTGCACTCCGTTAAATTTGACTTCAAAAGATCTGAATGCCAAACCTCACGTTTGGCTTCTTCTACCAGTTTCCCTGCTTCCACTCTAATGATATTACTGTTGAATTATTCTTACCATTTGAATTTACAATTTTTGCAGATTTGATCACTAAGATACTCTTTTCCTAATCTATTTAAGTGTAGGCCATGCCGAGTGTGGAACTTCCTGTCTAATTTACTTACATCTACAATTTGGACATTTGGAAAACTCTTACAAATTTTATGAATTTTTCCATTTGTAGCCTCTATTTCTACATTTACACATGATTTGGGAATTAAATCGTATCTCTGCGGAATGTTTACAATAATGACATTTGTTTTTTGCATGGATGGCAATGTACCCTTTAAATCTTTGATTACCTTTTTACTCTCATTTCTATAGACGTCGTTTTCTCCAGCGATGATAACTTCGTAGTCCTTTGCAGTAAGGGACGCACACTCTCCTATCATCCCGTTCGTGACCTCTGCAATTTGAGCTCCTGGCTTTACTGTCGATGTGACCTCCATTTCTCTGCTTCTCTCCAATACGCTTGCTGCTACATCTCGCCCGTGGCTATCCGCAAATATCCGCATCTTCCTGGATTTTCTCTTTATCACTTTCTTCTTTTCTTCTTGAGGAAAGTCATCATTTTCTTCGACAAGCACTCCAAATGAATTTGAGACGGGAATTTCAGTTACATGTACTCCATTTATAGGCCTAGGCTTATTCAATCTTACCTTACCAGCAATCACTGTTGACCAAGTTACCTTGCTTTTCTCTCTGTTTCCTTTTAATTTATTAATCTCTTCCATTAACTTAGCAATATCTTCCTTTAGCAGCTTTATAATTTCGTCTTTTGAGGACAGTTCGTTTCTCAGGTTATGACATTCGCATGACGGTAGCGGTGGGCCTACATTACGACAATCGGTTTCACTTTTCTCCTCATTAAATTTTACCTGAGATCTTGTGATGATTTTATTTGCATTTTTTACTTTTATTTTGCACGACGAGCATAAATCCGTAACGGTTACACTACCTGACGAGACACTAACACTGTTTACTGTCGTCATACTAGAGATCTAAGTTAGCATAGATGTTTACACCAAATTACACTAAATTTATTTTAATTATTACTACCTAATAGAATTAATCTAATTACCTACCAATAAAGAAGAATATTAAATACGTATATCTTCCAATCGGGTGAAGTCTCGTAAAAGCACCACTGCTCTACTTGGTTCAAACAGTGATTGAAGAAGTCACCGAATCTTTGGATACACGTTCCCACAACTTAGTTTAAGTTTATTAAATTGTCAATAAGAATTTCTAAGTACTATGCTCCTTATTGACGAGATTTTAGAAATAGATTTAATAGTCATAACAGAAAATTGGTTGTCAGACAAAGAAACACACTATTATAACATTCCAAGCTTTGAATCGCACCATGTAACACGAGACGGGACTGGAGGTGGTCTGTCAATGTATGTATCTACAAAATGGGCAACCTAAGTTATTAACACCATCAACAGTTATCACAGTATACTCCAAATCGAAATATTTCAGAAACACAGACTATATAATGTAATTTCTTACTATAATCCAAGGGAGAGTAATGCAAACGAATTTATGCTTGACCTTGAACACATACTTTGCGATACTAACAAATCAAACACACTACTTATCGGAGACGATAATATAGATTTTCTAAAATACAGCATTATTTACAGGGCCTATTCGTCTTTACTGAATTGCTATAGTTTTTATCCATGCAATACAAGGCTGCCAACAAGAATAACGCCTACTTCTTCATCTTAATTGACCATATACATTGTAACTTTGCCAATGATAACTTCTATTTGTATAATGTTATGAGTGACCTTAGTGAACATAATATTTTAATTCTAGAAATTACATCACAGCCAGAAGTGAGTACGCAATTAAATAATCGTTCAAATATGCAAACATTTCAGAAAATAAGTTATGCCAAACTGAACAATTTCTTTTCAAAAATAAATTTCCAAATCTATCTAGTGACGTCAACGAAGCATATAATCAGCTTTGCGATTTCATTAGTGATGGACTTAGGACAGCTAGTATAAATATTAAGCAAAACTCACAGTTAAAAAGCACACATAAACCATGAGTAACACATGAGTTTCTGGAAGCGGTAAAAATAAAAAAATAATTTGTATACAAAAACTAAAACTATAAACCCTTCAACTGAAACTATTAAGGAGTACACAAGATGTAGTATGGATGTGACTAGAATGAAACGAGAGCTGAAAAAGTTATACTACAACAATGTAATTAGAGAAGGGAATACGATGAAAGGAATGTGGAAGGAAGTAAATCAAATACTTGGCAAACCTCATAATACACGAAACATTGTAGAAATTGAATATAAAAACGTACAATTCACATCTAGCCAAGATATATGTAAAGCATTTAACATATATTTCATAAATGTTGTAGAAAACTTGGTTAAAGATCTCACTCCAATGAACCAAATTTTGCCATCGAACCAGACGATCTGTAACTCACTATTCATAAAACCAACAAATGTGACGGAAGTTACACAAATCATTCAAAACCTTGCGAACAAAAAGAATTACACAGACGATGGAATAAATAACATACTCCTTAAGAGATGTGCCAATCATCTGACTCCATTGCTTGCTAATATAATTAACTTGTCACTGAAAACAGGAGTAATACCAGATAGATGTAAACTAGCAAGAGTGGTGCCAATATTTAAAAAAGGTGATTTATCTAATCCCAGTAATTACAGACCGTTGTGTATATTATCCTCACTTGTAAAAGTACTGGAAATAGTAATCAAAAAACAAGTCGTGAATTTTCTAACAAAAACAATTTTTTCTTTTAATATCAGTACGGCTTCCTTCCCAAACATAGCACTGATTCAGTAGCATTTGACGTAGTGTCACTTATACACAAAGCATTAGACAACAACAAAATAGCAGCAGGACTATTTATAGATCTTGCTAATGTGTTCGACACTGTTAACCATACCTTGTTGCTAAGTAAACTATCAAATGCAGGAATCAGAGGAATAGCCTTTGAGTGGTTTAAAAACTACCTATCTAACAGGAAGCAGTATGTTAATATTAATGAAACGAAAGGGTCCATTTCTGATGTTAAATGCGGTGTCCCACAAGGGTCAGTGCTTGGACCATTGCTGTTCGTGATAGTTATTAATTATAGTTATTTAGAGTTTACTGGTAAAATATTTCTGTTTGCTGATGATATATTTCTACTTTACGAGAGCGTCTTTGAACAAAGGATTATGGAGAATATGCAAAAGGATCTAAATATACTAACAACATGGCTTTCAAAAAGTAATTTAATCATAAGCACCTCAAAAACAAAATACATGCTATTTCATAAACCAGCTTACTGTTCAAGCACTCGCAACATAGTTAAAATTGGCAATGTGCCCATCGAACGTGTGAAACAATACACATATTTAGGCCTCACTTTCGACAATAACCTAAGTTGGAATGAACATGTCACAAATGTGAAAAAGAAAATCGTTAGTGTAATTGGTGTTCTAAAAAGATTAAGGGATTATGGAATAAGCAATCATCATTTAAGGAGCATATATGCCTCTCTTATTCATTCTCACCTTATGTACAAGAACATAATATGGGGTAAATGTACACAGGAATCAATAAATGAGCTCGAAGTACTCCAAAAAAGTGCAATTAAAATCGTATACGGTATGGTTACGATTTTAGGAAACCAACTGTAGAAGTATTTCAGGAGACAAACATATTGCCATTACGAAGCCAGCTCAAATACTCTGAAGCTTTATTAATGTTCAGATATAAACAAGGTCTTATTAGTCTTAATACTGAAGTTCAATGCAGGAAAGACATTCATACCCATAACACAAGATCAGCAAACCAGTTATACATGGAGTCAACAAACACAACTAGATATGGTATTAAAAGTATTTCCTATTCAGCCTAAACTGAGACAAATTGTAAACTTAAACAAATTCAAAAAGGGAGCACGCAGGTAGAAACAATATGTTGAAGAATATAGATGAACCCATAAACACTGAATAAATGATCCTACCACTTTAGAATATTCTAGTATTAGTTACCAAGCCATATTTGTAAAAGGCAGTCCCCCCTTGAGCTACCAGCTCACTGGGACTTTCTGTACCCAATAAATAAATATCATCATCGCTAACAGCAGAAAAGTCGGATTCTGATGAATGTTCGTGCACTACATCCGCCATCTTGTCGGTACTTGGTCATGTATGGCTCACGTATTTCAATGGTTCTTGTAGTGCCAGACTTACTCGCTGGTGGCAGCACTTTGCAGACACATGTAGGCTGTTAGTGATGTTTGGCATAGATAGTTAACAATTTTTTCTAGTCATTACATTGAACAGGTAAAAATGAGGCGCGATGGCACTTAGTCACCTCTGGCACTGAGCCGTCCAAATTTAGATGTACCGGTAGTTTTTATATTATCTTTCGATTAAGCTTTTTACTACTATGCATTTTGATCTGTGTGAACTTCCTAGTTTTAAGAATTACATTAAGATATTAATACTTAATGTAGACATATCAGGAAATGTATTTTACTGTGTAGGTGCACTGTTATTGGGGCGCACACCGAGCCTTGTTGTGTACCTTCAACAAGTAAATAAATAAATAAACGTGGATTTAAGGCTCGGACGAACTTCTTGAATCCTCTATCCTCTACAACCCTGAGTGGCTGCATGTCTTCGCATACAAAGGTAGTCCAACTCCTATCCAACTTACTTTTTTCTGCACTGTCTCTTCCATACGAAGGAATGGGATTACTTCCACGATGTGTCACTGTATCTTGTATCAGGTCCTTATGCGCCCGTTTCATGTGATTCCATAAATTTGACTTTCCTCCACCTGTGCAATACGTTTGCCTGCAATGTTTACACGTGGTGGATTTCCTACCTGGACTGGTAGTAAAATACTGCCATGCTTGGGAAGACTTTCGTGGCATTATTGCTTCTTTCTTATTACAAACCTCGATCGACAATATAGCGCAACACTTTCACCAAAGATATATGTCTAACCCAACAGCCACCTCAGCTTGCAGTCGGACCAACAACACAGAGGGATTGCGCGTGTAGCCTGGCTGGAAGGTTTACTGCAGCACGCGCTGTGCCGTCACGTCACTCCACGAACCGGGTTACTCTGCAATTCTACTCCCTCCGTCCCCACTACTAGCCACTAGTACTAGGTTCCTCTCAGTCCTCTGTAGGCCTACTTGGTCGTTCCTGCACTGACGGTATTCCCTTAACACTAGTTCAATTACGTTTCCTTTGCAAATGTCCTTTCAAATTGGTAATAGTTGACTTTTAAGAAATAAGTGTGCTGTTTTTATCTTCGTTTCATTTCATCCCGATGACCTCGTACTTATCCCCCTTGAAACCTCAATAATTAACTAACTACATTTCATTTCATTAGGATAACCTAGATGTTAGGCCCCTTAAAACAACAAGTATCATCGTCATAAATTGCATTGTGTATTTTCAATTTCAATTTAAACTTCTCCTGCGTGATTTGAATATCAAACAGGGCTTGCAGCCTGTCAGCCTCGTCCTTAGCACTATGCTTAGCCTGCTCTGAGTTCTAATTTCGCAGCAACAAGTCTGTTTTCTTCGAGCCTTGGCCGTTTTCTGTTGGCCCACAGATTTTGTTTGGGTGATTTAGTGGCAGTTTTCGTGATGAGCCTTGTCACTGGTGCTTCAGTGATGGCCCGGAGAGCAGGAGACTTAGGCTGCTTCAATTTGGCTGGAGTCCAGCTTGCCCAGTTTTCAGCCTCGACCACCTGTGTTGGGTGTGTGTCAACCTGCAATGCTTCGACTTGAGGACTTGCATTGGACACAGTATCAAAGTTAGTTGAAGGTTCTGATGGCTGCGTGGTAGTTGCAGACTGGGAACAGGGGATATCGGTGGCACAATGATGGTGGATTGGGGAAATGTTGTAGGAACAGGGGTTATAGGGATTGGTGTTGGCTTGGCTGGAGCTGACCATTGATGTTACACTGTACTCAGCATCACGGCGAGTCGAGGAATAGAAAGCATATTGCCTAAATTTGTAACATCCAAAATAATCAAATCCCAGATTCACTACACTTAAAATCTAAAAAAAAAACGTTAGGGACAATATCTCAATGGTTTCCAAATAATTTCACATTCATACCGTATATGATTTTATTATTTCCAAACTTGAATACCCAACATTTTCTATGAAGGAAAAATGCAAGTGTACGATTTCAATGACCAAACATAGAGAATTATATAATTCTGTGTAGGTTATCTACCCGCACCTAAAAAATGGCCCTGATGCTGAAATAAACGAGTGATTTTATAAGAAATCATGTCTGATTGGTTTAAGAAAGAAGTCTCAGGGTTAAGCCCTCTCATTAGAATTTATAAAATGTTATTTATAAGTCAAAGCAGAAGCAAACCAACCCCGTTGCACTTAGCCCCTGAAACACCTTAGCCTGCCAAGCGACCACTGCCCAGCCCTGTTGGCCTATAGATTGTGGGGTGTCACGTGGTCAGCGCGTCAGGTTCCTTCGGCAGCTAATCTTGATTTTCTTGACCGGGACGGGGCGCTGCCTCTCTGATCAGACAGCTACTCAATTGAATCAGTCACTTGAGAAACACCTCATATCCACAAATGTAAACATTCGGAAAACAAACAAAAAAAACTGGCTGTTACAATATTTCACATTGTATCATGATGATGATATTGTTGTTTCAAGGGGCCTAACATCTAGGTTATCGGCCCCTAATGGTTTGGGTGATCGTGAAAGATGAGATGAGAATGAAAACTATAACTAATACTAACTGCAAACAAACATACTAGAAGAAGAAATGGTAAACAAATAAAGGACAGGAAGAAAGGAAATGCCCTCAACCCTCGAAGAATGAGGATTGAGGGACTTGGAAGGAAGGAGAGCCATGAAAGGCAGATAAGAAAGGGAAAGTGGAGTGGGCCCGCCCCCAAGGTCAGAGGAAAAAGTGGACAAAACGGACCCAGCTCAGGAATCCCTCGGGGTCGCCATATCCCAAACTCACCCGCCGTGAGCCCTTGAGGGTGTAGCATTATCCAGGGTGCACCAGAAGTGGTGGGGCTACACACACCCTGCCTCCTTGAGGGCCATGAGCACAAGGCAGGAGATAACATGAAAAGAAAAACAATGAGGGATCAGAAAAGATGAGACAAGGGGCAATGGACGAACTTTGAATAATTGTTTATGTTCAGGGTGTGATGTTGGTAATTGGTCATAGTTGTTGACGACATGAAGGTATTTGAGCAACTGTTCAAAACGATTGCGACTCCTAATATCAGCCACTGGAGGAAATCTGGTATCAGCAGCCCAGAATGGGTTCAGTGCAGGCATTTTCACTATACCCATATAAAGAAGAATATCAACGAGTTGTTCTATTTCCTTAGCTGTTTTCAGATGAGCTGAAACATTTTGTTCTGCGTACAAATTAGACTGTCCCTCAAATAGCTGAAAAATTTCATCAGGAAAGAACATCGTAGAATATTCCAATGGAGAACATTCATTCTAAGGCGGTGGTGGCACAAAAGTGTACCATGTAATATCAGGAGGATTGAACTCCACTTGTAGTGCTTCTTGGTTGTTGTGGGTGCCTTAGGATACGTAGAAGTGTTCCATGTAATATCAGGAGGATTGAAGTCCACTTGTAATGCTTCTTGGTTGTTGTGGGTGCCTTAGGATACGTAGAAGTGTTCCATGTAATATCAGGAGGATTGAAGTCCACTTGTAGTGCTTCTTGGTTGTTGTGGGTGCCTTAGGATACGTAAAAGTGTTCCATGTAATATCAGGAGAATTGAAGTCCACTTGTAGTGCTTCTTGGTTGTTGTGGGTGCCTTAGGATACGTAGAAGTGTTCCATGTAATATCAGGAGGATTGAAGTCCACTTGTAGTGCTTCTTGGTTGTTGTGGGTGCCTTAAGATACGTAGAAGATGAGCATTATTTCCTCGCTGACTTAGAAACTCGTTGTTGCAATGTTCAACCTCACTTTCTCATAAGCTGCATTTCTACACAGCACAATTCCATCGTCCACATCAGAAGGGTCGTCCTCCACATTCCCATCCTCAATGTTTAAAATATCCTTATCGTTCAATATGCTCGGCTCCATAGCTAGAAACACACAAGAAAATAGGTCAGAATGGACTATGGTCTTCTAAATTAGAAGTATGCAGATTAGGGGACTTGGAAAAGCAACATACATATTGTACACCAGAGGCGGCTCGTGGGCTTTGATAAAGGGCGGGGCATGGCAGGTATCAATTTTGCTAAAACACTTGACCATAATTCTCGATGTTAGTTAGTTATTGTTGTTTTAAGGGGGCAGAGCTATTAGGTCATCTGCCCCTAATCCTCGATGTTGACCCGTGCCATGAGTGAACTATGAAACCTCTGTTGAGTGATTTGATTATGAGCGTCATCCTCATCATGGTTTCATTTCCCAAGTGTAGGCACAGATAATTAAGTAAGAACCCGGGCAAATAAACAAAAAATAATGCCGGTTACTAAGTAATTAGCATACAAAATAAGTAGGCCAGGGTACACGGGATTGATTACCACGAAATAAAAATAGAAACAAAATCAGAGTTACGCCAAGTTAAATAAAAAGCTTACCTGATCGTTCACTTCTTGTAGAATAGTTCAATCCTTCTATTTTTAGCAGCAGCAATCTCCTCTATTATGCGTGTGTTGAAATTTGGGATACTGTTTATCATCCTCGTCTCCATCGGCAACATTGCAAGTTCAGACAGTCTATCAGCCCCCATAGAATTTCTCAGGAAAGTTGTTATCCTCTTCAAAGTAGAGAATGAACGTTCGATCTCTACAGTCGTCATTGGGATAGACGATGCTTTTTAAAAGTATCACACACTCTGAAAATGTGCGCAACATATTATTGTTACAAAAGAACTGCAGAAGTGGTGCTGCACCGGAAGCATTACGTAAGTCTTCACGACAGTGCAATACCTCCAACTCCGTTCTCACTTTCGGGCCATTTATTGCACGGAACAATGTAACGGCTGTCTGGAAATCCCTCTCTGGAAATTCAATGGAATAGCATGGAAACGTTTTAACTAGAAATAATTTTGAAGCACACAAGTGATCCGAAAACTGAAACCTGTCATTAATGCTACTAATAATAGTATCACACACTTCTATTACGGCCAGACGATTACTCGTACTACTTCCTTGTTCAACACAAAGTCTCTTGCTCGCGGGCTCACTAAACGACACTTCACTTTCCGCATATTCTTCACAAACTTTGGTCACCGCTTTGGAAAACTGCTTTCTAAAGTCACTGACTTGAACAGCATCAATACCACTTTGCTGAATGCAATCAAAGAAAATGCTACGTGTGGCATAACTTTATGAAAGAAAGTCAGCCAGTATATAATCTGGGGATCTTTCAATGCACGCACAAATCCTGCAGCTTGACTTAAGGCATTTATGTCATTAACCTCTGAGTCTCTAATGTGCTCAAAACATTGCAATAGATTCTCTTTGTTTTCGAACACAGTGTTAACAGTTCTATGTTGAAAGTGCCATCTTGTCGGAGGGGCGCAAGGTTTGTAGAATACAGGTTGGCTCATAACTCTCGGCCAATGGGAGAGCGCGCGGGAATACGTCACGGGCCTGCTGCGTTTGAATCAGTCATTTGTCCGTAGCGAATTACACGCTCAGTAAATAATATTTTTTAAGGGCAGCAGCCATTTCAGAGTGTCAACTAGTGAATTGTTGTGATTATTAAATGATGCTGAACGCTTAATTACATGACTAATTTAATTATACACCTCCTTCAACATATAAAACTGATATATACAAACATACACACAGCTGACTGTATCTCCAACAAGCGCAGATCCACCTATCCCCATTGCTTCACTAAGCACTGCATTATTATTTATAATGCTGTCAATTATTGCTATACCTACACGTTCATCTTCATTTCCGCCACTCTCGGAGTAAGCAAAACTGTGACTGATAACAACACAAAGATGTTGGTGACCCCGCGGATTGTGAGTCACTTTCGCCAACCACATCAACACTATTCGACAACCCAGATGTTGTCACATCTTCCGCCAAGCGAGTATTTCGCTCTTGTATCATGCACACTCCGTGAATGAGCTATGTCTGACACGTGTACTGATTTGGTATTAGATCTATACTAGAGCCCTGTGCGGATAAACAAAATGTTATCCGCATCCGCCGCGCATCCGCACGACCTTTATCGGCCCCGTATCCACACGACTGTTATCCGCATCCGCCCCCATCCTCAGGACTTTCATCCACATCCGCTTGTTATCCGAATTCGCTGGCATTACAGTAATATTTTTAATTTATTAGATAAAGCATAAAGCATTAAGGCAACACATTTAGACATTTGAGGAGAAATTCGTTTCCCTAAGCTATTTGTTAATCGCAAGACAATGTTGACTGAGTTTTGTCCCTTTGAGTAACGGCATGTGAAACAGCGAGTGGCTAATTATAACACTTACTTAGTCGTCGGATATACCCACGCAAACAAGCGCAGGTATAAAGGACTCTTTCGGGGGATAAGTCAACACTATTTAGGGCATTTCCATGACTGGCTTCTCTCACTTCCCTATTATTCTCATACAATCCAAGCGAAAGCAAGTAGGGAAATAACAAACAAACAAAAAACCTGAAAGACACAGATCTTTACATAAACTAATTCTTTAAAAAAATCCAGTTCAACATTTTATTCTAAAAACTATCCGCAAATTTACTCTACACATTACCCGCAGATTATCCGCTATCCGCTCAGCCATGCAAACTCTATCCGCATGGCGAATAATTTTGCGGATATCCGCATCCGCGCAGGGCTTTATCTATAACCATGTAAACTATATGGCTGTGACGATGCAAACATTTATTATATTTTATATGAAAATCTTATGTTTGAACAATATAAGGGATAAATAATTTTCTTTACATCTGTGAAGTCAGGGTTATATCTTTAAGTCTCCCGCAATCAATAATGAGAAAACAAATCGCATTTGGCAAAACGTTGCAAATACCAAAACAAGAGAAAATAAAAATATTTTTAATCAAAACTTGACAGATAATAAAGCTTTGAATTTTGAAATTGAAGGGGTGTAGTTAAAAAAAACATTTTAGATTATGTTACCAAAAAAGTATAATTAGGCCTAATTAATAAATATGAGAAATAAACGTGTTTTTTTTTTCATTTACTGTAAAATTTGGTTTCTGGTGCTTGCAAGGTTCTGGTGGGGACCTATTCAATTGTTGTTTTTGTCTCCTACAACCAGAAACAATTCACTGGCATTTACTGGAATGTCCACTTTGTGCACCAATACTACATGAAACAAGTTCTTGATCTTCTTGTTCACTTTTCTCTCTTGATCACGCGAGTTTTGTCCTTTTAATGTCGATGCTTCTCCTTTTTTCCCATTAAGATATTTTATTCTTATAAATTCTCTTTGGCGGAGGAAGATTGCTACTCTTCGTCTCTTCGAACATAAATGATCGAAGTTGCAACTAGTTGTCGTGGAATGCCAGCAACTCCGTAGAAACAATATCAGCTGTAACTGCAATGATACGTTTTCGAAATCTGAACGTATCTCCATGAAACTTCTGACACATTTCCTCCATTTCTTCCACTTTTTTGAGCCAAATTGGTCAACTCTGTCAACTCGGTAAATGGAGACTGGCGCCTCTCGCAGGCCCGATGACGCGTTACCCCCACCCTGCTGCCAGCGGAAGGCGAGTTACGAGCCAACCTGTCTTCTACTAACCTTGGGAGGGGCGAACCTATTTTCCTATGAACCACTTCTATCAAGCAATTCATTCTCTTCGGAGATCTTGGAGAAAAAAATGGCGCTATCCCTTGCAAATCTTGAAGCAATATTCTACTTTGGGAGCAAGATGAAGGGGCGTATTGGAGAATCAATTTACCTTGATGCACGTAACAATGAATGTAATTCGCGTTTGGGTATTTCATCTTAATTATCGACTGCAGTCCACCCCTATGCCCACTCGTCACCAGGGGCTCACATCTAGTGGGACGTGGGTTGGCGACCACGGGGCCCCAGCTGAGTCCGGCATTGCTTCCACTTACTTGTGCCGGGCTCCTCTCTTTCTTCTTTCCTGTCGACCTTCCTTGGTCAACTCTTGTTCTCTTCCGACCCCGACGGTATTAGGGTATCCGAGGCCTAGGGAGTCTCTTCCTTTCCCGCCTTAATTGGCCCTTGTCTCATCTTTCCTGATGACCTCCTTCTGTGAGGGGTCAGCCTTCTTGTTCTTTTCCTTTTACCTCCTGCCTTGTGCACAAGGCCCTTAAGGAGGCAGGGTGTATGTAGCCCCACCACTTCTGGTGCACCGTCGATAATGCTACACCCTCAGGGGCTCACGGCTGGTGAGTTCGGGCGTTGGCGACCCCGAGGGATTCCTGAGCTGGGTCCGTTTTCCCCTTTTGTCCCTTCCCATTGGGGCGGACCTTCTCCTCTCTCCCCTCCCCTCTCCTCTTTTCCTTCTATGTCCTTTTCTCTTTAAGATTCCCGCACTGTTTTTGTTACTCGAATCACCGTGTATCTAAATTCCCTTTTGGCGATTTTTAAGGCATTTTTGATCTATGTTGCATTTTGTAAGTTTTTTCGATCTAAATTACATCTCGCGATTGTTTTCAACCTCAATTGCATTTAGTAAAGATTGACAATCTAAATTGCTTTTTAGTAAGTCTTTCAATGCAGGTTGCGGGGCCTTTTAGTGAGTATTTTGAATTTCAATTTGCATTTTGTAAGTATTTTCAACCAAAACCGCATTTCGCACGAATTTTGAATCTAAATTGCATTTTGTTTGGTGGGCATTTTGCACATATTTTGATTCTCAATTGCATTTTGTGGGTATTTTGAATCTAAATTACATTTTGTCAAGTATTTTCAATCTAAATTGCTTTTTGTAAGTATTGTCAATCCACATGAGTCGTTAGAATCACCGTACATTTTGTAAGCATTTTCAATTTCAATTGCATTTTGTAAGTATTTTGAATTTCGATTGCACTTCCTGAATAATTTGGATTGGAACTGGGATAAGGCCTATTTCAATCTGAATTGCATTGTGTATTTTCAATTTCAATTGCATTTTGTAAGTATTTTGAACCTCAATTGATTTTGTACGTATTTTCGATCTCATTTGCATTTTGTAAGTATTTTGAATTTCAGTTGCATTTTGTAAGTATTTCGACGCTACATTGCATTTTGTACGTATTTTGAACCTAGCCTTCATTTTGTGGGTATTTTTCAATCTATTCCTTTTGTGAATCTTTTCGTTCTAAATTCCCTTTTGTAAGAACATTTTGTGAGTCGTTTCAATGCGAGTTCCTTTTTGTAAGTATTTTCCGTCTCACTTAATTTTCGTTCTGGTTTCCGTTTCATTATCATTTTCGCTATCACCCAGATCATTAGGGGCCGATAACCTAGATGTTAGGCCCCTTAAAACAACAATTATCATCATCCTCATCATGTATGTCATTGGTGAACAGAAGTACAATGTCGAGGCCAACTGCTACATCAGATTTGCGTAATGCAACCTGTTTTTAGAATTACGTTCATTCTTAAAAGTATCCTTAAGAACCTTGACTTAAGCACAGAAATTACACCATGTGATGAATTTGCCGATTTCAATTCTTCGGTAGCTTAGGAAGAGACTGACATGTAAGGGTAGGTCCCCAAAATTATGCCCCCCCCCCCTTTTTTTCACACTTAACCCGGAGATCTAACCGTGATAGAAAACTGAAAATAATCCTGCTTCTAGTCTAGTCTAGAGATCACCCTATCCACAAACAGTAACATTTGTATTTAGAAATGGACATGGAGTAAATGAATTCGAATTTTACAAAAAGATCGATTTTTCTGAATTTCAAATGTTTGCCCCAAATATGTCCCCACTGTCAATTATTTCATTAAAGTGTGTTTTACTGAGAAACGGATACATAGTATTACAGAATTGGCAATACAAATTGTTAATTGTACTAATTAAAACAATCCTCATTGTTTTGCACAAGGAGCGCAAGTAAATGCATTTGTAATTTTGCCGTTGCACTTTTCATGGCTCCAAACGAAGCACTTTGTGCACCGAATCCATTTCTGACCCTTCTTGTCTTCCGAGTAGAACTTGTGACAGATGGGACACCTGGCATCTCCTTCATCACTTTCCTCAACATCTTCAGCGTTATCCTCCTACTCTGTTGAGACATATTCCACCTCATCTTCATTGCCTTGCCTGCTAGATGAACTCATCGGACGATTTCGTTTGGCATGTCTCTGTTTTTTCCTAGCTGCTGCCATAAGCGCTCCCTCCTTTTCCTGCTTTCTCAGAATCGCTGCTTCAACGCCATTTTTATGTGGTGAACCAGTGACAAGAACAGCTGAAGCTCGCCTGGTGGATGTGCTGGGTTCGATGACGGGAACAGGTCGAATGTCACTGGGCAGAACATACACTTTTTGTTGCCAAGGGTGAAGCCTGTCTCTGACATCTCTTTTAAGAAGTCTGCATCAGTGAATATGATAGCTTCTTCGAGTTCAACAGATCGACGCAGCATATAGAATGTTGAATTCCAGTGCGTCGTGACGCCTTGGGTAAGGCGTTTAGACATTGTATTTCCGCTTGATATCTGGCACTTCATTAGTTTTTCGCTTGCTAGTGATCTTGTCTTGAAGTAGCTGACATTTTTTGGTTAATTTTCTCATTGGTCACTTGCATTTCCTGAAGACAACCCACTATCGTTATTAGAAATGGCAAAATTCACTTTGTCGTTCAGCTTCCAGTCCGTTAGTATGCACTTAATTTCGTTTGCTACCGCAACAGACGTATGGCTCCTGGAGAAACCAGAACACTTCAGTAAAACAGTTTTGAAGGGAAAATGCTTCGTAATGTAATGCGCTGTTACGGCAATGTAACTCTCGCCAACTAACGATGTCCACAATCGGTTGTTATGAACACACTGTCTGACTTGTGTCCCTTACTGAAGCAAATTTTTGATGGTAGAGTCTTCCTACCAGGTAATTCCTAGCCAGGGATCCACTTCATAAGTTTAGAAATCCACCTCTCCTCAACAATTCCCCCAGGGTCTCACATCTAGGGGGACGTGGGTTGGCGACTTCGGGAGCCCAACTAATTCAACACATGTTAATGTATTTAATAATCATCACTTACATGAATTCTAAACACTGCACCAACGTAGAAGTTTTGCTGTAATTCATCCTCACTGATGTTTTGTATCGGTGGAGTTATGTAATTTTCGAGAACCTCCAGAGTATGTGGATGGTTTCTGTATACCTTTCGTTTGAGGTTCCCAAACAAGTAAAAATCGCATGGCGCTGAAATGCACGAACACATTTACTGGAAGACTTCTTCTTCAGAAGATAAGTTTCCACTGGTAAAATGCAATGTTTTGTTCTATACCTACCCATGTTCACGGGATTGGCTACAGTACTTCACCAACTAAGCTAGCTGTGTATATAATAAATGCCAGGGCTTCCCGAGCCGCTCTTGAGTAATTGACAAACGCTTGTCGACTGGCAGCGACTAAACGCTCCCCACCCGTCACACGGCCCCTGCGAGTCTCTGTTCAATACGGAAGGCCCTTTCGAAAATTCTCAGAAGAGAAAGTTCTTACGAGCTTTATTTTGCCTTCCTCTTTCCTGGGAACCTATACTAAAGTGCAGCATATTGGGATCTTTGTCTTAAGTACTAAAACATTCCTGCCATTAAAGTCGTCCAATTTATGAACGAAGGGGCAGATGACCTCGTAGTTCCGCCCCTTAAAACAACAATAACTAACTAATTTATGAACGAGCTTTACGCAGTCTTTCCCACATGTAGAAGTGCTGCAATGTATCAATACAAGCTATTGCTTTGACAAGTGTTTATCGATACATGGAAGCTCCTTATGTAAGAATTAAAATTAGATTAGAAATTAGACACATGATAGTGAATGAGATTCTCATATGGACTTGGACTACTGATTCATAGTGATCTTTAATGGTATGCATGTAAAGTTTAAATTTCCTTTTTATAGGAACCAGTCTCGAATGGGTAGAAGCTATCAAGACCAAAATAGCATAGTTTAACTTATTCCATGTCTTGCATTTTTAATCAGCCAGTTTTAACCCATTCTTGGAAACATACCTGTATATTCTGGTACTTACAAGAAGCGATGTAAGAGTAAGCAAAATCCACGTTTACAAAGTATCGAGCCAAAAATGCTTTGATTTTCCTCCAATTTACCACCTTACCAATCCAGGATCAACTGCAGCTTACAAGTAAAGAGCTCTCTCAAGTTGCACGATGATCTTTAGGAAGCAAGAGCATGCATGGAAGGAGCAAAGTCTACAAGAATTTTTGTTAATACACTGGAATTCAATATTATACGTTTTGTGACTAAGCTCAATCCGGATAGAAAAACACCTCTCGGCACGCCGGAAGGCGGAGAGTAGGGGGGTGATGGCGCTTCTAACGAGTGTCATGGCCGCCGCGTGAGTCTAAGCCGATAACTCCCGAACCAGTGGTCGGATATTCACGAATAAAGTGTTGTTGGACTCGGGCTGACGGGGGCTTTGCTATGGACCACTCGTTATATTTTTGAATTTTTTTTTGAAAATTTTTGTTTTCAAAAGTAGGTAATAGTTTGAAAACCAAACATGATAGAACGTTGTGCCATGGTTAAAACGAATGGTCTTTATGACCTTTATTTTCTATAATATTTTTTTTTTACTTTTTATGTTTTTTTGAAAACACTCGAATTTTGAAAATTCTATATTTTGGAAACTAGGAACTCTACAAAAAAAATTGTTTGACGTAAATCAATGGTCCCTACCCCCTCTACCCCCAAAATAAATTTCAAGTATCTAGGATGAAAACCTGTAGTAGTGGGGTAAGGAGAGAGCTGCTTACAAAAGCAAGTGGTGAGCCCCTGCGACCTTGGAATGGAAGGAGTGATGCTAGGAGGGCGTGCTTGGATTCGTTTTTTTTTCGTCTCGTCGTGCTCTTTACGGGAATGTAGGTGTCGAAAAGGTGAAAATCTGGAAACACAGTCTTTTTGGGGTAAAAACGTGATTTTAGACTTTTTGCTATATCTCGCGAACCAATAACGCTAGAGGCGTGTTCGACAGGTCCAAGGACTCGGGGTAACGTCCTCTCTGCTATGGACCACTCGTTATAATTTTTAATAAAATTGGAAACTCGATTTTGGGGTAAACACGTGTTTTTGTGATTTCGCCGATATTTCACGAAGCAATAACGCTAGAGGCATGTACGATGGGTCCAAGGATTCGGGCAGACGTCCTCTTTGCTATGGACTACTCGTTGTAATTTTTTAAAATTTTGGAAACGCGATTTTGGGGTAAACACGTGTTTTTTGTGATTTTTGCCGATATTTCACGAGCCAATAACGCTAGAGATGTGTACGAGGTGTCCTAGGACTCGGGCTAACGCCCCCTTTCAAATGTGGTAGATATTTTTTCTAAAAAGATAATTCACAAAGGGCCTAACGCCATACATGTTGAAAAAAAATTCTTTACTGTTACCTGTTTATAATGTTTATGAAGCGTGGTGGTTGAGAGAGACGATACGGCTGGGTGTGTGTGTTTCAACGAACCTGTCGCTGACCACGGTGGCTGTGTTCAATAGATCAATTGATATTTCGACGGGTCGGTTTATGACAGAGCGAGGATGCGTTTTTCTGATATTTTACCTTTAACGTGTAAACGGTGATGAGAACTTGGTTCCATGTTGGTCGAAGCGAGTACAGAAAACAAACTTACAGGAGGTGAAGGTCATTTGAGCTTATTGGAAGACGTTGATCTGACTTGACAACAGGTGCAATGGAAAAATGACAAAGACGCTTTAAGGTGAAATAATCTGACCATTGTGGTGGCAGGGAAGTGCGAAATGCATGTGAACTTGAGTGAAACCACATTTAGGCTAAACCAGTGACATCCTCTCTTGCTTCGTACGTGACAAAATGCAAGTCCATGTGAAATTTGATCTTCCGCAGGTGTTCGCTTGGGTGTTATCTGTCCACGTGCGCGATAACTGTTAACAAGTGACATCCTGTTTTGCTTCGTACGTGACAAAATGCGAGTTCATGTGAAATTTGACCTACCGCAGGTGTTCACCTTGGGTGTTAGCTGTCCACGTGCCTGATAACAGAATGTTCAAAGCGTGGAAAAAAAAAAAGATTATACATGCAACGTAGCATATATAAAGACATGGCGTTATCATTTCCACGCTCACTTAGGAGACTACCTTTGAACACATTGCGTTGCATGAAACCCCTGGTCTTGTTTAACAGTTTTGGTGTTGGTGGAAAATACTTGACCTTGTTGTGGGGTAGGTATATATTTATTCATTTATATATTTATTGATATATATATATATATATATATATATATATATACATGCAATTATTTATGGATTAGGTAATTAATGATTTTATTTATTTATTTGTTTGCAGATAACCGGTATAGACTACCTGCCGTGTGTCTGTGAGAACGATATTAAAGAAAGAGAGAAAAACGGACAACTAGAAAGGAAACCATTTCCACACTAGCCCTCGAGACGTGAATATAACAAAGCATTACACGTGAAGGTGAGATTTGTTTTTTATATATAACCTGTTTGATTTTGTTTTGTTTATGAAATGCATAAACTATATGGAATGGATATACTTATGGTGGTTTATTTTATTTCTTTTTAGATATTTGGAAAAAAAGGGTTCACTGCTATAGCAAATACAGTTGAAAACCAAGTGGCTTTAGAGTGGAACCATTGTCAAGCAGTCTACAGCTAAAAACTCAGGTGAGAGTGTTCTTTCTAAAATAATGTCATTTGCTACTGCTACCGATACGTTAACTTGGGAACCCATAAACAGTTGTTTTAAATCGCGTGTGTGCTCTGGCCGCGTGGTCAATGTTAGAAAAAGTTTGATTCCCAAAGAATTTTTAGAATCTTGTTTTGAAATTTTTAAAATTGAAATTTGTACAGCGCAAAGGTTGCATACGGCTTTAAAGGTGAATACAGAACTGGTGTGCGATTTCATATATAAAAAGAAGGACGTGGAGCATAAAGAGACATTTTATATTTGCAGTAAAATGCAAGAGCTATTCATAGCCCATAATTTGGAACAGTGGTATGAAACCCACGTGGTGAATGCCTTGCTATCAAAATTTGATAAACTGCAACAAGGACCGAGTGGTCTAGCCTTAGACAAAATTCATCATTTGCAAATCAACATTTGTCAATTCAACCCGTTGAATGCTGGGTCTAGCTATATTAAAACACCACCAGCAATAGCTTTGAAAAAGGCTGTGGTGAATATTAAGAATCGTGACAATGATTGCTTTCTGTGGTCTGTGGCTGCGTATTTGCAGCCGGTACAACATGATGGTTGTTGGCCGGGAAAGTACAAGGCCAAGTTTGATGAATTGAAACAAACTTTAAATTTAACTCGAGTGTCGTTCCCTATGGACTTAACCGAGATCCGTAGGTTTGAACAAGATAACCAGGACTTTTCGTTCATGGTGTATGACCTTAATGGTGATGAGATTGTGGGTCCTCTTTATGCCACATAAGAACCGAAACGACACCACATTCATCTTTTATATTTATCTGCAGGAGAGGTGAATCACTATTGCCTAATTAAAAGCCTGAGTAGATTGCTAAGCAGACAAGTGTCTAAGCACACTGGTGTAAAACATATTTGTGATCGTTGCTTGCAATATTTTACAACCCCTACGCTCTTAGAACGTCATAGGGTAGATTGTGTTACTCAGGAAGCGGTGAGATTGATATTGCCACAAGGGGACAAGGCTGTGTTAAAGTTTAAGGACATTCACAAGCATGACACTGTCCCCTATGTGGTATACGCAGATTTTGAAGCTCTCACTACACCCATGGCGGGATGTGAACCAGATCCCTCCATGAGCTCAACCACACCCATTCAAAAACATGAACCCTTTGCCATAGGATTTAATGTGGTGTGTGCCTATGACCCCACGCAATCCATTTACAAATACCGTGAGGGGCCAGATTGTGCCAAATGGTTTTTGGATGAACTTGTCAAGTTGGCTCATGATGTACAGGAATTACTGGACCACCCAATACCCATGAGCCTATCTCCAGAACAGCAGCAGCAGTATGAGCATGCCACGACATGCCATATTTGTGAAAAGCTTATTTTAAGTGGAGAGGAAAAAGTTAGAGACCACTCGCATTTTACAGGGGAGTTTCGTGGAGCTGCGCATAGTAAATGCAACTTGAACTTTCCAGCTCCTCGTTTCATCAGTGTCTTTTTCCACAATCTGGCGAATTATGACATTCAGTTTTTGATTCGTGAATTGGGTCATGTCAACAAGGGCTCGTTTACCATTATTCCCCAAAACCATGAGCGTTTTACGGCCCTGACATGGAGGTTGAGCGACATTAGCATTCGATTTTTGGATTCCTTTAAGTTTATGGCATCCTCGCTAGACAGCCTTGTGAATGGCTTGAATGAGGAGGAATTAAAAAATACTAGAATGCATTTTAATGATCCTGAGCAATTTCAGTTGTGCATTCGGAAAGGTATATTCCCGTATGATTTCTGCAACAGCTGGGACGTGTTAAAGCAAAGAAAACTCCCACCACAAGATAAATTTTACTCGAAACTAACACGCAGTACCGTTTCCGATGAAGACTATGCACATGCATGTCAAGTTTGGCGAGTGTTTGGCATGAACACGCTAAGTGAATATGCTATGCATTACCTAAAACTGGATGTATTGCTGCTCACAGATGTGTTTGAAAAATTCCGTAACTTGTGTCAACACATTTACGGTCTTGACCCGGCTCACTATTATACGAGTCCTGGGCTCTCGTTCGATGCCGCTTTGAAATACACTCAAGTGGAATTGGATTTACTCACTGATGTAGACATGGTTCTATTTTTTGAAAAGGGCATTCGTGGCGGCTTTGTGTCGCTTAACCAACGCCATGCTGAAGCGAACAATGTCTACATGCCTGATTATTCACCAGACAAACCAGAATCGTACTTAATGTACTATGACGTGAATAATTTGTACGGTTACGCCATGAGTCAGCATTTGCCCTATGGGAAGTTTGCTTGGCTGACAGACAAACAAGTGTCAGAATTTGATGTGATCAAGGCTAGCCAAGAAACAGGCCGTGGATATGTGCTAGAAGTGGATATTGAATATCCCTCATCCTTGTATGATGAACATGCCGATTTCCCATTCTGCCTTGAGCAAATGGTCCCCCCTGACAGTAAAGTGAAAACTGAAAAACTTATGGGCACACTTTACAACAAAAATCGGTATGTGCTACATATCCAAATGTTGGTGCAATGCCTCGCCCAAGGCTTGATGTTGAAGAAAGTCCACAGGGGTATTTCTTTTGCTCAAAAAGCATGGCTTGAGCCATACATGCGACTCAACACAGAGCACCGACAAATGGCAACACAGCAGTTTGAACTTATTTTTTTTAAATTAATGAACAACTGCATCTATGGCAAGTCTATGGAGAATGTCCGCAAATACCGTGACATTAAATTGGTGAATGTCTGGGAGGGGCAGTGGGGTACCCGGCGGTACATTGCCAAACCAAATTTCAAATCGATCAAAATTATCGATGAGGATTTGGCCACTATTGAAATGAGTAAGACCAGCGTGACCATGGATAAACCCATTTACTTGGGTCAAGTCATTTTAGACCTTTCTAAATCGGTCATGTATCGATTCCACTACGAGTTTGCGAAACGCCATTTTGAGGACGTCTCTCTTTTGTATATGGACACGGACTTATTCATTTACCACATTCGCCACTGCAAACCCTATGACGTCATGAGGCAACATAGTGACTGGTTCGACACCTCTTGCTATAGCGCTGACAACGTGTTTCAGCTGCCCATAAAAAACAAGAAGGAAATGGGCGTTTTAAAAGATGAATGCGGTGATTCCATTATGACGGAATTCGTAGGTTTGGCTTCAAAAATGTATGCTTATCGCACACTCGACTGTAAGGAAGCCAAAAGAGCAAAAGGTGTAGGTAGGGCAGTGGTAAAATCGCTACGTGTAGACGATTACCTAGCGGTTTTACGCACTGGCAAAGCTATGTCTCATACACAGTGCAGGATACAATCCAGCAACCATCATTTGTATCTTGTGGAACAGAGAAAACGCACCCTCGCCTCCATGGATAACAAGCGTGTGTGGGCTGATGACCTGCTCACTAGCCTGCCCTGGGGTTATGATCGCAACGAGGAGGAGGTGTGATTTCACTGTTTAATCGTTTATGGGACATGGCATTTGGAACTTGTAGATTTAGAATTTTGTAAATATTGGTTTCTGTCATTGTAAATAGTAGATTTTGTAAATAGTGACAACCCACTTGGACCTTTTGCTCTTTAAAAAGTTCTATGCAACCTTATTTTTTAAATTTTTTGATTGGTAAATAGTTTGATTCTTTTAACGCTGTACAAAGTTGAGTTTTTTTTGTAAATATGAAATAAGTAAGATTTTTAGTAACTTTAATAACTAGTATTTAATTATTTTTCGTAATGTAAATGATAAACTAAAAAGTTCTTTTGGGATGAGTGTGCATGTCGAGAATGTGCTTTTGAGAATAAATAAAGTGGTTGTGTTTGTTCCCAAAGACAGGTGTGAATGTATGAGTGGAGAGAGAAAACTGGTGTGTATGATTGACCAGAGCAAACACGATGAGGTAGGGTGGGTGGGTGGGGAGGGGGTAAATGGTCACTTATATACTCATTTTGTTTTAAATAGTTTCGTTTTTTCATTGAAATGTGGCAGACAATAGACATTATTTTTGTAAAAACAGTCTTACCTGCAGTAGTCGTAGACCTCGACGTTTCTCCAAACACGCATCAGCACATTGCAGTATTATCAAGGTCAAGCACTCGCATCAACATCATTGTCAAATCTCAACTTTCGACATACACCAAATGGAAAAATGTGAAAACAGCAAAATGGAAAATCCATGTTTCCATATCACCAAAAACGCAAAACTTAAAATGGACATATAAAAAAAAACTGGAAATGGCCATGTGTAAAATATGAAAATTCAAAAACTTCAAACGGTCATTGTTTAAAAAGTGTCATCAGCAAAATGGAAAAATTGATATCATCAAAACGAACGTTTTCGAAAACTGTAAATTGCAAATTGGCAAAATGGCAATGTGTGGAATTCATCATGTGTGAAATGTGTAAAATGAAAAAATCAGCCATCAACATCACGATTTCTTAAAATAATAAAAATAACACAACATCGTGCTCTAGTAAACTTTTGTTTTTATTTCATAGTCATAGTGAATTGACAAAGAAAAAAATAGAATACAAACACATCCCAATTCCTCAATGTTTATGTCCATGCATCATCAACTCTCCTTTCATAGCACTCATGACAATTAGGGCTGCCATCCTTTCACCTACTGAGGCATCACTGGATGTGAAACGTTGTTTAGCTTTCTTTAATAACAATTTATCTGCCACATGTCTTAAACCAGGATGACTATGGCGATAAGAAAGGTCATGTTCCTTGCATGCTTGATCCAAAAGATTAATGGGTACATCACCACGTTGTAAACGTTTTTCGAGACGAGTTCCAGGGCCCAAAAACGATAACCTGGAAGATGGATTTCGAAAGGTAAGTATTGAATCACTTTGTCAATGACGCCATTGCCAGTACAGGTCTGGCATATCCTTTTCCATTGATGGTAAAAAGGTTTGGTCTTCCTCCTCCTCTGTGGACGATGTTTGTGTTTGTTGTTGTTGCTTTTTCTCGCCATGACACCCGTGGAATGATTCAACAAAGTCTTTACATGGACTTTTATGACCGTGATACAGTTTCACTAGCTGGCAAGTCGCACACTGACGCATAGACGGTATTTTTGCCATGGCCACTTGCTTATGATGATCGTAATCCGTACAGGGTTGCAATTCACTCAACACAGGGTCTTGAGTCCATGATTTTGGTACATGTTGCCAGATTTCTTTCACTGCATTGGCGGCCACATAATAAATGAACGACTTGGGCAGCGCCAAGAGTTCCTCTTTGGTAAAACTGTCTAGTTTCTTTTTGCACACAAAGAACTTGCCGATGGCTTTGTCCGTAGCATTGCCTTTCACCATGGTATCACGTGCTGTAGATGTTTACACGTCGCTTGTAGAAATCTCACTGACGTCATTCACAGGTAAATCTTGAGTTATAATTTTGTTCAACAACTCCCAGCAGGCATGAGTGGTTAACCAATGAAAGAGATGCCACGCATGCGATAGGGCTGTATGGGTAATGTTGCCACAGGAACAAGTATCCATGAGCGTTTGCAGGGAGGGGCAGCCCAACTCCATGAGGTCGATACATTGGCAGTAAGACGCCAAAAATGGTTGCAACCATTGACGTTTTTCATTACCTTTCACAAATACCACATTGGCCGAGGACAAGTGTGCTTTCATGACCACGTCCAAATATTTATAGGAAATGGTTCCCTGATTCCAGTCTAGTTGCCTATGATTTTCAATCCACTGGGTTTGTTTACGGTCTTTTTCACACAACAAATCAAAAGCATGGGGTGGTTTAAATAGCAAATGCGTAGCTTGCGATATCCAAAACGTGGTACAATCGATCATGGCCACTTGTTTAAATATAAATTTGTTGTCACCAATTTTAAACCCTTGGCAATCCACAATGAGTGTGCGCAACATGTTGACGCTTGCCTGGACCAAGTTCAACTGACGACTGACTGACGATCAGGTGTGATCATGACATGGACTTACCTGCCATGCTAGTTTCAAATTAAGGTTAGGGTAGGACAGGGGGGACATGCAAAAATAAGAATTTAAGAATTACATCATTTTATTATCATAACACGTCTTACAGGCTTTTCTCATTTTAGGATAAGGACGATAGCCACTGATACAACAATATAGTCTCTTGTGTTTGTAACGTCCATAACACCGATGATGTCCCAATGTCTCTAAACTAGGCGTTTTTGATGGTGAGCTGCTCACCGAAGCACCATGGATACCATACGACCCACATGTATCGTAACTTGTTTTATTTTCATCACCCAGAGACACAAGTGAGGGATAGCTTGAATGACAGGGTATATTTCCCACTTTCATTCTGCACAGGTAGGGGCAGGTGGGTGACCAGCGCTGATGTTCCTGCATGGGTTCATCGCCCTCCTGCCATTGGTCTATGATGATGGGACAAAAGGCACATTTCACTTCATCTCTTGTTTTTAAATAGTAGAATCCAGCAGCCGCCAAGGCTTGAGGGTTTATGAAAGGCACTGGCCACGTGGCAAAAGTCTTGAAACGTTGTTCCTCAGAGTTTAAATTCATGGATGTGACGTCTCTTGAGGCTTTAAAGCAAGACATGACTGAGTGGCTTGACGTGGGATGACCTGTTATTTATACACTCGTCACTTGGTTGGATAGTGGATAATAGTTGACTTGTTTGTGATGAATAATCAAACAGTAGGTCGTGGTATTGGCTGGTACATTGTCATGCGTTTCAAAATCTAGTCGAATGTCGATATTGGATGGCTTGACAGACTCTTCCAGGTAAGAACAGTCAAAAACAATCAGTGGTGCTCTTGCCTTAAACGCTTGGGGTAGTAGCATGGGGCCGTTCTCTTTTTGATAATACGACCATCGAAATTTAGAAAACAAGTCGTACAGGGGGCCAAACTTATTTTTTGAAAAATCCAAATCCAGTCCTTCATAGGGAAACACAGCTCAGTTGAGGAAAAGACGTGCATTTCTCAATTGCAGATGATCAAATTGCGTGGCATCTTTGGTTTGTTGATACTTGCGATTCGTTTGAAAACCCACGATCAGGTAGAGAGGTCTCTCTGTATAGCGAGCTGTTTTTACAGACCAACTGTGTGTGTTGGTGGTGGGCAATAGCGGATACTCATGGAGTGCCCAGCTTCTAAATTCCATGGGTAGAGGCATATCTCTCTTTACCATTTTGAGTATGTCCAGTTTTTTGCTATCTTCAAGGGTCACATGGGGAACTTTCCATAGCAAGCGTTGTAGTTGAATTTTTGAATCGATGGGGGCATTGTCGGCTCCCTTGAGTGCATTATTATCACTCCTGTCTCTCACTAGGTAAAGCACTTGCCTTGCGTTGACCACAATGCGTTGGTGATCTTCGGCAAAGCCTAAAATCAGTTTAAGAGGTAAATATCCAGTAAAGGTCCCATCGGTGTGTACCATCCAGTCATTGGTCGAGTCAGGACACCAACCTGCCATGCAAAGTGTTTTACCTTCTTCCTCACTATAAGAGGGGTATAGTTTCATGACACTGGAAATGCCCACATTTCGAGTGCTATCCACCACGATATCGTTAATGACATACCGCACTTCAGAAAACAGAAAGGCCAAACCATGGTTGGCCAACTTGGATGTGGTGGGTGTAGAGCCATCGGCTTTGGTGAGCCGACCTTCAATCTGAATGACACTTTCATGCGGTAGGGTGTAAATATCTTGGTTGTTGATAACAAATTGAATTTCATCATTGTTATTGAGTCCAGGTGTTTGAGCTTGATAGGAATGGAGATCAATTCTTACCACTCCTGGTTGCTCCTCGATGCGGTTCGCTATCTCTAGGATAGAATTCATTATGAGGATTGACGTGGTAACCCAAATGCTGTAAAATCTGCTTGCCTTGAGATGTTAACGTGTATTCACGTGGCAAACAACTAACACCATTCCTAGACGGTGTAGTTGCTTTATACACAAACTTCATTGTGGCTTTAGCACCAACTTGTAAGTCACTGGTGTGGTAGAATCTAGATCAATGAGTTGTTGATCTCTATTGATCAGTCTTAATGTTATATTACTAATACTATCGACAGCCACAGAATGAAAAAGCACCACTGGAGGGTTTTCACGAATAATATACCCATTGGGTGATGTCACAATAAAGTCATAAAGCGAATGCGATGGTTCTTGATTGGTGTACACTTGGCTAATAATATTACACGTCACCGACACATGATGGTCTTCAATGAATTTCACTTCATGGTCCGATTCATGTTTTTTGTTGGGCTCCAACACACGTGGTTTAAATCCTAGTAATGGACCAATGGAATCGGGGTGTGTTTTAAAGTCAATGTTGAAGGTAGAGAAAATACTGCAGCGATGAGTGTTGGTATTTCCTACAAGTTCAAACTTGTGCGTTCCGTCGAGAAATGACTTTAAACCATATTGATTGATCAACACCACATAAATGTGTTCATAAATATCATCGATCGTGTATCCACCAGAGTTCAAGGTGAGCACAGAATCATCATAGTAAAACTTGTTGTTCACATTTTCACGTATGTTGTATATTCGATTGTACGTTTCAAGAGAAACAAGTCCTAAACCATAGGGTTTTTCACTCAATTCGATAGGCGGGTAGAAGTCTAGGCTGACTTCAGGTCCACGTCCATGCAGTGTAAACGTTTTACTTTCTGCCGACATACTGGTGGCGTTTTAGCTTATGCTGCGTCTTATATAAAAAAATTAAACACAAACGTCCACACTGTTGGCTGTTAAACGTTTGCTCACGTTTCACATTATAATATATCTTGATCCTGTTTCCAAAATAGGTCACTAGTTCCATGGGCGGGGGCAAATTCCCAAAACTGTCAAAGTACCATACCATGGATCCCTCTTTGACATAAGCTACATAATGCGTCCCTGGTCCTCGGTGATCATCCAAATTGACAACAGCACATTCCTGTTTCCAGGGTCGTGGGGGTAATTGGTTTCGCATAAACACACCTCGAAAATGAGAAAGCTTTAGTTGTTTAGCATAGCTTTCCACTTGTTGATGCGTCAGGGCATGTCTCGCTATGGCTGAGGTTACATTTTTTTTTAATATTTCGAAATGGTGAAATCCCAAATCCTTGTTGATAAAAGGCTGGCTTTAAATTGGCATTTCTAGCCCCCATGGCAATCGCTTCCATCGTTTCATTGTGTCGCTGACTTTCTTTGAGTTGTTGCTTGCCCTGCTGCGCGGCTTTAATGGTTTTCGCCACTGCACTGGCACCGCCCAAAAGTGAGCCCAGAGCAGCCAAACCAGCAAATAATGCAGGTAAAAATCCCGCTCGTTTGGGGACGGGAATCACTCGCCCTTGGTTTGAAACCTGTCGCCGACGTTTTGGAATAACATGTCTCTGTGCTGCTCGAAGGGCTTTCCTTATGGTCCTTACATTATTTTTTCTTTTTTTCTTTCGCAAGGGCTTGTCCACGAATGTTGTAAGCCCAGGCTTTGCCAAGGACAAAGTCCTTTTTTTAGTCTTTCTCACCGCATACCTTTGTTTCACCATGATGATAATGACCAACAACCTTTCACAAGAAAGTTTAAATCACAACTAACGTCAGATGGTTATTTCATGGCTGTATATTCCAATTCCACATAAAGTGGGAAGTCGTTTATGGTTTTTCCCGCTTGCTTTTCATCCCATGTCAACATGAGATAAAAGGATAATTCGTCACCTGCATTGACCATTTCATGGTTATGAAGCAACATCCTATGACCATTTATCTTTATTTGTAAATGGTTCTCATCAGGTATGGCATATTTGATGTGAATGGTTCCATCATAGTGTAATCGATAGTGGCTTAAACCCGAAGCAAGCGCATAGGTCAAGTGCTGATCATGGACTAGCGGTAAATGGTTTCTGTCATTCACAGGTTTTTCATTTGTCAGATACACTAAAAACACAGATGGGATAAATTTATAAAGCCTTTTCATTTCATGGGTCACGTAACGCTTGGTACAAACATCGTCTTCGTCTTGTGGGTCTTCCACGTGAATAATCCGATGGTGATTAGCGCTATAGCCATTCACCAAAAGCTGGGGCACTTTGTCATAAAACTCATACACTTTGTTATCCACATACTTTTTCGTAGTAACGTCTGTAGACACTTGAGGATGTTTTACATGGGTTAACCGCTTTCCCTTAAAGTCATAATCTCCCTGTTTTGTGCGTGGCACTACTGACCTATCCACATAGTGTTTATTAGCAGGATCTGTTTCCTGTTTAGGATCATGTATGGGGACAGGCCTAGCTTTGGCCATCAACGCACGTCCAAAGACATCCATCGTCAACCTGTAGTAGCAGTCTACTGTTTCTATGACAAGGTTCGGTGTCCTGTATATAGACAGCCGGCTAGCCTGTCTAAGCCTTAGTTGACATGAAGATTATTAAGCAGCAAGAGTCATTCCCCGTGGGGGACATGGTTTCCCATCTCTGTCCCACATCACGTGAACAACGCCATGGTTCACTGTTTCCATCTTCCATTCGCTGCATCATTGTGGGGCCTTCCGGCTGTGGAAAGACTAATCTTTTGCTAACGCTCATTACAGCGCCCAATGGTCTGCGTTTTCAAAATATTTATATTTTTGCAAAATCTCTCTACCAACCCCTCTACGTGTTTCTGGATCAAGTCATGTCTGGATTACAAAAAGAGAATATGGGTTATTTTACATTTTCCATGCAAGAAAATGTGATTTCACCGGATGAGGTAAAGCCTGATTCACTCATGATTTTCGATGATGTATCCACTGAACGTCAAGGCATCATTCAAAGCTATTTCAGCATGGGTCGACACAAACATATCGATTGCTTCTATCTTGGGCAAACGTATTCTAAAATGTCCAAACAGTTGATTCGTGACAATGCCAATGTCATTGTTTTATTTCGTCAGGACGAGAGGAACATTCGTCACATTTATAATGAACATGTGAATCCGGATATGACCTTTCAAATGTTTACAGAATTGTGTGCCAAGTGCTGGAACACTCAACGTCATGCCTGTTTAGTGATTGACAAACAAAGTGAACTCAACCAAGGACGGTATCGCTTAGGGTTTGATCATTTTATTGCTATTTAAGGCCTTGTCTCATTCCCCGGCAAGTCATTGGTCAAGCCACCATGGCGTTAGCAGAGAGTCAATTGAAAAGCATATTATTAGAGCAAAAAATACTATTCGCCAAAAGTTTCGTCAATTGAAACAATCACGTGCAGATCATGCTTTGTTTATTCAGCAACATTTAGCACCTCCACTAAAAGCCATGTTGAAACCCTCTTTCAAGCCATCTGAAACGCTACCCACCGTTTCACAAGCCACGCAGACGCTGCACGAGGACCCTGAGGAAGAGGAAGAGGAACAGGAAGATTTGACTAGTGTTAGTGAAGTTGAGGATGAGGAGGAACAAGTGTTTACGCCTCAAAAAAAGGCCGCACCCCTTGCAGAGTTTTTGAGAAAAAAGAAATCCTTGGCCATGGTCGAAACACCTTGCCCTTCCAGGGCGTCTCCGTTTTCACAACTCTTGGCCACCCCTCAACATAAAGCTCAACTGAAAACCATTTTAATAAAATATTATGGATCAACATTGGAACCCTATTTCACCGATCTATTTATTGGAAACACAGATACCACGTATGGTGTTCGCTATGAGAATGATAGTTTTAAAATTGGCGATTCATCCATTAAATTTGCTCGTACTGAAGCTGTCATTAAAAACATCAACTATAAATTAACGCCAGGACTGTTAAAGCTGCTCTTTTCTCGGACCCCCTCTTCCCATGATTATACGTCAGAGGATCTTGACAAATATAAATCCATTTTATTGGATACCCATGCCCACAAAAGACAGTATAATCCCGCTCAACAAGTGAATGTCAATATATCTCAAAAATATAAAACCATCATTGCAAAAATGTTTCCCCACCAGTCAAAGTACTCGTCGTAAAGCGTCCGCTTCGGGAGTGACATTTAAACCATTAAAACCCCTTGTGGATGTTACCTACTGGCACAATCCCAATAAGCTCGTCCAGCGGCTACAGTTGTTGCATGCCTCACGTCAAGCTGGCCACACCGGTCACGATTGGGAAATTCAAGAAATTGAACAAGAACTTCGAAATGCCAAAATTATTGTTTAAGCCCTCACCCATTAAAATGGGTATTGCTCACGAGTTGCATCGCCCAGCTAGGCGTCACTATCCGCGACTCAAGGTGATTTCACGAGGTGTGGATGAACTTTGGCAGGCTGACTTGGTTGAAATGATACCCTATGCTGACGTTAACGACGGTGTACGCTATATGTTGACCGTCATTGATGTCTATTCCAAAATGGCCTTTGTTGAACCTGTGCGTCGCAAGTCTGGTCCACTAGTTACCAAGGCCTTTCAACATATTATTCAACACTCCCAACGTCAACCTCAGCTGCTACAAACCGACCAGGGGAAAGAATTTTTCAACAAGGATTTCTCCAGTTTTCTCAAATCTAAGGATATTCACCATTACACCACGTACAGCAACCTCAAAGCCAGTATGGTCGAGCGGTTCAACCGAACATTGAAAACCCATATGTGGAAAGCGTTTACCGCTCAGGGCAATTATCGCTGGTTGGACATGTTACCTGAACTAGTGTCACGTTACAATGACACCAAACATAGAACGATTGGGACCAAGCCACGCCTCGTGACTAAAAATATTCAGCGATTGGATAAACTGTTTAACCCCATAAAAACAGCCGATCCTAAACGTCACCGACTGAACATTGGGGATTTTGTTCGTGTGAGCAAATTTAAGTCTGCCTTCAATAAGGGCTACACGCCTCGGTGGGGTACTGAACTATTTCGAATTCGTCGAGTCAACTTGGACACTCCAGTCACCTATTTACTCGAGGACCTCAACCATCAACCCATAAAAGGTAGATTTTATCTACATGAACTTCAGAAAACAGCATTTCCTCAGCATTATCTTGTGGAAAAAGTGTTGAAACAAAAAGGAAATAAACTCTACGTCAAATGGTTAGGATTTAACTCTATGTTTAATTCTTGGATCAATAAATTACATGTTGTGTGAACCTGTGCAATTTTTAATTTATTTATTCACACATGTTGTACACCCCCTATAGCTCTGTGTGTACAGTCCTCAGCTCCTCATATTTCTTTCTCTTTCCACCTGTGTTCTCTCTTACATTACCCCTCCCCCTCTCCCTCCCTTCACCAGCCCACCACTGCTGTTTGCAGCTCTTGCCTATCTATTGGTTGTGACATCATTCCCACAAGTTGCATCATACTTTTTACTGATTCAGCGATTCCCACGCTTTGAAGATTCTCTTATCGTGCACGTGGACAGCTAACGTCCAAGGTGAACACCTGTGCCAGATCAAATTTCACGTCAACTTGCATTTTGTCACGTACGAAGCAAAACAGGATGTCACTTATTAACAGTTATCGCGCACGTGGACAGCTAACGTCCAAGCGAACACCTGTGAAAGATCAAATTTCACATGGACTTGCATTTTGTCACGTACGAAGCAAGACAGAATGTCACTGGTTTAGCCTACATCTGGTTTCACACAAGTTCACATGCATTTCGCACTTCCCTGCCACCACAATGGTCAGATTATTTCACCTTCAAGCGTCACCTGTTGTCAAGTCAGATCAACGTCTTCCAATAAGCTCAAATGACCTTCACCTCCTGTAAGTTTGTTTTCTGTACTCGCTTCGACCAACATGGAACCAAGTTCTCATCACCGTTTACACGTTAAAGGTAAAATATCAGAAAAACGCATCCTCGCTCTGTCATAAACCGACCCGTCGAAATATCAATTGATCTATTGAACACAGCCACCGTGGTCAGCGACAGGTTCGTTGAAACACACACACCCAGCCGTATCGTCTCTCTCAACCACCACGCTTCATAAACATTATAAACAGGTAACGGTAAAGATTTTTTTTTCAACATGTATGGCGTTAGGCCCTTTGTGAATTATCTTTTTAGAAAAAATATCTACCACATTTGAAAGGGGGCGTTAGCCCGAGTCCTAGGACACCTCGTACACATCTCTAGCGTTATTGGTTCGTGAAATATCGGCAAAAATCACAAAAAACACGTGTTTACCCCAAAATCGCGTTTCCAAATTTTTTAAAGAAATATAACGAGTGGTCCATAGCAAAGAGGACGTCACCCCGAGTCCTTTGACCTGTCGTACACACCTCTAGCATGATTGGTTCGCGAGATATAGCAAAATCACAAAAAACACGTGTTTACCCCAAAATCGAGTTTCCAATTTTATTAAAAATTATAACGAGTGGTCCATAGCAGAGAGGACGTTACCCCGAGTCCTTGGACCTGTCGAACACGCCTCTAGCGTTATTGGTTCGCGAGATATAGCAAAAAGTCTAAAATCACGTTTTTACCCCAAAAAGACTGTGTTTCCAGATTTTCACCTTTTCGACACCTACATTCCCGTAAAGAGCACGACGAGACGAAAAAAACGAATCCAAGCACGCCCTCCTAGCATCACTCCTTCCATTCCAAGGTCGCAGGGGCTCACCACTTGCTTTTGTAAGCAGCTCTCTCCTTACCCCACTACTACAGGTTTTTATCCTAGATACTTGAAATTTATTTTGGGGGTAGAGGGGGTAGGGACCATTGATTTACGTCAAACAATTTTTTTGTAGAGTTCCTAGTTTCCAAAATATAGAATTTTCAAAATTCGAGTGTTTTCAAAAAAACATAAAAAGTAAAAAAGTTTTATTATAGAAAATAAAGGTCATAAAGACCATTCGTTTGAACCATGGCACAACGTTCTATCATGTTTGGTTTTCAAACTATTACCTACTTTCGAAAACAAAAATTTTCAAAAAAAAAATATATAACGAGTGGTCCATAGCAAAGCCCCCGTCAGCCCGAGTCCAACAACACTTTATTCGTGAATATCCGACCACTGATTCGGGAGTTATCGGCTTAGACTCACGCGGCGGCCATGACACTCGTTAGAAGCGCCATCACCCCCCTACTGCGGAGGTAGATTTCACCGGGCAAACCTGGGGATAGGCGAAAATAGGCAGAAGGATCGTAGAAAGATCAGACCTCATTGATTGCGAGAAAGTTTTTTATTTTATAATTGGAGCATAATTAACTTTGTTTTTCGTCATTATCGGCATTGCTTCCACTTACTTGTGCCGGGTTCCTCTCCGTCTTCTTTCCTGTCGACCTCACTTGGTCAACTCTTGTTCTCTTCCGACCCCGACGGTATTAGGGTATCCGAGGCCTAGGGAGTCTCTTCCTTTCCCACCTTAATCGGCCCTTGTCTCATCTTTTCTGATTCCCTCCTTCTGTGAGGGGTCAGCCTTCTTTTTCTCTTCCCTTTACCTCCTGCCTTGTGCTCTAGGCCCTTATGGAGGCAGGGTGTATGTAGCCCCACCACTTCTGGTGCACCCTAGATAATGCTACACCCTCAGGGGCTCACGGCTGGTGATTTCGGGAGTTAGCGACCCCGAGGGATTCCTGAGCTGGGTCCGTTTTCCCCTTTTGTCCCTTACCTTTGGGGCGGACCCTCTCCTCTCTCCCCTCCCCTCTCCTCTCCTCTTTTCATTATATTTCCTTCCTCTTTAAGAATCCCTCACTGTTTTTGTTACTTGGTTCACCGTGTATCTAAATTCCCTTTTAGCGATTTTTTAAGGTATTTTTAATCTACGTTGCATTTTGTATTTTTTTTCGATCTAAATTACATCTCGCGATTGTTTTCAACTTCAATTGCATTTTGTAAAGATTGACAATCTAAATTGCTTTTTGGTAAGTCATTCAATGCAGGTAGCCGGGCCTTTTAGTGAGAATTTTGAATTTCAATTGCATTTTGTTAGTATTTTCAACCAAAACCGCATTTCGCACGAATTTTGAATCTAAATTGCATTTTGTTTGGTGGGCATTTTGCACATATTTTGATTCTTAATTGCATTTTGTGGGTATTTTGAATCTAAATTACATTTTGTCAAGCATTTTCAATCTAAATTGTATTTTGTAAGTATTGTCAATCCACATGAGTCGTTTGAATCTACCGTACATTTTGTAAGCATTTTCAACTTCAATTGCATTTTGTAAGTATTTTGAATTTCAATTGCACTTTGTGAATAATTTGGATTGGAACTGGGATATTTCAATCTGAATTGCATCGTGTATTTTCAATTTCAATTGCATTTTGTAAGTATTTTGAACCTCAATTGCATTCTGTACGTAATTTCGATCTCATTTGCATTTTGTAAGTATTTTGAATTCCAATTGCATTTTGTAGGTATTTCGACGCTACATTGCATTTTGTACGTATTTTGAACCTAGCCTTCATTTTGTGGGTATTTTTCAATCTATTCCTCTTGTGAATCTTTTCGTTCTAAATTCCCTTTTGTAAGAACATTTTGTGAGTTGTTTCAATCTGAGTTCCTTTTTGTAAGTATTTTCCTGCTCACTTAATTTTCGTTCTGGTTTCCGTTTCATTATCATTTTCGCTATCACCCAGATCATTAGGGGCCGATAACCTAGATGTTAGGCCCCTTAAAACAAAAATTATCATCATCATCATCATTTTTCGTCATTTTATGCATATTTTAAACATTTTATTGTCTTATGGGGACGGTAACCTTCTTGTCATTTGGGGTCCATTTTTATACTTGTGGTCACACTGTCCTTTTGCAAGGTTTCGACACTGATGTGTAACTATGTAACTGTCTGTTACTTCTTCACGCAAAATTATATCTCCCGCAGAGATTTTGGTTGGTTCCTCTGTTTAGGGGCTGCGACAACGCGGTCATGTAACCCCGTGTACTTTGGGTGAGTGTAGAATCTGTCTGATAATCGGTGTGAATTGTGATGGCTGTATTAGTCTGTAATTCAGGTAAGGACTGCAGACGGTCAATTTCAAGCAGTAGTTCCTAATGTTGCTACCAGATACTACCGTCAACGACACCTAGCTGTGAACTTGGCTACTAAATGCCACCGCAACCAGCAACTCGCAACGAACGTTGGAACTTCCCCTCCAAAGGAAAGCATACTGAGGGATGTTTAGCGCTCTTAGAAAATCCGACGACTTCGGCCGGCTTTGAACCCTCGACTTTGGGCATAGAAGTTCAGCATGATACCAGTTACGTCAGCGAAGCCGCTTCACACTTAGTCAGATGGAAATCTGAGTCTGATCTCGTGCAAGTGCGTTGTCATGGCAATGTCAGATGGCTCATCCCTCATCAATTTAGTAGTGTTGCCATGGCAACCTCTGATAGCTCTTGGCATTTTCTTATAATTCCGAAATCATTTTTCTCATCCCTTGGCGTAATGGTGAGTAATATCAAAAATTCTTTCAGACAAAAGCTTTAGGTAATTATTAGGGGGAATATTGTCCATTTTGTACGGTTTTGATATTGTGCCTATTAAGTGAGATATGATTAATGTTTCCCGAAAAACCCACTTTATCCCACCCCTTTGGTCAATGGTTGGTGCTATAAAAAAAACTCTTCAAACTTAAATTTTTGGGCTTTATCCGACACATAGTATGAACTTTGAACGGATTCGATATTTCACATTCCCCCAGGGGATCACTTCTAGTGGGCGTGGGTTGGCGACCACGGGGCCCCAACTGAGTCCGGCATTGCTTCCACTTACTTGTGACGGGCTCCTCTCTATCTTCTTTCCTGTCGACCTCACTTGGTCAACTCTTGTTCTCTTCCGACCCCGACGGTATTAGGGTATCCGAGGCCTAGGGAGTCTTTTCCTTTCCCGCCTTAATTGGCCCTTGTCTCATCTTTTCTGATTCCCTCCTTCTGCGAGGGGTCAGCCTTCTTTTTCTTTTCATGTTATCTCCTGCCTTCTGCTTAAGGCCCTCAAGGAGGCCGGGTGTATGTAGCCCCACCACTTTTGGTGCACCCTAGATAATGCTACACCCTCAGGGGCTCACGGCTGGTGAGTTCGGGAGTTGGCGACCCCGAGGGATTCCTGAGCTGGGTCCGTTTTTCCCTTTTGTCCCTTACCTTTGGGGCGGACCCTCTCTTCTTTCACTTTCCTATCTGCCTTTCATGGCTCTCCTTCCTTCCAAGTCCCTCAATCCGCCTTCTTCGAGGGTTGAGGGCATTTCTTTTCCTCCTGTCCTTTATTTGCCTTATTCTCCTTTAGTTTTCCATTTCTTCTTCTAGTATGTAGGTTAGTAGTTAGTTTTAGTTTTAAGTTCGCTTTTCATTTTCATCTTCACGATCACCCAAACCATCAGGGGCCGATAACCTAGATGTTAGGCCCCTTAAAACAACAATTATCATCATCATCATCATCCATCTGAGTTTCTCTGTGTACATATTTTCCGTCTCACATAATTTTCGTTCTGGTTTCCATTTCATTCTCATTTTCGCTATCACCCAGATCATCAGGGGCCGATAACCCTCGATGTTAGGCCCCTTAAAACAACAATTATCATCATCATCAACCTTAAGGGAAGCCTCCGTGGCTTAGGCGGCAGCACGCCGGCCTCTCACCGCTGGGTCCGTGGTTCAAATCCCGGTCACTCCATGTGAGATCTGTGCTGGACAAAACGGAGGCAGACAGGTTTTTCTCCGGGTACTCCGGTTTTCCCTGTCACAATTTCATTCCAGCAACACTCTCCACTATCATTTCATTTCATCTGTCATTCATTTAATCATTGCCCCAGAGGAGTGCGTCAGGCCTCGGCAGCCGGCACAGTTCAAAGCCTCGCCGCTAGATGGGGGCTTCATTCATTCCATTCCTGACCCGGTCGGAGACTGGAAACAGGCTGTGGATTTTCATTTTCATCAACCTTAAGGAGGCCGGGTGTATGTAGCCCCACCCCTTCTGGTGCACCCTAGATAATGCTACACCCTCAGGGGCTCACGGCTGGTGAGTTCGGGAGTTGGCCACCCCGAGGGATTCCTGAGCTGGGTCCGTTTTCCCCTTTTGTCCCTTAACTTTGGGGAGGACCCTCTTTCCCCTCTCCTATCCTCTTTTCATTATATTTCCTTTCTCTTTAAGATTCCCGCACTGTTTTTGTTACTTGGTTCACCGTGTATCTAAATTTCCTTTTAGCGATTTTTAAGGTATTTTTAATCTACGTTGCATTTTGTAAGTTTTTTCGATCTAAATTACATCTCGTGATTGTTTTCAACTTCAATTGCATTTTGTAAGTATTTTGAATTTCAATTGCACTTTGTGAATAATTTGGATTGGAACTGGGATATTTCAATGTGAATTGCATCGTGTATTTTCAATTTCAATTGCATTTTGTACGTAATTTCGATCTCATTTGCATTTTGTAAGTATTTTGAATTCTCCCCCAGGGGCTCACATCTTGTGGGCGTGGGTTGGCAACCACGGGGCCCCAGCTGGGTCCGGCATTGCTTCCACTTACTTGTGCCGGGCTCCTCTCTGTCTTCTTTCCTGTCGACCTCACTTGGTCAACTCTTGTTCTCTTCTGACCCCGACGGTATTAGGGTATCCGAGGCCTAGGGAGTCTCTTCCTTTCCCGCCTTAATTGGCCCTTGTCTCATCTTTTCTGATACCCTCCTTCTGCGAGGGGTCAGCCTTCTTTTTCTCTTCTTTTTACCTCCTGCCTTGTGCTCTAGGCCCTTAAGGAGGCCGGGTGTATGTAGCCCCACCACTTCTGGTGCACCCTAGATAATGCTACACCCTCAGGGGCTCATGGCTGGTGAGTTCGGGAGTTGGCGACCCCGAGGGATTCCTGAGCTGGGTCCGTTTTCCCCTTTTGTCCCTTGCCTTTGGGGCGGACCCTCTCCTCTTTCACTTTCCTATATGCCTTTCATGGCTCTCCTTCCTTCCGGGTCCCTCAATCCGCCTTCTCCGAGGGTTGAGGGCATTTCTTTTCCTTCTGTCCTTTTATTTGCCTTATTCTCCTTTGGTTTTCCATTTCTACTTCTGGTATGTAGGTTGGTGGTTGGTTTTAGTTTTAAGTTCGCTTTTCATTTTCATCATCACGATCACCCAAACCATCAGGGGCCGATAACCTAGATGTTAGGCCCCTTAAAACAACAATTATCATCATCATCATTTTTTGATACCCTCCTTCTGCGAGGGGTCAGCCTTCTTTTTCTCTTCCTTTTACCTCCTGCCTTGTGCTCCAGGCCCTTAAGGAGGTCAGGGACCGATAACCTAGATGTTAGGCCCCTTAAAACAACAATTATCATCATCATCATCCTTAATCGGGCGTACCCTGGGCAACGTCAGAAAATGATTAAAAATAAACTGACGGCTGATCCTTTCACTACCAAATCAATTAAAACCAGTGGGCCTTTATCAAGGCCAGCACTCGTAGTTATGTCCATAAACATCGAGGGACTATCCTGCCAGAAAGAATATCTACTAGCAGATGTGTGCAGCCAATGTAACTGCGATGTCATTGCTGTACAAGAAACTCATAGAGGACCATCAGGACGAAGACCGAAAATCAAAGGTATGAGACTTATTCTGGAACGTCCACACGATAATTATGGTAGTGCAATATTCTGTAAGAGCGGATTAAATATCACGTCTGTTGCTTTGTCTGAGGAAAACAACATCGAAATCCTCACTATCGAAACAGCGCAGTTCTCTGTAACATCTGTTTACAAGCCACCCGAAGAGAGCTTTGTGTTTAAGGAACCTATCAATTTCAAATATAGTAACGTCAACTTAATACTTGGTGATTTCAACTGTCATGGAACTACATGGGGGTATACATCTACAGATGAAAATGCTGCAGAGCTAGAAAAGTGGTTTGAAAATAATGGACTCAGTCTAGTTCACGACCCAAAACAACCACCATCGTTTAACAGCGGCCGATGGAGAAGAGGATATAATCCTGATCTAATTTTTATTACCAACAAATTAGCTGAGCAGTGCACCAAAATTGTTGGTAAGGCTATTCCCCGCTCACAGCATCGACCCTTACTATGCAGAATCGAACCAATTGTTAAACCAGAAAATGCACCTTTCCAACGTAGGTTCAACTTCAAGAAGGCGAAATGGCCTAAGTTCAGTTGTGAACTTGATGTAGCCATAGGGGAAGTGGAACCACAACCAGAAAACTATGACACCTTTATTTCCGTAGTGAAAAATGTCTCGCGAAAGAACATACCAAGAGGATGCAGAACAGAATATATCCCAGGTCTTTCTGATCAGAATATATCTCTTTTGGATAACTACCGCAACTTGTATGATATGGACCCCTTCTCCGAGGAAACAATGGAAGCTGGGCATGCACTGATGATTTCTCTCGGTCAGACACGCGCAGACAGATGGAATAGCTTGGTTTCTAATATCGATATGAAACAGAATAGTAGACAAGCATGGCGTCTTCTTAAGAACCTCAGTGGAGATCCGACTAGCCCGCCTTTTAACTTTACTCAAGTAACTGCTAATCAGATAGCACACCAACTGATCTTAAATGGAAAGACTCCAAAATCTAAGTCAAATACAGAGAAGCTTGAACGGTGTATTGAAGAAGAGACTGATTTCCTTAAGGACCTGTTTACTATGGAAGAACTTATGAAAGCAATCGACGGTCTGAAATCGAACAAGGCAGCTGGGTTGGATGATCTCAGAGCAGAGCAAATAAAACAATTTGGACCAGCAACACTGCAATGGTTGCTTTCATTGATGAACAACTGTGCATCCAGGCTGAAGATTCCTAAGGTATGGAGAAAAGCTCGCATAGTTGCGATCCTAAAACCTGGGAAGACTCCTGATAGCCCAAAGAACTTTCGGCCAGTTTCACTTCTGTGTCACACCTATAAGTTGCTGGAGAGAATGATTCTTAATAGAATATCTGATTCTATAGATAGCAAACTGATTTCTGAACAGGCAGGCTTTAGACCAGGCAGGTCATGCTGTGGACAAATTCTGAACCTTACTCAGCACATAGAGAATGGATTTGAGGAAAAGTGCATTACAAGTGTAGCCTTCATAGATTTAACTGCTGCTTACGACACTGTTAATTATAACACACTACTTCGTAAGATTTATGAACTGATAAAGGACTACAGGCTGACCTCACAGCTAAGAACTTTCCTTGAGAACAGAAGATTTTACGTGTCTCTCCTTGGGAAAAATAGTCGTTGGCGCCTCCAGAAGAATGGACTACCTCAAGGTAGCGTCTTAGCACCACTGCTTTACAATGTATACACCAATGACCAGCCCAGAACAGAAGGCACCAGGCGATTTATCTACGCAGATGACACTGCAGTAGCCGTGCAAGGTCGTAGCTTTGAAGAAGTAGAACATTCTTTGTCCTGTGCCTTAGAAGAACTTGGTCGATACTATCACAGAAATAATTTGAAGCCAAATCCAGCCAAAACGCAAGTTTGTGCTTTCCACTTGCGAAATAAAGAAGCAAAGAGGACATTGAACATTAAGTGGCAAGGTGAAACAATCCTTTATTGTTTTACACCAAAATATCTTGGTGTCACCCTCGATCGAACTCTGTCTTTCAAGCAACATTGCTTGAACACCAAAAGTAAAGTATCTGCACGAAATAACATACTAAGATGCCTAACAGGAAGGACATGGGGTGCTCACCCCACCACTCTCAGAACTTCAGCCCTTGGACTGAGCTTCTCAGCTGCTGAGTATGCAGCACCAGTTTGGCTTTCTTCTCCACATTCCAAAGAGGTGGATATAGCTCTGAATGAGACTTCCAGGATTGTATCTGGGTGTCTTAGACCAACACCACTTCAGAAGATCTACCCTCTTATAGGAATTTCTCCACCTCATGTCCGAAGAATGGTAGCAGCAGCATCTGAGAAGAAACGGCAAGAAACCGATTCAAGGCATCCACTTTTCGGCCAACAACCAGCCCGACAGAGACTTAAGTCCAGAAACAGCTTTTTGAGGGGAGTAACAGCCCTCGAAGGCTCACAAGAAGCTGCCCGTGTGAAGATATGGAAGACAGAGATCACAGACCCAACTATTCCTCTATCAGAAAAAATGGCACCTGGTCACAACTTGCCATATGGAATTTGGAAATCATTGAACAGGCTGAGGACGGGGGTTTCACGCTGCAAGAACAATCTCAAGAAATGGAACATGCTCGTCAACAATGATGAGTTCTGTGACTGCAGAATTTTACAAGACCCAGAACACCTGCTGATCTGCCCCTTGATGGAGGACATATGTTCAAAAGACGATCTCTTGGCTGCAAATGCTAATGCTATAACTGTAGCTACTTACTGGCAAAATCTAATTTGATTTGGACACGGAAAATAAATAAATCATCCTTAATGAGGCAGTGTGTATGTAGCCCCACCACTTCTGGTGCACCCTAGATAATGCTACACCCTCAGGGGCTCACGGCTGGTGAGTTCGGGAGTTGGAGACCCCGAGGGATTCCTGAGCTGGGTCCGTTTTCCCCTTTTGTCCCTTGCCTTCGGGGCGGACCCTCTCCTCTTTCTCTTTCCTATCTGCCTTTCATGGCTCTCCTTCCTTCCAAGTCCCTCAATCCGCATTCTTCGAGGGTTGAGGGCATTTCTTTTCCTCCTGTCCTTTATTTGCCTTATTCTCCTTTAGTTTTCCATTTCTTCTTCTAGTATGTAGGTTGGTAGTTAGTTTTAGTTTTAAGTTTACATTTCATTTCATTTTCATCTTCACGATCACCCAAACCATCAGGGGCCCATAGCCTAGATGTTAGGCCCCTTAAAACAACAATCATCATCATCATCTTTTCCTCCTGTCCTTTATTTGCCTTATTCTCCATTAGTTTTCCATTTCTTCTTCTAGTATGTAGGTTGGTAGTTAGTTTTAGTTTTAAGTTTCATTTTCATCTTCACGATCACCCAAACCATCAGGGGCCGATAGCCTAGAAGTTAGGCCCCTTAAAACAACAATTATCATCATTATCAATTATTTTGAATTCCAATTGCATTTTGTAGGCATTTCGACGCTACATTGCATTTTGTACGTATTTTGAACCTAGCCTTCATTTTGTGGGTATTTTTCAATCTATTCCTTCTGTGAATCTTTTCGTTCTAAATTCCCTTCTGTAAGAACATTTTGTGAGTTGTTTCAATCTGAGTTCCTTTTTGTAAGTATTTTCCGTCTCACTTAATTTTCGTTCTGGTTTCTGTTTCATTATCATTTTCGCTATCACCCAGATCATTAGGGGCCGATAACCTCGATGTTAGGCCCCTTAAAACAACAATTATCATCATTATCATCATCTAATGAAATCTACCTAAAATGGGTTGAAATACATTTCAATTGTGAAATACTTTTACTTAACTTTTTCATCTGAGCTTAGAACGTATGAAATTCCAGTGAATTAAAATCTGCCAGCTTTTTTATGTGATCTTTCTCTGAGTGTTTGAAGGAAAAGGGTATGGAGATGAGCAAATAAGGACAAAGGCAATACATTGAAATAAAAAAAGCAAGTTACTCATTCTGACTCTTTCTTCAATTTTAGGTACATTTCATTAGAAAGCTAACTATTGCAATGGGTACCATGTTTCGACTTCCGGAAAATTTCGACATATCTTCACGTTTCACATCCCCCAGACCCCAAAACCACCGTCAGTTCAAAAGTTTATATATAATTTATGTATGTATGTATATATATATATATATATATATATATATATATATATATATATATATATCAGTTTCTTGTGGACACGATATCTGCCGTAATTTTGCACCAATCTCTTTGAATTTTTTACCGAATATGTATACCTATAAAATCTCGGTCGAGTTCGTTACTGGGCTAAATCGGTCGTAGGGGGTGAAAATGGGGGGCTTTTTTTTCGAAGAAGTGAAATATTGCTATAACTCTCTTAATACGTGAAATATCGAATCCGTTCAAAGTTCATACTATGTGTCGGATAAAGCCCAAAAATTTATGTTTGAAGAGTTTTTTTATAGCACCAACCACTGACCAAAGGGGTGGGAAAAAGTGGATTTTTCGGGAAACATTAATCATATCTATCTTAATAAGCACAATATCAAAACCGTACAAAATGGACAATATTCCCCTAATAATTACCTAAAACTTTTGTCTGAAAGAATTTTTGATATGACCCACCATTACGCCAAGGGATGAGAAAAATGATTTCGGAATTATAAGAAAATGCCAAGAGCTGTCAGTGGTTGCCATGGCAACACTACTAAATTGATGAGGGATGAGCCATGAGACGTTGCCATGACAACGCACTTGCACGAGATCAGATTCAAATTTCCTTCTGACTAAGGCCCCGAACACACGTGGCGACTTTTGACGCGACTGAGCTGTCGCGCGACTCCTCTTGTAAGCTACTTGACTCGCGACTTCTCCTAGCGACAAGTTCTTTCGTAGTTGAAGTCAGTAGTTTGGAAGTGGAAGACGTAGCTGCGATAGCGTATCTGTGCATTTTGCAGAAAAAGAAGAAAAGGAAGAGAAGGTTCTGGACCCATCCTATTATACAAGAGCGAACATCAACGAGTTTATTTGATACAATGTTTCCTCGGCTGAGAGCAGATGCAGTAGAATTCTTTAATTACTGCAGGATGTCTATCACACCATTTCACGAACTGCATGAAATTCTCAAAGAAAGGTTGCCGCGTGAAAACACCGTCATGAGACCGGCTATTCCCCCGGAAGAAAAGTTCGTCATTACTCTTAGGTAAGTACACATTATTTTTATTATTTGTAAGAACTTATATTATAACAAATCAAAAAACTTGATGCAATCGTGAAAATATTTATTTAATGAAATGATATTGGTATGGGTAAAACAAGACATGAGATAAAATTAATAACATTTTTTTTTCTCACAAAAATATGCTAAGTTGCCATTTGTTATTATTACTACGTACAGAGTGCTTTACATCATTACATTAGATTACATTATTGCATACAGATGAATGGGAAGGGTACGTACAATCTATAGGGAAGCATTTTTATTTCATGTACAACTCTGTTTCAAATTATTGTTCTCTTCCCAAGGTTGAAATAGATCTAGACTTACGTCAGATTCGTTACTCAATACTGAGGATGTCGAGTAAGGTGATGGTGCATGCGAATCCAGACCGATCATTGAAGTGCTGGGTTGAGGTTGACACATATTCACTTGCCAATTATCGACTTGCTCATATTGTTTCTGTATAGGCATAGATACTGTTGGTTGGCTTGTCGGTTGATAGCCATAGTTCATTGCACGACGCAGCTGAGGAGCAGGGGGTGGGTTATACATCCGAAGGTCAGATTCGACAAGCTCCATTAATTTTCTCTTTACTCCAAATCTAGCATATGTTGGGATTTGTTTGAGGGGATCCAATAGTCATAACAGAAACATCTTATCGCTATCATTCTCTGTTGCTCTGTCACGTTCTTGCCTGTACTCTACACTCTTGTCTAAAGCATTTGTATGTCTACCCCTTATTATTCCCGTTTTCAACGGGGTCGGGGATGAGATGCGATGGAAGTCTTGTCTAAACATTTAATATTTTTAATTCAAATGAGGTACCTTCATTTCTCCTCTTTTTGGATGTCGAGGAAGTTGATCGCTGAGGCACTGGACTTGGTGGTGGTGATGTTGCTTTCTCTGTGTCTTCCAGAGAATTGGAAGTTTTCTTTGGTGTGACAACCGTTTGCAAAAACGAAAGTTGCTTGTAGTACACATAGAAAGGTCGATTTTTAGACCCAGATCCCGTTTTAGTCTTTTTTTATTTTGCTTTTTCACTTCTCGTGAATAACAGTCCCGTAAACTCTTCCATCTTTTCATTAGATTCCGACCTAGAAAATAAAATATAATGATACAATTGGACCCAAGTAATTTAACCTTATCAAAATATCCGTTTAATTTTTTTTATAAACTAAGCAAAGTAATAAAATACTCTTTTTTTTTTTGGCAATATTCCACACATTTTGTAGGTATTGGCATATAGATTCAAATTAAATGTTATACATTGTTTTAGGTATTTGGCAACTGATTGCAGACCTGCACTATACTTTTTCTTTGGGAAGATCTACTATAGGCTACATTATAAGAGACGTTTGTATTGCAATATGGGAAACTATGAAGGAAAAGAGCTGGTTGAAAAATGCAGATGTATTTGAACGCAAAGCAAACTTTCCTCACTGCATCGGAGCAATCGATGGGAAGCACATCAGAGTGATAAAACCAAGAGACAGTGGTTCACTTTACTTCAATTATAAGAAATATTTTTCAATTGTACTATTAGCAGTATGTGATGCCAATTATTTATTTACTTACGTAGATATTGGGTCATATGGAAAGTCAAGCTATTCGTCCATTTTTTAAGCAGACACCATTCTACAGACCAATGACAGATAATACCTTGGGCATTCCTGCTCCAACAAAAATATCATAAACAGCCAATGTGGCAGTACCATTTCTCTTTGTTGGGGATGAAGCATTTGCCATGTCTGAAAATGTAATGTGACCGTACGGTGGAAAACATCTAACAGAAGTGAAGAGAATTTTTAACTACCGATTATCTAGAGCTCGCTGCTACCTCTCGCAATAAATGAGGTCTGATCCTTCCACGAAAACCTGCATATTCTGCCTATTTTCGCCTATCCCCAAGTTTGTCCGGTGAAATCTACCTCCGCCTTCCCGCGTACCGAGAGGACTTTTTTTATATTGTAAACGCAAAAATTTTAGCTTTTAATTTTTCCTGCTTCATTTGCCCCTCAAACAGGGCTTGCTGCCTGTCAGCCTCGTCCTTAGCAAGCTCCTTGGCCTGTTCTACGAGTTGTAGTTTCGCAGCAACAAATCTATTTTCTGCAACCAGTGGTTGTTTCCTATTGGCCCACAGATTTCGTTTCGGTGATTCACCCGTCACAGTTTCCGTGATGAGCCTTGACACCGGTGCTTCAGTGATGGTCCGGAGAGCAGCAGCTTGCCCAGTTTTCGGCCTCGACCACTTGTGTTGGCTTTGTCTCAACCTGCAATGCTTCAGCTTGAAGACTTGCCGCCCCCCCCCCCCCCCCCAGGGGTTCACATCTAGTGGGACGTGAGTTGGCGACCACGGGGCCCCAGCTAAGTCCGGCATTGCTTCCACGTGTGCCGGGCTCCTCTCCGTCATCTTTCCTGTCGACCTCACTTGGTCAACTCTTGTTCTCTTCCGATCCCGACGGTATTAGGGTATCCGAGTCCTAGGGAGTCTCTTCCTTTCCCGCCTTAATTGGCCCTTGTCTCATCTTTTCTGATACCCTCCTTCTGCGAGGGGTCAGACCTCTTTTTCTTTTCCTGTTATCTCCTGCCTTCTGCTCAAGGCCCTTAAGGAGGCAGGGTGTATGTAGCCCCACCACTTCTGCTCAAGGCCCTTAAGGAGGCAGGGTGTATGTAGCCCCACCACTTCTGGTGCACCCTAGATATTGCTACACCCTCAGGGGCTCACGGCTGGTGAGTTCGGGAGTTGGCGACCCCGAGGGATTCCTGAGCTGGGTCCGGTTTCTCCCCTTTCTTCCTTACCTGTGGGGCGGACCCTCTCCTTTTTCACTTTCCTATCTGCCTTTCATAGCTCTCCTTCCTTCCAAGCTGGGTCCGTTTTCCCCTTTTGTCCCTTCCCTTTGGGGCGGACCCTCTCCTCTCTCCCCTCCCCACTCCTCTCCAATCCTCTCCTCTTTTCCTTATATTTCCTTTTCTCTTTCAGATTCCCGCACTGTTTTTGTTACTTGGTTCACCGTGTATCTAAATTCCCTTTTAGCGATTTTTTTGTAGGTATTTTTAATCTACGTTGCAGTTTGTAAGTCTTTTCGATCTAGATTGCATTTTGTGAGTGTTTTTCAATCTCAATTGCATTTTGTAAGGATTGACAATCTAAATTGCTTTTTAGTAAGTCTTTCAATATCCGGGCCGGGGCATTTGTGAGTTTTTTGAATTTCAATTGCATTTTGTATTTTCAACCTACCCCGCTTTGTTCAAGTAGTTAAGTCTCAATTGCAATGTTGTGGGTATTTTGAATCTAAATTACATTTAGTAATTATTTTCAATCTAAATTGCATTTTGTAAGTATTGTCTATCCTAATGAGAAGTTTGAATCTACCATACATTTAGTAAGCAATTTCAATTGCATTTTGTAAGTATTTTGATTTCACATGCATTTTGTAGGTATTTCGACTGTACGTTGCATTTTGTACATATTTTGGACTTAACCTACATTTTGTGCGTATTTTTCAATCTTTTCCTTTTGTGAGTATTTTTGTTCGAAATTCCCTTATGTGCGTATTACCGCTCTCCATTTGGTGAGTAGTTTCAATCTGAGTTCCTTTTTGTAAGTATTTTCCCTGCTACATAAGGCATAGTTGTTGGGGCTCACTGTCTATTTTATCTAAACCATTTTCGTTTCATCCATAGCAGTGAGCTGTTTTTTTTTATCTTCATCCTTTCATTTCACGGCATTTCATTTCATCAGGGGCCGATAACCTCGATGTTAGACCCCTTAAAACAACAATTATCATCATCATCATCATCAACCTTCCTTCCAAGTCCCTCAATCCGTATTCTTCGAGGGTTGAGGGCATTTCTTTTCCTCCTGTCCTTTATTTTCCTTATTCTCCTTTTGTTTTCCATTTCTTCTTCTAGTATATAAGTTGGTAGTTAGTTTTAGATATAGTTTACATTTCCTTTTTCATCTTCACGATTCGCCAAACCATTAGAGGCCGATAACCTAGATGTTAGGCCCCTTAAAACAATAATTATCATCATCATCATGTTCTACTGTCACCTTATTTAGGATCTCTGTCATCGCCCCCCCTCCAGGGGCTCACATCTAGTGGGTCGTGGGTTGGCGACCACGGGGCCCCAGCTGAGTCTGGCATTGCTTCCACTTACTTGTGCCGGGCTTCTCTCCGTCTTCTTTCCTGTCGATCTCTTTTGGTCAACTCTTGTTCTTTTCCGACACCGACGGTATTAGGATATCCGAGGCCTGGGGAGTCTCTTCCTTTCCCGCCTTAATTGACCCTTGTCTCATCTTTTCTGATACCCTCCTTCTACGAGGGGTCAGCCTTCTTTTTCTTTTCATGTTATCTCCTACCTTCTGTTCAAGGCCCTAAAGGAGGCCCGGGTGTATGTAGCCCCACCAATTCTGGTGCACCCTGGATATTAGTACAACCTCAGGGGCTCGCGCGTGGTGAGTTCGGGAGTTGGCAACCCCGAGGGATTCCTGAGCTGGGTGCGGTTTCCCCCTTTTTTCCATTACCTCTGGGGCGGACCCTCTCCTCTTTCCCTTTCCTATCTGCCTTTCATGGCTCTCCTTCATTCCAAGTCCCTCATTCCTCATTCGTCGAGGGTTGAGGGCATTTCTTCGCTTCCTATCCTATTTTTGCCTTCTCCTTAATTTGTACAACCATTTCTTCTTGTAGTATATAGGTTAGTAGTTAGTTTTAGTTTTATGTTTGCATTTCATTTTCATCTTCCCGATCACCCAAACCATCAGGGGCCGATAACCTAGATGTTAGGCCCCTTAAAACAACAATTATCATCATCATCATGTTCGTTAGTAAGTGTCTCCTGTTCCAATAATGTAAGCAGAGATCTCGGGACAAATATTTGAGGAATGTGCGCCTGTTTGTCTCTTCCTTTGCGTTAGACAGGAAAATAATATAATAATATATTGAATGCAGCCAAACAGCCATAGGTTACATTGATGGGTTACATATTTGCATAATCATTCTTCTTGTACAGAATTCTATGTGGTACCGTTCACACATTTTCCCACATAGTGTGCACTCACAATCTTTACTTGTGTCATGGAAGTGTTTTGATTTGCAGAATAGGTGGTGAAAACCGTGAACTGCCAATCTTGTAATGACATGTCATAGTTCGAAATTAGCTTTTGTCCACGAGCGGTCTATCATGGCCCCTTTGCCATAGAAGTCTGGTTGTACTTCTTCTCTCTTCGTCAAACTTGCCAGCAGTTTCTCTGATGCACTGGTGCTCGGTAGGGGTAAACTTGTCCTGATGTCATCTACAAGGAAAGATTCCTTTGCCAGGAGATACACAAGTCTAGGTCGTATAGTTTTTTATACTCCTATCACCGTCCTTATGTAGATCGCTTTCACCCTTTCCATGGTGGGTAGACATTTATTCCTCCAATATTCATAAGAGCAAAAGAAGAATGATAATGGCCATCTCTGAATTCGCCTAGCTACTGTGCATGTTGCCTTTAACTTGTCCAATGTGTCTACTTCTCCATTTGTGAGATTATAAAAGGCCAGCATCTCCGGTTTCATTGCATGCTAGATTGATCCATATAGATTAATCATTGGCATGAATCTTAAATTTTAAGAAAAGTAGGCTCTTTAGTTCGTCACGGAACTTGTTGTTATTCAAATCAGGGATAATTGTTGGGGCTCGCTTTCTGATTTATATTAACCAGTTTCGTTTCATCTCTGGCAGTGGGCTGATTTTCATCGTCATTCTTTCATTTCATTTCAATAGGGGCTGATAACCTAGATGATAGGCCCCTTAATACGAGAATTATCATCTCATCATCGATTTATTTGTTCCCGCCAAACCATTGGGATTCCGAATGTCATTGATGGCAACAACCCTTTGTACCATTGCCGCAGGTTTTCTACTCACGTTTTACAGACGGTGTGGGTTGCGAAATCTTGTCCTGATCGCTTAACTTCATTTTAAAATATGCCAAGTACAGGCGTTTTATTTATTTTTAGTATTTCGCTTCTGGCCTTTAATTGTATACTGGCCACATACATAACAGAAAGAGTTGGGATTGTCCACACATTTTCGCCTCCGAACATCACTGCCACTTGCCATTTTAACTCAAACTAATTCACTTATTTACTCAATCGACTTCAAGTGCTCGTTGTAACTTGTAGACAAAGGCGTGACACGCGTTCTCAGACCACGGAGGAACGCGATCTTGGAGTTTTGACCTTGTCTGACACTGCGCATGCGCGAACTGCAACTGTTCTATTTGTTGTTCCGGTGTTCCTGTATGATTACCTACTCCCCTCCAAAACAGAGCACATACAACATTTTCTCTCAGACATGTCCATACCTGCATTCCATAAAACTAATCCAAACCTCATTTACAACAACGAAGCTCCATTAGGATAAACATGAGACCGACTTGTGACAAATCTCTTCGTGGTAGGAAACAACTGGTATTATTTTTTGCGTAAGGACACTAACTGTAACGTATATCACATAGACCTACAATTACTTTTGCCGGAAAATCTTCGCAGGCCGGTGTAATTGAAGTGTGTAATACGTGCTATTCGATAGCATAGAGTTCATCCTACAAGAATGTTTTTTATCGTTGTAATTGGAAAGCATTTACTTAATGCAAATAGGCAACTGCTAGGAATTTTTTGTAAAATATTAACGGTATGCTATAACGCAACTCTTTCTCGGAGTTCTTCTTGACTTCAGCGAGGCTGTCTTTGATTAGATCTGGAACATTTAAAATATACAGTTATCATCAGAATGTTATTCTTTTCAGTAGTTGTCTAAGGCGGGGTCTGAATCACCCTGTCAGCAGTTTTGAATGATGAGCTATTTCAGCAATTATTCTTTTACCTCATAATATGTATTTATTGTTGTTTAGTGTTTATTCTTAATTTATTAACAAGACATCTCACAATCTCCCTAGTTGGAGTCGGAATGCCAGGAACTGTACGCTGAAGTTCTCTACATAAGTGTCAAGGTGCAGATAAGGGTCTGGTGGCGTTTTCAGAACCGTTTCTTTACCCCACTGTGCTGTTTGTTGGTCTCAGTCCACCAGTCACAAATACAGGCAATGGTATGGCCAGGATGGGAGGTGGACACACTGTGTTTCATGTCTTGACGTATAATATACCTTTTTATATACTTCGGTGTTTTATTCAGCTTCTGTTATACAGTGCATTGCTCTAATTATCATATGATTATGAAGCTCTTGTTGACAATTCTAGAGATGAAATCCAAAAGGTCATGTAGAAAAACACCTTTTCTGGAAATGCTTTTACACTTATCACCTGTTCTATTATTTTAGGTATTTTATTATTTTAGGTATTTTATTGCCCTTGACTCTTGAAATGTGTTGTTTTTCAGAGTACTAATCAGTCTGCTTATTTGTCTAGTTTCCACAATTCAATTAATTTAGTGAACTCGGAAATGTAGATCTGTAAATTATTAACATAACTTCTACCTTGAAGTTTTGGAATCAGCCAGCATCGAAGAGGAGCAAATGTATCTTGTTACAGCCAATTACAGTTAGTGATTAATACCAATAGATTGCATTCTGTAGACATTGTTGTTGGATGATCTTGTTTTCAGTTTGTCTGTTCGGTAATCAGATGGAAGGCTGGTCAGGTCTTCATAAAGCATTATTATAGGTTATGTGAGTAGAAACCACAAAAGCGAAAACAATATAACAGCAGAAATCAGGCTAATTATGGAAGCAGACCTTAAGCGTGTAATAACATTAGTACTCATTGTAGTATTCATTTATTTAATCGTATGGTGAATTATATACAAAATTTACATTATACAATATTATCCACATTCTGCAACCAAGTTATGACATTTGGAGTCCCCCCTGTGGGTGGGGGCTTTAGAATACACCCACGGTATCCCCTGCCTGTCGTAAGAGGCGACTAAAAGGGGCGACCTTGGCTATACTTTAAGGACTCCGCGTTGTTTTGTGAATTGGACCCCCAGTGGGTGGGAGGAAGCGAATACATCCACGGTACTCCCTGCCAGTCGTAAAAGGCGACTAAAAGGGCTTCTCGGAACGGTCCCCTTTCGAGGGTTTGACAGTCAGCTCTAAAAGACATACACCCGTGCGGTATAACTCTCATTAGGTTATATCGCACTTCTTTCCGTCACTGCTTTCAGGGTCTGGCAACCAAAATTTCTATATGTGCGTGCTGTTAGGGGATGGGCCACTTACGCTAGCGACTACGCTCGAAAGCCAGTTCCGGTCTTGGCCGCGTCGACAGGTGGGTGTGCCATGTACCCGTTCAGTAGTATCCGCCTGACTACGCAGGTCCCCGCACAGCCGAATGTCTGAGCTGTAAAATCCAGTATATGCCAAGGGGTACATGCCGATACGGCATTGTAAAACATCGGACCCCCGGGCAATGCCTTCCAAGCTAGGCGGGCCTTGCCCTGGCTGGGTAGCGCCTACTGTGACGGCCCGTGATCGGATGTCGGTGGCATTCGGGGAGGATGATCTGGCCATGGGTTCTAAAAGAAAAATCCCCAACCAGGGTGGACCTACACCCAAACAGGGTGGTCCTACACCCAAGTCTTTAACATTTGATTCCCTACGGGGATCAACCCCCTGGGAACAATCTGTGCGTGAAAATCTGGGTGCTAACACCCCCAAGTTTCTGGTCGCAACCAGAACGGATGGGGGTGATTTCAAGATGGTAAAGTCTATTTTGTTTTCTCGGCACATAGAAGGGGTCTATGGCGAGCTTGAGAAGGTACAAAAGATGAGAAACGGTAGCTTGTTGCTCAAGACTAGGACTGGTGAGCAGGTTGAACACCTTCTGAAATGTGACCACTTTGGCGATATCCCTGTCAAAGTGGAAAAGCACACGTCTCTGAATCTGGTCCGGGGAGTCATTTTCCACCGGGACCTGATTCTGAACACTGACGAGGAGCTCAAGGAGGATATGCAGCACCGTCACGTGACTGATGTCCGGCGCATTACGCGCAAGGTCAATGGTCAAATCGTGGATACTGGTGCTTTCATTATTTCCTTTGAGCTTTCGGTGCTCCCGGAGAAAGTCAAGGTAACAAGTTACCGTTGCGACGTTCGGCCTTATATCCCTCCACCAATGAGGTGCCAGAAATTCGGACATATGTTATCCCGATGCTCGAGCCCTGACGTCTGTGGAACATGCGGTAAGGTACCCCACGAAGCGGAAGAGTGCACAACACCTTATCAGTGCACTAATTGCCCTGGATTTCATTCTCCTCGGGACAGGAACTGCCCTGTCTTCCTGCGTGAGAAGAAAATCCAGGAGATTAAAACCCTGGATGGTCTCACCTACCAGGAGGCCCGCAAGAAGTACCATACCACGATTTCGCCTTCTCCAACGATTGATTATAGAGCCATAATACCAACATTGGTCCCGGCTACATCATCTTTTGTCTGCACTGTGAAACCTTCTAATGTACCACTGCCATCTACATCTCTAGCTACTCCCCAGAATCAGAACGAGAGCCCGAAGGTGACTTCAACTCCACCTTCGGCCAGCACGAAGGCTGTGCGAGCGAAGGCTGCTCCGCCCGCACAGCAGGGGAGGAAGTTGAAGACTTCCTCCCCACTCGGGAGGAAGTCGAAGTCTTCCTCCCCATCCAAACGGTCGGCGAAAGCCGCGCCGAAGCCGGCGGAGGCGGCATCGTCGACCAGGGTCAGGACTTCGGCTCCTGACCCGTCTATATACCTTAAAGAGCCGGGGGCGGGTAAGAAGGGACCCCGCACTACGCATTCCCTTTCTCCAAAAAAGGGGAAGCCATCCGCGCCAACACCTGCGGATGCTTCTGCGCCTGGGGACGTTTCGGCCCCCAGATCTGCGCGCTCCCCATGGAGATCCCCCCGCCGCCGAACTGCGTCCAGGAAATCTTCCACCGAGTCGATTCACTCCATGAACTCGCCTGAGGACATGGAGATTCTAGTCGACGTAGTGACTGTAGATTCTCCAGAGTCAAAGTTGGAGTAGCTTGGTGCTCCAACTTATTCCCTAAGTTCACACAATGGCACTGTTACAGTGGAATTGTAACAGTTATGACAGGCATTTGACAGAGCTCCGTCAGCTTATTGCCCAATACGCGGCGAGTATAGTCTGCCTACAGGAAACAAACCTCAGACCTGATCACGAGACTGTTCTGAGAGGTTTCCGACTATACTCTAAAGAGCGACAAGACGCCGCCCGGGCTTCCGGGGGGCGTTTGTACCTTCGTTCGCTCTGACTGCTATAGTGAGGAGTTTCCACTCGCCACTCCTCTGGAAGCTATTGCAGTTCGCGTGTCCTTGCCTGCTATGACAACTGTTTGTAACGTGTACCTTCCACCGAACCAACCCCTTGATATTAATGACGTCTTAGATCTTGTTGATCAACTTCCAGTCCCTTTCCTACTCGTGGGTGATTTCAACTCTCATCACCCCCAATGGGGATCACCATCTTCCTGCCCCAGAGGAAGGGACGTGGAAGGCTTAATTCAAGGGTTGGATTTATGTCTATTAAATACAGGGGAAGCTACACATTTTAGCTTAGCGCACGGCACGTACTCACACATTGACTTGAGTGTGTGTAGCCGTGCGCTGGTCCCCCTATTTGGTTGGTATGTACACGACGACCTCTGTGACAGTGACCATTTCCCGATCGTTCTTACCCTTCTGAACCAGACGCCCGTGGAGTTCCCCAGTCGTTGGGTTCTTAAGCGGGCAAATTGGCCCTCGTTTCAAGAACGAGCTGCTTTCGTTGATCTTGGTTGCCGGAGCGTCGATGACGAGGTACAGCACATCACCGATGTGCTTCTTGCTGCCGCCGAAGAGTCCATTCCATCCTTTTCTGGGACTCCTCGTCGCAAACTCGTCCCTTGGTGGACAGAGGATATTGCAGCGGCAATAAGAGACCGTCGTCGAGCTCATAAGCACTACCGTCGGCGTCCAACCATGGCCAATTTGGTGGCGTTTAAGAAATTTCGTGCCAAGGCACGGATTCTTATTCGCCAGAGTAAGAAACGATCCTGGGAACGGTATGTGTCTTCTATTACGGCACATACCCCCTCCTCTCAAGTGTGGACTAAACTACGACGCATTTCGGGCATTCAGACATCTTCTACTGTACCGGGAATTTCCATTGATAATGACTTGGTTACAGATCCTTATCACGTTGCAAACCATCTCGCCTCGTATTTTGCGGATATATCCGGTTGCGATAACTATGACCCTGCCTTCGTGGCCCTGAAGCGCGAAGCGGAACGTTTCCAGCTTAGTTTTGCTTCCCGCGCTTCGGAGGAGTACAACGTGCCCTTTACGGAGTGGGAACTCCGCGGAGCGCTGGCGCTCTGCAGGGACACGTCTCCTGGCCCGGATAATGTTCACAACCAGATGCTTAAACACCTTAACGATGAGAGCATTCGTTATTTGCTCAGGGTGTTTAATCGTATCTGGTTGGAGGGTGTGTTTTCAGCGCAATGGCAGGAAGGTATCATTATACCTATCCTGAAGCCCGATAAGGATCCCAAATTGACAGGGAGTTACAGACCTATTTGTCTCACTAACGGTCTGTGCAAGCTCTTCGAGAGGATGGTCAATCGGCGCCTAGTGTGGATCCTGGAGAAACGGGGACTCCTGTCTGAATACCAGTGTGGTTTCAGGGCGACACGGTGTACCAACGACCATCTGGTACGCCTGGAGACCGCCATACAGGACGCTTTTCTCCGGAGACAGCACCTGGTCGCCGTTTTCTTTGACCTCGAGAAGGCCTATGACACCACTTGGCGTTACGGCATCCTCTCTACTCTGCATCAATGGAAATTCCGAGGTAACTTGCCGGTTTTTATTGCGAATTTTCTGTCCCTTCGCCTGTTCCGTGTCCGAATAGGGGGGACATATTCGCAATATCATATACAGGAAAACGGAGTCCCACAGGGATCGGTGCTTAGCGTCACATTATTTGCGATTGCCATAAACGGTATAGTCGCTGCTGCTGGTCCAGCAGTGGTACCGTCGCTATATGTAGACGACTTCGCTATACATTATAGTGCGCACAATATGGCGGTCGCTGAACGACAGTTACAACAAGCTATTCGGAGAGTGGAACGCTGGACACTGGAGCATGGCTTTCGATTCTCAACCGCTAAGTCCTCGGTTGTCCATTTCTGCCGAAAGCGCACCCTCCATCCAGATCCCGAGCTTTATCTGGGCAATGTAGCTTTGCCTGTTGTTGCTGCGTACCGGTTCCTTGGGCTCCTTTTCGATCAGAAATTGACGTGGGAACCACACGTGCGGTGTTTGAAGACTGCCTGTGCTAAGAAGCTCAACATGTTGCGGTTTCTTAGCGGCACATCGTGGGGGGCGGACCGCGCGGTGATTCTACGTTTTTATAAAGCACTGATTTTATCTAGGTTAGATTATGGCAGTGTAGCATATGGTTCGGCCCGTAAGTCAGTGCTTGTTAAACTGGACAGTGTCCACCACGGCGGTGTGAGGCTGGCGACGGGTGCCTTTCGGACGAGCCCAGTCGTCAGCTTGCTCGCCGAGGCTGGCGTACCTCCTTTACACCTGAGGCGCCAACAAGTACTGCTAACCTATGCTGCAACAATTCGACAGATGCCCCTTCATCCAAGCTATCCATGTTTGTTTTCCAATCCGAATCGCCGGCTGTATGATGCGCTCGCCCGAGCCACTCGGCCGGCGGGGATTCGCTTGGATGACTTATACCGTCAGTTCCGATTTCCTTCTGTCTCCTGTATCGTCCGAGTACCTAGCAAGGCCCCTCCGTGGATGGTCTCTCGCCCTGATATCATCCTGGATCTGCACACCGGCCCCAAGTCGGACACGGACTCCTCCGTCCATCGGAGGCTGTTCCAGTCCGTGGTGACACGGTATCCGGGATCAGGGCTTGTATTCACGGACGGTTCGAGGGTAAACGAGAAAGTAGGCTGTGCATTTGTGGTTGAGGATCGTCGGTTTCTCTTTTCACTTCCCGAGGCCTGTAGCGTGTACACTGCGGAGCTCTATGCCATCTTAGAGGCTCTGCGGTACACGTTATCAGACGATCACCAGCACTTTCTTTTGTGTACTGACTCTCTGAGTGCGCTGCAAGCGATCGATGTGTGTTTCCCGAAGCACCCGTTCGTCCAGCGTGTGCACGACCAGCTCGTCAGTTCGCGTAACGCTGGAACCGGGGTGACCTTTGTGTGGCTTCCTAGCCACATGGGTATTGCGGGAAACGAGCTTGCTGATCAGGCGGCGAGAGAGGCAGTCGCACTGCCCTCGCTACCATATAAGGTGCCTGCTAGTGATGTGCGCTCTCAGTTGCGGCATTCGATCCTGTCGCATTGGGAGGAGGCATGGCGTGCCACGCCTCCACCTAACAAACTGAGAGGCATCAAGGAGACAACGAAGGTGTGGAAATCTTCCTTCCGATCTCTCCGGAAGGAAGCTGTGGTACTCTGTCGACTCCGGATCGGCCATGGGATTGCTACGCACTCCCACTTGCTGAAGAGAGAAGATCCTCCTGTGTGTACTTGCGGCGCCCACCTAACCGTGGCACACCTTCTCTTGGAGTGTGTGGATCTGGCCGATCTGCGAGGTACTCTTAAACTGCCTAATACCCTCTCCCTTATTCTCCGTGATGACGGGCCGTCAGCTGACCTCGTCATCCGGTTCATGAGGGAGAGTGGTTACTTTTTTAAGTTTTAATGTGTAGTTACGACTTTTAATTGTGGTTAAATCTGTTTTACGTTTCTTATTGTGTTATGTATTGTATTGTTCACTATGCCTTATTTGTTTTATCCTTTTTACCATCCGCCTTTTATTCTTTTTATTCAAATAAGGCATAATTTTTGGGGGCTCACTGTCTGTTTTATAAACACCATTTTCGCTTCATCCATGGCAGTGAGTTGTTTTTATCTACATACTTTCATTTCACGTCATTTCATTTCATTAGGGGCCGATAACCTCGATGTTAGGCCCCTTAAAACAACAATTATCATCATCATCAACATTTGGAGTGACATGAAAGAGTTCAGCAGGTTTCCCAGGGAACGAGAACAAAGGGAAGCGTCGGAGCAGATGATCCATTGTCTGCTCCTCTTGATCACAGTCGCACATTGCTGAATTGATCCAGCTCCATCTGTGTTGAAGGAATTTACAGCAGCCATGGCCGGTTCTGAATCTGTTAAGACGGCACCACAGTTTCCTTGGGAGGTCAGAACCTTTCAGTTCCTTTGTAGGATCAAGAGAATGGGCACTTGTCCCCGCTGTTTTTGTTGACCACTCGTTTCTCCAACTTCGGTTTAAATTAAACCCATCCACATACAGTATTTCTGCAGTAACACATGTTGGCCTCCTAGACCGTAGTCGCTGTTGTGAGGGATGGCAAAATGCATGGTGTAGTGGTAAAGTAGGTGAAGCCCTGATCTTCTTAGCCTCTCTCAACAATGCTTGTTTCCTTCTTAGATGTGGTGGAGGAATGTGGCTCAGCACAGGCAGCCAATGGCAAGGCGTTGACTTAATAGTACCAGTGATGCATCGCATTGTATCATTTAATCTTGAGTCTACTTTATGCACTCGTGCACTTTCCAACCACACGGGTGCACAGTATTCTGCTGTTGAATAGACAAGGCTAATGCCAGTTAGGCGTAAGCAGTCGGCAGAGGCTCCCCAGGAAGTACCACTAAGTTTATGTAGGATGTTGTTTCTTGCAGCAATTTTATGGGAGAGCTTGGTGAGACGCTCTTTGTAGGTCAGGGTTCTATCCAAAGTCACTCCAAGATAAGTAGGAAAGGGATTGTATCTAAGTTGTTGTCCTTCAAGCAAAATATTTGGTTTGTAATTAGAAAACCGATGTGCAAGGTGGAAGCAAGATACTTCTGTTTTATTCAGGCTCGGAATCAATCTCCAGGACTGAAGGAAAGCTGACATTCTCTTAAGGTCTTCAGTAAGGGTGTTTTCTGCATCTTCAAAATTTCTGCTCTGCGTTACAAGCGCAATATCGTCAGCATAAATGAACTTTCTTGCCGTAGTATTTGGCAAGTCATGAATATACAGGTTGAAAAGGATTGGGGCCAAAACAGATCCTTGTGGGAGTCCATTATTCAGCTTCCTCTTGTGACTTTTAGAGTCACCCAAGAACACCTCAAACTGTCTTTCACTGAGAATGTTTGATAACAAATTCACAATTTCAAAAGATGGAATAACTTGAAACAGTTTGAAAAGTAACCCTTGTCTCCAGACAGTATCATAGGCTGCCGTGAGATCAATGAAGACAGCTGTGGATTTTAGATGGTTTTGGAAACCTGCTTCAATATGTGTTGTAAGGGCAAGAACTTGATCTGTGCAACTACGACCGTTTCGGAAGCCAGCTTGTTCAGGTGGTATGACATCTTCATTGTACGGTGCTATCCTGTTCAGAAGGACACGTTCCAGAAGTTTAAACATGGCGCTAAGCAGGGCAATGGGACGATAGCTTTCAGGATTGTGTTCAGATTTACCTGGTTTCAGAATAGCTATAACTTTGGATAGTTTAAACTGTTTGGGTAGGTGATTCTTTTCAAGGATATATGTGAAAAGAGAAGTAATCCAGTTTATACTGAGTGGACCCATGTGTAAGATGAATTCATTATAGATGTTATCAGGACCAGCTGCCTTGTTGGTCTTCAACTGCTTGATAGCTGCTACAACTTCTTCAACAGAAAACCCCCTGGATAGTTGATTATTTCTCTGGGCGTTCTTTTTGAGGAGAGTGAGGTTACGTTTCACCATTTTGGTGTGACACTTGTCTCGCTTTGCCCTTGTAAGATCTACCATTCTATTAGCAATGGTGTCAGGACTTAATATGTCTTTCTGGAGTTTTTCTTACCAGTCAGTCCGTGAAGTATTCTCCAAGCTTTTCTGCTCGACTTTACAAAATTCATTTCTGTAACAGTTGCTTCCCACTTCTCTCAACTGCTTTTATTGAGGGACAGTAGTAGCTGAGTGCCTAATGATTGATCTCCAGTACTTTGATATTCTTTATAAAAGTCCTCACTGTCCTTATTCCATCCAGGCACATATTCCTTCCTATAACCCCCAGGAATGTTTGCTTTTGCAGCCTTAATAACGAGTTCAACAAATTCGCCATAGTTGGTTGCTGTTGATTGTAAGTTCTTCTCAGTTAAGTTTTTATCAAGTTCCTTAGAGAATGCGTCCCAATTAGCGCGTTGGAAATTCCATCGGGGTAAGGGCATCGAATTCACAAGAGGGATTTTCAGCCCTACCTCTACAATTACAGGACGGTGTTGGCTGTTTGGAAAGTTAGACAGAACATTTCGTGAGGTATATAAGGGTTGCGATAGTTGATCCAGAGAAACAAATACTAGATCTGGGTTGTAGTCCCTATTCCAGCGTGCGGAATGGAAAGTACCTTTGTCCTTTACATCAAACACCAGATGTAAATTGGATATTCCTGCCCATAAAAGTAATGTCTCTCCATTATCATCTACTGTATCATAACCCCTTGATGTGTGGTGGCTGTTAAAGTCATCAGTATAGATACATGGATGGTCAAAAGTAGGCAGTACAGCTGGAGTCCAGTTAATGCATGGAGGCTTGTACACATTGACAATTTTTAGGCCGTTAATCTCAATGACTAATAGGAAGGTATTGTCTATGACTGTGGACTCAAGAACTTGGACTGCAGTCAAGCTGGACTTGGCATAAGTGGCAATACCATACTGTGGGTGGTGGATGGCATTTACTAGGGTATAACTTGGAAGATGTCCTCTTCTATGGAAGTCCTGCTCATCTCTGGTATGCGTCTCTTGGATATTAACGATGTCAATATCAAGATCCTGTAGCAGTTAATGTAGATAAATACATTTGGCTGAACTTAGGCCTTCAATATTGAGTTGCATAATGCGTATTGAGTGTCCAATATCGCTAGTTTGGTGGTTCTGAAAAGAACCTTTTTTACATTGCATTCTTGGCATTATATGTATAGTTCACCTAATATTGTTGCTCGTTTAGCACCACCCAGGGGTCACGTGTAGGGTTAAGTTATAGGTTACACCTACGGACGTGAGCAACATCAACCCCCACTCATTGTAGTGCATGCTATTATTACCCTAATGTGATAAATCCATGTGCTAGAGCCAAGGCAACATGTTCCTTGCATGTCATTATCTGATCAACATTTCAAAAGTTTCAACGTTTCAAAAATGAAGCACACCTATAATTACTGAAAGAAAAAAAAGCAGATCATAATTCTGATAACCCATAAAACTTCTGGAAGGAAGTGTGATGGTGTACTGGTTAAGCTGCTTGCCTCTCACCAAGGTGGACCGATTCGATTCGCGGTCTATGCATGCAAGATTTTTCCCGTGAAATATCGCATCCTGTGGTTCGTCCTCAAGGCTAGCAACCTTAGCCTGTAACGCTTCCATTTCACTGTTGTTCAAACGTTCTTTCAAATTTTCATTTTCCCGTTCCAGTCTCCTACATCTTAAAATTCAGTTTGAGCAAACGTCTGATGCTAGTCTATTTACAACTCTCTAAGAGAAGAAGACATACGGTATGTGATAATTCATCTTAAAATTAAGTTTGTACAAACATCTGACGCTAGTGCTAGAATTCATTTTAAAATTAATTTTTTTACAAACGTCTGATACTAGTCCATTTACAACTCTGTAAGCACATAGTCTAATAACATACGTGATATTTTATCCTAAAGTTATGTTTGTACAAACGTCCGATACTAATCTATTTACAACTCTGTAATCAGGGGCCGATAACCTAGATGTTAGGCCCCTTAAAACAACAATTATCATCATCATCATTACAACTCTGTAAGCACATAATCAAATTACATAAATGTGATAATTGGTCTTAAAATTAAGTTTGTACAAAAGTCTGACACTAGTCTACTTACAACTCCGTAACAAATACATCATATGTAATAATTCATCTTAAAATTAAGTTTGTACAAACGTTCAGCACATGAAAAACCCTTATTTATGGATTGCCACTCGGGCATTAAGTTGAATCACTGGAACTGGCAACGTGGTTTTCTTGGATTAATAGGCATACCTTCCCAGTAATGTCATCTAACTGAAGCCTACAAAGAGAATGCGTCGCCTCATTGACTGTTTTCTTGATGGGAAAATCAATCCCAGACAACGTTGTTTGGCTTGCGTTATCTCGCTTACCGTTGACAGAGGTTCTGTTGGCCAGTCGTCTAGCACAAGGTAATACTTGTCTCTTATAGAAGAATAAGGAGTCTTTACTACACTTTGATTTGCCACAAGAACATAGTCGAAACGTGCAACAACAAGGCTATTAGCCCAGAAATATCTGTCTAACATGCACATTCTTCCACAAGTCTTCTTCTATAACGCAACCCTTTCTCGGAGTTCTTCTTGACTTCAGCGAGGCTGTCTTTGATTAGATCTGGTACATTTAAAAGATACAGTTATTATCAGAATAGTATTCTTTTCTGTAGTGGTCTAAGGCGGGGTCTGAATCACCCTGTCAGCAGTTTTTAATTTGCCGATATTTCCCGCGCTATTTATCGGATTTGGATGTGTGATGTGTCCTAGCACTCAGGATGACCAATCCTTTTCTATGGACAACTGATTTACCCAAATACCTCGAAACTAAGATGTCATTGCTTTTACCCCCCCCCCCTTAATATATTTGGAACTCTTCATTTTAGAAATACGTGTTAGGTCTTGTTTTACTCAGGGTGATGCCCCCTTGTTTATAGGCTAAGTATGTTTGACAATTTACTCAAAAGGCTTACCGGTATGGGAGGGTGGTTATTTTTTATTCGCACGCGACTGTACCTTGCTTCACACATCCAAATCCGATAAATAGTGCCGGAGATATCGGCAAATTTAAAAACTGCTGACAGGGTGATTTAGACCTCGCCTTAGACCACTACTCTTTTTCTTATTATTTCTCTTCCTATTGGTTCCGGGATGAGTTGAATGGGTTTTATGGACGCATGCCCAACCTTACAAGTTAATGAGAGATGAAGATGAAACTGGGCAAGGTGTTAGAAGGAAGTGGCTGATTAGAAGGTACAATCCCGGCATTTTCTTTGAGTTGAAAATAGGAAAACAAGGACGGCCAATGATGGAGTTTAGACCCACTCATCTATCGAGTTCGGATATAGCCTGGCTTTGCCCTGCAGGTTTGTGTGTGTAGCTACACCGATCGATATGACGTATGGAAATAAAAGGATTCATTTGGTATTTCAGTCAGGCTGACCAACACTGTACACCCCGTCGTGGTGTAGTGGTTAGTGAAGACAATATAACAGCAGAAATCAGGCTAATTATGGAAGCAGACCTTAGGCGTGTAATGCCTGTGACAACGTTAGTACTCATTGTAGTGCATGCTATTATTACCCTAATGTGATAAATCCATGTGCTAGAGCCAAGGCAACACGTGCCTTGCATGCCATTATCTGATCAACATGGGAGACAGACTCAAAGTTTCAAAAATTATTCACACTAAAAATTACTGAAAGAAAAAAAAAAGATCATAATTCTGATAACCACATTAAACTTCTGGAAGGAGGTGTGATGGTGTACTGGTCAAGCTGCTTGCCTCTCACCAAGATGGACCGGTTCGATTCGCGGTCTATGCATGCAAGATTTTTTAAGTGAATTATCACATCCTGTGGTTCGTCCTTCAGGCTAGCAACCTTAGCCTATAACGCTTCCATTTCACTGTTGTTCAAACGTTCTTTCAAATTTTCATTTTCCCGTTCCAGTCTCCTACATCTTAAAATTCAGTCCGAGCAAACTTCTGATGCTAGTCTATTTACAACTCTGTAAGAAAAAAAAGACATACGGTATGTGATGATTCATCTTAAAATTAAGTTTGTACAAACATCTGACGCTAGTCTTATAGTATTATAACGTATGCTAGAATTCATTTTAAAATTAACTATTTTACAAACGACTGATACTAGTCTATTTACAATTCTGTAAGCACATAGTCTAATAACATATGTAACATTTTATCCTAAAGTTACGTTTGTACAAACGTCTGATACTAATCTATTTACAACTCTGTAAGCACATAATCAAATTACATATGTGATAATTGATCTTAAAATTACGTCTGATACTCGTCTACTTACAACTCTGTAACAAATAAATCATATGTAATAATTCATCTTAAAATTAAGTTTGTACAAACGTTCAGCACATGGAAAACCCTTATTTATGGATTGCCACTCGGGCATTAAGTTGAATCTCTGGAACTGGCAACGTGGTTTTCTTGGATTAATAGGCATACTTGCCCAGTAATGTCATCTAACTGAAGCCTACAAAGAGAATGCGTCGCCTGATTGACTGCTTTCTTGATGGGAAAAGCAATCCCCGACAACGTAGTTTGGCTTGCGTTATCTCGCTTACCGTTGACAGGGGGTTCTGTCGGCCAGTCGTCTAGGACAAGGTAATACTTGTTTCTTATAAAAGAATAAGGAGTCTTTACTACACTTTGACTTGCCACAAGAACATTGTCGAAACGTCCAACAACAAATACTCTATTCGAGGCTATTGGCCCAGAAATATCTGTGAGACATGCCCATTCTTCCACAAGTTATCTTCTATAACGCAACTCTTTCTCGGAGTTCTTCTTGACTTCAGCGAGGCTCTTTTTGATTAGATCTGGAACATTTAAAATATACAGTTATCATCAGAATGTTATTCTTTTCAGTAGTGGTCTAAGGCGGGGTCTGAATCACCCTGTCAGCAGTTTTGAATGATGAGCTATTTCAGCAATTTTTTTTACCTCATAATATGTATTTATTGTTGTTTTGTGTTTATTCTTAATTTATTAACAAGACATCTCACAATCTCCCTAGTTGGAGTCGGAATGCCAGGAACTGTACGCTGAAGTTCTCTACATAAGTGTCAAGGTGCAGATAAGGGTCTGGTGGCGTTTTCAGAACCGTTTCTTTACCCCACTGTGCTGTTTGTTGGTCTCAGTCCACCAGTCACAAATACAGGCAATGGTATGGCCAGGATGGGAGGCGGACACACTGTGTTTCAAGTCTTGACGTATAATATACATTTGTATATACTTCGGTGTTTTATTCAGCTTCTGTTATACAGTGCATTGCTCAACTGTTCTATTATTTTAGGTATTCTATTATTGTAGGTATTTTATTGCCCTTGACTCTTAAAATATGTTGTTTTTCAGAGTTCTAATCAGTCTGCTTATTTGTCTAGTTTCCACAGTTCAAATAATTTAGTGAAGTCTGAAATGTAGATCTGTAAATTATTAACATAACTTCTACCTTGAAGTTTTGGAATCGGCCAGCATCGAAGAGGAGCAAATGTATCTTGTTCCAGCCTATTAACAGCAGAAATCAGGCTAATTATGGAAGCAGACCTTAAGCGTGTAATGCCTGTGAAAACATTACTACTCATTGTAGTGCATACTATTATTACCCTAATGTGATAAATCCTTGTGCTAGAGCCAAGGCAACACGTTCCTTGCATGTCATTATCTGATCAACATTTCAAAAGTTTCAACGTTTCAAAAATGAAGCACACCTATAATTACTGAAGGAAAAAAACAGATCATAATTCTGATAACCCATTAAACTTCTGGAAGGAAGTGTGATGGTGTACTGGTCAAGCTGCTTGCCTCTCACCAAGGTGGACCGGTTCGATTCGCGGTCTATACATGCAAGATTTTTCCCGTGAAATATTGCATCCTGTGGTTCGTCCTCAAGGCTAGCAACCTTAGCCTGTAACGCTTCCATTTCACTGTTGTTCAAACGTTCTTTCAAATTTTCATTTTCCCGTTCCAGTTTCCTGCATCTTAAAATTCAGTTTGAGCAAACGTCTGATGCTAGTCTATTTACAACTCTGTAAGAGAAGAAGACATACGGTATGTGATAATTCATCTTAAAATTAAGTTTGTACAAACATCTGACGCTAGTCTTATAGTATTATAACGTATGCTAGAATTCATTTTAAAATTAATTTTTTTACAAACGTCTGATACTAGTCCATTTACAACTCTGTAAGCACATAGTCTAATAACATACGTGATATTTTATCCTAAAGTTAAGATTGTACAAACGTCCGATACTAATCTATTTACAACTCTGTAAGCACATAATCAAATTACATAAATGTGATAATTGATCTTAAAATTAAGTTTGTACAAAACTCTGATACTAGTCTACTTACAACTCCGTATCAAATACATCATATGAAATAATTCATCTTAAAATTAAATTTGTACAAACGTTCAGCACATGGAAAACCCTTATTTATGGATTGCCACTCGGGCATTCAGTTGAATCACTGGAACTGGCAACGTGGTTTTCTTGGATTAATAGGCATACCTTCCCAGTAATGTCATCTAACTAAAGCCTACAAAGAGAATGCGTCGCCTGATTGACTGTTTTGTTAGATCTGGAACATTTAAAAGATACATATATTATCAGAATGTTATTCTTTACAGTAGTGGTCTAAGGCGGGGCAAAATCACCCTGTCAGCAGTTTTTAAATTTGCAGATATTTCCCGCGCTATTTATCGGATTTGGATGAGAGATGTGTCCTAGGACTCAGGATGACGAACCCTTTTCTATGGACTACTGATTTACCCCCCCCCCCCCCCTTAATATCTTTTGAACTCTTAATTTGAGAAAGACGTGTTTGAACTTGTTTTACTCAGGGTGATGCCCCCTTGTTTATTGGCTATATGTTCTTGACAATTTACTCAAAAGGCTTAACGGTATGGGAGGGTGGCCATTTATTATTCGCGTGCCGGGCTCCTCTCCGTCTTCTTTCCTGTCGACCTCACTTGGTCAACTCTTGTTCTCTTCCGACCCCGACGTATGCAGCCCCACCACTTTTGGAGCACCCTAGATAATGCTACACCCTCAGGGGCTCACTGCTTGTGAGTTCGGGAGTTGGCGACCCCTAGGGATGCCTGAGCTGGGTCTGGTTTCCCCCTTTTGTCCTTTACCTGTGGGATGGACCCTCTCCTCTTTCACTTTCCTATCTGCCTTTCATGGCTCTCCTTCCTTCAAAGTCCCTCAATCCACATTCTTCGAGGGTTGAGGGCATTTCTTTTCCTCCTGTCGTTTATTTGCCTTATTTTCCTTTTGTTTTCTATTTCTTCTACTAGTATTTAAGTTAGTAGTCAGTTTTAGTTATAGTCACCTAAACCATCAGGGGTCGATAACCGAGTTGTTAGGCCCCTTAAAACAAGAATTATAATCATCATCATCATCATCATCAACTTCCTCAAACATGCACTAGTGTTCAAAAATGTGGTCGCCCTAGCATACTAAAAATAGGCTACATCACCATTTAATTGGTAAATATGGACAATGGTCACCCTTTAAAGTTTCAAATTAAAATTCAGTAGCCATATGATCTGAGGTTTACGCTGTGCATAATTTTGTTGGGATTTTCTTCTTTTAAGAGAGTGTTTGTTTGATGAGCTATTTCAGCATATTTTTTTTCACCTCAGAATATGTATTTTATTGTTTAGTGTTTATTCTTAATTTATTAACAAGTCATCTCACAATCTCCCTAGTTGGAGCCAGAATGCCAGGAACTGTACTCTGAAGTTCTCTACATAAGTGTCAAAGTGCAGATAAGGGTCTGGTGGCTTTTTCAGAACCGTTTCTTTACCCCACTGTGCTGTTTGTTGGTCTCAGTCCACCAGTCACAAATACAGGCAATGGTATGGCCAGGATGGGAGGCGGACACACTGTGTTTCATGCCTTGACGTATAATATACATTTTTATATACTTCAGTGTTTTATTCAGCTTCTGTTATACAGCGCATTGCTCAATTTATAAAATGATTATGAAGCTCTTGTTGATAGTTCTAGAGATGAAATCCAAAAGGTCATGTCGAAAAACACCTTTTCTGGAAATGCTTTTACACTTATCACCTGTTCTATTTTTTTTTGGCATATTATTTGCCTTGACTATTGAAATATGTTGTTTTTCAGAGTTCTAATCAGTCTGCTTATTTGTCTAGTTTCCACAGTTCAAATTATTTAGTGAACTCTGAAATGTAGATCTGTAAATTATTAACATAACTTCTACCTTGAAGTTTTGGAATCAGCCAGCATCGAAGATGAGCAAATGCATCTTGTTCCAGCCAATTACAGTTAGTGATTAATACAAATAGATTGCATTCTGTAGACATAGTTGTTGGATGATCTTGTTTTCAGTTTGTCTGTTCGGTAATCAGATGGAAGGCTGGTCAGGTCTTCATAAAGCATTATTATAGGTTATGTGAGTAGAAACCACAAAAGCGCAAACAATATAACAGCAGAAATCAGGCTAATTATGGAAGCAGACCTTAAGCGTGTAATGCCTGTGACATTAGTACTCCTTGTAGTGCATGCTATTATTACCCTAATGTGATAAATCCATGTGCTAGAGCCAAGGCAACACGTTCCTTGCATGTCATTATATGATCAACATTTCAAAAGTTTCAACGTTTCAAAAAAGAAGCACACCTATAATTACTGCAGGAAATAAAAACAGATCATAATTCTGATAACCCATTAAACTTCTGGAAGGAAGTGTGATGGTGTACTGGTGAAGCTGCTTGCCTCTCACCAAGGTGGACCGATTCGATTCGCGGTCTATGCATGGAAGATTGTTTCCGTGAAATATCGCATCCTGTTGTTCAAACGTTCTTTCAAATTTTCATTTTCCCGTTCCAGCCTCCTACATCTTAAAATTCAGTTTGAGCAAACGTCTGATGCTAGTCTATTTACAACTCTGTAAGAAAAAAAGACATACGGTATGTGATAATTCATCTTAAAATTAAGTTTGTACAAACATCTGACGCTAGTCTTATAGTATTATAACGTATGCTAGAATTCTTTTTTTTTTTTTACAAACGTCTGATACTAGTCCATTTACAACTCTGTAAGCACATAGTCTAATAACATACGTGATATTTTACCCTAAATTTAAGTTTGTACAAACGTCCGATACTATTCTATTTACAACTCTGTAAGCACATAATCAAATTACATAAATGTGATAATTGATCTTAAAATGAAGTTTGTAGAAAAGTCTGATACTAGTCTACTTACAACTCTGTAACAAATAAATCATATGTAATAATTCATCTTAAAATTAAGTTTGTACAAACGTTCAGCACATGGAAATCCCTTAAAATTACTTGGTACAGCAGGGATTTGACTAGGAAATCGGTGGTGGACTATATTCTATGCGGGAAGGAGACAAAGAAGAGTATCACGGATATAAGGGTAATACCTTCAGAAGCCCTGGACAGTGACCACCGTCTGCTGGTCGCCAAGGTGAGAGGACTGAAGGAAAAGAGGAGAACTGAGAACCAAGAAAGAAGAATAAGGACATGGAAGCTGAAGGAGGATGGAAATAAGGAGAAGTTCCAGATATTAGTGAGGAACAAATTACCGAAAGATGATCCGAAAACAGGTGAAGAAGAATGGAATAGGTTCAAGGACGTGTTGGTAGAAGCAGCGGAAGTCGTGTGTGGCAGAACTAGTGGAAAGAAAAGGTGGAAGGAAACACCATGGTGGAACCCCAGAACTAAGGAAGCAGTGAAAAAGAAAAATGAAGCATTCAGGAAATGGTTCCAACAGAGGACAGACAGAACAAGAGAAGAATACCAAGAGCGGAAGAAAGAAGCAGGAGAAGTAGTGAAGGAAGAGAAAAAGAAATGGCTGGAGAAATGGACAGAAATGATGGAGGAGGACTGTGATGGCAGTAAGAAAGTGTTGTATGGAATGATAAAGGCAAAGAGAAGAGATACAGGGGAGAATGTCAGAATGGTGGACAGGAATGGAAAGGAGGTCGAAAATATGGAAGAAGTAAAGGTTATCTGGAGAGAATACTTCAAGGAACTCCTAAATCCAACTAAAACCAGCGTAGTGGACATTGTGGAGGAAGAAACAGACAGTGACCAAGACATTTCAGAGAAGGAATTGACATGGAAAGAAGTGGAGGAAGCATTAAAGAAGATGAAAGAGGGAAAGGCACCGGGAATAGACGAAGTGAGTGTGGAGATGGTGAGAGCAGCAGGGGTGATAGGAACACAGTGGCTCTTTCGAGTAATGAAAGTGATATGGAGGGAGAAGAAAATACCAGAGGACTGGAAAAGAGGGATAATAATACCCATATTTAAAAAGGGAAGTAGGAAGGAATGCAAGAACTACAGGGGAATTACACTCATGTGCCACTGCGCCAAAATATTTGAGAAGGTACTGGAGAGAAGAATTCGGACAGAAGTTGAAGATGGGCTGAGGGAAGAACAGTATGGATTCAGGCCAGGAAGGTCAACAGTTGACCTCATCTTTGCAGTAAGACAGCTACAAGAACACCATTATGAATATGGGAAAGATCTGGTGATGACCTTCTTGGATATTGAGAAAGCATATGATAGTATTAATAGAAACAAGGTATGGGAAGCAATGAGAGCAAAAGCAGTGAACAAGGAGACAGTGGCAAGAGTGAAAGCAATGTACGAGGGAAGCAAAAGCTGTGTACAGGTGGGAAGAGAGAGAACGGAATGGCTTCAACTGGAGAGTGGTCTGAAACAGGGAAGTGCCCTCTCACCCCTGTTATTTATAGTGGTGATGGATGAAATCATACGAAAAGTGGTAAATAGCATTGGGGAAAGGAAAATGAAGGCAATGTTGTTTGCTGATGACCTTCTGGTTTGGGGAGAGGATGAGGAAGAAGTACAAGAGCAATTAGATGAGTGGGAGAAGGTAGTGTTATCATATGGGATGAAGTTCTCAGCACAAAAGAGTGAAGTGGTCATCACAACGAGGAAGAAGAACAGACTGGATATGGGCATAACACTTGGAGGACAGCAGTTGCAGAAAGTAGAATGCTTCAAGTACTTGGGAAGCATAATTGAAGAAAAGGGAGGCAATAGGATGGAAATAAATGAGAGGGGAAGGTGCGCAGATGGATTTTTCAAGAGTGTTAGGGGGATGATATGGAATAAAGATGTACCACAAAAATGTAAAGGAATCATCTACAAGACCTACTTTGTGCCAATTTTGACATATGGTTCAGAAACATGGGTGATGAAGGAAAGGGACAAGAATAAAATACGAGCAGTGGAGATGAAGTTCCAGAGGAGTAGGGTAGGAGTGACAAGAATGGACAGAGTAAGGAATGAGAGAGTCAGGGAGATGGTAAGAGAGGAACCATTGCAAAATAGAATAGAGCGATCTAGGCTACAATGGTATGGACATGTGAGGAGGATGGAAGAGGAGAGGATACCGAAGAAGATGTTTGGAATGGAAATGACGGGAAGGAGGCCAAGGGGAAGACCAAGGGACAGATGGACAAAAGGAGTTAAGAAGAGTGTGGAGGAAAGAGGAGTGTGCTGGGACACAGTAAATGACGAGAGATGGTGGATGGACAGGAAACGATGGAGAGGCTTATGTTCCAGGCAGACCCGACCAGCGGTTGGAAACTGCTCAAGATGATGATGATGATGATGATGATGACTGGGGCATTAAGTTGAATCACTGGAACTGGTAACGTGGATTTTCTTGGATTAATAGGCTTACCTTCCCAGTAATGTCATCTAACTGAAGCCTACAAAGAGAAAACGTCGCCTGATTGGCCGTTTTCTTAGTGGGAAAAGCAATCCCAGACAACGTTGTTTGGCTTGCGTTGTCTCGCTTACCGTTGACAGGGGTTCTGTTGGCCAGTCGTCTAGCACAAGGTAATACTTTTCTCTTATAAAAGAATAAGGAGTCTTTACTACACTTTAATTTGCCACAGGAACATAGTCGAAACGTGCAACAACAAGGCTATTGGCCTACAAAGAGAATGCGTCGCCTGATTGACTGCTTTCTTGATGGGAAAAGCAATCCCCGACAACGTAGTTTGGCTTGCGTTATCTCGCTTACCGTTGACAGGGGGTTCTGTCGGCCAGTCGTCTAGGACAAGGTAATACTTGTTTCTTATAAAAGAATAAGGAGTCTTTACTACACTTTGACTTGCCACAAGAACATTGTCGAAACGTCCAACAACAAATACTCTATTCGAGGCTATTGGCCCTTTATATCTGTCTGACATGCCCATTCTTCCACAAGTTATCTTCTATAACGGAACTCTTTCTCGGAGTTCTTCTTGACTTCAGCGAGGCTGTCTTTGATTAGATCTGGAACATTTAAAACATACAGTTATCATCAGAATGTTATTCTTTTCAGTAGTGGTCTAAGGCGGGGTCTGAATCACCCTGTCAGCAGTTTTTAAATTTGCCTATATTTCCGGCGCTATTTATCGGATTTGGATGTGTGATGTGTCCTAGTACTCAGGATGACCAACCCTTTTCCATGGACTACTGATTTACCCAAATACCTGGAAATTAAAAGGTCATTGATTTTACCCCCACCCCTTAATATCTTTGGAACTCTTATTTTTAGCCTATTTTCAATTTTGAAAAAATAGGCTTATGAGATCACCTTTTGTCCGTGTGTGTGTGTGTGTGAGGTGTGTGCGTGTGTGTGTGTGTCCCTAATAAAATCTAAACGGCTGGAGCGATTTCAATGAAACTCGGTAAGTTCATAGCACTATTACCGGCGACCTCGACCGTGCCCTTCAAATTTTGTTACGTCTCACCAATCCAACATGGCGGCTGTGCGAAATATTTCTTTAGCATTCAATATCTCCGAAACTATTACCGATATCTCCCTGAAATTGTGCACGGTGATAAAGGGCACTACTAGAAGTTCACCTATGAGACTTTCAAAAACCTGGTGACTACAAAACCAACATGGCGGTCAAGCGAAGTTGAGACTTTTAAATAGACTTTTCTCGCGATTGAACTATCCAAACGTAATGAAACTTGGTACAGCAAATGTTTATACACATTGTAATGCACTGGAGTCTAATTTAGTTCAATTGTTAACATAACATCAATATGGCGGCTGTGCGAAATATTTCACTGACATTCTATATCTCCGAAACTATTACAGATATCACCCTGCAATTTTGTACGGTGATAAAGGGTACTGATACAAGTTTACCTATGTATATTTCATAAGCCTGTAAAGTACAAAACGAACATGGCGACCAAGCGAATTTGAAATGTTTTAATAGACTTTTCTCGTGATTTAACTCTCTGAGCGCAGTGAAATGAGGTACAGTAAATGATTTTGTAGATTGTAATGCACTGCCATCTAATTTAATTCAATTGTTTACATAACCTCAAGATGGCGGCTGTGCGAAATTTTAAAATTAAGTTTTTTTTCTTGTGTCGTAATCTTGAGATCGAAGTGAAAGTTTGAATAATGAACCTAGGCAATAATTGTCCTTGAATGGTACATAACTCTATGGCCTATACATATAACAATCCTAAATGGCGAGCTTCCGAAATATTTTGACGGTTCTCAATACCTGTGAATCTTTTACAGCAACCAAAGTGAATTTTTTTTATGTTCGTAGAGACTATGAACATAAGTTCACCTAAAGGACTTTCAGTAACCTGGTGAGCACAAATCCAACATGGCGGCGACGCGAAGTAAAAATATTTAAATGGACGTTTCTCGCGAATTAACTATCAGAGTGCCGTGAAACGTTGCACGTTAAATGCTTATACAAATGTTGATCCACTGGCATCTAATTTATTTCAATTGTTTGCATAATCACAAGATGGCTGCTGTGCGTAATTTTAAAATCTCGTTGTTACTTCTTGTGTTCTAATCATGCGATTGAAGTTTGAATACCACACGTACACAATAATCTTAATGTAATAGTACAAAAATAAAAATCCAACCTGGCGACCATCTGTAATATTTAGACGGTTCTCAATATCTACGAATTTGTTACAGCAATTAAACTGAAATTTTGTATGTTGATAGAGGCAATTAACATTAGCAGGATATATGAAAATAGGATGTATAGTTCTTCACGGAACTACTTGTGATAAAGACGTGTTAGGACTTGTTTTACTCAGGGTGATGCCCCCTTGTTTAATGGCTAAATATGTTTGACAATTTACTCTAAAGGCTTAACGGTATGGGAGGGTGGCTATTTATTATTCGCGTGCCGGGCTCCTCTCCGTCTTCTTTCCTGTCGACCTCACTTGGTCAACTCTTGTTCTCTTCCGACCCCGACGGTGTTCAGGTAACCGAGGCCTAGGGAGTCTCTTCCTTTCCCGCCTTAATTGGCCCTTGTCACATCTTTTCTGATTTACCCCCAGGGGCTCACATCTTGTGGGCATGGGTTGGCGACCACGGGGCCCCAGCTGAGTCCGGCATTGCTTCCACTTACTTGTGCCGGGCTCCTCTCCGTCTTCTTTCCTGTCGACCTCACTTGGTCAACTCTTGTTCTCTTCTGACCCCTCCCCCAGGGGCTCACATCTTTTGGGCGTGGGTTGGCGACCACGGGGCCCCAGCTGAGTCCGGCATTGCTTCCACTTACTTGTGCCGGGCTCCTCTCTGTCTTCTTTCCTGTCGACCTCACTTGGTCAACTCTTGTTCTCTTCTGACCCCGACGGTATTAGGGTATCCGAGGCCTAGGGAGTCTCTTCCTTTCTCTCCCAGGGGCTCACATCTAGTGGGCGTGGGTTGGCGACCACGGGGCCCCAGCTGAGCCCGGCATTGCTTCCACTTACTTGTGCCGGGCTCCTCTCTGTCTTCTTTCCTGTCGATCTCACTTGGTCAACTCTTGTTCTCTTCCGACCCCGACGGTATTAGGGCATCCGAGGCCTAGGGAGTCACTTCCTTTCCCGCCTTAATTGGCCCTTGTCTCATCTTTTCTGATTCCCTCCTTCTGCGAGGGGTCAGCCTTCTTTTTCTTTTCATGTTATCTCCTGCCTTCTGCTTAAGGCCCTCAAGGAGGCCGGGTGTATGTAGCCCCGCCACTTTTGGTGCACCCTGGATAATGCTACAACCTCAGGGGCTCCCGGCTGGTGAGTTCGGGAATTGGCGACCCCGAGGGATTCCTGAGCTGGGTCCGTTTTCCCTTTTTGTCCCTTACCTTTGGGGCGGACCCTCTCCTCTTTCACTTTCCTATCTGCCTTTCATGGCTCTCCTTCCTTCCAAGTCCCTCAATCCGCCTTCTTCGAGGGTTGAGGGCATTTCTTTTCCTCCTGTCCTTTATTTGCCTTATTCTCCTTTAGTTTTCCATTTCTTCTAGTATGTAGGTTAGTAGTTAGTTTTAGTTTTAAGTTCGCTTTTCATTTTCATCTTCACGATCACCCAATCCATCAGAGGCCGATAACCTAGATGTTAGGCCCCTTAAAACAACAATTATCATCATCATCATCTCTTCCTTTCCCGCCTTAATTGGCCCTTGTCTCATCTTTTCTGATTCCCTCCTTCTGTGAGGGGTCAGCCTTCTTTTTCTCTTCCTTTTACCTCCTGCCTTGTGCTCAAGGCCCTTAAGGAGGCAGGGTGTATGTAGCCCCACCACTTCTGGTGCACCCTAGATAATGCTACACCCTCAGGGGCTCACGGCTGGTGAGTTCGGGCGTTGGCGACCCCGAGGGATTCCTGAGCTGGGTCCGTTTTCCCCTTTTTGTCTCTTCCCTTTGGGGCGGACCTTCTCCTCTCTCCCCTCCCCTCTCCTCTCCTCTTTTCCTTCTGTTTCCTTTTCTTTTTAAGATTCCCGCACTGTTTTTGTTACTCGAATCACCGTGTATCTAAATTCCCTTTTAGCGATTTTTTAAGGCATTTTTGATCTATGTTGCATTTTGTAAGTTTTTTCGATCTAAATTGCATCTCGCGATTGTTTTTCAACCTCAATTGCATTTTGTAGAGATTGACAATCAAAATTGCTTTTTAGTAAGTCTTTCAATGCAGGTTGCCGGGCCTTTTAGTGAGTATTTTGAATTTCAATTGGATTTTGTAAGTATTTTCAACCAAAACCGCATTTCGCACGAATTTTGAATCTAAATTGCATTTTGTTTGGTGGGCATTTTGCACATATTTTGATTCTCAATTGCATTTTGTGGGTATTTTGAATCTAAATTACAGTATTTTCAATCTAAATTGCTTTTTGTAAGTATTGTCAATCCACACGAGTCGTTTGAATCTACCGTACATTTTGTAAGCATGATGATGATGATGATGATAATTGTTGTTTAAAGGGGCCTAACATCTAGGTTATCGGCCCCTGATGGTTTGGGTGATCGCGAAGATGAAAATGAAAAGCGAACTTAAAACTAAAACTAACTAAAACTACATACTAGAAGAAGAAATGGAAAACTAAAGGAGAATAAGGCAAATAAAGGACAGGAGGAAAAGAAATGCCCTCAATCCTCGAAGAAGGCGGATTGAGGGACTTGGAAGGAAGGAGAGCCATGAAAGGCAGATAGGAAAGTGAAAGAGGAGAGGGTCCGCCCCCAAAGGGAAGGGACAAAAGGGGAAAACGGACCCAGCTCAGGAATCCCTCAGGGTCGCCAACTCCCGAACTCACCAGCCGTGAGCCCCTGAGGGTGTAGCATTATCGACGGTGCACCAGAAGTGGTGGGGCTACATACACCCTGCCTCCTTAAGGGCCTTGAGCACAAGGCAGGAGGTAAAAGGAAAAGAAAAAGAAGGCTGACCCCTCACAGAAGGAGGGTATCAGGAAAGATGAGACAAGGGCCAATTAAGGCGGGAAAGTGAAAGACTCCCTAGGCCTCGGATAACCTAATACCGTCGGGGTCGGAAGAGAACAAGAGTTGACCAAGGGAGGTCGACAGGAAAGAAGACAGAGAGGAGCCCGGCACAAGTAAGTGGAAGCAATGCCGGACTCAGCTGGGGCCCCGTGGTCGCCAACCCACGCCCACAAGATGTGAGCCCCTGGGGGACATTTTGTAAGCATTTTCAATTTCAATTGCATTTTGTAAGTATTTTGAATTTCAATTGCACTTTGTGAATAATTTGGATTGGAACTGGGATATTTCAATCTGAATTGCATCGTGTATTTTCAATTTCAATTGCATTTTGTAAGTATTTTGAACCTCAATTGCATTTTGTACGTAATTTCGATCTCATTTGCATTTTGTAAGTATTTTGAATTTCAGTTGCATTTTGTAAGTATTTCGGCGCTACTTTGCATTTTGTACGTATTTTGAATCTAGCCTACGTTTTGTGGGTCTTTTTCAATCTATTCTTTTGTGCAACTTTTCGTTCTAAATTCCCTTTTGTAGGACCATATTGTGAGTTGTTTCTATGTGAGTTCCTTTTTGTACGTATTTTCCGTCTTCGATAATTTTGTTCTGGTTTCCATTTCATTATCATTTTCGCTATCACCCAGATCATTAGGGGCCGATAACCTCGATGTTAGGCCCCTTAAAACAACAATTATCATCATCATCTCCTCTCTCCCCTCCCCTCTCCTCTCCTCTTTTCATTATATTTCCTTTCTCTTTAAGATTCCCGCACTGTTTTTGTTACATGGTTCACCGTGTGTCTAAATTCCCTTTTAGCGATTTTTTAAGGCATTTTTAATCTACGTTGCATTTTGTAAGTTTTTTCGATCTAAATTCCATCTCGCGATTGTTTTCAACCTCAATTGCATTTTGTAAAGATTGACAATCTAAATTGCTTTTTTTTAAGTCTTTCAATGTAGGCGCAGGACATTTTAGTGAAATTATTGAATTTCGAGTGCATTTTGTATTTTTAAGCGAAACAGCATTTCGCAAGAATTTTGAATCTAAATTGCCTTTTTTTGCGGGCATTTTGCAAATATTTTGATTCTCAATTGCTTTTTGTGGATATTATGAATCTAAATTACATTTTGTCACGTATTTTCAATCTAAATTGCATTTTGTAAGTATTGTCAATCCACATGAGTCGTTTGAATCTACCGTACATTTTGTAAGCATTTTCAATTTCAATTGCATTTTGAGAGTATTTTGAATTTCAATTGCACTTTGTGAATAATTTGGATTGGAACTGGGATAGGTCCTATTTCAATCTGAATTGCATTTTGTACGTATTTTCGATCTCATTTGCATTTTTAAGTATTTTGAATTTCATTTGCATTTTGTAAGTATTTCGACGCTACATTGCATTGTGTACGTATTTTGAATCTCGCCTACGTTTTTCTTTTTCAATCTGTTCTTTTTGTGAATCTTTTCGTTCTAAATTCCCTTTTGTAAGACCATATTGTGAGGTTTTTCCATCTGAGTTTCTCTTTGTACGTATTTTCCGTCTCACATAATTTTCGTTCTGGTTTCCAATTCATTCTCATTTTCTTTATCACCCAGATCATTAGGGGCCGATAACCTAGATGTTAGGCCCCTTAAAACAACAATTATCATCATCATCATCATCATCGGTAGTGGTCTAAGGCGGGGTCTGAATCACCCTGTCAGCAGTTTTTAAATTTGCCGATATTTCCCGCGCTATTTATCGGATTTGGATGTGTATGTGTCCTAGGACTCAGGATGACCAACCCTTTTCTATGGACTACTGAATTACCCAAATACCTCGAAACTAAAAGGTCATTGATTTTACCCTCCCCCCTTAATACACTGAAGAAAATGGAAATTGCAACACCCAGAAGGAGTGGTGCTACAGTCCTGCAGTTGAACATGCAGGACGAGTGTTCGGTTGTGATTCGATGATTACACTTTAAGGTCCCTCTGACCGCAAGTTTGAACAACATTCCATACAGGGTGTGTCCACCACGAGCTGCAAATCATTGATGAATTCGGCGAGGCATGGAGTCAATAAGGCCCTGGATCGCTTCCTGAGGAATTGTGGTCCATGCTTGCTGCACTGCACGGGTCAGTTGTTCCAGAGTTGTGGGTGGCTGAGGACGGTTGGCCAGTTGTCGACCCTTCATGTCCCACACATGCTCAATAGGACTGAGGTCCGGGGATCTGGCGGGCCATTCTAAGGTTGTGATATCATGGAGAGCTTCTCTGGAGATTCGTGCAATGTGAACCCGGGCATTGTCCTTCTGAAACATCCCATTAGCAATGTTCGCCATCATACGGACAACCACTGGATTGAGTACCATATCAACGTACTGTCGAGTCATAGTCCCCTCAACAAGCACTAATTGTGATTTCACATTAAAGCCAAGAGCTCCCCAGACCATAATGCTTGGTGTTGGCCCTGTGTGCCTCTCGACAATAAGGTCTGGGCGGCCCCTCACCCCGGTACGTCGGCGCACACGATTCCGGCGATCACTGCGGGCCACACAGAAGCGCGATGCATCAAAGACGGCCCTATGCCATTCGTCGACCCACGTCGATCGATCTCGACACCAGGCCAGCCTTACACGTCGCTGTTGTGGGGTCAATGGAACACCTTCTGCAGGGACACGGGATCGTAAGCCAGCTGCACGCAGGCGATTACCAACTGTTTATTGTGTACCGTGGGGTGCCACAGCTGCTCGAATTTGCGCTGCTGTTGCATGGGGTTCCATCCGGGCCATCCGAATGATGCGGCGATCCTCTCTCACAGTTGTCTGTCGCGCTGGGCCTGTGCCAGGTTTACGAGTGTGGGTACCTTCATTTGACCACTGCTGCCCTACACGTTGTACCGTAGATGCCTGTCGGCCAACACGTGCAGCGACATTCCTTAGCGATAATCCAGCCTCACACAGCCCAATTATCCGAGCCCTCTCAAACGGCGACAGTTGTTGATAGCGTGCTCTTCTCTGTCGTCGAGGCATGTTTCATGGGGAACACTTCACTGCACAGACTGCAAGTCAACTACACTACACCAGAGTCCGTATACTGGAGTTGATTCCTCCGCGACCAATCACGTGGGGAGACCTATAGCAACAATCCAATGGGTCTGAAACTTTGATCGTTTATATACCTACATGCCATCGTTCCATATCTTGAAAATCAACACAAACGACCAATGCCTTCATGGTGTTGCAATTTCCATTTTCTGCAGTGTATCTTTGGAATTCTTAATTTTAGAAAGACGTGTTAGGACTTGTTTTATTCAGGGTGATGCCCCCTTGTTTATAGGCTAAGTATGTTTGACAATTTACTCAAAAGGCTTAACGGTATGGGAGGGTGGCTATTTATTATTCGCACGCGACGGTACCTTGCTTCACACATCCAAATCCGATAAATAGTGCCGGAAATATCGGCAAATTTAAAAACTGCTGACAGGGTGATTTAGACCACTACTCTTTTCCTTATTATTTCTGTTCCTATTGGTTCGGGGATGAGTTGAATGGGTTTTACGGACGCATGCCCAACCTTACAAGTTAATGAGAGATGAAGATGAAACTGGGCAAGGTGTTAGAAGGAAGTGGCTCATTAGAAGGTACAATCCCGGCATTTGCTTTGAGTTGAAAATAGGAAATGAAGGACGGCCACTCATCTACCGAGTTCGGATATAGCCTGGCTTTGCCCTGCAGGTTTGTGTGTGTAGCTACACCGATCGATATGACGTATGGAAATAAAAGGATTAATTTGGTCTTTCAGTCAGGCCGACCAACACTGTGCGCCACGTCGTGGTGTAGTGGTTAGCGAAGACAATATAACAGCAGAAATCAGGCTAATTATGGAAGCAGACCTTAAGAGGGCGCTAAAGTCAGCCGGCCGGCCGCTCGTGGCAGGCTCTGCTTATAGCATTGAGAGAGAGTTAAAATCGACGTTTTAAATAAGTCAATGGCTGAAATTAAACAAAACTTCACTTTCAAATCACGTAAATAACTTCAATAGCACTTATTAAACTTTTCAAATGAGATTTCATTGATAATAACATATTGTATCATTGAAACTGAGAAGCAATTTTCCCATAAGGCAAGGCCTTTTATTCACAGATTTTACTTCAGAAATTAAAAATCAATGTGACTGTCAAAAGTGATGAAAAGTTGCATGGCTGTAAAGGGTATTTGTTTAAGAATGCTTCTATAGAGATGAATCTTGCTTTCCTCCTGCGTGTTTCTATAAAAGAAGCAGTTTTTAATGCCCTACACTTTCAGTCGTAATGCCGCTGCCGTAGAAGTTTGCTACTTAGCCGCAAGAGCGCAGACGTAATGGGTCGGTAATGCAGAGTGACAAGTTATTTCTAGCGCTGAGAACAAGACTTACAGCTGATGTATTGTATTCGTTGAATAGGATTATACTGTGTTTACTGAGTTAAAGTGTAATTTATTGTGATGGGCAAAACTCGGATGCCTCTTTCTGCTTGGCGGAAGAAAAGAAGATTAAATCCAGTGCTACAACGATACAACGATGAAAGAAGGTAAGCAATATTGAATAATACCCTATATTTTTCTTAAATAATTTTGTCCCATACACTACTTATTGGAAAATAAAGTACTGAATTTTTTAAACTATAATTTTGAACAAATTGATAAAACAGTGTTGCCATCTCATAACTATCAGGGCAGATGACCCCGCTATTCCGTCCTTTGAATTAATAATAACTAACTAAATAATTACATAATTATGAATTCATTTATTCGAGTTATCTTTTCAAGAACCCAGTAAAAATAAATCGAAGGTCGTAAGTATTCTATAAATTGTCATTCTAACAAATAATAAAATAATAATAATAATAATAATAACCCCTGGCACTACAGCCCATGAAGGGCCTAGGCCTACCAAGCGACCGCTGCCTGGCCATTTGGCCTGCAGATATTGGGGTGACGCGGGATCAGCGCATCGTGTCCCCTCAGTCGTTAATCTTGGTTTCCGTGATCGGGGCGCTGTCTCACTGTCAAAGAGCTACTCAATTGTCCTTACGAGGCTGAGTGCACCCCGTTCCTGCCCTCATGCCAGTTTCTAAAATCCCTGACGGAGCCGGGAATCGAACCCGGGGCCTCCGGGTGAGAGGCAGCCGCGCTCTACCCCAACACCATGGGGCCACCGTCATTCTAATAATCCCCCCTGTGGGTGGGGGGTTTAGAATACACCCACGGTATCCCCTGCCTGTCGTAAGAGGCGACTAAAAGGGGCGACCTTGGCTATACTTTAAGGACTCCGCGTTGTTTTTGTGAATTGGACCCCCAGTGGGTGGGAGGAAGCGAATACATCCACGGTACTCCCTGCCAGTCGTAAAAGGCGACTAAAAGGGCTTCTCGGAACGGTCCCCTTTCGAGGGTTTGACAGTCAGCTCTAAAAGACATACACCCGTGCGGTATAACTCTCATTAGGTTATATCGCACTTCTTTCCGTCTCTGCTTTCAGGGTCTGGCAACCAAAATTTCTATATGTGCGTGCTGTTAGGGGATGGGCCACTTACGCTAGCGACTACGCTCGAAAGCCTGTTCCGGTCTTGGCCGCGCCGACAGGTGGGTGTGCCATGTACCCGTTCAGTAGTATCCGCCTGACTACGCAGGTCCCCGCACAGCCGAATGTCTGAGCTGTAAAATCCAGTATATGCCAAGGGGTACATGCCGATACGGCATTGTAAAACATCGGACCCCCGGGCAATGCCTTCCAAGCTAGGCGGGCCTTGCCCTGGCTGGGTAGCGCCTACTGTGACGGCCCGTGATCGGATGTCGGTGGCATTCGGGGAGGATGATCTGGTCATGGGTTCTAAAAGAAAAATCCCCAACCAGGGTGGTCGTACACCCAAACAGGGTGGTCCTACACCCAAGTCTTTAACTTTTGATTCCCTACGGGGATCAACCCCCTGGGAACAATCTGTGCGTGAAAATCTGGGTGCTAACACCCCCAAGTTTCTGGTAGCTACCAGAACAGATGGGGGTGATTTCAAGCTGGTCAAAAGTATTTTGTTTTCTCGCCACATAGAAGGTGTCTATGGTGAGCTTGAGAAAGTACAAAAGATGAGGAACGGTAGCTTGTTGCTCAAGACTAGGACTGGCGAGCAAGTTGAACGACTTTTGCAATGTGACCACTTTGGCGACATTCCCGTCAAAGTGGAAAAGCACACATCCCTGAATCTGGTCCGAGGAGTTATTTTCCACCGGGACCTGATTCTGAACACTGACGAGGAGCTCAAGGAGGATATGCAGCACCGTCACGTGACTGATGTCCGGCGCATTACGCGCAAGGTCAAAGGTCAAATCGTGGATACTGGTGCTTTCATTATTTCCTTTGAGCTTTCGGTGCTCCCGGAGAAAGTCAAGGTTACCAGTTACCGTTGTGACGTCCGGCCTTATATCCTTCCACCCATGAGGTGTTATAAGTGCCAGAAGTTCGGGCATATGTTATCCCGATGCTCGAGCCCTGACGTCTGCGGAACATGCGGTAAGGTACCACACGAAGCGGAAGAGTGCACAACACCTTATCAGTGCACTAATTGCCCTGGATTTCATTCTCCTCGGGACAGGAACTGCCCTGTCTTCCTGAGTGAGAAGAAAATCCAGGAGATCAAAACCCTGGATGGTCTCACCTACCAGGAGGCCCGCAAGAAGTACCATACCACGATTTCGCCTCCTCCAACGATCGATTATAGAGCCATAATACCAAATTTGGTCCCGGCGACCTCATCTTTTGTACCAGCTGTGAAATCTGCAACTGAGTTACCTGTTCCGAAGCCAGCACCTATGATTATAATGGAAAGCCCGAAGGTGACTTCAACTCCACCTTCGGCCAGCACGAAGGCTGTGCGAGCGAAGGCTGCTCCGCCCGCACAGCAGGGGAGGAAGTTGACGACTTACTCCCCACTCGGGAGGAAGTCGAAGTCTTCCTCCCCACCCAAACGGTCGGCGAAAGCCGCGCCGAAGCCGGCGGAGGCGGCATCGTCGACTAGGGTCAGGACGTCGGCTCCTGACCCGTCTATATACCTTAAAGAGCCGGGGGCGGGTAAGAAGGGACCCCGCACTACGCATTCCCTTTCTCCAAAAAAGGGGAAGCCATCCGCGCCAACACCTGCGGATGCTTCTGCGCATGGGGACGTTTCGGTCCCCAGATCTGCGCGCTCCCCACGGAGATCCCCCCGCCGCCGAACTGCGTCCAGGAAATCTTCCACTGAGTCGATTCACTCCATGAACTCGCCTGAGGACATGGAGAATATAGTCGACGTAGTGACTGTAGATCCTCCAGAGGATAAGTTGTTGCTTGCTGCTCCAACTTATTCCCTAAGTTCACACAATGGCACTGTTACAGTGGAATTGTAACAGTTATGACAGGCATTTGACAGAGATCCGTCAGCTTATTGCCCAATACGCAGCGAGTATAGTCTGCCTACAGGAAACAAACCTCAGACGTGATCACGAGACTGTTCTGAGAGGTTTCCGACTATACTCTAAAGAGCGACAAGACGCCGCCCGGGCTTCCGGGGGCGTTTGTACCTTCGTTCGCTCTGACTGCTATAGTGAGGAGTTTCCACTCGCCACTCCTCTGGAAGCTATTGCAGTTCGCGTGTCCTTGCCTGCTATGACAACTGTTTGTAACGTGTACCTTCCACCGAACCAACCCCTTGATATTAATGACGTCTTAGATCTTGTTGATCAACTTCCAGTCCCTTTCCTACTCGTGGGTGATTTCAACTCTCATCACCCCCAATGGGGATCACCATCTTCCTGCCCCAGAGGAAGGGACGTGGAAGGCTTAATTCAAGGGTTGGATTTATCTCTATTAAATACAGGGGAAGCTACACATTTTAGCTTAGCGCACGGCACGTACTCACACATTGACCTGAGTGTGTGTAGCCGTGCGCTGGTCCCCCTATTTGGTTGGTATGTACACGACGACCTCTGTGACAGTGACCATTTCCCGATCGTTCTTACCCTTCTGAACCAGACGCCCGTGGAGTTCCCCAGTCGTTGGGTTCTTAAGCGGGCAAATTGGCCCTCGTTTCAAGAACGAGCTGTGTTCGTTGATCTTGGTTGCCGGAGCGTCGATGACGAGGTACAGCACATCACTGATGTGCTTCTGGCTGCCGCCGAAGAGTCCATTCCCTCCTTTTCTGGGACTCCTCGTCGCAAACTCGTCCCTTGGTGGACAGAGGATATTGCAGCGGCAATAAGAGACCGTCGTCGAGCTCATAAGCACTACCGTCGGCGTCCAACCATGGCCAATTTGGTGGCGTTTAAGAAATTTCGTGCCAAGGCACGGATTCTTATTCGCCAGAGTAAGAAACAATCCTGGGAACGGTATGTGTCTTCTATTACGGCACATACCCCCTCCTCTCAAGTGTGGACTAAACTACGACGCATTTCGGGAATTCAGACATCTTCTACTGTACCGGGAATTTCCATTGCTAATGAACTGGTTACAGATCCTTATCGCGTTGCAAACCATCTCGCCTCGTATTTTGCGGATATATCCGGTTCCGATAACTATGACCCTGCCTTCGTGGCCCTGAAGCGCGAAGCGGAACGTTTCCATCTTAGTTTTGCTTCCCGCGCTTCGGAGGAGTACAACGTGCCCTTTACGGAGTGGGAACTCCGCGGAGCGCTGGCGCTCTGCAGGGACACGTCTCCTGGCCCGGATAATATTCACAACCAGATGCTTAAACACCTTAACGATGAGAGCATTCGCTATTTGCTCAGGGTGTTTAATCGTATCTGGTTGGAAGGTGTGTTTCCAGCGCAATGGCAGGAAGGTAACATTATACCTATCCTGAAGCCCGATAAGGATCCCAAATTGTCAGGGAGTTACAGACCTATTTGTCTCACAAACGGTTTGTGCAAGCTCTTTGAGAGGATGGTCAATCGGCGCCTAGTGTGGGTCCTGGAGAAACGGGGCCTCCTGTCTGAATACCAGTGTGGTTTCAGGGCGTCTCGGTGTACCAACGACCATCTGGTACGCCTGGAGACTGCCATACAGGACGCTTTTCTCCGGAGACAGCACCTAGTCGCTGTTTTCTTTGACCTCGAGAAGGCCTATGACACCACTTGGCGTTACGGCATCCTCTCTACCCTGCATCAATGGAAATTCCGAGGTAACTTGCCGGTTTTTATTGCGAATTTTCTGTCCCTTCGCCTGTTCCGTGTCCGAATAGGGGGGACATATTCGCAATATCATATACAGGAAAACGGAGTCCCACAGGGATCGGTGCTTAGCGTCACATTATTTGCGATTGCCATAAACGGTATAGTCGCTGCTGCTGGTTCAGCAGTGGTACCGTCGCTATATGTAGACGACTTCGCTCTACATTATAGTGCGCAAAATATGGCGGTCGCTGAACGACAGCTACAACAAGCTATTCGGAGAGTGGAACGCTGGACACTGGAGCATGGCTTTCGATTCTCAACCGCTAAGTCCTCGGTTGTCCATTTCTGCCGAAAGCGCACCCACCATCCAGATCCTGAGCTTTATCTGGTCAATGTAGCTTTGCCTGTTGTTGCTGCGTACCGGTTCCTTGGGCTCCTTTTCGATCAGAAATTGACGTGGGAACCACACGTGCGGTGTTTGAAAACTGCCTGCGCTAAGAAACTCAACATGTTGCGGTTTCTTAGCGGCACATCATGGGGGGCAGACCGCGCGGTGCTCCTGCGTTTTTATAGATCACTGATTTTATCTAGGTTAGATTATGGCAGTGTAGCATATGGTTCGGCCCGTAAGTCAGTGCTTGTTAAACTGGACAGTGTCCACCACCGCGGTGTGAGGCTGGCGACGGGTGCCTTTCGGACAAGCCCAGTCGTCAGCTTGCTCGCCGAGGCTGGCGTACCTCCTTTACACCTGAGGCGCCAACAAGTACTGCTGACCTATGCTGCAACTATTCGACAGATGCCACTTCATCCAAGCTATCCATGTTTGTTTTCCAATCCTAATCGCCGGCTGTATGATGTGCTCGCCCGAGCCACTCGGCCGGCGGGGATTCGCTTGGATGACTTATACCGTCAGTTCCGATTTCCTTCTGTCTCCTGTATCGTCCGAGTACCTAGCAAGGCCCCTACGTGGATGGTCGCTCGCCCTGATATCATCCTGGATCTGCACACCGGCCCCAAGTCGGACACGGACTCCTCCGTCCATCGGAGGCTGTTCCAGTCCGTGGTGACACGGTATCCGGGATCAGGGCTTGTATTCACGGACGGGTCGAGGGTAAACGAGAAAGTAGGCTGTGCATTTGTGGTTGAGGATCGTCGGTTTCTCTTTTCACTTCCCGAGGCCTGTAGCGTGTACACTGCGGAGCTCTATGCCATCTTTAACTTAGATGTTAGGCCCCTTAAAACAACAATTATCATCATCATCATCTATGCCATCTTAGAGGCTCTGCGGTACACGTTATCAGACGATCACCAGCACTTTCTTGTGTGTACTGACTCTCTGAGTGCGCTGCAGGCGATCGATGTGTGTTTCCCGAAGCACCCGTTGGTCCAGCGTGTGCACGACCAGCTCGTCAGTTCGCGTAACGCTGGAACCGGGGTGACCTTTGTGTGGCTTCCTAGCCACATGGGTATTGCGGGAAACGAGCTTGCTGATCAGGCGGCGAGAGAGGCAGTCGCACTGCCCTCGCTACCATATAAGGTGCCTGCTAGTGATGTGCGCTCTCAGTTGCGGCATTCGATCCTGTCGCATTGGGAGGAAGGTCAACATAACAATGGCGGACACTACAAGACATCGTCTAGAAAGTGCTCTAAAAATCATTGAAAAAGTGATACAAGAAGGAGGTTATAGGAAAAAGGAAGTGAAGAACGACATACAAGAAGCGGTAAGGGAGATTAGAGAGTGTTTTGATTCACTTGCAAGGGAAAGTAAGACAGTTGTTAGTAAAAGTAAGACTCCTCTAGAAGAGGTTACGAATAGCCAAGGAGATGTGATGAGTGAGGAGGTAGACGGCCACCCTGTAGGACAACCAGCGACATCTATTGATAATACGCATGAAGGAGCAGGTCGTGATCAGCGACAATCTGAAACGATATATACCAGGTCAAAGAAATTCGTTGAAGCAACAGGCCGTGGACAGAGACAAATGGTAGAGACATCTACCGAACAAAAGAAAAACGCTTACGATACACGCCGTGACCAGAGACAAACAGAAACGACACCTACCAGATCAAAGAACATCATTGAAGTTACAGGCCAGGAGCAGAGACAAGCGGTGAAGACCTCTGCCGGACAGGCGAAGAACGTGAACGGCGTAGTGAGGTTGCAGGGAATAGACATGTGCCCTAAACGACAAGTGGAGCTATCTCTTGGCAGAACACAGGACGATGTAGCGAATGAAGACGGGGACAGTCACTATGAAGAACAAACAGAGTCATCTATCGGTTCAACTATGACTCAGTTGGCAGACAGACGGTCAGCACAGGATGTAGATATGGAGGGCCATGTTACGCTCTCTATAATTCGCACTCAGGAAACAGAGGCCAATACACCAAACAAATGTGTCGATCAAATGGCGGTGCCTAACGAACAGAAACAGAACCTTTCTGAAGTTGCAGTACTTTCAAAGAAAGTTGATAACATTATGGATTTCTTATCCTGCACCTTAGAGGGATTAATAGACTCCCAGATTAAAAGAATAATGCATAAAGATGGAGAAAGAGAAGACAGGAAAGAACCGGACCACAAGGAAGAAAGAGGTAATAATCGTACAGGCGGTAGCGGGAACAGCATCGATACCGAGACAGAAATCCCAGTACGCTATGCAACCGTAGTAGATTTAGGAGGTCCTAGTTCACGGCAACAACCACTACACCATAGCGAGCGCCCCTCTGCTATAACACGGCCAGTAGACGGAGGGCCGGGAGATCAAGACCGAGATCATCTCAGACCCCGCGCACAAAAAAGAATACAGAAGGGTACATCAACGGCGTTCACCGGAAAACTACGTGCTGCAAACAAGACTGCATGGTTATACATAGGACGCGTGAATCCGGATGTAACCTCAAGCGATGTCATGGACCACTTAAAAGACAAGGGAATCAAAGACGGCATAAAATGCGAGGAACTCACCACCAGAGGTGAAAATAAAGCTTTTAAAGTCGGGATCCCCTTCGAGAGAAAGGATGATGCTTATGACCGAAACTTCTGGCCAGCTGATGTGATTTTCCGACCTTTTCGTTTTCGTTTTTGATCAGGAACTCTCGCGAGGTGCAAACAACCAGGAAGTGAAGTTACTTTTATGGAATATTGAAGGCCTGTTAAACGCTACGAACTCAACGCCAGAAAATTTATTTGATCCCTATGACGTCGTAATACTGGTTGAAACATTCTTAACATCAGATTGGAATGCGAGAAATCACTATACAGTGAACAATTTGGCAGAGCAAGGCCTGGTGGGAAGACCGAAAGGAGGAATCACCTGCCTTTTAAAGGTTCAGTTCACACCATTCCAGGTCATGTATAAAAACAACAATGTTCTAGTAGTGAAGACTAAATTGTGTGTGTTAATATGTGTGTATTTTCAGCCAGGATTCACATCTTACCAGATTATAGATGAAATAGGCACCGCTCTGAGTATAACGGAACGGGAGGATAGCATCATTATAGCAGGAGACCTAAATTGTCGAACTGATGTTCCATCACAGAAGACAAGAGAAGTCCTAGACTATTTAGAGGAGGAAGGGATATCACTTGTAAACAACAAAGAACGGAAGACGTATGTTTGTTACAACGGCACCAGCACGATAGATCTAGTCTTCTCGAATCAAGGTAACATAAAGCCAATAAAGCAAGATATAATTCCGATTCCCTACAGGAAACACCAGCTAGTAGAAACAACATTCCAACTCGGTCATGATAGCGGACAGGTGAAGCCCAAAACATTGAAATTTTCAAGGAAGACTCTACACCAGTTCATATATGAGGCCGACAACCAGGCAATCATGGAGAAGGCCCTGAAAGGAGATCTCGACGAAGCAGCAAATATGCTCGAACACCTTTTACAGGGTGAAGTCGTACCGGAGGCAGTCATAACGAGAAAATCAAAATCATGGTTTGACGAAACCTGCTACAGAGTCCGTAGGACCACATTGGATGCCCTACACACAGCTCTCGAAGATCCCACCGACGATCATCTAAGGGAATATTCCAATCATAGGAAGACGTACAAGACCCTCATAAAAGAAACAAAGGAACGGTATCAAGATCAAGAGGAACAAAGTCTGATAGCGGCAGCTGATCAGTACCCCTACAAAGCATTGAGTCCAAGGCAACCGAGATACTGCAGAAGCATCCCTATGGAGACATGGGTGACTCACCTTAGCAATGTACTGCAATATAAGGACACTCGTCCAACTGATACCCCCGAGATTGAGGAGGACATTGATACAGAGATATTTACAACTGAGGAAGTAGAGGCTGCTATTATCAGCTCGAAGAATAATAAAGCTTGTGGACCAGACAATATATGTAACGAGCACCTTAAAATTGCTCTCCCAGTGCTAAAAGAAGCAATAACATCTCTCCTGAATGAATGCCTCAGGCAAGGAAATATCCCGCATAGCTGGAGAAGGTCCACAGTAAAACTGCTGTATAAAGGAAAGGGATGCACCGAGGACCCAAACTCCTACCGAGGTATTGCACAGGAATGTGCGTTATTCAAAATTCTAACAAAACTTTTATGCCAACGCCTTATTAGAGAAATCGATCCTAAGCTCCCGGAGGAACAATTTGGTTTCAGAAAAGGAAGATCTACAACACAGGCTATCCAATGCCTTCTAAATGATATTGAGACAGCTCTGACAGTCCCAAAAGGAAAGCTATATGCCATATTTATAGACTTCTCCAAAGCTTTCGACATGGTCAATAGGAAGATCATCATAGAGAAGCTAGGAAATCAAATGAGAAGTAACAGCTATACAAAACGGCTTATCACAAGCATCCTGGCCTCAAATTACATAGAGATAAGCGACGGAATCACAACATCAAACCCAATAGATCAAACAACCGGTGTATTGCAAGGGGACCCTCTAAGCCCATTACTGTTCATAATCGCGACGGCGGATATCGCACAGGTAGTCTCGGAGAGAGTAATTCTCTATATGTACGCTGACGATATTGTGCTGGCCTCGAGATCGCAAGAGGATCTACAATCTGCATTTGATCTGCTGTTGGAATGGGCGGAAGAGAATGAACTCAGCCTAAACGAAAACAAGACTATATCAATGACTTTCCGCAAAGGGGGAAAACCAGCAGTTTTTCACACACATAGAAAACCCCTGGAGAGCGTTTCTAACTTTAAATATCTAGGCGTGACACTTCAGACAACGGGCAACGTCTTTACGCTTCACGTTAACGATAGGATCTGTGCGGCTACGAGGGCCATAAATGATATCAGACAGTTGAGAAAACTCTCCGTCAAAACAGCCTTGAAACTCTTCCAGCTCAAGGTTACACCCGTTGTAACATATGGATTAGAGAATATCTGGACACATCTCAAATTGAAACACCTGGAAAAGTTGGAGAAACTAAAAGCGACTTTCTTAAAGAAGGTTCTGTGTGTTTCAAAATACACGCCTTCAAGACTAGTCTATGAATTAACACGTGAATTATATTATGTGGAAGAGCTCCGCCTCCAACTGTCGCTACCGTCTACACCAGCATACGTGCAACTCATGGAGAACCTGAAATCGAAGAAGAGAGACATATGGTGGGATTTCTACATCACTGACGCAATGACCTGCAATGATTGGAAACGGGGAGGCTACGAACTAAGACATACTGTTACACGCTTTGCCATACATGGCTTTCACCATAAGCTGTGCAAGTTAAAGAAGTTTCACCAGCCAGACGCAGACTGTGTATGTGAACGTTGCGGCAAATGTTGCGAAAGATATCATGCGATGTACTGTACATATAGACTTGAATCTCTGACGTCCTTCTGTTGTAATGAATAGTTTATTCCTATGTATGTTTCATTTTGTCTGTATCATTCCTTTGGCTATTAGCTGCAATAAATATTTTATTTATTGGGAGGAAGCATGGCGTGCCACCCCTCCACCCAACAAACTGAGAGGCATCAAGGAGACAACGAAGGTGTGGAAATCTTCCTTCCGATCTCTCCGGAAGGAAGCTGTGGTACTCTGTCGACTCCGGATCGGCCATGGGATTGCTACGCACTCCCACTTGCTGAAAAGAGAGGATCCTCCTGTGTGTACTTGCGGCGCCCACCTAACCGTGGCACACCTTCTCTTGGAGTGTGTGGATCTGGCCGATCTGCGAGGGACTCTTAAACTGCCTAATACCCTCTCCCTTATTCTCCGTGATGACGGGCCGTCAGCTGACCTCGTCATCCGGTTCATGAGGGAGAGTGGTTACGTTTTTAAGTTTTAATGTGTAGTTACGACTTTTAATTCTGGTTATATCTGTTTTATGTTTTTTATTGTGTTCTGTATTATATTGTTCACTATGTCTTATTTGTTTTATCCTCTTTTACCATCCGCATTTTATTCCTTTTTATTCAAATAAGGCATAATTTTTGGGGTCACTGTCTGTTTTATAAACACCATTTTCGCTTCATCCATGGCAGTGAGTTGTTTTTATCTTCATCCTTTCATTTCACGTCATTTCATTTCATTAGGGGCCGATAACCTCGATGTTAGGCCCCTTAAAACAACAATTATCATCATCATCATCATCATCATTCTAATAAATGAGGCGCCTAGAATCAAAACCCGCCAAATCCATATTTTATGAAAATTGAGATAAGCATTGTTTCATATAGCTTTTGCTGCGCTGAATTCATTAAAACTACTATTTTGTTACAAAACCCGCTACATCCTACTGTAAAACGAAGTCAAAGTTGAGGCTTAGTTGCAATATCCGCCAAGTCCAACGACAGTTTCGCCATTTTTGGTCACAAAACCCGCCACATCCACATCGGCCAATAGGAGCACCCAGTTCCGCCATCTTACTTTCCATGATGCTTTGCGAAGTGTTTACTCTTTACCTACGTGCATTAGTCAGAGAATGTACCTCTGCCTGACGTGATTAGAATGGTTTATGTTGTTATACTTTCTGATAATAATTTGTTTTGGATAATTTTGACAAAGAACAAGAAGAAAATAACATTTTGGTCTGGGTGATGTTTTCCACAGAACTGACATTTGCGAACACAAACGTGTCACGAAACCTGATTTTGATATGACTCACGTAAAGCCAGAAGCCATAAAGAGAGGGATTGTCCTTCAGGCACAAGGAGTGAAAGATGTTTCGAGACTGCTTTCGAAGCAGTTTGGAGAAAGATGGAGGGAAAATGTAGAGCTGCAGTTTTATTGCAATCTGCAAAGTCGTGGCGAACACGAAGAGAATGATGATGATTGAGAAACTACTATTGAGGATGAGGTAGAAACAGAAATTGTGTAGCTATAACTTCCAGTAAATAATGTGATTTAATAGTTGATTGACGATAGTTTTGTCTCTAAAAGCCTGGACCATAGTAATTGAATATTAATTTATTTGACGCTTTTCCTTATTATTATTATTGTTCAGTACTGTAGGCTGCAGTATTGTCGGCCCCGTGGTGTTGGGGTGGCGCGCCTGCCTCTCACCCGGAGGCCCCGGGTTCGATTCCCGGCTCCGTCAGGGATTTTGGAAAATGACGTGAGGGCTGGAACGGGGAGCACTCAGCCTCGTGAGGACAATTGAGTAACTGACAGTGAGGCAGCGCCCCGATCATGGAAACCAAGATTAACGGCCGAGGGGACCCGATGCGCTGGTCATGCGGCACCCAATATCTGCAGGCCAAATGGCTGGGGATTAGGCCCTTCACGGGCTGTAGTGCCAGGGGTTATTTACTGTACAGTATTATTACCCTTTCAGGAATTGATTGCCGGCGGTGGAGATGGGAACTACTCTTTATGTAATTGTGTCAGACGTCAGCTTGCTTCGTTGACAGGTACAGTTGCGCGTGTAGGATATGACTCAGCTCCAGTTTTGGATTTCACTGTCCATGGTGACATGAGCTCTTGTGACGCTTATCTGACGCAATGCAGCGTGACCTATGTGCAGATTGCACTCTGTCATCGTTGTGTCCTCCGCTTCGCCCCGCAGAGCTCATGCTACAATAAACATAAACGCTGGCACAACCACACTCAGCGGCAATCAAATCTTGAATGGGTAATATGAGTTTTATTCTTTTTCTGTTTATTCTAATAAAACACAACCGCCCCTTAAAACAACAATAACAACAACAAAACACAAAAATTATACGATTTTATTTTATTTTATAACCTATATTTAGTTAACTTTCATTCAAATATTAATTTCTGAATAAAGCTTACGTAGTTTCTACAATCTCTTCGCAACTTCAAATGTATTAGGGCTCTTTGGTATCAAAACCTGCCAAATCCAAATCTTAATAACCAACCCCCACAAATCCGAATTATTGCTTTATATTTTTCTACATACATTTTTAATTATATCGGGGATCAGCTTCGTACTTCGTCACTGTTTTAAAAAATAATTAATTCATTTTTTAGTAAAAAAAAAAGTATTTCTTTTTGGGTATTGGTTCGTTTGTGACAGTTTTTGCCACTTTGCCGAAAAAGTGAAGGAATGGATTTGGCGGGTTTTGATTCTAGGCACCTCAAATACAGTATTTATTGTTAAGTTTGTTTTCATTAATGAATATTAAGTTATAGTAAAAAATTGTTTAGTAACTGATAAAAACTGAGAAATTTAATGTTTGCCTTTCGTTTTGTAATTGTTTTTTTTGTGGTTTAATATTAACAGCAACAATTATTGCAGGTGTAGGTAGACAAAAATACTGTAGTTTTAGAAACAATTAGCTTAATGTAAATTACGGCCAAAATCGAGCTTAAAATACCTTAATAGGCTACACCGCTTTTCTTATAATATTTTACTTTTTCTGAAAAATTACTATCAATAAAGTTTTAAATGCCTCAGACTAACTGGCTGCGTGGCTCAGCGAAGTGTGCGCCTGCTGTTCCCAAGATTGCAGGATCGAATCCTGGCGTAGTCAGTTGGCATGCGAGGGCGCCATGTCAGTGGATTTACTGACACGTTAAAGATCCCCTTCGGGGTAAACTTCCGGCACCTAGGCGTCTTTTAAAAGTTAAAAGGGATGTAACACCCATAACATAATTCAAATGCCTCAGAATGCACCATTTTGCTAATAATGTTTCAAATGTTTTTTAAAGAGGGCTAAGCTACTTAACCGCGGGTATTCCTATGTCGTTTATTCTGGATCCGCTATTGACTGTCAGTTAGTTGATATGCTAATTATACCATTCATATTGACAGTAAAACTTTTAGTATAAAAATGCTGATTTTGTGTTTTTAATCTTTGCTTGATTTTCTTTACTGAGCCTTATAGGCAATATGTAAAAAATATTTTTTATATTGTGGAGAATTCCCTGAACACATCTATCTGACATGATCTAGGTCCGATATGTGTGTCATTATAGAGAGACAAATAATGATCAACAAATAACCCTAAATATACTTTGTAAAAACGACTTTTCAGTACCAGTACTGGATGTTTATTTTTTTTTTATTTTTTTAGCAAGAAAAAGGCTGATTTGATAGAGACACATGAGCCGGAAGCTGTACAAGAAAAACAAGAACAACCAGTATTGGGAAAGCCACAATGCGTCTCACTGAAACTTAGCGGGAGAAGAGTTGTAAATATTGTTGACTTTTTAGACCAGATCAAAGATTTAGACAAACACAGCCCGTTTGGTTGCACTTTCGCCAATATGGAAGTGGTTTCTGAAAAACGTCAAGGCTTAAAATGTATTTTCGTTTTCATGTGTAACATGTGTGGTTTAAGAAAAACAGTTCATTCTGAAAAATCACATGACAACCTGATGGACGTCAACACTGCCAGTGTTTGTGGTACAGTTACTACAGGTGGTGGACACGCACAAATGGAGGAGTTCTTGAGCGTACTTGACATCCCTCCTATGAGTCATGTCACATTCAAGAAGTACGAGGAGAAAGTGTCGGAGGGTTGGGCAGCTACTGCGGCGGCGGAGATGGAGGAAGCAGCGGTGGAGGAGGCGCGGCTGGCGCTGAAGCTCGGCGAGGTAGATAAGGATGGCGTCCCGCTTATCACTGTGGTCGCTGACGGTGCCTGGTGCAAGAGGTCGTATCGCACCAACTACTCAGCTTTATCTGGCGTGGTAAGTTATTAGTTACCGTACTGTATATGGCAAGAGACGTAGGCAAATCCTGAACTAGTGGCGCTACATAGTTTGCTCTGTTCACTTTGTGTATCAACGGCCTAAGCAAGTAACTTTTGATAAAAGTAGTATTTCAGTGATAGCAGAATTTTTTAGCGCGTCAAATTCAAGAGTAGCCTTACCTTGTCGGCGCGCAACTCAAACTTCGTCAGCGAGTTTCACAGCTAAAATTTACCAAAGTACGAGCTGGATTCCGCCAATTCGTACAACATTTATAATTTTAAATTTAAGTTCTTACTTTTCATTAGTGTCCGTATGTGATTTTACAAGAATTCCAAAAATAATGCTTCAACGGGAATAATAAGATTACATTTTGAAATACCGGTAAGTAAAAATAAGAATTTTAGTATGACTATGTAACGGGTTAGCGGCTACACAAGAGGATCGATTTTGACGAAATTCAGCAAGTATGTCAGAAAAACGTCCAACTGTATCTCCAGACTTCTTCCCGTATCTTAGTTTTAGGGGTTTCTTCTGCCCAAATAACATTACGATCATAAAAAAAAGTTTTAGATGATTTTGATCTGAGTTAGACTGAAATAATCCTTATAGGCCTAATTCACTTTTATTTAATTTCTACCTAATTTGAAATATTAACTTACCGTGTATCATAATAACTATGCAGGTTAAACTGTATTTATTTTTGTTTTCGTAGGCAGCTATCGTCGGTCACCGCACTCGGAAGGTGCTCTTCATCGGCGTAAAGAACAAGTATTGTACAACTTGCGCCCGCGCCGAGACAAAAGGAGAGGCGGCCAAGACACACACCTGCTATACGAATTGGAACATGACTCAGAGCTCTACAAGTATGGAAGCTGCGATGATTTGCGAGGGCTTCCAGAGAAGTGAGGAAATGTACAACGTTAGGTATGCTAAGCTTATCGCAGATGGTGATAGCAGCGTGTACAAAAGAATTTTAGAGACTAGGCCGTATAAATGTTTGACTGTAGAAAAGGTAGAGTGTAAGAACCATTTGCTAAGAAATATGTGCACTCGTTTGAGGAATATTGCCAATTCCAAAACTGAGAAACCTTCAGTCATGCTTCGCAAAAAGATTGGGAACAATTTGTTACGCTGCAGTGTTGCATTGACCAAAGCCACTGAGCACAGAATAAGAGAAGACCGGCTCATAAATGAAAAAATTGAAAACCTGAGGAAAGACATACTCAATATCCCTAGCCACGTGTTTGGTGAACACACGGGGTGTGCAGAGAGGGGCTACTTCTGTGAGCTAGACACAACAACTGCTCCAGTCGATTCTAACCTTGTGCCTCAACTCGCTTGTGTTGGTCTGTACGCATTGATTTCGGGTGTTTTCAGGGATGTTAGCCGTCACAGCCGCAGCTTGCTCGCCGATGTAAATAGCAACTATGTTGAGCATTACAACTGCATAGTTGCTAAGTTCATTGGCGGGAAAAGAATAAATTTTGCATCGACCGGGTCATACCAGGGGCGCTGTTCTGCTCCTGTTGTTCAGCACAACTCCGGCATGGCCAATTACAAGCTTCACAAAACACTGTATAGTTCAAGTCCAGGATCGTTTGCGAAAGGCACAGAGGTAAAAAGAGAGAAGAAGGCTGCTAGTCGGAAGAACCAAATGAGATGTCGCAAGTCATTATTTAGTTCAATAATCAATGAAGAGAAGGATTATGGCCCGGCGGCACAAAGACTCGATATCGACGAAGAGGTGATGAAAAAGGAATCGGATGAGTTCCTGAAAAGTCTACACAGATCAAAGGAAGAATTTGAAAGAATTCAACGAGAAACAATTCAGCAAAGTCACTGCAACGAATTGCTAGAACTCCGCAGAAACATACTCACTGCGTCGAACTTTGGGCGAGTTTGTAAAATGAGAGCAACAACGGGGTGCGAGCCATTAGTGAAGCAAATCCTCTACACTGCATTTGATTGCGAGGCAATGGAGTATGGCCGAAGGAACGAGGAGTCAGCTCGCAACGAACTCGCTTTTTTGATTGACGAAAAAATAGAAAAATGTGGTCTATTTATCGATAGAGAGTTTCCTTTTTTCGGAGCCAGTCCCGACGGGCTAGTCAATGATGATACAGATATTGAAATAAAGTGCCCTTCGTCGGCTAAGGACTTAACTCCAGACGAAGCTATTAAGAAACGCAAGGTCACATTTTGGGCAGTAAACAAGAAGGGAGACATCGGGGAAGTACAAAAAAATCACATATTCTATTTCCAAATACAAGGTCAACTTAAAGTGACAAAAAGGAAGTACTGCATTTTTGCCTTGTGGACCCCAAAAGGAATCAAAACAGCAAAAATAGAACGAGATGAGACCTTTTGGAAACATGAAATGTTCCCAAAGTTACATAGGTTTTATATGGACTGCCTACTTCCAGAAATAGTTGACCCTAGACACAGCCGCTCCATGCCTATAAGAAACCCTGCTTACATAGTGGGAGCCCAAAGGATGAAGGAGGAGAAGAAGGCTAACAAAACTGTAAATAAAATGTAATTTGTGTATGTAATTCACAACTATTTGTATATAAAAGTTTGTAACCGATTTTCGGCCTCTTGTCTAAGATCGGAGTGTTTTTTTAATGTAAATTATGAGTACAAACTACTTTTTAAGTTCTTTATGTTAGTTTTATACAGTTTTTAAGTGATTTAAATCATAGAATATGTTAGTTTTGTCACAATTATTGCATTATTATAATTGAACTTTAGGATGTCATTGAATCGTTGCGTTTTGTAAGATATTGTTTCATGCAATTTGTAACGATCAGTATAAAAGTGTTTGTAACATCTTTGTAAATTACGAGTATAAGTTACTTTCCAAATTAATTATGTTTATTTTGCCACGACAACGATTGCAATTACTATAAATTGATTTGGATTAATATGTCATTTTTTGTTCAATATTATTTTGTGTAATTTGTAACTATTTGTATGTAAGTGTTAGTGATATTTTTGTAAATTGTGATTATGTGTTACATTCAAAATTACTTATCCTATTTAAATTTTGTCAGCTAACAATCACCATTGTCATACTGTTCTTGATGTTTACTTTTTTGTAGTGCTATATTTTCATTTGTAATATTACGTCTTTTATTACGATATGTAAGACATTGCTTCATGTCATTTACAGTTTTTTGTATGTTTGTAGTCCCAACAGACCTTCGTTTGGTCATTGTGTACTAATGTTAGACAGACCTTCGTTTGGTCATTGTGTACTAATGTTAGATTTTAGTAACGGTAAAGTCTATATACAGTTTTATTAATAAACCTTTTTTATCATACACTTATTAATGAAAAGTACAGGGTCCTTCTTTTTTTTCGTCTGCAACATAGCAGCACAGCAATAAATCTCTCGGCAATGAGTCACCTGGCTACGCATGCATTTTTCCGCTGCGATGCTATCTCGCTAGACTGATAAAAGGAAGGTCCCGGTACAGAAATCTGATCTATTGTGATTTAGCATTTGTCCTACAATAATTCTCAGGTAGTTTCATATACTTCAACTAATTCTAAACATACGGAATAAGATACGCGTAGCACTAGAAAATATCAGAAAACGCATGACGAGAAAGAATCACTTATTGTAAGGAGTGACATAATAGCGGCGAGAACTGTATTTTTAAGGATACCGGTACCGCAATGTACGAGATCGGCAAATCAGGGACATACTGTATTTATTACCTTGATGAAGCGTAAATGTAAATTTTGTTATTTAATTTTCATTTCTGATTTTATAAGAAGGATGAGTGTGATAAATATACTATTGATAGACAAATACCATAGAGGAAAGAACAGGAAGGAGATGCCTTCGCTGCGCTGGCTAGTGTAATATAATATTAATGAACTGAACCTGCAATATAATTGTATGGATGCAACTTGCAAAGGTTCAGCTTCAATTGATATTGTAACTTTCAAGTACGGTAAATACTGTAATAGGCCTCTATTTTTATGCTTTCTGGTATGTTCTGTTTTGTCGATTCCTACCGCCATAGGCACTACACGCCATTATTAAGAAAAACTCCGAAATAACCATGCACAATTCTTTGCCGCATACAACTCACAGAACACTAGGTTACGCCCACTTTGGACTCAGCGCTTGGCTTCACTGACACGAGCTCTAGGCAACTTCTCTCTTTCTTTCCTCCATGAAAAATACATGAAATACCAAATATTTTGACACATCATGAAAAACTTATCTTCTTCTTCTTTTCGTTTGGGCCGACTGAGGACCACGGGGCTCGTTTTGACTTCTTGTAAGGAATTTATGTTTCTTCTTAGCCCAGGCAGCTTTCATCTTCTGGCTGTGTGTCTGCTTATCTAATTTTAACTTTTGAAAGAAATTTGGCAGTTTCCCGTATTGAGTAAAAACATGAAATATTTGCGAACAGATGAGTATCTTTCAACAAATTAAGTGTTCCTTAATATATTCAGTTTCCCAATTCTATACAATGCTATACCTATACAAGTAAACCCACGCTGTTCAAGCATGGGCACCCGCAGGATTTCTTTCCGGGAGGGGAGTTGTATTTTTCGTTTCTTTACCTGTCACTAGCTGATGATGATACGTACCTCCCCCCCGCAATTTCGTTTCATTTCTTACATGCTTCGTGTTATTCATTATTTGGCTGCTCTAAAACCGTTGGGTACATATTATCTTTATGGCATGAATGGGAGGAGTTTTTTTTTTTGTGAATCATCGTCATAATGTTCATTTCTTAGGAACAAGTAAAATAAGAATCAAGCATTTCATTAAAATTGTTTTAAACAATGGTTTACTGAACAATTACTACCAGACCGCCGTCCACATTCGGTTATTATGGACAATGCGAGCATTCTCTCAGAGCAAATTAACAGAGCTCCGACCTCGAATAACAGAAAGGCTTACATTATCGAGTGGTTGTCTTATTACTTCATAAAACCGCGCATTGTACGTACGAAATTGATGAAATAGCAAGGCAACGCGGACACAGGTCGGACGAGAAGGAGGGGCAAATGGGGCTACAGCCCTGGGGACCGAGCGTACTGAAGGGCCCGAAAGAGAAAATCACGGCTTCTTAATTGCTATATCAGTCTTTTAAATAAGTCCAAAGACAAATCTTGTATAATATTGAAATACGAAATTGACTGAATTTTGAAAATAAGCAATAAGTTTGAATTCTCACCAAGCAAATTCTTGAAAGGTAAAGTGAGTAAACTTTAAAACAATGGTGATTCTTGAGCCGTTGTGGAACGAAAACGTTGGGTCCAATTTCAGTTATTTCTAAAGAACTGCTATTTACCTAGGTACATGGTCTATTGGCAGCAGGTGAAATTTCAAGCGTTACAATGCTAAAGGCAACTTGGAAAATGTAAGCACGCTACGAAAGTTAAAAGTACAAAATTCACGAATGAATGTAAAATGAGATTATGTCCCAGCAAAATGCCTGGTTGGTGGAAAATCAATATATTGAATAGCTTTCCTTTCCCACATGATTTCACATAACCAAATATTGAAATTTTAATTTATTAAAAAAAACATGAATATTATTAGGATTTCACGGAAAGAACTCAAATGTGCCCGGCAGTCATTACCGTGGGCCCCATGATCGCTCTCTACCGTCACGGCCCTGCGTGGACATTGTGTAGTTTTGGTACAACCCAATTGTGGGCGCATGTGAAATCTTATGTTGCAAGAAAAAAACAATACGTTCCGAATAGCAGACGTTGAGAGAATTACGGACGAGGCGACGATTGACAGCATCACAACATCCGCTTGGGCAGGTTGCGTTAGTACTACAGAAAGACTGAGGGAAGAAAATTGAGAAGTCGGCTGAGTGGAGGTTGAATGCTTACTGACTTGCTTCATATCAATTAGCAACACTGCGGGAAGAGCAGTCTGGCGACATCGCAATGAGTGTGTCTGTCTCTTTAAGTGCAAAACGCTCTCTCTCACCTGCCACCGTGCGTGCTCTCCTCTGTAGCATGGTCGGTAATGCAGGTTATGGGATAATAGCGCTCACCTTTCAGGTGGCCATTTCTGGAGTTAAAAGTCGATTCACGACCCAAGTTTCGCTCCCTCTTAAGCGTGTAATGCCTGTGACAACATTAGTACTCATTGTAGTGCATACTATTATTACCCTAATGTGATAAATCCATGTGCTAGAGCCAAGGCAACACGTGCCTTGCATGTCATTATCTGATCAACATGGGAGTCAGACTCAAAGTTTCAAAAATGAAGCACACTTAAAATTACTGAAAGAAAAAAAAAACAGATCATAATTCTGATAACCACATTAAACTTCTGGAAGGAGGGGTGATGGTGTACTGGTCAAGCTGCTTGCCTCTCACCAAGGTGGACCGGTTCGATTCGCGGTCTATGCATGCAAGATGTTTTAAGTGAAATATCACATCCTGTGGTTCGTCCTCAAGGCTAGCAACCTTAGCCTGTAACGCTTCCATTTCACTGTTGTTCAAACTTTCTTTCAAATTTTCCCCCCAGGGGCTCACTTCTAGTGGGCGTGGGTTGGCGACCACGGGGTCCCAGCTGAGTCCGGCATTGCTTCCACTTGTGCCGGGCTCCTCTCCGTCTTCTTTCCTGTCGACCTCACTTGGTCAACTCTTGTTCTCTTCCGACCCCGACGGTATTAGGGTATCCGAGGCCTAGGGAGTCCCTTCCTTTCCCGCCTTAGTTGGCCCTTGTCTCATCTTTCCTGACACCCTCCTTCTGTGAGGGGTCAGCCTTCTTTTTCTTTTCCTTTTACCTCCTGCCTTGTGCTCAAGGCCATTAAGGAGGCAGGGTGTATGTAGCCCCACCACTTCTGGTGCACCGTAGATAATGCTACACCCTCAGGGGCTCACGGCTGGTGAGTTCGGGAGTTGGCGACACGGAGGGATTCCTGAGCTGGGTCCGTTTTCCCCTTTGTCCCTTACCTTCGGGGCGGACCCTCTCCTCTTTCACTTTCCTATCTGCCTTTCATGGCTCTCCTTCCTTCCAAGTCCCTCAATCCGCATTCTTCGAGGGTTGAGGGCATTTCTTTTCCTCCTGTCCTTTATTTGCCTTATTCTCCTTTAGTTTTCCATTTCTTCTTCTAGTATGTAGGTTGGTAGTTAGTTTTAGTTTTAAGTTTACATTTCATTTTCATCTTCACGATCACCCAAACCATCAGGGGCCGATAGCCTAGATGTTAGGCCCCTTAAAACAACAATTATCATCATCATCATCATCTTTCAAATTTTCATTTTTCCGTTCCAGTCTCCTACATCTTAAAATTCAGTTTGAGCAAACGTCTGATGCTAGTATATTTACAAGAGAAAAAGACATACGGTATGTGATAATTCATCTTAAAATTAAGTTTGTACAAACATCTGACGCTAGTCTTATAGTATTATAACGTATGCTAGAATTCATTTTTTTTTTTACAAACGTCTGATACTAGTCTATTTACAATTCTGTAAGCACATAGTCTAATAACATACGTGATATTTTATCCTAAAGTTAAGTTTGTACAAACGTCTAATACTAATCTATTTACAACTCTGTAAGCACATAATCAAATTACATATGTGATAATTAGGGCAAGGAATTTAATGACCCAAAAATAGCAAGAAAATGCAAAATAAAAAAATGCATTTATGACCTAAAATGGTTAAAATATGACACAAATTTTGAAAAAAAAAAGGGACCAATAAATTATTCGTAAATCACTTGTTTATTAATTCTTTAAGAAACAATTAGCTGATTTGACAGAGAATTTTAATGGATGACATTGCATTAAGTTTAAATTGTTTTTGTTACTAACAAAGTAGAAGCCTCCGTGGCTTAGGCGGCAGCACGCCGGCCTCTCACCGCTGGATCCGTGGTTCAAATCCCGGTCACTCCATGTGAGATCTGTGCTGGACAAAACGGAGGCAGACAGGTTTTTCTCCGGGTACTCCGGTTTTCCCTGTCAAAAATTTCATTCCAGCAACACTCTCCACTATCATTTCATTTCATCTGTCATTCATTTAATACATTGCCCCAGAGGAGTGCGTCAGGCCTCGGCAGCCGGCACAGTTCAAATCCTCGCCGCTAGATGGGGGGCTTCATTCATTCCATTCCTGACCCGGTCAAAGACTGGAAGCAGGCTGTGGATTTTCATTTTCACTAACAAAGTAAAAACCACTTTGCCACCCCTCGTGACAAATGAAATACTTTAGAACTAGCATATTCTTCAAAATACCCTCTTAGCAAATAGGTGTCATTTAATTAAACAAGAACATTTAAGAAAACTAACTTCAGTGGCTGTTTACAATATATTCCTATTGAAATGCACAATGAAAACTTTGCGTAGGTTCTCAAATGAAAACGATTGCCTATTATCTGCAAGTAACGATTTGTACTGAAACAATTGGTGCATACTGAAAACAAGCAATATCTCCCGGATTCAATTCACAGTCGGTAAGAGAAAAATTTTCACCCGATAATATTTTGCCAATAGAACACAAAATTTTATACCCACTGTTCTTTTGCAACACCTTATTCGATTTCACGGATACAACTTCACCCACTTTACCACACACACGATTTTGATTATTCACAACTTTATACACAATTTGCAGCTGCTCCACTAGTGGCACTTGGGATTTTTCTCGAGCACGTGTTGTATTAGGGAGAGATCCGAAATTTGTTTTTATGTAGGAAAGTTTACCTGGAATTTGTTTGTCTGCCAAGAGTTGCTGCGCTGTTTTTATAGATCCAGCCTCAGTTTTGTCGAAGGAATCGACCACTTTCTTTACAACTTCAAAGTTCTCGCAGTAATAATAACAAGCCTCAATCCACGTTCCCCATCTAGTCAAAACAGGTGAAAAGGGCAAGGGCATTTCAGGAGCTTCTGTTTTGAATGCTAGAACTCTAAATGGGGCTTTTAAAAACACTTTCTTTATGCACCCAATTAAATTGTCAACTTCAGGAAAATTCTGTCCTACCTCCTCCGCGGTCCGATGTAACGCTTGGGCTAGGCATGTGACGTGCTCCATTTTCGAGAAGAGCGCACATAACGAATTTGCAGCCTTCACCATGTAGGGTGCTGCATCTGTTATTAAAAGCAGCACGTTGTCATTCCGAATGCCATCGGGCCACAATAGCCTCAAAGACTGGTCAAACAGTTTGCGAATTGTTGACCAGTAAGCTTTTTCCAATTGCTCACAATGTAGTAGAAATGGTTATCCAGCATTCCCTGCTTCCAGGACGCCTACAATAACGTTGGCTATATATCGCCCCATACTGTCTGTTGTTACATCTATGCATACCCATATGTTTCCATCTCCTACCCTTATCCTTATTTCTTGTAACGTTTTGTCATAGCACCTTCCAACGTAGGTTCTTCGTAACGTTCTGGGATCTGGTATAGATTTTCCAGTCTCCTCTTCTAAGAATGTACTGTACCCGAAATACCTACCATCAGCATGTTGGAATCCCACGAAGACAGCTGGATCGTAGAGCCTGGAAACCCGGGCTATAAAATTTGCCAGATTCTACCCAACATGAGACGAGGAAATGGGGTACAGGAATTCCTAACTGAGACTACGTTAAGAAAAACCAAGGTGAACGGCATAAAAAAAAACTCAAAAGCACAAGAATAACAATGAACGCAATCTCAGGTGTGTGGGAAAACCACTGAAATACCCACCGCTGGCCTTCTTAACGTGTTCTCTTATCGTTTCTATAAAGTACCACACTTCGAAGATTTTAAACTGATCAAAGAAAAATTTATTCAGGAAATGAAAATATAGTGTAAGTCACTATAATATACTTCAAAGCAAAGTGCCCAACTTCCATCCGAAGTTTCATGAACATGGAAAAAAAAATATATATATATATATACTAGCCCCACATTCATCAATGTCATTGACAGCATTTTACCCAAGAATGGTGAACACCAATCATATGTATATTCCAACATAGATGCTGACAGCAATTGCAACATTTAAATGATGATGATAATTGTTGTTTTAAGGGGCCTAACATCTAGGTTATCGGCCCCTGATGGTTTGGGTGATCGTGAAGGCAACATTTAAAAATAAAGCCTGGAAATTTTCATATTTACAAGACATATATCAATTTATACCCTGAAAAAAAAAATTATTTAAAGCTATATTACAAATGTACAGTCATTTTTGTAACACCTTCTTAGCGTGTTTCTTTTTATAGGATTCAGAAGTGACATCTTCCACATAATTTATTATATTTATGTTTGCTGTTTTTTTATTTTATTCATCTCTTCTGACCGAACAATAAAGCTAAGTCAAAAATTTAATTTCTTTCATTTAATTTTAACACCCTTCAAATGAACTGTCCTCGCCAGACCGGTTTTAGTGATTCTTAAAACGCCTGTTAAGCATTGCATTGATACAAATAATCGAAAATTTTACCAGATAGGTTTATTTCAACATGCCTGAAATGCATGAATTTCACAACAAATTATTTACTTGAACTGATAGTGAAGTAAATTGCCCTAATTTCACAATCTATCTGAGTGGATTACTTTCTATATTACAACTTGGAATATTCCATTGAATACCCTTTTAATAATCAAGGACATTAGCCTTAACATGGCTTTGCCATTTAATATCATGCTATATTAAGCATTCATCTTATTCATATTATCAGGCATTACTACTATCTCTTTAGCGCTTCAACTAGTTATCTTTCTTAGTGAACAAAAATTCAGCTTAATTGACAAGTCACATTCACAGTGAAATATTGTTGCTAAATTTATACAAGTTTCTTTACAGTTCAATTAATCACTGTTAAATTATTATTTCATTTGCTCTTATGTTATTATTATTCACGATCAATATGCATAGCTTTTAGTAAGTGTTAAATAACAATTGCATTTTTGTCGATATATCTACTTCCACATAAATCTAGTCTGGGATTCGCGTTAATAACATAGGGTGAATGTATTCAAATGTCTTCAAATTGTGTTTAAAACATCTGTCTAGTCCATTAATAATGGATCTTGATCGAATCTCATAAAGCAAACGTGATGTAAGATCTAAAAAAAAAACGTTAGAAAGAACCTGGATCAAGTCAAAATTGCAAATCAAAGCAAATCCGTTTTCTTCACTGAACTCGCTTCCTACAGCTTACTGCAATATTCGACAATCAACCTGAATACTGAAATTTCACTTTTGAGCGTATAACAGTCCTCTAAAATAGGCTTACGGAAGTAGAAACTCCGAATTGAGTCTACTCAAGCTCGAGTAATGTCATATGAAGGCATAAAACTAGTGTTCATTTTCAATATAAATCAAACACGAAAACTGATTAATTCTGAGTGGCCTAAAGTTCCTCTTCTCTACATTAAATAAATCCCCATAAAATGAACTTGAATTTACAGTAATCAATAGAAAATTACACTATAATGCAATTAATTACAATGGGTGCATCCTTTTAGTAGAATCAAAACCCTGTCCAGAATAGAATCAGTCTTGACACTGGGATCAAGCCTAAACTCCATTCTTAGACATTCTACAAAAATTCCCAAAAAGAAAATAAATGTGGCAGGGAGACAACGTTAGAATGAACATGCTTAGCTACGATTGAAGATGGTTAATTCAGTACCTTAGATGATTCTTGTAGATCTCGACACGACACAGTCATGTCCATTATGACTGTACCCTCCATGCAAGCAATGGAAGTCCTCACTGTCCAGGAAAGCGAGAAACGAACCCTGGATCTCCAGACATCGCCCATCCAGACTGAATGTTCCACTCTAATACCTACGACAGTTTCTTTCATCTTCGGATAACGTCCCATCAACCGCAGCACGCAATGATGTCTATATCGGCCCGAACACCAAAGTTCATCGGCCCCGCGTAATCGGATCATTTTGATACACACTGTACTGCCAAACAACAGCTGTGTTCGCAGTCACCAGCACGGGCCGCGCGACGTATAGCATCGGAATGCACGTAACTTCGCTCGCATAGTGACACTCATGTTTAAAACATCTAGCCGCACATGTTTAAGTCACTGAAGTTCATAACAGCCTTTCCTTTCGACAAGAACTTGCTCAACATAGTTGCAAGATCACAGACATATGAGTTAGGCCAATTATAAATATAAAAAGTATATACAATATCCAAGCACTTGTATTGAGAAATACTTATCAAATGAAGGTGCTAATTGTTCTGACAACACACACGAAGTAAGTGTATCGTTACAGCCAGTTCCAATGCGAAGAATGTCTACTGAAAGAACATTATGACTGTGTTCTTGTTAAAGCAAGTATCCACCTTTCATGCGAACACTATATGGCTGGCCTATAAAGAACAGCTATCTATCAAGACAAGCTGCGTTTTCATTTCGATTGCCATTTCCTAACCAGAACTAAAATTGGAGTCCTTTCCGTCACTAAGGCAACTCTCCTCGATACAATGATAGAACACTACTCAAGACAAACTTTCACTCACGGTGCACGTGACGTTTCGCCGCCGGTCACCGGTATATCTCAAAACATGTGTGTTCGTGCGTGGCTTAAACCAATCTACTCTACTCGTTGTTGACGTCAGAACGCGACTGCCAGATCACCTACCGTCGCGCCACGAGCGCTCAAAACTGGAACTGATAAGATGCAAATATCTTATTTCCGGGTTCCTAAGAGTACAATTATATGAAAGAAGTTAATAATTCAACACCTGCTATAATTACAGACATGTTAAACTATGCCCGAACGTATAAAAGACTTGAATTCCCTACCACAAAAGCATAGTCTATCTCTTGTTGCTAATCGATAAAATAATCAATACTTCTAACCAATCAGCTGTGACGACAGTACAAGCAACGCATGCGCCCCGCTTCTCTCGTCGAGATCGCTATCCAAAGTCAACTTGTGGGTCGCGAAACATATGATCCTGTCTCGCCATTTTTGTTCACAGGAAAAAAAACATATTACCTTCCCATAAAGGCATTCCAGTCATGAGAATGAAGGTACATATTCCTCTCGACAAGATACATAAAGTCGGAACAGACTTATATGTATACGAAAACAAACTTCTCAAAATAATGGAACATCATTCTCATTTATTCATATAATCTTCTTGTAATATTTTCTAATGTTTTTCGCGTTAAAACGCCCAATGGTATCTCTCCCATCCAGACTAGTGACTTCGTAGCAATTATTACCAAAGACACGAGATATTCGATGTGGACCGTGGAAGACATAAGTAAATTTCGTGTACTTTTTCCTGAGAACATCTGCTTTCGTAGGTCTTCTTATCAAGACTAAGTCATTCCTATTGAACGGCGGACGATAGCGCTTGTTTCTAACACGCTTCTGCCGTTTCTCAGCCGCATTCATGAGATTTTCACGAACAGAAAGTATTCTTTCTTCCCTTGTTGGTTCTTGATCTCTGGGAATATAGTTGGTGATCTCGCTCCATACTCTGGTAGGTTTTGTATTGAAGTGCACAGTCATGGGCACATCTGCAATACTTTCATGGAATGTGGAGTTCATGCACTCTTCCATAAGTGGTACAAACTTAACCCAACTCGCATGATCTTCTGGGCAATATAAACGTGCGTATTTCGAAATTTCGCCCATTATACGTTCCGAGACGTTCGATTCCGGGTATCGTATACTGGAGAATACGTGATTTATACCCAATCTTTAATGGCCGTCTCGAACTCCTGATATTCTCTATTAATTCTTTGAACTCCTGTTCAACGTCCTCAAATCCCTCGGCTTTGAGTGCATACTGCTCCCTCTCTTGCTCGACTTCATTGACTATGTTTTCTAGGATATCCAATCTAGGGTGATCATCATTAATGTTATCTATATCTTGTTCTTCTATTGCCACCTGATCTGTAGCATCTTCATGAAATTTTATTAGTCTTTTATTCATATCAATCACAGCTCTAGCTTTGATAATAAAGTCCATCCCAATGATTAAATCAAAATTGATGTTCCTCACAACGACGAATATATTCTCATATAGCTTGTTGTTTATCCGGAATTTCATCAGAGCTTGAATTTTGCATTTCATCGACCTGTCTTTAAATATTCCTTTAACTTTCATAGAGCACGCTGGCAGTATGACAAAAGGATCTTCCTTTTTTAATCTTTCAAAACAATCCTCGCTTATGATCGAAATCATAGCCCCCGTATCAACTAAAGCTCTACATAGTTGCTCTCCTACTTGTACTTGGATCACCGGTAGTTCAGTAGGCCTTCCTTCCTCTCTCCCTCCTTCTTCATATAAGAGATCCTCGTCCGCTACGTTGAATGTTTCATTTATAGTTATCTCATATGGAAGTGTCAAATTCTGAATTCCTACTTGCGTTTCGAGATTGGCGTTTTTTTCCGTCGGGAGTCTGTTCGATGCTCCCCTGACGACTCGTACTCGGTCTATTTTCTCGTTCATCAATCTCCTGATTTTCCCTCTCTCCTGAATTTTTTTGTCTATTATTTTTAGACTTTTCCTGCTCGCTTCTGAGCCTTTATTTCTCTTGATTTCGTTCAAATTCCTCCGTCCTATAGTTTTTGTATCTGCTATAACCAGTACGTGGTCTATAGTTGGGGTTGTATGGTCTATCTCGGTACTTATTTCGATCATATTCATTATTCCGACGATAGAAATTTCTTTCTTCGTATTTTCGTGTCCAAGGTTGTTCATTTCGTTCTGCGTATCGATCGATCTGACGATCGTTCCTTTGGTAATTGTTCCTATTCCACCCTGGTTTAACATAGTTTCTGTTTTCTGGTTTGGCTGGGTCTGTTTGCTGTGTTCTGTCCATGACGATAGTATTCACGGATCTGTGTTCATGTCGATTGTTTCTCATCACTGTGGGTGTCGTAACAGCACTCACATAGTCCAGACGTCTCAACAAATCGTCCATCGCGGCTAAACTAGTGATTCCGGATGAAATTATGTTCCTCCTTACGTCAACAGGAAACTGTCGAGATATCGCCTCGATCAATTGTTCTTCGGTTAACGGAGTCTGTAAAAATCTTAATTTCGATAACTGACAAGAAAAATACTCCGAGTAACTGGTTGGACCAGTACTTGAGTACTTGCTCGAATAGATTTCGGAACGAACGTTATTCTGAACTTCCGTAGACCAAAAACGATTGATAAATGCTTCGGCAAACTCCTCGAAGTCGTTAAACGTGTATCTAAACGCCCTGTGCCACTGAAGCGGTGCGTCGGAAAGAAAACGCTCTACCACACGTAGTTGTCTTTCCCTTGGCACGTGAGATTCAGTAAAATAATCACGCATACTTCTTATGAATTCTATAGGTGTCGTCCCATCAAGATTATTGAAACGACGAGGCTTATCTTCAAAATTCCTAATAATTGTAATGTGGCCTGCCCCATTAGATGTGTTCAGATTGTAGGCTCCCGTTCCTGTATGTGTCATCGGTGACGTGTATGTTTGGACACGTGGATTAGCTGAGCTCAAATTTGGATTAATTTGATACTGTGGACTACTATTTGCCATAGGAATTGGATATTTATCGCCTCCTTCCCTTTCATGTGAAGTGAGATTAATCTCCTTAATCGTGGTTTGGAAATCTGCGATCCAATTTACCCTTAATTTATCCCTTAACTTATCCAGATCTAAACCGTCCCCAATTGTTAAACTCTCAAGTTGATCTCTGATTTGGTTGATTTCCGAAGTCTTTTTCTCACGCAATTCAATTAATTCCGTTTTGCCTTGATCAAATTTTACCTCTAAAGTTTGAATTCTATCCTCCATGTTACCATGGTTTGTAGTTTGATTGGACTGAATAACATTCAACCTTTTTATCAGGTCCTCCCTTACATCTGTGATTTCCTTGCTGGATCTAATTTCACCTTCTACAATATTCTTATTGACCTCTAATTTGAAGTCTTTGAAATAGTCTTAATTAATTTTAGTCATCTCTTGCCTTAAAGTGACAACATTCTCGTTTATGATTCCTTTTATATCAACATCAAAGTCGTCTTTAATAAGTTTATTGTGGTCCCTAACTTGTGTTTGCAACAACAATAACTCTTCTTTTAAGTTTTCTAAAGATGCTTGGGTGTGAATTGTGTCATTTGACACTTGTAATTGAAGTGCTTCAATATTATTTTTAGATTCTCTCTTATTATTGGATAATTCTAATCGCATTTCTAATTGAAAATCTTTATTGGATTGTTCAGCTTCATTCAACTGGACCTGTAACAATTTCTGATTGGCATCTACTATGTCTTTCTTAGTTTGTATATTTGACTGTGTAGATTGCATCAGGCTTTGTGTTGATTCAATTTTAAGTAACTTTGTTTCTGTTTTATCTAGTTTTGTTTCAAGATTATCCTGGCCAAGTTTAACACAATCCTGACTGAATTTAATGCTATCTTGGCTAGTTTTAATTTTACTTAGTTCTGTTTCAAGATTATCCTGGCTAAGTTTAACACAATCCTGGCTAGTTTTAATTTTACTTAGTTCTCGTTGATGGTTATCTTGACTAGATTCAACTTTACCTATTTTTAATTGAAGCTCATCAACTGTGGATTGAAGTTTATTACCGCATAATTCTAGCTTCATTTGTCCAGTTTGAACTGCTCCTAAGTCCGTTTGTACTTTATGAATGTCTGTATGGGCTTGTTTTACGTCCACTTGGACCTCATCTACTGTTTCATCTACCCTATTCACTTTGGTTTCTACTCTTTTAGAACTATTTTGTAGTTCCTTTAATGTGCCTTGGATGCCCGTAATATCTTGCCTGAGACTCTCAGCAACTACATCTTGTATAAGACTTTTACTTGTATTTGTCCAATGATCATGTATGGCATCGATTTTATTTTGTAACATACTGTATAACGACTTAAGGTCCACTACCTCCTCTTCTCCAGACATGGTATAATTAATATAGTTCACTAAAGACAAACAACATGAGTATCACTATAACTAAGCAAAGCACGAACATTCCACTGAAATCCACTGCCACATGGGAATTTATTTAATGTATTGCATTACCTTATAACTAGGCTAACTTAAACATAACTAATAATAAAGTCAGCTATAAATATGGAATTTTCCACTCCTAAACGTGTGATGCTTTATATCGACGATAATAATATTAAAGATCCTAATTTGACCATTATTTAAATGAATAAAAACCCTCCTAATTACGATGAGTTCAAAAATGCTCATCAGCCGGATTTAACTACACCAAGCACTGTGTGTGTAGCTCAAACGAGAACTACATCCAATGCCCCAGTCGACCAAACACGTCAGTAAAGATTCCAGAGAATTCCTTTCGCTGTTCATGTTCCAATCGTATATTTATTACAAACAAGTGTAGCACCACTATTAATAAAAAGAAAATCTATTAATGGTTGCGTATCTACATGTATGCCATGCAAATTGAGTGTCCTCATATACGCTTTGTTCACAAGTGAATTCCGGCATTTTGTGCTAAAAATGTCAGTACACCATTACTTTCTGACGTTCATTCAAAGAATTCGCAATGATCGATGTAATGGCGTCAGAGTATACCCGTTTATGACTCCTTCCACGCGTTTGACAGCAATGTCGAACACTAGCATGAAATGGCGTCATTCAACCGGCCTATAGAACCATCATGGAGTATGACATCTCTGTCTAAGTCTCCATAAGCTATGGCTCTCTCTCTTCCATTCCATTTATATCACTTCCAAACATTGGTCTCTAAAAACCATGGAATGTAATGGTACTCCAGTAAATTCTCGCCCCTGAGCGTTGGAAGCCATTTTCTATGTACCCGAAATACCTACCATCAGCATGTTGGAATCCCACGAAGACAGCTGGATCGTAGAGCCTGGAAACCCCGGCTATAAAATTTGCCAGATTCTACCCAACATGAGACGAGGAAATGGGGTACAGGAATTCCTAACTGAGACTACGTTAAGAAAAAACAAGGTGAACGGCATAAAAAACTCAAAAGCACAAGAATAACAATGAACGCAATCTCAGGTGTGTGGGAAAACCACTGAAATACCCACCGCTGGCCTTCTTAACGTGTTCTCTTATCGTTTCTATAAAGTACCACACTTCGAATATTTTAAACTGATCAAAGAAAAATTTATTCAGGAAATGAAAATATAGTGTAAGTCACTATAATATACTTCAAAGCAAAGTGCCCAACTTCCATCCGAAGTTTCATGAACATGGAAAAAAATATATATATATATACTAGCCCCACATTCATCAATGTCATTGACAGCATTTTACCCAAGAATGGTGAACACCAATCATATGTATATTCCAACATAGATGCTGACAGCAATTGCAACATTTAAAAATAAAGCCTGGAAATTTTCATATTTACAAGACATATATCAATTTATACCCTGAAAAAAATTTATTTAAAGCTATATTACAAATGTACAGTCATTTTTGTAACACCTTCTTAGCGTGTTTCTTTTTATAGGATTCAGAAGTGACATCTTCCACATAATTTATTATATTTATGTTTGCTGGTTTTTTTTACAGGTAGATATCAGTTTAATATTTAAGAAAATGAGAAACAATACACATAACACTATTCTGAATCCAAGTAACAAACTCCATGCTTAAATATACAACTAATGTTTTAAATGAAAATTGGCACATATGTTTGAACAATGCAACAAGAAGAATATTTTAAAACACTACAGTATAATGAAACACCTCAATTAAATGAATGAAATGATCTACAAGTTAAATTACAATGCTCCTGTTTCAACAGCTTCTGTCAATATTTCAACAATCAACCTGAATACTGAAATTTCACTTTTGAGCGTATAACAGTTCTCTAAAATAGGCTTACGGAAGTAGAAACTCCGAATTGAGTCTACTCAAGCTCGAGTAATGTCATATGAAGGCATAAAACTAGTGTTCATTTTCAATATAAATCAAACACGAAAACTGATTAATTCTGAGTGGCCTAAAGTTCCTCTTCTCTACATTAAATAAATCCCCATAAAATGAACTTGAATTTACAGTAATCAATAGAAAATTACACTATAATGCAATTAATTACAATGGGTGCATCCTTTTAGTAGAATCAAAACCCTGTCCAGAATAGAATCAGTCTTGACACTGGGATCAAGCCTAAACTCCATTCTTAGACATTCTACAAAAATTCCCAAAAAGAAAATAAATGTGGCAGGGAGACAACGTTAGAATGAACATGCTTAGCTACGATTGAAGATGGTTAATTCAGTACCTTAGATGATTCTTGTAGATCTCGACACGACACAGTCATGTCCATTATGACTGTACCCTCCATGCAAGCAATGGAAGTCTTCACTGTCCAGGAAAGCGAGAAACGAACCCTGGATCTCCAGACATCGCCCATCCAGACTGAATGTTCCACTCTAATACCAACGACAGTTTCTTTCATCTTCGGATAACGTCCCATCAACCGCAGCACGCAATGATGTCTATATCGGCCCGAACACCAAAGTTCATCGGCCCCGCGTAATCGGATCATTTTGATACACACTGTAATGCCAAACAACAGCTGTGTTCGCAGTCACCAGCACGGGCCGCGCGACGTATAGCATCGGAATGCACGTAACTTCGCTCGCATAGTGACACTCATGTTTAAAACATCTAGCCGCACATGTTTAAGTCACTGAAGTTCATAACAGCCTTTCCTTTCGACAAGAACTTGCTCAACATAGTTGCAAGATCACAGACATATGAGTTAGGCCAATTATAAATATAAAAAGTATATACAATATCCAAGCACTTGTATTGAGAAATCCCCCCTGAGGGTGGGGGGTTTAGAATACACCCACGGTATCCCCTGCCTGTCGTAAGAGGCGACTAAAAGGGGCGACCTTGGCTATACTTTAAGGACTCCGCGTTGTTTTGTGAATTGGACCCCCAGTGGGTGGGAGGAAGCGAATACATCCACGGTACTCCCTGCCAGTCGTAAAAGGCGACTAAAAGGGCTTCTCGGAACGGTCCCCTTTCGAGGGTTTGACAGTCAGCTCTAAAAGACATACACCCGTGCGGTATAACTCTCATTAGGTTATATCGCACTTCTTTCCGTCACTGCTTTCAGGGTCTGGCAACCAAAATTACCTTATGTGCGTGCTGTTAGGGGATGGGCCACTTACGCTAGCGACTACGCTCAAAAGCCTGTTCCGGTCTTGGCCGCGCCGACAGGTGGGTGTGCCATGTACCCGTTCAGTAGTATCCGCCTGACTACGCAGGTCCCCGCACAGCCGAATGTCTGAGCTGTAAAATCCAGTATATGCCAAGGAAGTACATGCCGATACGGCATTGTAAAACATCGGACCCCCGGGCAATGCCTTCCAAGCTAGGCGGGCCTTGCCCTGGCTGGGTAGCGCCTACTGTGACGGCCCGTGATCGGATGTCGGTGGCATTCGGGGAGGATGATCTGGCCATGGGTTCTAAAAGAAAAATCCCCAACCAGGGTGGACCTACACCCAAACAGGGTGGTCCTACACCCAAGTCTTTAACATTTGATTCCCTACGGGGATCAACCCCCTGGGAACAATCTGTGCGTGAAAATCTGGGTACTAACACCCCCAAGTTTCTGGTAGCTACCAGAACAGATGGGGGTGATTTCAAGCTGGTAAAGAGTATTTTGTTTTCTCGCCACATAGAAGGTGTCTATGGTGAGCTTGAGAAAGTACAAAAGATGAGGAACGGTAGCTTGTTGTTCAAGACTAGGACTGGAGAGCAAGTTGAACAACTTTTGCAATGTGACCAGTTTGGCGACATTCCCGTCAAAGTGGAAAAGCACACGTCCCTGAATCTGGTCCGAGGAGTTATTTTCCACCGGGACCTGATTCTGAACACTGACGAGGAGCTCAAGGAGGATATGCGGCACCGTCACGTGTCTGATGTCCGGCGCATTACGCGCAAGGTCAATGGTCAAATCGTGGATACTGGTGCTTTCATTATTTCCTTTGAGCTTTCGGTACTCCCTGAGAAAGTCAAGGTTACAAGTTACCGTTGTGACGTACGGCCTTATATCCCTCCCCCAATGAGGTGTTATAAATGCCAGAAGTTCGGGCACATGTTATCCCGATGCTCGAGCCCCGCAATCTGCGGAACATGCGGTAAGGTACCACACGAAGCGGAAGAGTGCACAACACCTTATCAGTGCACTAATTGCCCTGGATTTCATTCTCCTCGGGACAGGAACTGCTCTGTCTTCCTGAGTGAGAAGAAAATCCAGGAGATCAAAACCCTGGATGGTCTGACCTACCAGGAGGCCCGCAAGAAGTACCGTACCACGACTTCGCCTTCTCCAACGATTGATTATAGAGCCATAATACCAAATTTGGTCCCGGCTACCTCATCTTTTGTACCAGCTGTGAAACCTGCAACTGAGTTTCCTGTTCCAAAACCAGCTCCTAAGATTATAACGGAAAGCCCGAAGGTGACTTCAACTCCACCTTCGGCCAGCACGAAGGCTGTGCGAGCGAAGGCTGCTCCGCCCGCACAGCAGGGGAGGAAGTTGAAGACTTACTCCCCACTCGGGAGGAAGTCGAAGACTTTCTCCCCACCCAAACGGTCGGCGAAAGCCGCGCCGAAGCCGGCGGAGGCGGCATCGTCGACCAGGGTCAGGAATTCGGCTCCTGACCCGTCTATATTGTGCCCAACTCTAGGAATGGGTATTCCAAGATTCATACACCTAGATATCAAGGGAAAGGCTGTAGCCGCTTTTGAAAGTTCAGATATTTGAATATCGCGCTACATTGCTTCGAGAAGCATTTGGAAGGAATTTACCGATAGTTGGATGTCAAGTGACGTAGCGAGTAATAGCAGAGGTGGAGGCTATTTATTGATTAAATAGTTAACCATGGAGTAGAGACTTGAGACTGGGATCAGATTACTGGCACGGCCAAATGAAAGAGAATGCAATTAGTATCAAGTAAATCGGACCAGGGATTCAAAAGATATGAGGATTTCTAGATATCAGGTGATGACGCGTGACCCTGACAGTTTTGAATAAAAGCCAGCTGGAGCAGGCATGGTCAGCTCATTCTAACACAAGCACTTGGCGAGCAAGTTGCGTCTACGCTGAGCCAAGGCACATGGTTGCCGAATCTACGCAGAAGTTCTTTTCAAGTCGTGATAGTCACGAAAAGTGCTGCGCTACGAGTTGGACTTAGTAAGTTTCTGGTGAGGAGAATCACTGAGGTGATTGTTTTTCTACAGACATTGGTGGAAATATTTATATTTCTACAAGGACATATGCTAGACTTTGTCTAGAAAATAGTATTTTGTCACAGTCCAGTAGTAACTTAATACTTGGATGTTTAAATCCATTTCAAGTCAGTTTTCATTATTTGTAACTAGTTAACCACTTCGATCTGTCAGTACACTGAAGACTAGTCTATAACGGTGGCGTTCATTAGTCTACGCAAGGGAAACTGCAGGTTGCTTAGCGCATGGCAGATGGTGATATACAAACCATGCCCAGGGAACGATCTTCAGAACAGCCGTTAACTGCTTAGACTGTCAGTGTTTTTCTTGTACTGATGAGATTACAGTGAGTTATGTTACAACTGACATATTTCAGAAGAGATCACTTAGATCTGACCCTATTTAAACAAACTGTTATGGCTTTGATAGAAGCTCATATTAAAATGGAACAACAGTTAATTCAATCGTCGAAACATACTACCAATATGTCTGACTAGACGATTTGTGGGTATATGATGGCGGCCGATACAAGGATTGTACGTGCTTGTCCGATAGGGCATGTCTATGGATAAATCTGGTACAGACCAGTTTTACTACACTTCAAGACCATCAAGAAATGTAAGCCACATTTGAATTATATTATGCCTAGCTAATTGGAACAAACTATTTTTCTGCAGATGACCAACACATTTTTTTCGTCGTATTTAAATCTTGCAATGATTTACGCAAGACTTGTTAGAGTTATTCTGAGCATTTTCAGCACTCAGAACAGTTTAGGATCGATGACCGAGCATTTCGAAGATTTATTTGAATTTTTCATATTTTAAGGAAACCACGGAAAAACCCCCGATGTAACTGTAAAAGTTGAATTTATTTTTGTTGAGGAATGGATATTTTTTCCATATTCGAAGGTTCGAACATGTGGATTCTCACATAATGAGATGATAATTAAACACATTTAAAATAATATAAATAATAATAATAATAATAATCCACTAAGAATAATAATAATAATTTTCATAATTTTTCTAAATAATTCTTGGATATTATATTTTCTAATAATCATATGTATTGAGAAAGAGCCTATGAAGTAGTTTAATCATTTCTAATCTGGAACAGGAGATTTTCCGAAGGAGAGTGGTTAGCGCAAGCCCGCATTCAAGCAACATTTCAGTTCTGGTTGAACAGTTGATATTTGCAATGAGCAAAGTATATTTTTCAGATAACACGGAGAGGCATGAAAAGGGAAGCAAATGATATTTGTATCAAATAGGATATTTTTGTATTTATATAAAATCATGACGTAAAAACACTCGAAAGTGAAATGAAGCTTTTCATAAGTATGGTAAATTCACGGGTTGAACTGAATGGTAAAATAAAATAAACTTGTAAGTTTATTAATCTTCCAGTGTTGATAACAAGCAGAGGCTTGATTTATTGTATACATTTTGGGAAGAAAATTTATGTGTGGAGTAGTTGAATGCCATTCCCAGGTGCGCATGTTTAAGTCGCAGGAATGAAGGTTTTTTCGAGCATCAATCAAATAGCAGGTTCGATGGCTCAGGTTTATAGTAGGAGTATTGGAGCCACACATTTCGTCGTATGAATGACCCGAAGGTTATTTCTTGAAACCATCAGTTCTTATTTCAACCTTGTTTACGAATTCCATTTAGACTTTGATTTTGCTAGAACCCGGATTTGTCATGATAGTAGTTTATTCTTCTTCAGAGGAAGACCTTTGCCGTTGTTGTTATAATATTGTGTTCTTACACAAATAATAGAATGGGCCACTGCCAATGAAAAATAATTCTTTAACCACGAATAATTTGAAGGATATTTTCAATCCTAGTGCCATGAACTTAATGAATTCATTATGAAACTACAATTCTAATTTCTGCATTCTGTCGAAGAATTGCAAGTTGTGAAAGTTGCTAAAAATGGCCATGAATATAAATATTTTTATAATAATGATTCCAAGTGGATAATTGAATAGTTGAATGGTTCCATTTATTGATCAAGTTGATGATTCAGAAATCATATATTTTGTTAGGAACTTGAAGTTCATAATCGAGTCACTTCTCGAATGTTTAATGTCAGAAGAACAATTAATTGTTGTTGTGCTTCGCACAAGTTCTTCGATGCTATGCTCAATGGTCAAATACTTTTCAGATGTTATTAATATGTATAAATAATTTGTGTTGCTTCGATGATGATAATATTTTCGACGATATATTTTTGAAACTGGAAAAACAAGTGAAAGTTTAAAAATTCTATGAACATTTATTCTACGAGTGTTAATATCATGTAAATATTCAAACAGTGATCTACGATATTTCCAGTATAGACAATTAATTTTGAACTGGAATTAAATATTAATAATTTTGGAACACAGTCCACAGGACTATTAATCGGACTTGTGTTTCCAAAAAGATTGTCAAATGTGTTTGGAAAATTTCTGTATATTGTGTGTAAATAAGAGTGTGGATCGCCACACGTGGAGTGATGCTGCTTTGAGCATCCTTGCAGTCAGATTTTAACTTTAAAATAAACTGAGATAATTTTACCAGATGTGTTTCTCCCAATTAAATCTCCTTCTATCCTTATTGTTGCATTGAGCCAAAAATCAGTAAAGCATTTTTTTTAATTTGATGTCGTTTTTGCGATTTGCTTTAACCCATCTGGCGCTCCGGGATATTTTGACTCTCGTGCTGACTGATTATTGGTAAAATGCATATGTGGTCGTGCGGACTCCGGTCTAAACGGGCACATAAAATAAGATAGAGAGAGAAATGGCTTCGAACGTGGGTCCCGATTTAGACATGGTCAATCGCATGCCGATTTGAAATTGTGATAATTTTTATAGAAATATTTTGGGAGTTGAGAGATGTCTGGTTTGGATGAGTAAATTAGTAGGAAACCCAATTAGTGGGGAAATTAAAAATTTAACTTGGTTAATAATTAGAATGGGTTTGATTATTTTGATAATGGCTTAACCATTAGGGCGTCAAGTAAATTCAGTAGTAACAGTGTATGACTGGATATACACATTATTAGAATCCAGGTGGAGGATATTTGAGAACTTGCATATTTTTCTTGTGATATTGTGGTAAATGTAATTCGTAAAAGTAGAGAATTTTGTTTTTCCATCACGTCGACATTAGGACAAATCTCATTTTATTATAGTGTTCCAATTAGCTATTCATATTTCTTGTTCTAGTTATAAGCTTGTGTTTGCCACTGTTGTATACCCCTAAGTTTTCAATAATAATTGAAATTACGGAAGAAATGATGAGGATGATGAGGAGTTTGGAGGAGAGTTCAAAAGAGGCTGGACGGCGTGTAGCCGCGATTATGAAAGAAAATACAGAGGCTTTAGAAAAGAAACTTAAAGAAAATTCTGATTCTTTAGAAAGTAAACTTAAAGAAAATTCTGATTCTTTAGAAAATAAACTTAAAGAAAATTTGAATGATAAACTTAAAGAAAATTCTGATTCTTTAGAAAATAAACTTAAAGAAAATTCTGAGTCTTTAGAAAATAAACTTAAAGAAAGTTTAAATGATAAACTTAAAGAAAGTTCTGATTCTTTAAAAAGTAACTTGAAAGAAAATTTAAACAGTAAATTTAATTCAATGGAAAGTAAATTTAAAGAGAATTCTGAAATTTTGAAAATGACACTTGAAAGTAAAATGAACAAATTATGCGAAAAAACACATGAGCTCGAAACTTCATTAGCTACTAACGCAAGTTTAATGGACGATAAATTTCGCGATGCCGATCTTCGATCCCAAAGCTTAGCTGATAGGATAGAACATGGTCTTAGGAAAGTTGGTGAAGACATGGTCAACCTGGAAGTCAGAGTGAAGAAGGAGAGTAACGAGATGGGAATTCTAGTTGTTCAACGTTTAACGGAACAATTCAAAGAACTTGTCATGGGAGAAATAAGAGAAGGTGTGATTAGTGAATTGCAAACCGAAATCAAGACCACAGTTGTCAATGAAATTAAAGACACACTCAAGCTGGAGAACCAAGAGGGAATCAAGGAGATTAGGGAATCTTTGTCATCCCATATCGAAGTAATTGCCAAAGATATCCAAGCAACTCAGAAGGACATATCAGATATGACAGGGTCATTGAAAAGTCATGAGGCTGTTATGAATCAGATATCCACTGATGTCAAGGACAATTGTAAAGAAACTGAAGCAATTAAGAAGATGGCAGAAGAAAACCAAAAGGAACTTGAGGCTATGAAAAGTCAAATCAAGGATGAGAAACAGTCTGATCATCTGTTGAAAATGCCGAATGTAAGGGGAAAGGAACAGATACAGATAAATCTAGGAGGAGCTAGAGACACGGATAGTCAAAGACAGGATGAGGTCAGGACAGTATTTCAATCCAACCCCATAACTGTATTTAAGAATATAGAAGATAAGCCTTCTAAATTTTCAGGGCGAGATTCTGTGACACCCGTGGAATTTTTGAGAGAAGCAGGTGATTACCTGAAAGATTCTAAGATCCCTAAAGAAAGACAGATCCGAGTGATAGGGAAGTTTTTGGAAGGTCCTGCACTTCTTTGGTTCAGAGCATTCAGATCCACTCTAACCACTTTTGAGGAGTTTTCTCGTGGGCTATTGAAGAAGTTTTGGTCCCCGGAAACCCAACAGCAAGTCAGAGCAGAGTTATATTCGAAGAGATTCTCGACGTCACAACCTACTCGATACTCTACGTACTTTTCTGGACAGCTGTCTAAACTTCAACATTTAGATGCCGATGCCAGATAACGAGTTAATTACTGCATTGATACGTCAGTTTCCAGCAGACGTCCAGAGGACTTTGATCGCTGCTGATATCTATAATATGGAACAATTTGATGAAGTATTACAGAAGCTGGATCATACAAACGCTCAATTCTTCCATCAGAAGGGAGTAAAGAATAATAACGCTGTGTATGCTGTTATGGCTGATAGTTATTCTCAGACACCTCGAGAGATTAGAGAGGGGCGAGAAGAGAAAACGCCGAGGGAAGATCCAAATAAGAGAGGATGGAACCAATACAGTAACAGATACAGTTACAAACCATATGCGAGACCAGATGGTGGAAATCGATACAATACTCGATGGAGAAGACCACGAGATAGTCAAGGAAGGTACCAGGAAAGAAGATATTATGGTAGAAACAACTACAATAACAGAGGGAATGTAGATACTCGTCAGTCCAATGAAGAGTTTAACAAGGAGACGAGGAAAAATTTGGAAGCAAGACACCAAGATAACTTGCAGTTTTTGGAGCAGAGGCCCAATGAACCAGGTCCATCGGGAACACAACAATCCCGGGGGAATGGTAATGAAAAAAAAACTTCGAATTCACAGTAGAAGATAGAATTTTGAACACTTTCACTTCCAGAATTATTAAATGGCAAGCAGAGGATGATGACTTAATTCAACAGAATGACGAACGAAAAGAAATGGGTACCAGAATTAGAATGCCAATCATATCATGCGAAGTATTCGGTATGCCTGTCGATACTTTGATCGATACTGGGGCTATGCTTTGTCTGGTGAGTGAGAAGCTTTATATTCTGTGGAAGCTCAAGGAGAATTTAGAGGAGATTCCAGTATCAGGAATTAAGATCCAAGGAATAATACCCAATAAAATATCTCTGTGTAAAACACAATTATACTTATGTATTACGATTGGAGGACATGATTTCCGACATGTATTTGTTGTAATGAAGGACATGGCTTTTGACATGATATTGGGAGCAGATTTCATTCAGAAATATCAAGCAGTGATAGATATGAAGACAGAGACGATCAGATTCCAGAATACCGAAGAGATTAACTTCGAGGGAAAAGAAGAGGAAGACATCGAGGGAGATGCTCAATGGTCTCTGATTTTTCATGAAGCTGAAGGAAGAGAAGTCTACACTGAGAAGGAGTCCCCAGAGCTAGGGAAGATTTGGAAGAGTATCACGATATTTTTGATATTAAACCTGGTGAAATTGAAGATTTTGAATATTGTGGAAGTAAACAATAATGGAAGCTATGAAGTAGCCAATACACGAACTGGTAACATCGTGGGAACTTATAATGCGTCGAATTTGAAGATATATTATTCAAGGACCAGATGATTTAATGTGTAGATAGGAAAAATAAAAATTTTTCAATTTTTATTTTTTGCTAGGTGTGGGGTGGATGTGCCCAACTCTAGGAATGGGTATTCCAAGATTCAGACACCTAGATATCAAGGGAAAGGCTGTAGCCGCTTTTGAAAGTTCAGATATTTGAATATCGCGCTACATTGCTTCGAGAAGCATTTGGAAGGAATTTACCGATAGTTGGATGTCAAGTGACGTAGCGAGTAATAGCAGAGGTGGAGGCTATTTATTGATTAAATAGTTAACCATGGAGTAGAGACTTGAGACTGGGATCAGATTACTGGCACGGCCAAATGAAAGAGAATGCAATTAGTATCAAGTAAATCGGACCAGGGATTCAAGAGATATGAGGATTTCTAGATATCAGGTGATGACGCGTGACCCTGACAGTTTTGAATAAAAGCCAGCTGGAGCAGGCATGGTCAGCTCATTCTAACACAAGCACTTGGCGAGCAAGTTGCGTCTACGCTGAGCCAAGGCACATGGTTGCCGAATCTACGCAGAAGTTCTTTTCAAGTCGTGATAGTCACGAAAAGTGCTGCGCTACGAGTTGGACTTAGTAAGTTTCTGGTGAGGAGAATCACTGAGGTGATTGTTTTTCTACAGACATTGGTGGAAATATTTATATTTCTACAAGGACATATGCTAGACTTTGTCTAGAAAATAGTATTTTGTCACAGTCCAGTAGTAACTTAATACTTGGATGTTTAAATCCATTTCAAGTCAGTTTTCATTATTTGTAACTAGTTAACCACTTCGATCTGTCAGTACACTGAAGACTAGTCTATAACGGTGGCGTTCATTAGTCTACGCAAGGGAAACTGCAGGTTGCTTAGCGCATGGCAGATGGTGATATACAAACCATGCCCAGGGAACGATCTTCAGAACAGCCGTTAACTGCTTAGACTGTCAGTGTTTTTCTTGTACTGATGAGATTCCAGTGAGTTATGTTACAACTGACATATTTCAGAAGAGATCACTTAGATCTGACCCTATTTAAACAAACTGTTATGGCTTTGATGGAAGCTCATATTAAAATGGAACAAAAGTTAATTCAAACGTCGAAAGATACTACCACTATGTCTGACTAGACGATTTGTGGGTATATGATGGCGGCCGATACAAGGATTGTACGTGCTTGTCCGATAGGGCATGTCTATGGATAAATCTGGTACAGACCAGATTTACTACACTTCAAGACCATCAAGAAATGTAAGCCACATTTGAATTATATTATGCCTAGCTAATTGGAACAAACTATTTTTCTGCAGATGACCAACACATTTTTTCGTCGTATTTAAATCTTGCAATGATTTACGCAAGACTTGTTAGAGTTATTCTGAGCATTTTCAGCACTAAGAACAGTTTAGGATCGATGACCGAGCATTTCGAAGATTTATTTGAATTTTTCATATTTTAAGGAAACCACGGAAAAACCCCCGATGTAACTGTAAAAGTTGAATTTATTTTTGTTGAGGAATGGATATTTTTTCCATATTCGAAGGTTCGAACATGTGGATTCTCACATAATGAGATGATAATTAAACACATTTAAAATAATATAAATAATAATAATAATAATCCACTAAGAATAATAATAATAATTTTCATAATTTTTCTAAATAATTCTTGGATATTATATTTTCTAATAATCATATGTATTGAGAAAGAGCCTATGAAGTAGTTTAATCATTTCTAATCTGGAACAGGAGATTTTCCGAAGGAGAGTGGTTAGCGCAAGCCCGCATTCAACCAACATTTCAGTTCTGGTTGAACAGTTGATATTTGCAATGAGCAAAGTATATTTTTCAGATAACACGGAGAGGCATGAAACGGGAAGCAAATGATATTTGTATCAAATAGGATATTTTTGTATTTATATAAAATCATGACGTAAATACACTCGAAAGTGAAATGAAGCTTTTCATAAGTATGGTAAATTCACGGGTTGAACTGAATGGTAAAATAAAATAAACTTGTAAGTTTATTAATCTTCCAGTGTTGATAACAAGCAGAGGCTTGATTTATTGTATACATTTTGGGAAGAAAATTTATGTGTGGAGTAGTTGAATGCCATTCCCAGGTGCGCATGTTTAAGTCGCAGGAATGAAGGTTTTTTCGAGCATCAATCAAATAGCAGGTTCGATGGCTCAGGTTTATAGTAGGAGTATTGGAGCCACACATTTCGTCGTATGAATGACCCGAAGGTTATTTCTTGAAACCATCAGTTCTTATTTCAACCTTGTTTACGAATTCCATTTAGACTTTGATTTTGCTAGAACCCGGATTTGTCATGATATTAGTTTATTCTTCTTCAGAGGAAGACCTTTGCCGTTGTTGTTATAATATTGTGTTCTTACACAAATAATAGAATGGGCCACTGCCAATTAAAAATAATTCTTTAACCACGAATAATTTGAAGGATATTTTCAATCCTAGTGCCATGAACTAAATGAATTCATTATGAAACTACAATTCTAATTTCTGCATTCTGTCGAAGAATTGCAAGTTGTGAAAGTTGCTAAAAATGGCCATGAATATAAATATTTTTATAATAATGATTCCAAGTGGATAATTGAATAGTTGAATGGTTCAACCATTTATTGATCAAGTTGATGATTCAGAAATCATATATTTTGTTAGGAACTTGAAGTTCATAATCGAGTCACTTCTCGAATGTTTAATGTCAGAAGAACAATTAATTGTTGTTGTGCTTCGCACAAGTTCTTCGATGCTATGCTCAATGGTCAAATACTTTTCAGATGTTATTAATATGTATAAATAATTTGTGTTGCTTCGATGATGATAATATTTTCGACGATATATTTTTGAAACTGGAAAAACAAGTGAAAGTTTAAAAATTCTATGAACATTTATTCTACGAGTGTTAATATCATGTAAATATTCAAACAGTGATCTACGATATTTCCAGTATAGACAATTAATTTTGAACTGGAATTAAATATTAATAATTTTGGAACACAGTCCACAGGACTATTAATCGGACTTGTGTTTCCAAAAAGATTGTCAAATGTGTTTGGAAAATTTCTGTATATTGTGTGTAAATAAGAGTGTGGATCGCCACACGTGGAGTGATGCTGCTTTGAGCATCCTTGCAGTCAGATTTTAACTTTAAAATAAACTGAGATAATTTTACCAGATGTGTTTCTCCCAATTAAATCTCCTTCTATCCTTATTGTTGCATTGAGCCAAAAATCAGAAAAGCATTTTTTTAAATTTGATGTCGTTTTTGCGATTTGCTTTAACCCATCTGGCGCTCCGGGATATTTTGACTCTCGTGCTGACTGATTATTGGTAAAATGCATATGTGGTCGTGCGGACTCCGGTCTAAACGGGCACAATATATCTTAAAGAGCCGGGGGCGGGTGAGAAGGGACCCCGCACTACGCATTGCCTTTCTCCAAGAAAGGGGAAGCCATCCGCGCCCACACCTGCGGATGCTTCTGCGCCTGAGGACGTTTCGGTCCCCAGATCTACGCGCTCCCCACGGAGTTCCCCCCGCCGCCGAACTGCGTCTAGGAAATCTTCCACCGAGTCGAGTCACTCCATGACCTCGCCTGAGGACATGGAGATTATAGTCGACGTAGTGGATGATGATCCTCCAGAGCCTAAGTTGTAGCTTGCTGCTCCAACTTATTCCCTAAGTCCACACAATGGCACTGTTACAGTGGAATTGTAATAGTTATGACAGGCATTTGACAGAGCTCCGTCAGCTTATTGCCCAATACGCAGCGAGTATAGTCTGCCTACAGGTAACGAACCTCAGACCTGATCACGAGACTGTTCTGAGAGGTTTCCGACTATACTCTAAAGAGCGACAAGACGCCGCCCGGGCTTCCGGGGGCGTTTGTACCTTCGTTCGCTCTGACTGCTATAGTGAGGAGTTTCCACTCGACACTCCTCTGGAAGCTATTGCAGTTCGCGTGTCCTTGCCTGCTATGACAACTGTATGTAACGTGTACCTTCCACCGAACCAGCCCCTTGATATTAATGACGTCTTTGATCTTGTTGATCAACTTCCAGTCCCTTTCCTACTCGTGGGTGATTTCAACTCTCATCACCCCCACTGGGGATCACCATCTTCCTGCCCCAGAGGAAGGGACGTGGAGGGTTTAATTCAAGGGATGGATTTATGTCTATTAAATACAGGGGAAGCTACACATTTTAGCTTAGCGCACGGCACGTACTCACACATTGACTTGAGTGTGTGTAGCCGTGCGCTGGTCCCCCTATTTGGTTGGTATGTACACGACGACCTCTGTGACAGTGACCATTTCCCGATCGTTCTTACACTTCTGAACCAGACGCCCGTGGAGTTCCCCAGTCGTTGGGTGCTTAAGCGGGCAAATTGGCCCTCGTTTCAAGAACGAGCTGTGTTCGTTGATCTTGGTTGCAGGAGCGTCGATGACGAGGTACAGCACATCACCGATGTGCTTCTTGCTGCCGCCGAAGAGTCCATTCCATCCTCTTCTGGGACTCCTCGTCGCAAACTCGTCCCTTGGTGGACAGAGGATATTGCAGCGGCAATAAGAGACCGTCGTCGAGCTCATAAGCACTACCGTCGGCGTCCAACCATGGCCAATTTGGTGGCGTTTAAGAAATTTCGTGCCAAGGCACGGATTCTTATTCGCCAGAGTAAGAAACAATCCTGGGAACGGTATGTGTCTTCTATTACGGCACATACCCCCTCCTCTCAAGTGTGGACTAAACTAAGACGCATTTCGGGAATTCAGACATCTTCTACTGTACCGGGAATTTCCATTGATAATGAATTGGTTACAGATCCTTATCGCGTTGCAAACCATCTCGCCTCGTATTTTGCGGATATATCCGGTTCCGATAACTATGACCCTGCCTTCGTGGCCCTGAAGCGCGAAGCGGAACGGTTCCATCTTAGTTTTGCTTCCTGCGCTTCGGAGGAGTACAACGTGCCCTTTACGGAGTGGGAACTCCGCGGAGCGCTGGCGCTCTGCAGGGACACGTCTCCTGGCCCGGAAAATATTCACAACCAGATGCTTAAACACCTTAACGATGAGAGCATTCGTTATTTGCTCAGGGTGTTTAATCGTATCTGGTTGGAAGGTGTGTTTCCAGCGCAATGGCAGGAAGGTATCATTATACCTATCCTGAAGCCCGATAAGGATCCCAAATTGACAGGGAGTTACAGACCTATTTGTCTCACTAACGGTCTGTGCAAGCTCTTTGAGAGGATGGTCAATCGGCGCTTGGTGTGGGTCCTGGAGAAACGGGGACTCCTGTCTGAATACCAGTGTGGTTTCAGGGCGTCTCGGTGTACCAACGACCATCTGGTACGCCTGGAGACCGCCATACAGGACGCTTTTCTCCATAGACAGCACCTAGTCGCTGTTTTCTTTGATCTCGAGAAGGCCTATGACACCACTTGGCGTTACGGCATCCTCTCTACCCTGCATCAATGGAAATTCCGAGGTAACTTGCCGGTTTTTATTGCGAATTTTCTGTCTCTTCGCCTGTTCCGTGTCCGAATAGGGGGGACATATTCGCAATATCATATACAGGAAAACGGAGTCCCACAGGGATCGGTGCTTAGCGTAACATTATTTGCGATTGCCATAAACGGTATAGTCGCTGCTGCTGGTCCAGCAGTGGTACCGTCGCTATATGTAGACGACTTCGCTCTACATTATAGTGCGCAAAATATGGCGGTCGCTGAACGACAGCTACAACAAGCTATTCGGAGAGTGGAACGCTGGACAGTCGAGCATGGCTTTCGATTCTCTACCGCTAAGTCCTCGGTTGTCCATTTCTGCCGAAAACGCACTCTCCATCCAGATCCTGAGCTTTATCTGGGCGCTGTAGCTTTGCCGGTCGTTGCTGCGTACCGGTTCCTTGGGCTCCTTTTCGATCAGAAATTGACGTGGGAGCCACACGTGCGGTGTTTGAAAACTACCTGTGCTAAGAAACTCAACATGTTGCGGTTTCTTAGCGGCACATCATGGGGGGCGGACCGCGCGGTGCTCCTACGATTTTATAAGGCTCTGATTTTATCTCGATTGGATTATGGCAGTGTAGCATATGGTTCGGCCCGTAAGTCAGTGCTTGCTAAACTGGACAGTGTCCACCACGGCGGTGTGAGGCTGGCGACGGGTGCCTTTCGGACGAGCCCAGTCGTCAGCTTGCTCGCCGAGGCTGGCGTACCTCCTTTACACCTGCGGCGCCAACAAGTACTGCTGACCTATGCTGCAACTATTCGACAGATGACACTTCATCCAAGCTATCCATGTTTGTTTTCCAATCCGAATCGCCGGCTGTATGATGCGCTCGCCCGAGCCACTCGGCCGGCGGGGATTCGCTTGGATGACTTATACCGTCAGTTCCGATTTCCTTCTGTCTCCTGTATCGTCCGAGTACCTAGCAAGGCCCCTCCGTGGATGGTCGCTCGCCCTGATATCATCCTGGATCTGCATACCGGCCCAAGTCGGACACTGACTCCTCTGTCCATCGGAGGCTGTTCCAGTCCGTTGTGAGCCGGTATCCGGGATCAGGGCTTCTATTCACGGACGGTTCGAGGGTAAACGAGAAAGTAGGCTGTGCATTTGTGGTTGAAGATCGTCGGTTTCTCTTTTCACTTCCCGATGCCTGTGGCGTGTACACAGCGGAGCTCTATGCCATCTTAGAGGCTCTGCGGTACACGTTATCAGACGATCACCAGCACTTTCTTGTGTGTACTGACTCTCTGAGTGCGCTGCAAGCGATCGATGTGTGTTTCCCGAAGCATCCGTTGGTCCAGCGTGTGCACCACCTGCTCGTCAGTTCGCGTTCCGCTGGGGCCGGGGTGTCCTTTGTGTGGCTTCCTAGCCACATGGGTATTGCGGGAAACGAGCTTGCTGATCAGGCGGCGAGAGGCAGTCGCACTGCCCTCGCTATCATATAAGGTGCCTGCTAGTGATGTGCGCTCTCAGTTGCGGCATTCGATCCTGTCGCATTGGGAGGAAGCATGGCGTGCCACGCCTCCACCCAACAAACTGAGAGGCATCAAGGAGACAACGAAGGTGTGGAAATCTTCCTTCCGATCTCTCCGGAAGGAAGCTGTGGTACTCTGTCGACTCCGGATCGGCCATGGGATTGCTACGCACTCCCACTTGCTGAAACGAGAAGATCCCCCTGCGTGTACTTGCGGCGCCCACCTAACCGTGGCACACCTTCTCTTGGAGTGTGTGGATCTGGCCGATCTGCGCAGGACTCTTAAACTGCCTAATACCCTCTCCCTTATTCTCCGTGATGACGGGCCTTCAGCTGACCTCGTCATCCGGTTCATGAGGGAGAGTGGTTACATTTTTAAGTTTTAATGTGTAGTTACGACTTTTAATTGTGGTTAAATCTGTTTTATGTTTTTTATTGTGTTATGTATTGTATTGTTCACTATGCCTTATTTGTTTTATCCTTTTTTACCATCCGCCTTTTATTCTTTTTATTCAAATAAGGCATAATTTTTTGGGGCTCCCTGTCTGTTTTGTAAACACCATTTTCGCTTCATCCATGGCAGTGAGTTGTTTTTATCTACATCCTTTCATTTCACGTCATTTCATTTCATTAGGGGCCGATAACCTCGATGTTAGGCCCCTTAAAACAACAATTATCATCATCATCATCATGTATTGACCCCCCAGGGGCTCACATCTAGTGAGAAGTGGGTTGGCGACCACGGGGCCCCAGCTGTGTCCGGCATTGCTTCCACTTACTTGTGCTGGACTCCTCTCTGTCTTCTTTCCTGTCGACCTCACTTGGTCAACTCTTGTTCTCTTCTGCCCCCACGGTATTAGGGTATCCGAGGCCTAGGGAGTCTTTTCCTTTCCCGCCTTAATTGGCCCTTGTCTCATCTTTTCTGATACCCTCCTTCTGTGAGGGGTCAGCCTTCTTTTTCTCTTCCTTTTACCTCCTGCCTTGTGCTCTAGGCCCTTAAGGAGGCAGGGTGTATGTAGCCCCACCACTTCTGGTGCACCCTAGATAATGCTACACCCTCAGGGGCTCACGGCTGGTGAGTTCGGGAGTTGGCGACCCCGAGGGATTCCTGAGCTGGGTCCGTTTTCCCCTTTTGTCCCTTACCTTTGGGTCGGACCCTTTCCTCTTTCACTTTCCTATATGCCTTTCATGGCTCTCCTTCCTTCCAAGTCCCTCAATCCGCCTTCTCCGAGGGTTGAGGGCATTTCTTCTCCTTCTGTCCTTTTATTTGCCTTATTCTCCTTTAGTTTTGCATTTCTTCTTCTAGTATGTAGGTTAGTAGTTAGTTTTAGTTTTAAGTTCGCTTTTCATTTTCATCTTCACGATCACCCAAACCATCAGGGGCCGATAACCTAGATGTTAGGCCCCTTAAAACAACAATTATCATCATCATCATCATCATGTATTGAGAAATACTTATCAAATGAAGGTGCTAATTGTTCTGACAACACACACGAAGTAAGTGTATCGTTACAGCCAGTTCCAATGCGAAGAATGTCTACTGAAAGAACATTATGACTGTGTTCTTATTAAAGCAAGTATCCACCTTTCATGCGAACACTATATGGCTGGCCTATAAAGAACAGCTATCTATCAAGACAAGCTGCGTTTTCATTTCGATTGCCATTTCCTAACCAGAACTAAAATTGGAGTCCTTTCCGTCACTAAGGCAACTCTCCTCGATACAATGATAGTACACTACTCAAGACAAACTTTCACTCACGGTGCACGTGACGTTTCGCCGCCGGTCACCGGTATATCTCAAAACATGTGTGTTCGTGCGTTGCTTAAACCAATCTACTCTACTCGTTGTTGACGTCAGAACGCGACTGCCAGATCACCTACCGTCGCGCCACGAGCGCTCAAAACTGGAACTGATAAGATGCAAATATCTTATTTCCGGGTTCCTAAGAGTACAATTATATGAAAGAAGTTAATAATTCAACACCTGCTATAATTACAGACATGTTAAACTATGCCCGAACGTATAAAAGACTTGAATTCCCTACCACAAAAGCATAGTCTATCTCTTGTTGCTAATCGATAAAATAATCAATACTTCTAACCAATCAGCTGTGACGACAGTACAAGCAACGCATGCGCCCCGCTTCTCTCGTCGAGATCGCTATCCAAAGTCAACTTGTGGGTCGCGAAACATATGATCCTGTCTCGCCATTTTTGTTCACAGGAAAAAAAAACAGATTACCTTCCCATAAAGGCATTCCAGTCATGAGAATGAAGGTACAGTACGCAGCTTTAGATGGTTTAATTTGTTCAGTGGAATATCGGCGCATAAAAATGCTGCACACAGTTTCTCACAAAACGGAGAAAATGTTGAAGATTCACCCAGTAGTGTCTGGTGTAAGCCACGGTTTCTTTTATCTTCAAGTCGCTGCACACCACGTTTATGTTTTTCTCGCGACACATGTTGCTCAACTGTAAACTTCTTTTCTGTTGAAACGCGCACATCACACATTTTGCAAAATAAAATTTTCCCATCAGTGGAAAAAATATTTTCTCCATATTGTGTAACAAATTGTTTTAATTTAACTATTGCACTTCCTTTAACTTTGGGCATCTTACAGTACTTGTCAACAAAGAACTCGCTCGACTCTCAGCGCGTGGGCGACTGACGTTCTTCTTATCTAGCTGAAGATAAGGAGCAATGCTCTGCTTGGACGAGTCCATTATGTGTCTTACATTTAGGGGAAGCAGGTACTGCTTATAGTATGTTTTCTTGGAAGTATAATCGAGTTAAAAATACTCTTTCCTTTTAAACTAGTGGCAGCAGGTTATGTTGCAAGTCTACTTTCTTTCTTGAGCAAGTTATTTGCCCAAGTTGAACATAATATACAAATATTGTAAACATAAATAATATTAATTAAATACCGAAATATAACGAAATATAACACTTACCATAAAACAATTAAAAAGGCAAAAGAATATACCTAAAAATGCTCCAAAAATGACCTATCTCTTGTAAACGGCAAAAATGCAACAAAAAAAACGCCCTAGCAAATTGCCCTTATTTAATCAGTCAATTCATGAAACTCATGCATATATACTCGAGCTATGTTTCGGCCTTCATACAAAAAAGATGCAAAATCATCAAATGCCTGGCCCTAGTGATAATTGATCTTAAAATTCAGTTTGTACAAACATCTGATACTAGCCTATTCACAACTCTGTAAGCACATAGTCAAATAACGTATGCGAAAATTCATCTTAAAATTAAGTTTGTACAAACGTTCAGCACATGGAAAACTCTTATTTATGGATTGCCACTCTGGCGTTAAGTTGAATCACTGGAACTGGCAACGTGGTTTTCTTGGATTAATAGGCATACTTGCCCAGTAATGTCATCTAACTGAACTCGTCATCCGGTTCATGAGGGAGAGTGGTTACTTTTTTAAGTTTTAATGTGTAGTTACGACTTTTAATTGTGGTTAAATCTGTTTTATGTTTTTTATTGTGTTATGTATTGTATTGTTCACTATGCCTTATTTGTTTTATCCTTTTTTACCATCCGCCTTTTATTCTTTTTATTCAAATAAGGCATAATTTTTGTGGCTCACTGTCTGTTTTATAAACACCATTTTCGCTTCATCCATGGCAGTGAGTTGTTTTTATCTACATCCTTTCATTTCACGCCATTTCATTTCATTAGGGGCCGATAACCTCGATGTTAGGCCCCTTAAAACAACAATTATCATCATCATCATCATCTAACTGAAGCCTACAAAGAGAATGCGTCGCCTGATTGATTGCTCTCTTTATGGGAAAAGCAATCCCAGACAACGTTGTTTGGCTTCCGTTATCTCGCTTACCGTTGACAGGGGGTTATGTTGGCCAGTCGCCTAGCACAAGGTAATACTTGTCTCTTATAAAAGAATGATACAACAATGGCGGACGAGATGAAAGCGCGGATTGAGAATGCTCTCAAAACGATAGTTAATATAGCAGAACCGAGTCGCCACCTTAAGAATGAGAAGAAGGAAGACATACTAAAACCGGTAAGCGAACTGAGAAACTGCTTTGATGTAATAACTAAAGTAGTGAATGACAAGAACAACGAAAAGACCGATCCTGGAAGCGAGGTTATGGAATACCAAAGAGATGAAATATCAGAGGGAGAAGACAGCTCGACCACGGGACAACTAGCGCTATCTGATGGGCACAACCCAGAACCTGAAAGCAGCAGTAGCAAGCAACTACACCCATCTGACGGCGGAATACAAAGTTCATACTCATCCGAATCGATAACCCCACTCACACAGCAAAACAAAACCGTGAACAATGAAAATAAGGATCTGGCGGATATAAAAGAAAAACGTGAGATATATGATGGACTTCGTAACGAACAAAATAAATATAATTATAGAAGAGAAAATAAATCAGACACTGAACAGAAACGCAATGCCTACACGCAGAGGAAATGAAGAGATCCATAACAATCCAGATGGAACGGATAATAATCATAACTGTAGAAGAGAATCAGAATGGACAAATGTAACAAATAAAAGAAATAAACAATCCATCAGGGGAACAAGGATACAAGAGGACGATCTACAAGCTGCAGACAAAATGGCATGGCTTTACCTAGGCAATTTGAAAGGAAATGCCACAGAAGAGATGGTTAAAAGGTACCTAGAGAGAAATGGAATCAACGACAACGTCTATTGTGAAGAACTTCACACACGAGGTAACAGCAAGGCCTTCAAAATAGGTTTTCCTTTCCAATTCCTTGAAAATACAGAACGACCGGAATACTGGCCAAACAGAACAGAACAGTCGTAAGACGGTTTCGTTTTCGGAGGTCACACCGTGATGAAGGAGAAGAACTACAATAAATATACACATGTGCTCCTATGGAACATCGAAGGCATAAAGAATGCCCTACCTCTTTTCCCAACAGATACACTAAGCAGTTATAGCGTCATCATACTGACTGAAACATTTTTAACAGAGCATTTCAACATCCAAGGATACTACGGGACTCATTCATTTTATTTAGGAACAATAAAAGAAATAATAAAAAAAGAAAACACAATTATAGTAAAAACCACCCTACTATCAATCATAGGCATGTATGCTCAACCGCAAATGTCAATAGAGGACATAATCGAAAGAATAACAGAGGTCTTATCGCAAACAAAATTGGATGATAGAGTAATCTTCGCAGGGGACATAAACGCAAGAATAGACAAACCAACCATTAAAACGGAACTGATTAAGGAGACACTGGAAGAAGCAGGCTATGTCCTTATTAATATCCCCAATATGAAGACATACATTGCCCCGAATGGAACCAGCGCCATAGATCTAGTCTTCTACAGAGGAACAGACATTAAAAAACTCAGTCAAAAAGCACTATGGACTTCAGCCATGGCCCCAATTAGGAAACATCTACCAATCTCGACTACCTTTGAAATCTTCTGCCAAGACCAACTACCCATACCGCCAAAGAATAAAATATCCAGGAAACTAGATATAGAGAAACTAGGGCATATCAGCGAAGAAATAGATAAAGCAAAACAATTAATTCAACGGCATGAATTAACTGAAGCAGTGGAAATATGTACAAGAACCCTTCAATCATGTCAAACTCAAACGAAAGTAAGGATATCACAACCATGGTTCAATAAAGACTGTTATAATGAACGGAAAAAGACCCTGCTAGCACTACATCGAGCGAAGGACACATCGGAACCGAATCACCTGGTACAATACGCCGAACAAGGAAGGAAATATAAATCCCTAATCAAAAAGGGGAGAACGGATTATATTGAAGAAGATGCCAAGAGACGCGCTGCAAACGCTCAAAATGACCCATTCCTAATGCTTAGGAAACCAAAATCACCAGTAACGAGCAATATCTCCATGGAAACATGGGAAAACCATTTCAGAAGCATTCTCAATCATCAATACCAGTCAACAGGGTTTGAATCAACTCCAGTAACAATGACAGTATATTACACCCCCATAACAAGACAGGAAATTATTGATACAATAACAACAGCAAAAAATGGAAAAGCCCCCGGTCCTGACAGCATCTGCAATGAACACCTAAAAGACTCTCTGCCTGTCATGCTAGACTACTGGGTAGAACTATTCAACACATGCATACTCACTGGGGAAATCCCAGAGCAATGGAGGTCGTCAACAATCAAAGTGATGTTCAAGAAAGGAGAAACTGATGACCCTGATTCATACCGAGGTATAGCTCTCGAAAATACATCCTTCAAAGTATTCATGAAAATTTTAACAAACAGGCTTACAGAAGAAATAGATTTCCAGATACCGGAGAGTCAATTCGGCTTCCGAAAGGGAAGAAGCACATTACATGCCGTGAAATATCTAATTGAACAAGCCCAGGATACAATGAGGCAGTCAGGAAAGAAATACTTTGTGGTCTTCGTAGACTACCGTAAGGCTTTTGACCTCATTGACAGAGCGACGCTCGTCCGGAAACTCAATCACCTACTAGGGGCTACACATCCGTTAGTAATCATAATCTCGAATATCATCAGATATAACTATGTCCAAATATCAGATAGCATAGCCCTATCCAAAAGCATAACCCAAACAAACGGAATCCTACAAGGAGATCCAATCAGCCCAATATTATTCAACATCATGACAGCAGATATCACAGAAGTAATCATAGATACATCAGCATCACTTATACTTTATGCGGACGACATGGCAATAGGTTCAGAAAACATAGAAGAGCTCCAAGAGGTCCTCAACAGGCTCACATCATGGACAGAAAGAAATGGCCTACAAATTAACCACAGCAAAACCAAACAGATGACCTTCAGGAAAGGAGGAAGGCATTCACTTAAAAACACAATGACTCTTCACAACAAACCACTAGAAGTAGTGCCGAAATTCAAGTACCTCGGAGTCACCCTCCAAACTACTCTAACATCCTACAATATCCACGTTAAAGAAAGAGCGGCCGCAGCAATAAAAGCCATCTACCACATCGAACAACCTCAACAAATATCATTGGGTACAGCAATGCTACTGTTCAGAACAGCCATATCACCAATAGCAACCTATGGGATTAGCATTACCTGGGAAAAACTCACACTCAGCGACCTGATGATAATAGAAAAAGTCAAGGCCCGATATCTTAAGAGGATTTTAGGCATAGGAAAGTCTGCCCCTTCAAGGTTGACATATGTATTAACTAAGGAGGACTACTTCATCGACGACATCAAAATACAGTTTTACCTACCAAACACCAAAACCTATGAGAATGCACGCCGAACCTTAAATGAGAAACGCAATGCCATTTGGTCCGACTTTTACTCCACAGATGCCATAATGACAGAAGAGTGGAAACAAGCTAATTAGGAGCTACGACACGTAATAACACGTTACGCCACCCATGGATTTCACTATAGATTTTGCAAAACCAAGAATTTCCACCAACCGAATGAAGACTATGTGTGTGACCTGTGCAACGACCATTGTGATAAATACCACGCACAAAACTGCAAAATGAGGACAACCTCAATAATAAGACTGGCATTAGCATAATTGATCATTTATGTACAAATATGTATTTGCACATTGTGCGCTTTTCTTCTTTATAAAAGAATAAGGAGTCTTTACTACACATTGACTTGCCACAAGAACATTGTCGGAACGTCCAACAACAAATACTCTATTAGAGGCTATTGGCCCAGAAATATCTGTCTGACATGCACATTCTTCCACAAGTCTTCTTCTATAACGCAACTCTTTCTCGGATTTCTTCTTGACTTCAGCGAGGCTGTATTTGATTAGATCCGGAACATTTAAAAGATACAGTTATCATCAGAATGTTATTATTTTCAGTAGTGGTCTAAGGTGGGGTCTGAATCACCCTGACAGCAGTTTTTAAATTTGCCGATATTTCCCGTGCTATTTATCGGATTCAAAGTATCACCCGAGTATCACCCTTCCCCATAGTACTAGAATATCTGCTCGGGAGGCAAAGAGCACTTAGCGAAAGCTTGCCGGTAACATCAATTCATGCTGCGCTCTCCGTTAGCCTTGCGCTAGCCCCCGCTCAAGTTAGGTACTTCATAGGCTCTGCACGGCAAAACTGTTATTATTTTGATTTAAATGTAATGTAATTCTTGTACCGCGTGAACGAGGTGTGTGATAATTTGATTTGGCGAGGACATGAACTACGGACTAGGTGATAAATGAAGCTGCTATTAAAAATAATGTAATTGTAGAACTTGGGGAAAAGATGATATTTTGTTCCTGTTTAAATGAACAGGCTATTTGGTTTATCTCCACCAATGGTATCCTTACCTTGACGCGGTGGTGGAGCTTGCGTGGTCAAATGATCCTGAGAGCTATGCCGGCGGTAGCTTAGCTACTGGTAGGGTCTCCCAAGCCGGACAGGTCGAAGGTGATGATCCAGACTAAACGGGATACTCTGGCCCTCCAGGTTGGGGTTTGGACGTGGGGATAATAATGGGTGACTTTAACGCAACGATTGGGAAGGATCTATTGATGAGATGTGCAGGGGAACATACACTACATGATGTTAGTAACCAGAATGGCACACTACTTGGGCATTTTGCCATCAGAACAATATGGTGATCAAAAACACATGTTTCCCACATAAACGAATACATCTAGGTACTTGGAAGGCTCCTGATTCTACAACCGTGAATCAAATATACCATGTGTTAATCAATGCAAGATACTCTTCGTCAATTATAGATGTGCGGAGTTGTAGAGGACCAAATTGTGATAGGGAGTCTCTTCCTTTCCCGCCTTAATTGGCCCTTGTCTCATCTTTTCTGATACCCTCCTTCTGCGAGGGGTCAGCCTTCTTTTTCTCTTCCTTTTACCTCCTGCCTTGTGCTCTAGGCCCTTAAGGAGGCCGGGTGTATGTAGCCCCACAACTTCTGGTGCACCCTAGATAATGCTACACCCTCAGGGGCTCACGGCTGGTGAGTTCGGGAGTTGGCGACCCCGAGGGATTCCTGAGCTGGGTCCGTTTTCCCCTTTTGTCCCTTACCTTTGGGGCGGACCCTCTCCTCTTTCACTTTCCTATATGCATTTCATGGCTCTCCTTCCTTCCAAGTCCCTCAATCCGCCTTCTCCGAGGGTTGAGGGCATTTCTTTTCCTTCTGTCCCTTTATTTGCCTTATTCTCCTTTAGTTTTCCATTTCTTCTTCTAGTATGTAGGTTGGTAGTTAGTTTTAGTTTTAAGTTCGCTTTTCATTTTCATCTTCACGATCACCCAAACCATCAGGGGCCGATAACCTAGATGTTAGGCCCCTTAAAACAACAATTATCATCATCATCATCATTAACCAAATTGTGATTCAGATCACTATCTAGTCAAAGCAGTACTTAGAGAAAAGCTGGCTAAAACGAAAACAGAATCTGAAAACTGGAAGAACAGTATAAACGTTGAAAGACTAGGAGATGAAAGAATTAAGGAGGAATATCAGAGAGAAATACATAAGAAATTAGAAGAAGAAAAAGAGAGAGATGATCTCAATGAAGAGTGTAAGAAAATAGAGGAAGTAGTTAAACTGGCTGCAGAAGAAATAATCGGAAAGAGGCAGCAAACCCGGAATGAATGGTTTGATCAAGAGTGTAGGGAAGCAATATAAGAGAAGAATAGAGCAAGAGAAAAGATGATCTTGAGAGAAACAAGAAGCAACTGTGAACATTATAGGCAACTGAGGTTGAATGCCAACAAAGTATGTAGAAGAAAGAAAAAGGAACACAAAAAGAAACAATTTATAGAAATAGAAGAATTAAACCAGGGAAGTGAAGTAAGAAAATTCTATGCGGCAATTGGTAAAATGGGGAAAGGTTTCCAACCTAGGGAAAGAAGATGCAAGGATAGACAAGGGATGATACTGAATGATGAGAACAAAGTGTTAGATGGATGGTCTGAACACTTTAAGGAACTTCTAAGTGAAAGTGTAGAGCCAGAAATTGAACAACATATGCAACAAAACGAGAGACAAGAAGTAATTAGATCAGAATCAGAGAATGAGAATGCAAGTATTACGAGTCCTACAGAATCAGAGAATGAGAATGCAAGTATTATGAGTCCTTCAAGATTTGAAGTGGCAAATGTATTGAAGAAAATGAAAAACAACAAATCACCAGGGGAAGACAGTATAGTAGCAGAAATGATAAAATATGGAGGAGCGGCATTGGAAGATAGAATACATAAACTATTGGAAAGAATATGGGAAGAAGAGAACATGCCAGATGGATGGAGGGGAGGAATAATATGTCCTATATTTAAGAAAGGAGATAAACTAGCATGTGAAAATTACAGAGGAATTACTCTATTGAATGTTGTTTACAAGATCCTATCAGGTAACCTGAAAGAAAGAATGAAGATATTTTCAGATGAAATTCTCAGTGAATATCAGTGTGGTTTTAGACCCAACCGGAGTACAACGGATCAAATCTTTGTAATTAGGCAGCTGATGGAAAAGTTTTATGAACATGATATTGACCTTCACATGCTCTTTATAGATTTTAAACAAGATTTCGATAGTGTATGTAGAGAAAGACTATATGAATTACTAGGAGAAATGAGGATACCTGGAAAGATAATCCGTCTGATAAGGATGACACTAGATAACACATGGGCACGAGTGAAAAATGGAAATAAGCTGAGTAAACCCTTTACAATTAATAAGGGTGTAAAACAAGGAGAAGAATTGTCTGCAGTACTCTTTAACCTTGCACTACATAAAGCAATCAGTAAAGTGGACCAGGGAGACACTATTTTTTAACAAATCAAGTCAGATCTGTGCTTATGCAGATGATGTAGTGATCATAGCAAGAAAGAAGCGTACACTGAAAAGAGTATATTTAGAATTAGAGAAAGAGGCTACAAATATTGGGTTATTAGTGAATGAGAGTAAAACTACGAGCATGGTAATGTCCACATCTAACACAAGAAGAGCCCCGCATGATATTAAAATAGGCGATAAGACATTTGAGGGTGTGACACAATTTAAGTATGTAGGAGTACTTATTAACAACCAGTGTGATATGACAAACTGTATTAAAGATCGATTACAGGCTGGAAACAGAGCATACTATGCAAACATCAAGATGCTCAGGAATCAACTTATATCGCGAACAACCAAAATGAAGATATATAAGACAATGATAAGACCAGTAGTGACCTATGGCTCTGAAGCTTGGACATTAACTATGGATGATGAGAATACTGTGAAGTGTTTTGAAAGGAAAATACTGCGAAGAATATATGGCCCTGTTAGAGAGGAAGATGGATGGAGAATACGATATAACCATGAACTAAACGAATTGATTGGAAAACAAGATATCGTAAAGTTTATAAAGGCACAGAGAATCCAATGGTTGGGACATATAGAGAGTATACTGGAGAGCCAGATGCCCAAGAGAATGTTGAAAGGGAGGCTATTCTACAGGAGGAGGAAAGGACGTCCTAAGAAGAGATGGTTGGATGGTGTGACTGCAGACTCGTCGCAATGGGAGTGAGAGGATGGAGGAGCAAGGCGATGGATAGACAAACATGGAGAGCAGTTGTCCAAGAGGCCAAAACCCACCCCGGATTGTAGCGCCATGGAGTAAGTAATTTTGTTTTATTTTGGATTGCCTGGTTGCAATATTCTTTGAGAAGGACCGTCTGTTCTTTTGTAATGAAGCCATATTTTGATGTCTTTCAATTAATTATGCCGAGTCTTGGATCCGATACCCATGTGTGTGGAAAAAATATTGTTTGATTTATTCTAGGTGAAAATCAAACCCAGGCGTGTCAAATTGTGTGAATTGTGTCTTTGTGTATTTTATATTCCCGCGGGGATTTATGACATTGCGATCATATCCTGACTGCTGCAGTAATTCATTCATTTATTTGCAATAGGGGGTGTGTCCCCCGGTGGCAAATTGGATATACATAACAAATAAATAATTATACATAACAATTCAATAACAATTATACAACAATTAAACTGGAGTATTTACACAAATAGTCAGTCTTTTCTTAAACACACCTATATGTTTGGGAAAAGGCTCAAAGCTGCGGCAGGTAGAGAGTTCCAGTTATCAATGGCACGGTTTACAAAATAATATTTACCATAATTTTTTCGCTGTGGTCGGCCCTTAACTTTGAAAGGATGATCGCTCCTACCCATGTAAGTGGGCTTTCCCAATCGTTTGCTAAGCTCACCCCATGCTGGTTGATTTGTATACGTGTTGTACATAGCGCAGAGTCTAGATTTCATCCTCCTAGCCTCCAGTGATTCCCACCCAAGTTTCATTAACATACGGCTCACACTGCTCCTGGGATTAAAGTCACTGAACACAAATCTAGCGGCCTTTCTTTGTACCATTTCCAACTCATTGATGAGCCCTACTTGATATGGATCCCAAACCGCCGAGGCATATTCCAGAATAGGTCTTACAAGTGACAAATAGCCTAATTCTTTAGCAGAGGTACTACTTCGTTTTAATACCCTCATTACAAAGTGCAGGGATTTGTAAGCTTTTGAAACTACACATCCTACATGACTACTCCATTTCATATCATTCCTTACGTGAACGCCCAAATATTTGCAAGAATCTTCTTCTACAAGTATTTCCGAGCCAATTTTATATTGAAAATCCTGCCTTCGCACGTTCCCTATTTTTAAGAGACTACATTTTCTTGTGTTTATTTTCATTTTATTTTCAATCGCCCACTTATAGACCAGGTATAGGTCCTCTTGAAGCACTGCATTGTGTTGTGAGTCATGTATCTTTCGATATATTACACCATCATCCGCAAACAATCGACAGTCACTGCGAAACCCATTTGATAAGTCATTTATAAACGCCAAAAATAACAAAGTTCCGATTACGCTGCCCTGAGGGATACCCGACGTTACGGTAATTTCATCCGAGAATATGCCTTCGACTTACACTTTCTGTGAACGACCCGTTAAAAATTCTTGGATCCATAAAATTACTCTTCTATCAATCTTCATCGAAGCTAATTTATGGAGTAGCATGTCATGCGGCACGACATCAAATGCCTTCGCAAAATCTATAACCACGGCGTCGACTGAAACTCCATGGTCTAACGAATCGCTAATGTCTCGAAAAAATGATAGCATCTGACTCTCGCATGAGTAACCTTTCCGAAATCCATGTTGCCTATCATTAAACAATGATAATGTTTCCCACTCTTCCCTAATCCATAAATCGTGACGTTCTTTACTAGTTATTTGATACAATACACTCCTCCTCTTACACAAAAATCATTGAAAATTTTATTATTATTATTGTTTAGTTATAATTATTATCACACCAATGACCACATTCTTCATAGATCTCTTTTGTTTCATACACTTGAAACATCAATAAATAATCGCCATTAATCACCATTCTTAAGTTATTATCGTAAATTATAATTAATTTCAATGAATTACAATTTATCTTGGCTAACCATCCTTAATCACCTTCAAATCCTCAAAGACATGTCATTACCATCACCACTAATTGATGTTTACCTCAAGAAAAGTTAACGTATTCATTCCACTCATCTTCGATTAACATTAATTATTGATAATATTTTTTAATGATTCTTAAATTATCATTCCTGTAGTGCTCGGAAAAAGTGGCACAAGTCATGAAACCTACTTTTACAGGAGAGGAAAAAAACTGTCTTAATGAATACATGACTTATATTTCAGTGCTTCAATTCAATATTTTATTTCATGATATGTGTACATTACAATAAAATGAACTACCACACACAAATTATGGTAAATGCTCAAAATAAATGACTTATGCCACTACGAGCATTGACATATGTCATTTTGTCCGCCTCAAAATCAGGTAATTTTTTAATATATGGTAATACTGTATGTGATAATACAGTTTGGAACCAATACATTTTTGATGTGTGTGTTTAGTTTTCTGTCATGGCTTCATCATCACTGCTATACAGATCAGGATCTATATCTGCAACAGTGGAATGTACAGGAAGATCTTTGTAAAATAAATGGAAAATAGGATCGATTAGATGAAGCAAATCCAACATGTCCTTCTTTTCCTTACTGATGGGAACAGGTCCATTGTAACACTTCTTCAATGTGTGATTCTGAAGACTTCGTCCTCGTCGGCGAAAGTCCATCACTTCAAAAGGAGCATCATTATCCAGGGTTGTCTTGAAGAATATTTTCCCAGGTTCTCCTTTGAAATACCTCAACCACTTTATATCGAGCCATCGAACACACTTCTTGTTTTCTGTTATGCTTCTTTGAACCAATGGCCCTTTCAATAGGTCTCCAAAATCAAAAAACATACCTTTTGACATTTCTACGACTTGAAATGGTTTAGCTTTGCTAGCGACTAGTTGATACCAGTCTCTGAGATGAGTAATAACCATATTGGTTTTCTTCTCTTCCTCTCAATAAGAGAGTGGTCTATGTCACTTTCCAGGTGGGAATGACCTGGAGTCATGAATTTATGGTCTATTGTGGAGACACTGACCGACATAGACATCAACGAGAGGAACATGGCAGCCATAATCGTGTTCCTATTCTGTCCTCCACATGTGTCTGAATACAGTATTATGTGGCTGACATTAGGAGATATACCTTGAATATGCTTGAATAGACAGGAGGCTATTTGATTGGCACCCCTACCAGCAATTGCTTCGTGCCACATGTAGTCCATCTGCGCAGTTGTGCACTGTCAAATTAAAGGTCCACAATTGTCGTTTGTAGAAAGCAAGATATGGAGTTGGCAAACACTGCTGTAAATCAAATACTAATGCTGCAATGGAACAGTCATCCTTCGCAATATTCTTATCAACTGCTTTACTATCATAGGTTTTTTGTGCATCATTTTGATGATAAGTCATCTTTTCCCTTAGAACATTTTTCTCTTCTTCTTTTTCTGCTGTCTTGATTTGGAGATGAAACATGTCACATTTGTTACAGGTGTCTGCCTTAGGTTTCTTAAATGATATATCGAATGTGTGGAAAATCGATTCATATATTGGTCTTGATACAGGTTTATGGCACGTCATCTTATAAAGTTCATACATTTTTGTTAATGTAAGATGTTTTGGTAGATATTTCTTGCTAGTCCTCTGTCTTGAATAGTGTGACTCGTATGCAGGGAAACTATTTATGTGTGCTTTTACTTTCTCTCTAGCCTGAGTTGACCATTCCTCTTTGGGGGATCTTTGCCTCTCATGTCACTGTTTGTCACACCACTGACAGAACTACTCTGCTTCATCAAACATGTTCTAACAAATCTGTCTGAAACACCCAAGGTTTTTGTAAAGCACCCCTTGCATACTGACACCCTACCTCCATTTGCAGACAAAAAGTATTTGTGTGTTAGGAACCTGAATTTTCGTTCGTCTTCATCTACATCAGGTCGAAGCCTCATTGTTGCTTTATCTGCAGTTTCAATAAGAGATGCCACATATCTAACTCTCTGTCAAAGCTTCCCAACACCCACACTTCTTTGTTGAGAAAGTTTAGTACTACACTTCATCATGCAGTTTGGCAACACTTTGCATATCTTTAGTTTCAATAGTTTTCCTTCACTTGCCACATATTCCTGTCCCAAATTTCTTTGTCTTTCTATCTTCCTTCGACATCCTTGAATATTTGAAATTGGGTCCTACTTTATGCTTGGGTTTCCACGCATTTAAGGGCTGTAATTTTAACGCTGCATTTTATAACAAAGGAAAAATCGAGCAATTTAAAATATTTTCCAAAAAGAAAGGATTTCCAAGAAATATTCCCGTCGTTAACGGACCCAATAGATCTATTCGGCATTGAAATAATTGATCGTGTTCAGGAGTTTACTGCCCTTCTGTATGGGGTCAAAAATTGTTTCAACATTAATGACGGTAGATATCATCTGTTCCAGAAAACATATGCAACATACAATGATAAAGAGCATTTTATAAAGAAGATTAAAGGTATGGACTCCAATCTGATTCCACTATGCTGGAAGCCTCTTCAACAGAAAATTTTACGAACAATCTATGTAAATTCAATGTGGCTTCATGCAATAGATGCAAGCTGCGTAAAACTAAATCCTGAAGATTGTGGCTGGTTTTTGGATGGCTATTTGAAGCATAGCTGGTTCGTAGGGAACCCACACCTTTACAAGTTGAGGATGTACGATTGTACTCAGAGTATCAGAAGAAAAAGAAAACTATGAAGAATTAGATTATGAAGTAGCCACTTCTTATGAGTCAGAATCCAAATAATATTTTACTGATCTATTTTATTGATAATTTTTTCTATGAATAAAAAATTCTTATATAATTTAGTAATTTTCTAATAAGTAAATGTGTGTGAAAATAATTTGATATTGTTGTTAATATTTAATCTGCATTGAATTCAGTATTGTATCTATAGAACGCGCTTACACTATGGGAAAAATCTTCATTAATAACAACTTGCTTCATCATTGTCTCCCCCCAGGGGCTCACTTCTAGTGGGCGTGGGTTGGCGACCACGGGGCCCCAGCTGAGTCCGTCATTGCTTCCACTTACTTGTGCCGGGCTCCTCTCCGTCTTCTTTCCTGTCGACCTCACTTGGTCAACTCTTGTTCTCTTCCGACCCCGACGGTATTAGGGTATCCGAGGCCTAGGGAGTCTCTTCCTTTCCCGCCTTAATTGGCCCTTGTCTCATCTTTCCTGACACCCTCCTTCTGTGAGGGGTCAGCCTTCTTTTTCTTTTCCTTTTACCTCCTGCCTTGTGCTCAAGGCCCTTAAGGAGGCAGGGTGTATGTAGCCCCACCACTTCTGGTGCACCCTAGATAATGCTACACCCTCAGGGGCTCACGGCTGGTGAGTTCGGGAGTTGGCGACCCCGAGGGATTCCTGAGCTGGGTCCGTTTTCCCCTTTTGTCCCTTCCCTTTGGGGCGGACCCTCTCCTCTCTCCCCTCCCCTCTCCTCTCCAATCCTCTCCTCTTTTCCTTATTAGTTAGTTTTAGTTTTAAGTTTAAATTTCATTTTCATCTTCACGATCACCCACACCATCAGGGGCCGATAGCCTAGATGTCTGTCATTGTCTGTCACATGGAGTTGCGCGCGCATCTCTGTCACTCTCACCGCTCGCGTTTAAAATTTACATATAAAATCTAGGCAACCATGGATTGGACCAACTTTTTCCTAAGGCAACCTAATACAGTCAGATTCAGAAAAAAATAAGCTTTCATTTGATATAATATACGATTAAATAACTGATGTCCCCCTGTGGGTGGGGGTTTAGAATACACCCACGGTATCCCCTGCCTGTCGTACGAGGCGACTAATAGAATAGGGGCGACCTTGGCTATTCTTTTAGGTTTCCGGCTTGTCTTGCGAATTGGACCTCCCGTGGGTGGGAAGGATGGAATACACTCACAGGTATACCCTGCCAGTCGTAGAAGGCGACTAAAAGGGTTTCTTGGCCCAGGTCCCCTTTACGGGTGTGACTGCCAGCTCTAAACGCCACAATTTGTGCGATATAACTCCCATTAGGTTATATCGCACGCCTTTTTCCGTTCATGTTTTTTTGGTCTGGCACTCAAAATAAATATGTGCGTGCTGTCAGGGGAAGGGCCACCTAAGTGTGCGACTACGCTCGGGAGCCTGTTCGGTCTGACCACACCGACAGGTGGGTGCGCCATGTACCCTGCAGTAGTATCCGCCTGACAACGCAGGTCCCCGCACAGCTGCATGCCTGTGCTGGAAAACTCTCTATATTCTGATTTACAAACGACGCTCAGTGAAAGCTGTCATTCGCTTGATGGGTGAGGTGAGGAGAGGAGAGGAGACGAGAGGGGTAACGGTCTCCATGGCAACAGTGAGCAATGTTGCAATGTCTGCCGACACAGCAGTAAGCACATGGTTTGACTCAGTGTGTCTTAACTCGTCACGGTCATTAGACCGCCAGTATTGTGTCTTCCTGCAAGCCTCTTGGAATGCTATGAGTCATGATCTGCCTCAGTGGCACCGCAGCATTTCCCCACGTGCTAGCTTTGACAGCTGTCAGCGAGCTTTATTGGTAATTCAGAGTATAGTATATGCCAAGGGGTATATGCCTGTATGGCATGTAAAACATCGGACCCCCGGGCAATGCCTTCCAAGCTAGGTGGGCCGTGCCATGACTGGGTAGCGCCTACAGAGACAGCCCGTGATTGGATTCGGTGGCATTCAGGGAGGAAGAAATGGCCATGGGAAAAAAGCGCAACTTCCCCCAACAGGGTGGTCCCCCACCCAAGTCTTGAAATTTTGATTCCCTAAGGGGTTCTACTCCTTGGGAACAGTCTGTACGTTCGAATCTGGGTGCTAATACCCCCAAGTTTCTGGTCGCGACCAGAACCGATGGGGATGATTTCAAGCTGGTCAAATCGATTTTGTTTTCTCGCCACATAGAAGGTGTCTATGGTGAGCTTGAGAAAGTACAAAAGATGAGAAACGGTAGCTTGTTGCTCAATACCAAAACGGCTGAGCAGGTAGACAAACTTTTGACATGTGACCACTTTGGCGAAATTCCCATCAAAGTGGAAAAACATAAGTCTCTCAATCAGGTCCGGGGAGTTCTCTTCCATAGGGACCTGATTCTGAATACTGACGAGGAACTCAAAGAGGATATGAACCACCGTCACATGACCGATGTCCGGCGCATTACGCGCAAGGTCAACGATCAGGACGTTGACACGGGTGCTTTCATCATTTCCTTTGAGTGCTCAGTACTCCCGGAGAAGGTTAAGGTCACAAGCTATCGTTGTGATGTCAGGCCGTACATTCCACCTCCTATGCGATGTTGTAAGTGCCAGACGTTCGGGCACATGGTATCTCGTTGCTCGAACTTGGCAATCCGTGGAACGTGTGGTAAGGTACCTCATGATGACGAGCAGTGCACAAAGCCCTATCAGTGCACGAACTGCTCTGGATTTCATTCTCCTCGGGACAGGGACTGTCCTGTGTTCCTGAGTGAGAAGAAAATCCAGGAGATCAAAACCCTGGAAGGTCTCTCCTACCAGGAGGCTCGCAAGAGGTACCACACTACGATTGCGACTGCTCCCACGATTGACTATCGTAAAATTATACCTGGCCTGATTCCATCAACCTCATCTTTTGTACCAGCTGTGAAACCCTCAGTCTTAACTCCCACGATCCCGAGATCAGCACCAGAGAACATGAATATCAGCTGAAAGGTGGGTCCTGTCCCACCTCCGACCACCCAACAGACTGTGCGGACGGAAGGTCCACCGCTCTCACAGCAGGGGGGGGGACCAAGACATCTCCCCCACCCCAACTTCGGCGAAAGCCGCGCCTAAGCCGGAGGAGGCGGCATCGTCACCAGGGCCAGGAGTAACTCTCTTGGCCCGTTTAAAGTTAGGAGAGAAGCGGGAAAGACGGGATCACGTACCGCGCGATCCCCTCCCCCTCCGAACAAGGGGAAGCCATCCGCCCCACCAGATGCGGATACTTCTGCGCCTGGGGACGTTCCGGTCCCCAGGTCTGCGCGCTCCCCACGGAGGTCCCCGCGCCGCCAATTTGCGTCCCGGAAATCGTCCGCTGGGTCGGCCCGCTCCAGGTCCCCACACGAGGACATGAAGCTTGTGGTCACCTGATAATGGTTAAGTTGTAGCTTGCTACTTCTTTTCCTTAGTTTCAAAGTTCACACTATGGCACTGTTACAGTGGAATTGCAACAGTTATGACAGGCATTAGACTGAGCTCCGTCAGCTCATAACCCAATACGCAGCGAGTATAGTCTGTTTACAGGAGACAAATCTCAGGCCTGACCATCAGACTGTCCTGAGGGATTTCCGACTGTACTCGAAAGAGCGAACAGACGCCGACCGGGCCTCCGGGGGCGTCTGAACTTTAGTTCGCTCTAACTGCTATAGTGAAGAGTTTCCGGTAACTAATCCTTTGGAAGCTATCGCAGTTCGCGTGTCATTGCCTGTTATGACTACTGATTGTAACGTGTACCTTCCGCCGAACAAGCTCCTTGATATTTACGCTGTTTTTGATCTTGTATATCAGCTTCCTGCCCCTTTCCTACACGTAGGTGATTTCAATGCACATCACTCACAATGGGAATCACCATCCTCGTGCCCCAGAGGCAGGGACGTGGAGGGCTTAATTCAAGGACTTTATTTATCATTGTTAAATACGGGGAAGCCACTCATTTTAGCTTAACGCACAGCACGTACTCCCACATTAACTTGAGTGTGTGTAGCCGTGCGTTAGTTCCCCATTTTGGTTGGTACGTACACGATGACCTCTGTGACAGTGACCATTTCCCGATCGTTCTCACTCTTCTTAGCCAGAAGCCCGTGTCGTTCCCCAGTCGTTGAGTACTCAAGCGGTCAAATTGGCCCTCGTTTCAAGAACGATCTGTGTTCGTTGAACCTGGTTGCCGGAGCGTCGATGACGAGGTACAACACGTCACCGATGTGCTTCTTGCTGCCGCCGAAGAGACCATTCCATCCTTTTCTGGGACTCCTCGTCGCAAACTCGTCCCCTGGTGGACTGAGGATATTGCAGCGGCAATAAGAGACCGTCGTCGCGCCCATACGCATTATCGGCGACGCCCAAACATGGCCAATTTGGTGGCGTTTAAGATATTTCGTTCCAAGACACGGTTTCTTGTCCGTCAGAGTAAGAAAGAATCATGGGAACGGTCTATCGCGCCACATACCCCCTCCTCGCAAGTGAGGACTAAACTACGACGCATTTCGGGCATTCAGACATCCTCTACTGTACCGGGAATTTCCATTGATAATGAAATGGTTACAGATCCTTACCGCGTTGCAAACCATCTCGCATCTTATTTTGCGGATATAACCGGTTCCGATAACACTGATCCTGCCTTCGTGGTCCTGAAGCGCGAGGCAGAACGTTTCCAGCTCAGTTTTGCTTCCCGCGGTTCGGAAGAGTACAACGTGCCCTTTACGGAGTGGGAACTCCGCGAAACGCTGACGCTCTGCAGGGACACGTCTCCCGGCCCGGATAATATTCACAACCAGATGCTTAAACACCTTAACGATGAGAGCATTCGTTATTTGCTCATGGTGTTCAATCGTATCTGGTTGGAAATTGTGTTTCCAGCGCAATGGCAGGAAGGATCCCAATTTGACAGGGAGTTACAGACCTATTTGTCTCACTAACTGTCTGTGCAAGCTCTTTGAGAGGATGGCCAATCGGCACCTGGTGTGGGTCCTGGAGAAACGAGGACTCCTGTCTGAATACCAGTGTGGATTCAGGGCGTCTCGGTGTACCAACGACCATCTGGTACGCCTGGAGACCGCCATACAGGACGCTTTTCTCCGGAGACAGCACCTAGTCACTGTTTTCTTTGACCTAGAGAAGGCCTGTGACACCACTTGCCGTTACGGCTTCCTCTCTACCCTGCATCAATGGAAATTCCGAGGTAACTTGCCGGTTTTTATTGCGAATTTTTTTTGTTCCTTCGCCTATTCCGTGTCCGAATAGGAGGCCCATATTCGCAATATCATATACAGGAAAACGGTGTCCCACAGGGGTCGGTGCTTAGCGTAACATTATTTGCGATTGCCATAAACGGTATAGTCGCTGCTGCTGGTCCAGCAGTGGTACCGTCGCTATATGTAGACGACTTCGCTCTACATTATAGTGCGCACAATATGGCGGTCGCTGATCGACAGCTACAACAACCTATTCGGAGAGTGGAACGCTGGGCACTTAGCTTTCGATTCTCAACCGCTAAGACCTCGGTTGTCCATTTCTGTTGAATGCGCACTCTCCACCCTGATCCTGAGCTTTATCTGGGCGATGTAGCTTTGCCTGTTGTTGCTACGTACCGGTTCCTTGGGCTCCTTTTCGATCAGAAATTGACGTGGGAACCACACGTGCGGTGTTTGAAAACTGCCTGTGCTAAGAAACTCAACATGTTGCTGTCGTGGGGGGAGGACCGCGTGGTGCCCCTACGTTTTTATAAGGCACAGATTTTATCTAGATTAGATTATGGCAGTGTAGCATATGGTTCGGCCCGTAAGTCAGTGCTTGTTAAACTGGACAGAGTCCACCTCGGCGGTGTGAGGCTGGCGACGGGTGCCTTTCGGACGAGCCCAGTCGTCAGCTTTCTCGCCGAGGCTGGCGTACCTCCTTTACACCTGAGGCGTCAACAAGTACTCCTGACCTATGCTGCAACTATTCGACATATGCTTCTTCATCCAAGCTATCCATGTTTGTTTACCAATCTGAATCGCCGACTGTATGATTCGCTCGCCCGAGCCACTCGGCCGGCGGGGATTCGCTTGGATGACTTATACCGTCAGTTCCGATTTCCTTCGGTCTCCTGTATCGCCCGAGTACCTAGCAAGGCCCCTCCGTGGATGGTCTCTCGCCCTGATATCATCCTGGATCTGCACACCGGCCCCAAGTCGGACACGGACTCCTCCGTCCATCGGAGGCTGATCCAGTCCGTGGTGAGCCGGTATCCAGGATCAGGGCTTCTATTCACGGACGGTTCGAGGGTAAACGAGAAAGTAGGCTGTGCATTTGTGGTTGAGGATCGTCGGTTTCTCTTTTCACTTCCCGAGGCCTGTGGCTTGTACACAGGGGAGCTCTATGCCATCTTAGAGGCTCTGCGGTACACGTTATCGGACGATCACCAGCACTTTCTTGAGTGTACTGACTCTCTGAGTGCGCTGCAGGCGATCGATGTGTGTTTCCCGAAGCACCCGTTGGTCCAGCGTGTGCATGACCAGCTCGTCCGTTCGCGTAACGCTGGAACCGGGGTGACCTTTGTGTGGCTTCGTAGCCACATGGGTATTGCGGGAAACGAGCTTGCTGATCAGGCGGGGAGAGAGGCAGTCACACTGCCCTCCCTACCGTATAAGGTGCCTGCTAGTGATGTGCGCTCTCAGTTGCGGCATTCGATCCTGTCGCATTGGGAGGAAGCATGGCGTGCCACGCCTCCACCCAACAAACTGAGAGGCATCAAGGAGACAACGAAGGTGTGGAAATTTTCCTTCCGATCTCTCCGGAAGGAAGCTGTGGTACTCTGTCGACTCCGGATCGGCCATGGGATTGCTACGCACTCACACTTGCTAAAGAGAGAAGATCCCCCTGTGTGTACTTGCGGTGCCCACCTAACTGTGGCACACATTCTCTTGGAGTGTTTGGTCCTGGCCGATCTGCGAAGGTCTCTTAAACTGCCTAATACCCTCTCCCTTATGAGCCATGTTAAACATATCTCTTTTCTTTATTTCTTTGGCGGCCGTCCCGGTAGACTCAGACGCCATGTGAGATACTTCCTGTCCTGACGTGGCTTTGGGCTCTCCGCCTTATTATTTAACATGTAATATTTTTCCTTTTTATTTAACATTGTCATTATGCCGAAGTCTATCCTTTGACTCATGTAAGTAACGCATCTAACCTTGTTTTCACTATGCTCATTTCCTAAATTTAACTTTCCTTTTTGGTCTTCGTCGTGTGCTTGGATTTGCTGTGGAACCAATCGAAATGGCGGTCTCCTGTTTTGTTTAGTTTGAGTCTACGGTTTAACCTTTTATTTGTGGCGTGAAATATATCTGCGATGATGATGATAATTGTTGTTTTAAGGGGCCTAACATCTAGGTTATCGGCCCCTGATGGTTTGGGTGATCGTGAAGATGAAAAAGAAAAGCGAACTTAAAACTAAAACTAACTACTAACCTACATACTAGAAGGAGAAATGGAAAACTAAAGGAGAATAAGGCAAATTAAGGACAAGAGGAAAGTAAATGCCCTCAACCCTTGAAGAAGGTGGATTGAGGGACTTGGAAGGAAGGAGAGCCATGAAAGGCAGATAGGAAAGTGAAAGAGGAGAGGGTCCGCCCCAAAGGTAAGGGACAAAAGGGGAAAAACGGACCCAGCTCAGGAATCCCTCGGGGTCGCCAACTCCCGAACTCACCAGCCGTGAGCCCCTGAGGGTGTAGCATTATCTAGGGTGCACCAGAAGTGGTGGGGGCTACATAAACCTTGCCTCCTTAAGGGACTAGAGCACAAGGCAGGAGGTAAAAGGAAGAGAAAAAGAAGGCTGACCCCTCGCAGAAGGAGGGTATCAGAAAAGATGAGACAAGGGCCAATTAAGGCGGGAAAGGAAGAGACTCCCTAGGCCTCGGATACCCTAATACCGTCGGGGTCAGAAGAGAACAAGAGTTGACCAAGTGAGGTCGACAGGAAAGAAGACGGAGAGGAGCCCGGCACAAGTAAGTGGAAGCAATGCCTGACTCAGCTGGGGCCCCGTGGTCGCCAACCCACGCCCACAAGATGTGAGCCCCTGGGGGTTGAAATATATCTGCGAGTGTTTTTGTGAGTGTATGCTTTTCTTGCTGCCAGGTGCATTGAAGTTGTTTTGATTTGGGCATATCTTCGAGTGGGTCTCCCGTGGTTTGTGGACGTTGGCGTTTCGACCATTCTCCCAACACGAGGCATGACACCATATATTTTAGCCCTTATGTATTCCCTTCATTCCATGCTTCGGGCAACTGATTCACGGCTGTAACTTTAAGTAGGCCTTACCGTATTCAGCTCGAACCCGGAACGTAAGTAGGAGACCATATTCGTCTAGCATGTTTTGTTGGAGATACCTACAAGCACGAGTTGCTTTGAGTTTTATTTCTGCATCGTCGGCTGGCATTTTGTTTTTTTTATTGCGTGTGTGTATCTTTGATATACTTCACGGACACTTTACGTCATTTGTTTCTCCTTGTAGTATCTTTGGATTTTGCATTTCTTTTCTCTGGGGACTGCCAGCCCGATCGCATCCCCATTGCTCGCCACAGCCTCTGCGACACGCACACAGCCCCTTGTTTAATCTTTGCTATGCTTGTTATTTGTGGTCGCCATGACAACCATCCATCTCTGGGCGGAGAAATGATTGTTGTTGACCAGCGACCGGCTCGATTGCCTTTTGGTCAATTACCTCCTCCCTTTTTACATAATTTTTATTGGGAGTGAGCACAGGTATTTATTTTATTTGTTTCCGTTATTTATTATTGTAAGTTATTTATTGTTTATAATCATCTTCCCCGTTTGAAAGTGACTGTATTTGACCCCTAGGTGAAGGGTACTCTTTTATTTAAGTGTGTTATTCTGGCCGGGTTTCTTTGTGTGTTCGATTTCACTATTCATTAAATTTCCCTTTCTTTATCCATGTGTCTTATTTAGTAGTGTTTGTCGATCGGGCTGCTCTCTCTCTCCATCTCTTTCTTCAAACCTAGACCTAACTTATTCTAGCTTTCTAGCACCAGGAGGGTATTCCTACCACTCGTCGTGGGACCACCTTAACGGAGTCTGGAGTCGCTCGGCACATCTGGCCTGCAAATACGGGCCCAGCACAGGTCAGAAATTAACATCCATTTCCACTGCGTACTCCTTTCTTTTCTAGTTGTTTCCAGTTATGCAGCTAGGAGGCACGCCAAGAATATGTTTATTTTAATAGGGCGGTGCACTTATTCTCCGTGATGACGGGCCGTCAGTAGACCTCGTCATCCGGTTCATGAGGGAGAGTGGTTACTTTTTTAAGTTTTAATGTAAGTTAAGACTTCTAATTCAGGTTAAGTCTGTTTTGTGTTTTATCTTGCGTTCATCTATTTTATTGTTCACTATGCCTTCTTTGTTTTATTCTTTTTATTCAAATACGGCATAATTTTTGGGGCTCACTGTCTGTTTTATAAACACCATTTTCGTTTCATCCCTGGCAGTGAGCTGTTTTTATCTACATCCTTTCATTTCACGCCATTTCATTTCATTAGGGGCCGAGAACCTAGATGTTAGGCCCCTTAAAACAACAATTATCATCACCATCACCAAAGGGTAATTATACAAATTTTGGTTCAGATCGGTGAAACTGTGAAAATTTGTGCCAAAGGGCCTAAATGCAGAGAATGGAGTGGTCCGTCCGAAATTTCATGTAGACAGTGTTACTCTCAGGGTCCCAAAGGATAGGTATACACATTTTGATTGATATCGGTGAAACGGTGTAGATTTGAGACAAAGGGCCTAAATGCAGGGAATGGAGTGGTCTGTCCGAAATTTAAAGTGGACAGTGTTACCCGCTGGGTTCCAAAGGGTAAGTATACAACATTTGGTGCAGATCGGTGAAACTGTGTAGATTTGTATAAATAACAAACAAACAAGCAAACAAACATTGAGTTATATATAGATAACAAATGGCATACATCAAATATCACACATCACATGCTATGATTTTGTTGAATGTTGATAATAATCTGATAATAATAATAACAGTAAATTATATATTAGTAATAGACTATTGTAGTGACATGATTCAACTCACTTAGCACTGGACACTTTACTTCCTCCCCATTAGAATCGTGAGGAATTTGGCCTAGATCTTCATAGTGCAAAACCACTCCAAACTCTGAAGTGGTTGTTTCTTGATGGTCTACATTATATTGATCTGAAAGCATTCAAAAATCACATAGGCTATTACTTCATTGGCATTAGTTATCAAGCCAAGCCTGTTTTTTGACCTTATTTAAAGTTATGTGTGAACGAGCCAAATCACACAATTAACGAGCCTAGGGTTATTTTAGTTTTTGTATAATAGAAATAAACACTTACCGGTACCTGAGATTGAGGTTATGGGCACTTGACTAAGAGCAAGCTCTAAGATCCTACGACTTCGACTTGACATCACGTGTTAAGTATTTACACACTTGTTGTAGATAAACAATACGAGACATTAGCTCAAGGAGACAGCAATATTACCTACATAAAACAACTTTATGCCATCCTTTTGGAGTCTAGCCACCGGCGTTCACACTATCAACAAACACAATAATGCTGGGTAAGAATGACACAAGTCGGCATGTGAAACGTACGAGTGGCAACTGACTAAAATCCGCACGGGAAAAATGGTACAATTTAACTTAAACCTCTTTTCTCAAGCTCCGTTATGTTGAATTGAATTAAGCCACTTTGACTTGAGCTCACTTGGGTATTTCTGATAGGCGAAGGAGTTGTGTCTCTTTTCCCAAGCAGTATGAGTGGCAGATACACACTTTAAACAAATTTTAAAAAAATCGTAGAAATTGACTTATGCCACTTTTCCCCAGCACTACAGAATTTCAACGTTTATTATTTTATATCACCTTAAATATTTATTTATCAGACCTACCATCCTAATCATGGCAAATTATTATTATTATTATTTACAGTCAACATTATTCCTCAGGTTATTATTGTTATTATTCAAAATTATAATAATTCCAGAAGTTACTATTTTTAAGTTTTTAATATGCTGATTTACAAATATTATTATGATTATTCCAAAATTGATAATGTGCCCGTCAGAGGAGCTGCGAGGACAGCCAACAACCGAAATGACTTCCCTAACATCTCATCCGCCGGACCTAACTGCCGAGAGGATCAGGTGAACTTCCATACAGGCCAAAGCTGCACGAAAATCCATCGTCCACAGGGATCGTGGTACATGGTGACTAAAGGTCATAGACTGCCTAAGGAAAGGTTCACCTTAAAGCTAGACTGAGAAAAGAAACATCCAGACTTATGTAAAACATCGTGAAAATTTATTGTAAGATCCACAAACCCCTATCCTAGTTCGGAGGGTTTCTATCGGCTAATCCGCAAGCTAATAAATAATCAAAAATGAAGAGCAGGTCCCTACCTGAGAAGTTACAGTAAACCCTCGCGAAAGATCTATCTCAAAATGATTAAAGCAACAACAGCAACACTAGGAAATTGGTACGGTGCAAAACCCTACATCAAGTTACAAGATCAAGCTAATATCGGAATTTACATTTAACAGGGTAGCAAAACAAATCTAAGTTAGGATGATACCATTTTCTCATTTACATTTAATGTTAATTCATCTAGCTAAATCCTACCAATTAATTACAAATTTTACGGCGGTGACGTCCGTAATATCAAACAATTACAATCAAAGCTATGTGACAAGCCATAAAAAAATATCTAAGACACTCTTACAAACTGGGTGCTAAGCGGCACACAAAAGGTGACATAGAGGATTTGTACACTTTTACATCAATAAATACAGGACCACAGTTTTATTCAAAGCCTACCTACACCTTGGTTTACTGTTTGTAAGCCATAGTCATTTAACGTGTGTAATTACGGTGACGACTGCGTGGTGAAGACTACGTCTAACATCGTATGGCCTACGCTCCACCAGCTACGAACTAAAGGTTCGAGCAAGCCTCTGTCGCTACAACAAGTGTCAGCTGTCCTAAAGTCATTTCCTCCAGGAAATACTTCCATTGGCACGGCCACGTCAGCAGGTTCCAAATGCAAATGAACAAGGTTAAATAGAAAGGATTCGTTAGTTATATTTTGTTTATCAAAATTATGCGTTTTATTATTAAGATGTCGGTTTAGGTTATCGTTGGTTTATGGCGAATAACAGCTGACTAGCTTGGCACGGAGCGTCTCTGAGAGATCATCTCTGCCATAGAGCCTCGACTCAAAAGTCGGAATACAATCAACGAGCAATAACAACTCGGACACACAATAGCACAAGTTACCAGCGGCGCACAACTCGCGTTCAATAACTCTGGGACGGGCCTGGACACATCAGTTACCCTCCCTAAATATCTGGTCGACGGGAACAGTCCAGGACATGGTACACAAAATACCTTCACACATGAAAAACCCTCATCACGGGGTAGCCTCCAACGTAAAATAAGAATCCTGACATAACTGTACTCGTCGAAACAACGGTACACGCAAAAGGCGTTTAACTAACAAATGACAATCTAAAGAACATGTGAGCAGATACAGAAATGGACTCTGGGTTCCATGAGCTATCAATGCAATGAAAAATAAATGAATGCTATAAGCATTCTGTCCTGTGTTAACATAAGTCTGTCTCACTTGGAAGCAAGCGCTCTCACTCGTGTGCTGGGAAATATTCACAAACCTGTCTGAGTCACAGCAAGTTGCAGGCTCCCTGCACTATTAGACACAACACGTTGACTGGGCCGGCAATTCAGGCAAGAAAATAACTATGAAACTGGCCTCATAATAATACCTTTACCATAGGTTATAAACATCAAAGAATGTGTGCATTAAGAGCACGCTATAAAGCTGAATACAAACATATAACTCTGTCTTTCATAGCAAAGACGTTTAAAAGGTAGCAATGTCACTCATTGCTGGAGCTCTTTGCTCTCAAAGATAAAATACTTCATTAGTTTCTTGTATCAAACATTCAAATAATCACGTGTCATCACACTTGACACAAACAAAATAATATTATGGCGCAAACTCCACTCTGCTGGATTTGCTTAATAATACGTTGGGAACTGGGTTCGATGCTAGGCTACAACGACACATCCCTCTTACTTGCAAGGTCTACACTTGACCTGGATGGCTTCTGAGCACATCATGAATGAAATATAAATGCAGTTACAAAACTGGTAATTACAGTCGATTACCTAAATGATACGACTTCTCTAATGAAGTCAGGGGCGTAACATTGACTGTCTGCTATGAGTGCAGTTAAAGAAAAATGACCATGGCATCAACTTGCCATAACAGGAGTCTGCTAAGACTCGAAAATCATCCCAGATAGGGTTAAACAAAGTAGCCTTGAAATGACTACGGTCACGTTTAGCAATAGACAGGAATTGGCGTCCTAAGACGTCCATCAGGTTGCACCAGGGTTGAACAAAATGTCGAACCCAAGGGTGGCTCACAATCACTGTATTAAAAGACATCTAATTATACTAGTTACATTCCCTACCTATGAAATGGCTGTCACTAAGTTCGGCTGATTTACAATCTACACTAATGTAACTATACCACCAATGACTAGAACAAAGAAGGGTTGTACAAACTCACGATCTGAAGAAGCCCACACTTAGCTCTCTGTCCAATGACAAGGGTTGAACAAAAGCACCTCTGGCTTTCAGGATTGGCATCGTCCGTATCAGAACTTCCATCTTGGCTCTCCTAAAGACCATGGTTCGGTCTCTCCCTGTAGTTGACATCGTGAATGGGTTGGACATGCCTAGGAAAGGCATCCTCGATTCCTTCCTTCTCGTTCGACGTTCTTGAAGTTCCACATCATGCTCGTTCCATCCGAGACATCTCCCTCATACCATAATGGTACTTAGCCCATTGTCTCCGACTCGAACATGGTGTTATAAATGTCGAACACGTGGTCGGTAATGTTAGACATCATGTATTCCATTAGTACTTGACAATTGCGGTGCGCTTTGTAGCTATCACAGCCGTTACACATATATTTAGCAACACAGCCTCTACACTTTGCAGATATCATTAATAAATGGCCATGCACTGATCTGCTGGTTCACACGTGCACAGACTCTACTTTTACAATCACGTGGCATCCGTGAAATAGGCGTCGATTTGTGGCGGATAAATCCACCGTAACAATTTATATACGAATTGGTTTAAATATCACACTCGTTCAATGTAACTTTATCACAGTTATTGGTATATTTAACACTAGGCTTCAGCCCTCCACAAATCACGTGGGTACAAAATGTGGTGCTACCGAATCGTAGAAAATTCACAATATTTTTTAAATGTGTTTCCGATACTATTTGTGCTGATCACTACACTTTATAAATCGTGATGCACAATGCGATGGTGCTCGATGACACTTGATAAATATTTCCTCGCTAAAAAGCGGACTGTTTCCACGTCTTACATGACGGATATTTCAACACGCCTCAACAGGGCGGATTCTCTTGACGTAGTGCACGGAACTGCGTTCCTCGTGGAATCAAGTCGTCAAACTAAGTCGTTGAGCGACTATTTACATCCCTTCTTTTGTATCTGCAATATTACCGTACCTTAAAGTAAAAAACATTCTCCAAAATGTTTCAAAAATACTGAATGACGAAATGGAATATTCTGAGTCTCGTAGAAAGGTAAAGTTGATTAATAAGACCTCAGATAAATAATTAGCCGACTTCATCAAAGTCAAAAGAGCGATCCTCCGCTACTCCAAAGAGAATAGTATAAGCTCTCAGCTTCTGGTTGCCTTCTGGGTGTGTTCAAAGGTAATACATCCCATCTTAAATGTGTTGTCATGAAAAATATCACATGAACCTTAGCTCATCGGGTTCAATAATTACCACACTTATTATTATGATTAACATAGAAAAATCGGATTCGATAAACCTGGAAATTTATTATTATTATTATCATCTAAATTTCAACTATTCATCCCCTCAGGGGCTCACATGTTGTGGGACGTGGGTTGGCGACCACGGGGCCTCAGCTGAGTCCGGCATTGCTTCCACTTACTTGTGCCGGGCTCCTCCCCGTCCTCCTTCCTGTCGACCTCACTTGGTCAACTCTTGTTCTCTTCCGACCCCGACGGTATTAGGGTATCCGAGGCCTAGGGAGTCTCTTCCTTTCCCGCCTTAATTGGCCCTTGTCTCATCTTTTCTGATTCCCTCCTTCTGCGAGGGGTCAGCCTTCTTGTTCTTTTCCTTTTACCTCCTGCCTTGTGCTCAAGGCCCTTAAGGAGGCAGGGTGTATGTAGCCCCACCACTTCTGGTGCACCATAGATAATGCTACACCCTCAGGGGCTCACGGCTGGCGAGTTGGCGACCCTGAGGGATTCCTGAGCTGGGTCCGTTTTCCCCTTTTGTCCCTTACATTTGGGGCGGACCCTCTCCTCTCTTCCCTCTCCTCTCCTATTTTCCTTACATTTCCTATTGTTTCTAAGATTCCCGCACTGTTTTGTTACTTGGTTCACCGTGTATCTAAATTCCCTTTTAGCGATTTTTTAAGGCATTTTTAATCTACGTTGCATTTTGTAAGTTTTTTCCATCTAAATTACATCTCGCGATTGTTTTCAACCTCAATTGCATTTTCCCCCCAGGGGCTCACATCTAGTTGGATGTGGGTTGGCGACAACGGGGCCCCAGCTGAGTCCGGCATTGCTTTCACTTACTTCTGCCGGGCTCCTCTCTGTCTTCTTTCCTGTCGACCTCACTTGGTCAACTCTTGTTCTCTTCCGACCCCGACGGTATTAGTGTATCCGAGGCCTAGGGTGTCTCTTCCTTTCCCGCCTTAATTGGCCCTTGTCTCATCTTTTCTGATTCCCTCCTTCTGCGAGGGTCAGCCTTCTTTTTCTTTTCATGTTATCTCCTGCCTTCTGCTCAAGGCCCTCAAGGAGGCCGGGTGTATGTAGCCCAACCACATTTGGTGCACCCTAGGTAATGCTACACCCTCAGGGGCTCACGGCTGGTGAGTTCGCGAGTTGGCGACCCCGAGGGATTCCTGAGCTGGGTCCGTTTTCCCCTTTTGTCCCTTACCTTTGGGGCGGACGGACCCTCTCCTCTTTCACTTTCCTATCTGCCTTTCATGGCTCTCCTTCCTTCCAAGTCCCTCAATGTGCATTCTTCGAGGGTTGAGGGCATTTCTTTTCCTCCTGTCCTTTATTTGCCGTATTCTCCTTTAGTTTTCCATTTCTTCTTCTAATATGTAGGTTAGTAGTTAGTTTTAAGTTCGAGGAGCTCAAGGAGGATATGCAGCACCGTCACGTGACTGATGTCCGGCGCATTATGCGCAAGGTCAATGGTCAAATCGTGGATACTGGTGCTTTCATTTTTTCCTTTGAGCTTTCGGTGCTCCCGGAGAAAGTCAAGGTCACAAGTTACCGTTGTGGCGTACGCCCTCCACCAATGAGGTGTTATAAGTGCCAGAAGTTCGGGCACATGTTATCCCGATGCTCGAGCCCCGAAATCTGTGAAACATGCGGTAAGGTACCACACGAAGCGGAAGAGTGCACAACACGTTATCAGTGCACGAATTGCCCTGGATTTCATTCTCCTCGGGACAGGAACTGCCCTGTCTTCCTGAGTGAGAAGAAAATCCAGGAGATCAAAACCCTGGATGGTCTCACCTACCAAGAGGCCCGCAAGAAGTACAATACCACGATTTCGCCTTCTCCAACGATTGATTATAGAGCCATAATACCAAATTTGGTCCCGGCGACCTCATCTTTTGTACCAGCTGTGAGACCTGCAACTGAGTTGCCTGTTACGTAACCAGCACCATTTCATTCTCATTTTCGCTATCACCTGGATGTTAGGCCCCTTAAAACAACAATTATCATCATCATCATCTTAAAATTAAGTTTGTACAAACATATGACGCTAGTCTTATCGTATTATAACGTATGCTAGAATTCATTTTAAAATTAATTTATTTACAAACGTCTGATACTAGTCTATTTACAACTCTGTAAGCACATAGTCTAATAACATATGTGATATTTTATCCTAAAGTTAAGTTTGTACAAGCACATAATCAAATTACATACGTGATATGATAATTGATCTTAAAATTAAGTCTGTACAAACGTCTGATACTCGTCTACTTACAACTCTGTAACAAATAAATCCTATGTAATAATTCACCTTAAAATTAAATTTGTACAAACATCTGATACTAGCCTATTCACAACTCTGTAAGCACATAGTCAAATAACGTATGCGAAAATTCATCTTAAAATTAAGTTTGTACAAACATTCAGCACATGGAAAACTCTTATTTATGGATTGCCACTCTGGCGTTAAGTTGAATCACTGGAACTGACAACGTGGTTTTCTTGAATTAATAGGCATACTTGCCCAGTAATATCATCTAACTGAAGCCTACAAAGAGAATGCGTTGCCTGATTGACTGCTTTCTTGATGGGAAAAGCAATCCCAGACAACGTTGTTTGGCCTGCGTTATCTCGCTTACCGTTGACAGGGGGTTCTGTTGGCCAGTCGTCTAGCACAAGGTAATACTTGTCTCTTATAAAAGAATAAGGAGTCTTTACTACACTTTGACTTGCCACAAGAACATTGTCGGAACGTCCAACAACAAATACTCTATTCGAGGCTATTGGCCCTGAAATATCTCTCTGACATTCACATTCTTCCACAAGCCTTCTTCTATAACGCAACTCTTTATCGGAGTTTTTCTTGACTTCAGCGAGGCTGTCTTTGATTAGATCTGGAACATTTAAAAGATACGGTTATCATCAGAATGTTATTCTTTTCAGTAGTTTTCTAAGGCGGGGTCTGAATCACCCTGTCAGCAGTTTTTAAATTTGCCGATTTTTCCCGCGCTATTTATCGGATTCAAAGTATCACCAGAGTATCACCCTTCCCCCATAGTACTAGAATATCTGCTCGGGAGGGAAAGAGCACTTAGCGAAAGCTTGCCGGTAACCTCAATTCATGCTGCGCTCTCCGTTAGCCTTGCGCAAGCCCCCGCTCGATTTAGGTACTTCATAGGCTCTGCACGGCAAAACTATTAGTCCCCCCAGGGGCTCACATCTTGTGGGCGTGGGTTGGCGACCACGGGGCCCCAGCTGAGTCCGGCATTGCTTCCACTTACTTGTGCCGGGCTCCTCTCTGTCTTCTTTCCTGTCGACCTCACTTGGTCAACTCTTGTTCTCTTCTGACCCCGACGGTATTAGGGTATCCGAGGCCTAGGGAGTCTCTTCCTTTCCCGCCTTAATTGGCCCTTGTCTCATCTTTTCTGATACCCTCCTTCTGCGAGGGGTCAGCCTTCTTTTTCTCTTCCTTTTACCTCCTGCCTTGTGCTCTAGGCCCTTAAGGAGGCAGGGTGTATGTAGCCCCACCACTTTTGGTGCACCCTAGATAATGCTACACCCTCAGGGGCTCACGGCTGGTGAGTTCGGGAGTTGGCGACCCCGAGGGATTCCTGAGCTGGGTCCGTTTTCCCCCTTTGTCCCTTACCTTTGGGGCGGACCCTCTCCTCTTTCACTTTCATATATGCCTTTCATGGCTCTCCTTCCTTCCAAGTCCCTCAATCCGCCTTCTCCGAGGGTTGAGGGCATTTCTTTTCCTTCTGTCCTTTAATTTGCCTTATTCTCCTTTAGTTTTCCATTTCTTCTTCTAGTATGTAGGTTAGTAGTTAGTTTTAGTTTTAAGTTCGCTTCTCATTTTCATCTTCACGATCACCCAAACCATCAGGGGCCGATAACCTAGATGTTAGGCCCCTTAAAACAACAATTATGATCATCATCAAAACTATTATTATTTTGAGTTAAATGTAATGTAATTCTTGTACCGCGTTTGCGAGGTGTCTAATAATTTGATTTTGCGAGGACATGAACTACGGACTAGGTGATAAATGAAGCTGCTATTAAAAATAATGTACTTGTAGAACTTGAGGAAAAGATGATATTTTGTTGCTGTTTATATGAACAGGCTATTTTATTTATTTTTGGATTGCCTGGTTGCAATATGCTTTGAGAAGGCCCGTCTGTTCTTTTGTAATGAAGCCATATTTTGATGTCATTCAATTAATTATGTCGAGTCTTGGATCCGATACCCATGTGTGTGGACAAAATATTGTGTGATTTATTCTACGTGAAAGTCAAACCAAGGCGTGCCAAATTGTGTGAAGTGTGTCTTTGTGTGTTTTATATTCCCGCGGGGATTTATGACATTGCGATCATATCCTGACTGCTGCAGTAATGGACGACAGGTGGTGCTCCCCGGAGACCCTGATTCGATCCCAACGGGCCTTATAATTCCTAGAGAATTATTGGGGCCATATGATGATCTGGTTGACACACACAGTTATTAAGGTGGCGTACAGATGTTTGAGCTGCTGTCTTGACTCTCCGTGTGAGTGACTTGAGATATTTCTGTACACGCTGGGTTGTTGACATGCGACGTCCACACTAGCGATCGATCTAAGATAAGACTCACCTGTGTAGGTAGGGACCGGCTCGTCCGCGATCCAGTTTCATAATTTGGACTGCCTGTTTATTTGAACTTGAGTTATAGGGATTTCATTCTTCATGCCTAGGTGGTAATTTTCATGCGCCTCGTTTAAATTAAGTTTTGTGTTGTATATAATCGCCGTTTGGCATTGTGATTTCATTTTATTCATAGTATGTTTTGATTTTGCGGTTGACACCGCTGGTGTTCATATAAAGATGTGCTATGTCACTGTAGAGTGGTTCCGTGCATTACCTTGTTTTGATTCCGAAATCCTGTGTAAGGCATGTGATTGTGCTCTTGGCACTTGGTCAAGATCCCGAGCGGGGGTCTCTGTGTATTTAATTAATATTAGTTAGTGTCGGATATTATTGTCATTTTGTTTGTTGATGTGTTCCCAAATGCCAGTCTATCTTCACACAAATACGTATTCGTGCCCTGACGGTTTGCCCGATGGTCGCGAATCGTAACAGTACTTATTCACTTTCGTACACATCGTCACATTACCACGTACATGATTGTAGGATGACAGGACAAGTGTCAGGTCCTGAGTTTTATTTGCAATCTCTGTTGAGAGATAATTTTGCTTTATTTAATTCATGTTAATTTTCATGTAAATGTAAAGGATTTGGTGTGCTTTATTTGTGTTAATTAATTGATCTGATAATAATTGTTTTTCTTGTTTAATTTTGGCTTTACTTTCTTACTGACATTTTATTTTGTACCTTGTAATTATGAGAAGCAAACATGTTATACAACAACCGTATGAACCGAACACTCCCCGAAAACAGAGTCTCATTACGCTTCTTTAAAAGGGTGCAATATATATTGAACCCGCTGAGCTAAGGTTCATGTGATATGTTTCACGACAGCACATTTATGATGGGATGTAGTACCTTTGAACACACCCAGAAAGCTACGAGAAGCTGAGAGCTCATACGATTCTCTTTGAAGTAGCGGAGAATCGCACTTTTGACTTTGGTGAAGTCTGCTAATTATTTATCTGAGGTCTTATTAATCAATTTTTTCTTTCCACGAGACTCAGAATATTCCATTTCGTCATTCAGTATTATTGAAACATTTTGGAGAATGTTTTTTTCACTTTAAGGTAAGGTAATATCATTGCAGATACGCAAATAGGAATGTAAGTAGTCGCTCAACGACTTAGTTTGACGACTTGCTTCCGCGAGGAACGCAGCTCCTTGCACTACGTCTGGAGAATCCGCCCCGTGTAGGCGTGTAATTATATCCGTCGTGTTAGACGTGGCCAATATCCGCTGTCTAGCGTGGAAATCATTATCAGGTGCCATCGAGCAAAAATACACTACGAATCACTGTTGTTGATGTGCAGTGATCAACACGAATTGTATAGTGAATTATATTGCACTACGTCTGGAGAATCCGCCCTGTGTAGGCGTGTAATTATATCCGTCGTGTTAGACGTGGCAAATATCCGCTGTTTAGCGTGGAAATCATTACCAGGTGCCATCGAGCACAAATTATACTACGAACGACTGTTGTTGATGTGCAGTGATCAACACGTACGGTAAAGTGGATTATTTGGCAAGTAATGTGAAATTTACGACATTTCTGTAGGACCACATTTTTACACCCACGTGTTTGTGGAGGGCCGAGAGCCTGGTGCGAAAATATACATGTAAATGTGAAATTATTACTTTGAACAAGTGTGATAATACAAGTACATTATATAGAAATTACTACGGTGAATTTATCTATAATAAAACGACGCCCATTTCACGGATGCCACGTGATAGAAAAAGTAGCGTCTGTACACGTGTGGAACCGCAGAACAGTGCATGGCCATTTATCATTTACATCTGCAAAGTGTAAAGGCTGTGTTACCAGTTATATTCAAAGTCTGTGATATCTACGACGAATACTGTGATTTTCAAGGGATAATAATGAACTACTACATGTCTTATACTACCGCCCACGTGGTCAACTTTTTCAACACCATGTTCGAGGCCGAGACCATGGGCTAATACCATTATGGTATGAGGGACATGTCTCGGATGGGACCAGCATGGTTATGGAACTTCGAGAACATCGAACGAGAAGGAACCGAGGATGCCTTTCCTAGGCATGTCCAGTCCATTCACGAGGTCAACCACAGGGACAGACCGAACCCAGGTCTTTGAGAGAGCCCAGATGGAAGTTCTGATGAGGACAATGCCAACCCGGAAAGCCAGAGGTGCTTTTGTTCAACCCTTGTCGTTGGACAGAGAGCTAAGTGTGGGCTCCTTCATATCGTGAGTTTTGTACAACCCTTCCTTGTTCTAGTTTCTGGTGGTATAGTTAGATTAGTGTAGTTTGTGAACCAACCGAACTCAGTGACAGCCATTTCATAGGTAGGGCATGTAATTAGTCTAATTAGATGTCATTTATCTACAGTGATTGTGAGTCGCCCTTGGGTCTGACATTTTGGTCAACCCTGGTGCAGCTTGATGGACGTCGTAGGAAGCCAATTTCTGTCTATTGCTAAACGTGACTGTAGTCATTTTGAGGCTACTTTGTTTAACCCTATCTGGGGTGATTTTTCAAGTCTTTGCAGACTCTAGTTATGGCAACCTGATGCCATATTTATATTTCTTTAACTGCACTTTTTGGCGCCAGTCTATGTTACACCCCTGACTTCGTTAGAGTAGTCGTATCATTTGGGTAATCGACTGTAATTACCAGTTTTGTAACTGCATTATATATCATTTGAGATGAGCTCAGAAGCCATCCAGGTCAAGTGTAGACCTTATAAGTAATAGGGATGTTTCGTTGTTGTCTAGCATCGAACTCAGTTCCCAAGGTATCATTAAGCAGATCCAGTACAGAGTGGTATTTGCGCCACAATTATTATTTTGTTAGTGTCATGTGTGATGACACGTGTTTATTTGATATTTGATACAAGCAACTACTGAAGTGTATATTATCTTTGAGGGCAGAGAGCTCCAGCAAAGTGTGACATTGCTACCTTTTAAATGTCTTTGTCATGAAAGACAGAGTTATATGATTATATTCAGATCTATAGCGTGCTTTTTATGCACGTATTCTTCGAGGTTTATAACCTATGGTAAAGGTATTTTATGAGGCCAGTTTTACAGTTATTATCTTACTTAACTTGCCGGCCTAGTTAGTGTGTTGTGTCATTCAGCGCAGGAATCTTGTAGCCTGCGGCGACACGAACAGGTTTGTGACCCAGCGCTCGTGTGAGAGTGCATGCTTCTAAGTGAGACGGACTGATATTAACATAGGACAGAATGCTTTTAGCATTCACTTTCCCTTTCATTGCAGTTATAGCTCATGGAACCCAGTGTCCATTCTTGTATCTGATCATATGTTCTGTAGATTGTCATTTGTTAGTTAAACGCTGTTGCGTGTACCGTTGTTTTGATGAGTACAGTTATGTCAGGTTTCTATAGTACGTTGTAGGCTAGCCCCGCTAGGGAGGTTTTTCATGTATGAAGGTATTTTTGTGTACCATGTCCGGGACTGTTCCCGTGGACCAGATATTTAGGGGGGTAACTGATTGTGTCCAGGCCCGTCCCAGAGTTATTGAACGCGAGCTGTGCGCCACTGGTAACTTGTGTTATTGTGAATCCGAGTTGTTATTGCTCGTTGATTGTATTCCGACTTTTGAGTCGAGGCTTTTGGAAGAGATGATCTCAGGGGAGACGCTCCGTGCCCAGGCTTGTCAGTATTATTCGCCATAATCCAACGATAACCTAAACCGACATCTTAATAATAAAACGCATAATTTTGATAAACAAAAGCTAACTAACGAATCCTTTCTGCTTAACTTTGTTCATTTGCATTTGGAACCTGCTGACATAGCCGTGCTAATGAAGGTATTTCCTGGAGGAAATGACTTTAGACCAGCTGACACTTTTTGTTGTGACTGAAGCTTGCTCGAACCTTGAGTTCGTAGCTGGTGGAGCGCACGCCATACGATGTTAGACGTAGTCTTCACTACGCAGTCGTCACCGTAATTACACACATTAGATGACTATGGCTTACAAAGAGTAAACCAAGGTGTAGGCAGGCATTTGAATAAAACTGTGGTCTTTATTATTTATTTATGATGTAAAAGTGTACGAATCCTCAATGTTACCCTTTTGTGTGCTGCTAGCACCTACTTATAAGAATGTCTTAGATGTTTTTTTATATAGCTGGTAACTTAGCTTTGAATGTAATTATTTGATATTACGGACGTCATCGCCGTAAATTTTGTTATTAATTGATAGGACTTGGCTAGATGAATTAACGTTAAATGTAAATGTGGAGATGGTATCATCCTAACTTAGATTTGTTTTGCTACCCTGTTAAATGTAAATTCTGATATTAGCTTTATCTTGTAACTTGACCTAGGGATTTGCGTCGTATCATTTTCCTAGTGTTGCTGTTGTTGCTTTATTATTGTGAGACAGATCTTTCGCGAGGGTTTACTGTAACTTCTCAGGTAGGGACCTGCCCCTTATTTTTGATTTTTTATTAGCTTGCGGATTAGCCGATAGAAACCCTCCGAACTAGGATAGGGGTTTGTAAAATTTACAATAAATTTTCACGGTGTTTTACATAAGTCTGGATGTTTCTTTTCTCAGTCTAGCTTTTAAGGTGAACCTTTCCTTCCTCCTTCTGCGAGGGGTCAGCCTTCTTTTTCTTTTCCTGTTATCTCCAGCCTTCTGCTCAAGGCCCTCAAGGAGGCCGGGTGTATGTAGCCCCAACACGTTTGGTGCACCCTAGATATTGCTACACCCTCAGGGGCTCACGGCTGGTGAGTTCGGGAGTTGGCGACCCCGAGGAATTCCTGAGCTGGGTCCGTTTTCCCCTTTTGTCATTTACCTTCGGGGCGGACCCTCTCCTCTTTCACTTTCCTATCTGCCTTTCATGGCTCTCCTTCCTTCCAAGTCCCTCAATCCGCATTCTTCGAGGGTTGAGGGCATTTCCTTTCCTCCTGTCCTTTATTTGCCTTATTCTCATTTAGGTTTCCATTTCTTCTTCTAGTATGTAGGTTGGTAGTTAGTTTTAGTTTTAAGTTTACATTTCATTTTCATCTTCACGATCACCCAAACCATCAGGGGCCGATAGCCTAGATGTTAGGCCCCTTAAAACAACAGATCATCATCATCAACCTTTCCTTAGGCAGTCTATGACCTTCGTCACCATGTACCACGATCCCCGTGGACTACAGTTTCTCGTGCCGCTCGGCCTATTAGGAAGTTCACCTGATCCTCACGGCAGTTAGGTCCGACGGATGAGATGTTAGGGAAGTCATGGCGGTTCTTGGCTATCCTGGCAGCTCCTCTGACGGGCTCAATATTCAGGTTTACAAATTTCACCCAAATACTTTTGGAAAAAAAAATCTACGGTTTATCAAGCGCACCGGGTGTTTTGGGGTGGAGCCCCCAACGAGCAAAGCGAGTAATTTTATATACAACTACTTGGCAAATAATGATTGGGAACAAAATACTTCTTTAGCGTATTAGGCGTTTAAAATCCATGTGCCGGTGGCAGAGGTACAAAGTATTCTTTGTTTACTTGTGGTACACTGTCAAGTACTTACAGACAGCACTCTTATCATCGCTGTGTTCCCTTCATCCTGCAAGACTCCAGCAGCTATGATCAACAAACTCGGGCGCTGTCAAGATCAGCGGCACTAGTATCTTGAAAGGCTAAAAATACCAAATTTGTATTTTATTTCATACACCACCCTCAACCTACAGAAATATGGCACAGACACTAGCCGTCATTTTGACGTTTGAGCGAATAACTTGAGCCACAGAGTATCGCCGCTCTTCAAGCCAGCGTTTATGGACCGTTGCAACGGGTCACGTCCGCGAGCACAGTTAAAACCACCCTCACTTTGATAAACGGAACTGGTGAAACCGCTCCTCAATTCTACACACTTTCTCTATTGTGCAGGGAACCATCTCACGCATTGAGGTTACACGAGGGACCCCTGCCCACGCAAGCGGTGACGTAACAGCTCCTGATCTTGAGGATATCATCATCATTTGCCAGGCTGGTATTAGGCCAGGTGGCCTGTTACGGTCTCATCCCATCTTTTAGCGGAACGTCCAATAGATCGACCCCCGCCAGGGGCTCACAACTTGTGGGACGTCCCCCAGGGGCTCACGTCTAGTGGGAAATGGGTTGGCGACCACGGGGCCCCAACTGAGTCCGGCATTGCTTCCACTTACTTGTGCCGGGCTCCTCTCCGGCTTCTTTCCTGTCGACCTCACTTGGTCAACTCTTGTTCTCTTCCGACCCCGACGGTATTAGGGTATCCGAGGCCTAGGCAGTCTCTTCCTTTCCCGCCTTAATTGCCCTTGTATCATCTTTTCTGATTCCCTCCTTCTGCAAGGGGTCAGCCTTCTTTTTATTTTCCCTTTACCTCCTGCCTTCTTCTTAAGGCCCTCAAGGAGGCCGGGTGTATGTAGCCCTACTACTTTTGGTGCACCCTAGATAATGCTACACCCTCAGGGGCTCACGGCTGGTGAGTTCGGGAGTTGGCGACCCCGTGGGATTCCTGAGCTGGGTCCCTTGTCCCCTTTTGTCCCTTACCTTTGGGGCGGAACTTCTCCTCTCCTCTTCTCTCCTCTTTTCCTTTTCTCTTTAAGATTCCCGCACTGTTTTTGTTACTTGGTTCATCGTGTATCTAAATTCCCTTTTAGCGATATTTTAAGGCGTTTTTAATCTACTGAACCCGCTGAGCTATGGTTCATGTGATATTTTTGTGACGGAATAATTATTATGGCATGTAGTACTTTTGAACATACCCAGAATACCACGTGGAGCGGAGAGCTCATGCTATGCTCTTTGAAGTAGCGCTCAATTGCATTTTTGACTTTGGAGGTCTTGTTAATCACTTTTATCCTTTCACAAGACTCAGAATATTCTAATTCGTCATTCTGTATTATTGAATCATTTTGGTGAATGATTATTACGTTTTTGGTAAGGTATAACACTTGCAGATACGCAAGGAGCTATGAAAGTAGTCGCTCAATGACTTCGTTTTGGCGACCTACTTCCGAGTGAAAGTCAGTGACGACACTACATCTGGAGATCTGACGCCCGACAGGCGTGTTTCGAGTATCCGTCCGTCGCGACGTGGACATTATAAATATTTTTGTGCTCAAGTGAGCATCCGACTGCATCGTGTGTTGAAAATAACTATACTAACGTTGTCACACATCGTGGACATATTATTGTTCTACGAAAGGCCATATTAGGCAATATTTTCTACAAACTGTAATTGATGCCATACGCCAGATATTTTTCCCACGTGTAAGTGGAAGGGCAAAGTGCCACGCCGAAAATATAAGAGTTATCGTCTGATAATTGTGCCAAGACGACGTGATTATTACTGCCAACGATCACAACATTATTGCTACGGAAATTCTGAATTGAAAATATCAATTTTATCGCGGGTGCCACGTGATTGATAAAACGTGATACAATTGCACGTGCTAACAAGCAAAGCATCGCATCGTGTTGAATCTTGAGGATCAACAGGCTGAAAACTACAAAATACTGTGGAGAACACTATTATTTGCATCGTCCACAATAACCACGCCAAAACGCCGTGAGGAACGAGATATTTCGACATTTTCGACATCATGCAAGACATTGAACTTTTCCACGCCATGGTGAAGAAGACGATTATGGGCTAATACCATTCCGGTATGAGGGAGACGTCGTGATGGAGACCACCAGCTTGATGGAACGTCAGGATGCCGAGGACGCAGACGAAGGAACGTGGATGCCGACTTCCAGGCACATTCCAGACCTTTTTGGGAGACCATCATCCGGAGGCGAACGAACCCTGGTTGCTTGGGAGGTCCAGATTGGTGAATCCGTGGAGGACAGGACCATGCTGGAGAGCCAAGCAGAGTTTTTCGCGACCCTGGTCGATGAATGTCTTAGCCGATGTGAGAGCTACCAAATGTCGTGAGTTTGGGCACCCTTTCTTTTGTAATAGTTCGCGGTGGTATATTTAGATATCGTATTTTTTTTTGGTGAATGAACCGCACTTATGTGTCAGCCATTTGCTAGGTGGGGTTGTAATTAGTATAATTGTTGTTTATTTCAGTCATTGTGAGTCACCCTGTGGGGTAGACCAGTTTTGGTTAACCCTGGTGCCGTCCTGATGGACGTCGTACCACGTTATAGCCGACCCACTGCCAAACATGACTGTAATCATTTGCAGCTATTTTGCTCGGCCATGTGTAGGATATTTATCCGTGGTTTCATTCAGATGTCATCGTCACTTTATTTAACTGCAATCTTTGCGACCAGTCTATTGAGACTTATGACTTCGTTAGATAAGTCGTATCGTTAGGAAACCAACTGTAGTTTCCAGTTTTATAAAGATATGCTGTATTTTCATTTTTGAAAGCGCTCAGAAGCCAATTTATAGTCAAATACTGACAGATTTATTATTTTGGAGAAAGTGTAGATGTCAAGCATCGAACTAAGTGCACTATCGCATCATTATGCAGGTCTAGAGTTGCAGATCTGTGCCATATTTATCAATTTGTTACTACTTTGTTTCTGTCATGAGGACACAGGTGTTAATGTTATATCTTTGATGAGCAAAGAAGCTCGTGAGACATGCTGTTATGTCTGTGATTTACTATTCTTTGAAATGAAGGACTGCGATACTTTATTGTACAGTTAAATTGTAACGTATTTAGCACACGGATTCTATAAGGTTCTTGAACCAAGCATATGCTAAGAATGACAAGGCCAAATATTACGGTATTATATAATGTTAAAACTAGCCGGCCTTGCCTGTTGAAAAATGTGGTCAGTGAAGGACTGCAATTTGTGAAGTTGTCACCAATAAACTGGTTTGTTGACCCAGTAACCTTGAAAACAAATGCTTGAAAGCGAGACAGAACTACGATAACATAGGACAGAATGTTGATTTCATTCATCTCTTTCTTTCAATGCAGCTATTGCTCATGAAACCCAGTGTTTCTTACTGTATTTTTGTTCATTTGTTTTTCTTGGATTTTCATACTGTTAGTTAGATATTTTGCTGCGAGGAATGTCATTTCGACATGTCCCGGGTTGTCAGGCTTCTTTATGCATTGTTGGCGATCCTCTTGAGAGAGGCAAATTATAATGAAGGCAATTTGGTTATTAAATGCGAGGTTTTTGCCGCAGGTAACCCATGATATTATGTGCCTTGAGTGAGTAAGACGTGCCATTGTTGTAAGTCGCGCATCTGTTGTTGTTATGAGGCATTATTATGAGAGTTGTTGAAAGCGAGGTATTTACCGCTGATAACTCGAGTTATTGTGAGTCCGAGCCGAGTTTGCTCGTTGAGTTTTCCGACTATTGAGTCGATGTTTTGCTGCGGGAGAATGATCTTTAGAAGACTACTCCTTGTCAGGCCTTTGTCAGAATACGCCATAAACCTACGGAAGGAACATAAACCGACATAATAAACATCATCCGCATAATTGTTTTAAACAAGATCTAACTAACAAATTATTTCCATTTAAACTTTGACATTCTTACATTTTAACCTGCTGACATGGCCGTGCAGATGAAGGGATTTCCTTTATTTGGAAACGACGAAGACTGTAGACATTTTTGTTGTGACCTGGCGCACACATGAACCATTAGTTCATAGTGTGTGGAGCGCAGGCCATGTGATTGTCAGACGTGGTTTTAACTACGCTATCACCGACATTACTATCAAGCTAGATGACAATGGTTTACAAAGAGTTAACCACGGGGCAGGAAGGCATTATAATAAAAACTGTGTTGTACTATAATTATTGATGTCATGAAACTGTATTTTTCCCCATGTTACCTTTATTGCGTGCTATTTAGCACATGATTGTTGATTAGATTAATTGTTTTTAAATGGCTGTACACTTAGCTTTGTATTGTAACTGTTTTGCTATTACGGACGTCACCGCCGTAACTTTGAATGTTAACTGATAGGACTTAGCTAGAAAAGTTAAATGTAAATGTGGAAATGGTACCACCATAACTTAGTTTTGCTTTGCTCCTTCACTTAAATGTAACTTCATATTAGCTTGATCATGTAACTTGTATTAGGGATTTTGCGTCGTACCATTTACCCAGCGTTGTTGCTGTTGCTTACTTATTGTGTATTAGATCTTTCGCGAGGGTTAATGTAACTTCATTGTTAGGGACTTGAACTTTTATTATCATTAACGTTTAGCTTGCGGATTAGCCGAATATAACCCTCCGAACTAGGATAGGGGTTTGTGGAAATCTACAATAAATTTTCACGGTGTTTTACATAAGCCTGGATGTTTAATTTCACAGTCTAGTTTTTGAGGTGAACCTTTCCTTAGGCCGTCTTTGACCATCGCAACCATGTACCACGCTCCCCGTGGACTATGGAACCTCGTGACGCATTGGCCTATTGTTAGGAAGTTCACCTGATCCTCACGGCAAACTTTTAAAGGTCCGACGGGGGAGATGTTAGGAGAGTCATCGCGGTTGTTGGCTATCCCGACAGCTTTACCGGAGGACTTCTGAAGGTCACTCACAAATATGTGCCGTTGCCACCCGGCTGACGGTCACACTACGTTGCATTTTGTAAGTTTTTTCGATCTAAATTACATCTTGCGATTGTTTTCAACCTCAATAGCATTCTGTTAAGATTGACACTCTAAATTGCTTTTTAGTAAGTCTTTCAATGCAGGTGGCCGGGCCTTTTAGTGAGTATTTTGAATTTCAATTGCATTTTATAAGTATTTTCTACCAACACCGCATTTCGCACGCATTTTGAATCTAAATTGCATTTTGTTTGGTGGGCATTTTGCACAAATTTTGATTCTTAATTGCATTTTGTGGGTATTTTGAATCTAAATTACATTTTGTCAAGTATTTGCAATCTAAATTGCAAATCTAACCTAATTTGTAAATCCACATGAGTCGTTTGAATCTACCGTACATTTTGTAAGCATTTTCAATTTTCAAATGCATTTTGTAAGTATTTTGAATTTCAATTGCACTTGGTGAATAATTTGGATTGGAACTGGGATATTTCAATCGAAATTGCATTGTGTATTTTCAATTTCAATTGCATTTTGTAAGTATTTTGAACCTCGCTTGCATTTTGTACGTATTTTCGATCTCATTTTCATTTTGTAAGAAGAAGTAATTGCGACAATCAGCAAGACAAAAAACAAGAAAGCGACAGGCCCAGACGGCATCTCCAATGAGATCCTGAAAGACTCGGCTGAAATTCTAAGTGAACTCTGGTCTGATCTGTTTAACAGATGCTTAGCAACAAGGGAAATACCCGACGAATGGAGAAAATCCATAATTAAGGTTCTACACAAAGGCAAAGGAGAAGACAACGACCCAAACTCATACCGAGGAATCGCTCTAGAGAACAATATATTCAAAGTATTTTCAAACATTCTGCTCAAAAGGCTCACCCCGACAGCCGATCAACTGATTCCCGATCAACAATTCGGGTTCAGGAAAGGAAGGTCCACCCTCCAAGCTATCAACAATCTACTGAATGACATAGAACAAGCGCTTAGACACCCTAAAGGAATTTTCCATGCAATATTTGTCGACTTCTCGGAGGCCTTCGACCTACTAAACAGATCGAAGCTCATTATAAAACTGGAGCAAATGATGGTTGAAAAATCCGAAATCACGTATATGATAAAAACATCCTGGCTTTCAACAAAGTAGAGATAAATGATGGGATATCAACCTCAAGAGAGATCACCCAAACCAACGGAGTACTACAAGGCGACCCACTGAGTCCCACTCTGTTCAACGTCGCGACAGCGGATGTTATACGGACTATTGAAAACACAAAATCAGTATCCCTTTACCTGTACGCAGATGACATGGTTCTGGGGTCTACAAACAGACAGGAGCTACAGGAAGTGCTCAACAACTTGCAAGACTGGGCGGAGGAAAATGAGCTCAGTATAAATGAAAAGAAGACAGTGCATATGGCCTTCCGAAAAGGAGGAAAACTAGCCGCCGAAAACAAAATGATCCTGGGAGAGACTGAACTTGAGACAGTCAATTCCTACAAATACCTCGGCCTCACCCCACAGACAACGTGCCAATCCTTTAGACTACATATAAAGGAATGAGCAGCAGCAGCCATTAGAGGAATGTACGATTTGAACAATATTACCAAACTATCTCTACAAAGAGCAATGATTCTCTTCCACGCGAAAATAACCCCCGTCATTACATATGGTCTAGAACTGATATGGGAAAGGCTATCCATGACAGGCCTAATCACAATTGAAAAAGTAAAGGCTTCTTTCCTGAAAAGGGTGCTAGGAATTGCAAGAACGTCCCAGTCCAGGCTGGCATATGTCCTAACAAAAGAAACATACTACATTGAAGATTTCAGATTAAGACTACTACTGCCATCTACTAAGCATATGAAGAAACTCCTCGAGATAAGACATCAGAAGCAGAACGAAATCCCGCTTGAATTCTATGCAACAGAAGCAATGGTGGACAGAAGATGGACAAACGAGAACCAGGAGATGAGACATGTGGTAACAAGACTCGCCATCCACGGTTTCCACCACAAGATCTGTAAAAATGTTAAATACCATGAACCGAATGAAGAATGCATATGTTCTCTGTGCTGAAGAGAGAAGATCCCCCTGTGTGTCCTTGCGGCGCCCACCTAACCGTGGCACACCTTCTCGTGGAGTGTGTGGATCTGGCCGATCTGCGAGGGACTCTTAAACTGCCTAATACCCTCTCCCTTATTCTCCGGTGATGACGGGCCGTCAGCTGACCTCGTCATCCGGTTCATGAGGGAGAGTTGTTACTTTTTTAAGTTTTAATGTGTAGTTACGACTGTTAATTCAGGTTAAATCTGTTTTATGTTTTTTTTATTGTGTTCATCTATTTTATTGTTCACTATGCCTTATTTGTTTTATCCCTTTTTACCATCCACCTTTTATTTATTTTTTATTCAAATAAGGCATAATTTTTGGGGCTCACTGTCTGTTTTATAAACACCATTTTCGTTTCATCCATGGCAAAGAGTTGTTTTTATCTACATCCTTTCATTTTACGCCATTTCATTTCATTAGGGGCCGATAACCTCGATGTTAGGCCCCTTAAAACAACAATTATCATCATCATCATCATCTCCAACAACTTTGAGAATTTTTATACTCATCAAAATGTACACAAAATATTTTTCTTATGATATAATTCGCTTACCTGTACATATACATTAAAAATTACATTGATACAATGTGAAATATGGTCACGGCAATGTTTTATTTAGTTTTCCTAAAGTTTACTTTTGTGGAGATGAGGTTTTTCTCAAATGACTGATTCAATTAAAATATACACTGAGCACGTATTTCCTCGTACGAGGTAAGCGGTTAATTCCTACTTATCGTTTATTTCTTATGTGTCATTCTGTTTTTAGACCGTAACTGAATGCTGCGACAAATTACTTAATCATTTTCACTGCATTTTCACGCATTGGAGTTGTTCATGTCGTTGACGAAACCATGAAATGAACGAGGTAAAAACTCACAAAATAAGACCTTAACTTATGAGGACAGACTATTAGCAAATGAATTAGGCCCTCCAAAACCAGATCTGTGCATTAATCAAGTCTCTAAAGATAAAAACAGAAAATATAACAAGACTTTCAATAAATCTGCGTATGAAATATGAGATTGGATATTTGGGTGTCGGGTAGTAAATTTATTTTGTTGGTTTGTTTTCCGTACCTGTTATTTGGTGGCGATGACACATGGACCATGACTGACATTAATGATTTAAAACATTTGCCTGAAAAAGGTAAGCAACATTGTTTGTCAAAATGTCATATGAACAATGAAATGAGCTTAGCAGTGTTGGCGAATATAGTATAGGGCAGCGACTGAAAGATGGCTACAGGATGGCTGTTCGTAAACACAACGAACCTGTGGACATGAATATGTATATTAGACTATGTCGCGCATTCGATTAAGACCAAGGGTACACGGAAAGCACTTTTGTGGGGAAAAATTCAAAAAAAAATTTTTTTTTGCTCATTATTAAACTTTGGAATTTCGTTTTTAAAATGACATATAAATCTTGCAAATTAATGTATAGAAGTATTTTAATTATATATATTTTTAAATATTGTCTTACAGGCACCCAAACCATCAGGGGCCGATAACCTAGATGTTAGGCCCCTTAAAACAACAATTATCATCATCATCATCATGTCTTACAGGCGGCGAGTGTTCTGCTCTGCGTGGCGGAAGACTTGCTGTCAACATTTTGTGGTTTTATTATTTGTTCGCATACCGCGCTGAGCTAGGAATTATTGATTTCTTTGGTTGTCGTCTATTATTGTCTTTTGGTCATATTGTAACGTCTTGCGTTGTTGATGGCCCTTGTTTGCTGCTTAGCAACAAGTTTTCCCGCGTTTCTTCTCAAGTTATTTCTGTGAGTTTATGTGCAGTTTGTGGAAGTTATGCCTCGATTTTCGAACAAAGTGATCAGGAAATGTGTGCCCTGGCAAAAGAAGAAATGTGTTTCTTCAAGGCTAGAAACCTCTTGTTTAGAACCTTCACGTAGTGAAGCAGGGCAAGCACGCCTAACGTAAAAAACGTGAGTGAAAAAAATCGTGAAATTACTTTTGATAAGACGGCTGCTGGGACACAGCGCTCATCTAATAGAAAACTGAATGGTTTCGAACAGAGAGAATAAATGAGGAATATGATCGTCATAGTTTGCCATATGCTATAATAGAGACCTCAAGCCTATCTTCAGGGATCTTGCAGACCTCAGTCTTCTGAAGAAATGTTTGCATGGTAGAACTAAGAATCCCAATGAATGTGTGAGTAGGGTCATATGGGACAGACTACCAAAAACAGCGTTTGTTGGTATTAATGCGCCTCATTTTGGTGTGTTTGATGCTGTTGCATCCTGCAATCAGAGTAACATTACAAAATGCAAAGTTCTGGAGAAGCTAGGATTGTGTGTGGGTTCCCGAATGGTAAAGGCTATGTATTCTATAGACTTGGAGAGACTAAAAGATCATCAGAAAATGCTATCAAAGATATCATGAACTGTGGAATAAACAGGAGAGCCACCAAGAGGAAGCTTCTTGATGAATTACAAGAGGATGCTGATAATCCCAGCTTTGCACCAGGCATGCACTGATATTGAAACTTTGGAGCTGTCCTGCAAAAGGAACATTATCTCATAAACTATTTATGATAACATTCTAAAATTTGCAGGGCTCTTTTGAAAGAGTATCACATACTTTCTGAAGCTATAAAAACAAACATATTGCAAAATTTATGAAGAGGGTTTTGTAAATATCTTGCTTGTGTGTGTAATGTAGAATCTTGTTTTGTTTCTGAGACACAGTAAATTGCAAGGAACAGCTAGCGTTATTTTGTAGATATTTTTGTGTTTTATCGTTGTCAAGTGTACGTGGCTATGTGTGCTACCGAGCGCGCATATGATCCCGCAAATGCCGTTAAGTAACGTAAATCGGATATGTGCAGAATGATAGGAGTGGGACCGAATTAATGTAATATCAAACTAGTACTGAAGGGTAATATTTGACTCTATGTAGATTTTATGATTGATCAGATTCATTGTTGATAATTGTCATGTCGTAATTTACTTTTATGCTAGTAGCAATAAGCTCACTCGAATGTTAATCATGATTTAAAATTTTTAGTGTCGTGGACACGAACTTAAGAGATCTGATTCAGAGCCGACCTGCATGGTGTGATTATTAGTGTCAGTCCAAGCGTATCGTGGCATGGGTGATTTATACTGGTAATTGCTAGGGGGAATTCAGCATCATGACTGATTCCTTCTGCCGCACGCCAGATTCCTTATCCAGTCCTCGAGAGGCGGACCTGTGGATAATATTGTGTTCTTGCCATTCCAGTGTATGGGTGAGATATTGTTGTGTTGAAGCTACGATTTATGGATGATGATAACGAGGCCAGTGGGTCGCTTGTTTTATTTAGACACTGCTTGGTGGGCTGACAAATAACAGGTGTGTTGGGGAGCTGAAACCACACCGTGAGGCGACCTCTCGTTCAGATAAGAACGGCCGTTGGGTCATTTGCGTGACAGGGCAGCTTCGCCTGTACCTCTTGTAATTTTGTTTGAATTCAGAAGAGAACTGATCAATTGTAAATGTATTTGTTGATTAAATGGGCGCTGTCCACGTTGTATTGTCATCTCCGAATCGTTAACTTATCATGCTTTTATTCATGTAATGTAATTTCAGCCGTCAAGGCTTATATTTGTTGTTGTTGCTTGACTTGTGTTTACGTTTCGTGTCAGTGACCCGCGTGGCCACCTTGCACGCGATGCTGTTCCCATGTTTATATTTGTTTGAGCACTTGGCCTTGGAGGCATGCTCGTTGTTTTCTGTGCTCTAGCACTTGTTGGCATCTCAGGGGGGATTCATGTAATTATAGAATGTTAGTTTTTGCGTGTATCAGTATTTAATTATACAGTGTGTCCGCAAAGTATCTCCGCAACGTGTCTCATCTTGCGGGAAGTGTTGGAGTGGCAATACATTCATGTTATTTTGTTACTGGGAAAACAATTACATTAAATTAAGTAATGGAATTATATATACGGTATTCATCACTATCACATTGTGCTCTGTAAAGTTTCCACTAAAACACACGCTATTCTGTAGTAAGCATTCCCACTAGACACAGCTTACCCAAGAACTTGACAAGAACACAACTTACAGCGTCAATACTCACACACATAGTCACTCACTGTCGGCAAGAATGAACCGGTATGCCGCGCACCCTATCACTCCAGTTCAAGATCAACATGGAACAAGTACATGCTTATGCCAACCACTGCGGTGAGACTTTGCGTGTACAGCGACATAATGCACTGCCAACCTAACACGCCCCCGCAAGGTGAGACCCGTGTAGCTCGCCGCTGCGGAGGGACTTTGTGGACTATATGTAGTTTGTTTTTATTAAAGTGCATGTCCTGTAGCCATAATGTTGATTCGCAAGATGGGTGTTCGTGATCATCGTGACTGTTATCCCGTTGTAAACGATCACTCATCAAAAGTACTCATTTTCTTTTAGTTGGTCAATACGCGCGCATACACAATTCTTAACCAGTCAGTGGACAAGGTAGCCACATGTTTTAGTGAGAGGAGTGGGTCTGTGTTACCCCTCATTTTGTTGAGTTCATTTTATGTGGAGTCAGATGTCACGGAGGAGATTTTCTTTGTTGTTATTGTTTTTATGCACCTTTTTCTCAGTTATTAAATCACGTTTTTTACTTGTTACTCACTTATTTCTTAATTATAGTTTTTCATATAATCCTTCTATCCAGAGCATGTTATTTTTGTGAACTTTACCCCCAGGGGCTCACAACTTGTGGGCGTGGGTTGGTGACCACGGGGCCCCAGCTGAGTCCGGCATTGCTTCCACTTACTTGTGCCGGGCTCCTCTCTGTCTTCTTTCCTGTCGACCTCACTTGGTCAACTCTTGTTCTCTTCTGACCCCGACGGTATTAGGGTATCCGAGGCCTAGGGAGTCTCTTCCTTTCCCGCCTTAATTGGCCCTTGTCTCATCTTTTCTGACACCCTCCTTCTGCGAGGGGTCAGCCTTCTTTTTCTCTTCCTTTTACCTCCTGCCTTGTGCTCTAGGCCCTTAAGGAGGCGTTGGCGACCGCGGGGACCCAGCTGAGACCGGCATTGATTGCACTTACTTGTGCCGGGCTCCTCTCTGTCTTCTTTCCTGTCGACCTCACTTGGTCAACTCTTGTTCTCTTCTGACCCCGACGGTATTAGGGTATCCGAGGCCTAGGGAGTCTCTTCGTTTCCCGCTTTAATTGGCCCTTGTCTCATCTTTTCTGATACCCTCCTTCTGCGAGGGGTCAGCCTTGTTTTTCTTTTCCTGTTATCTCCTGCTGTTCAAGGCCCTCACGGAGGCCGGGTGTATGTAGCCCCACCACTTTTGGTGCACCCTAGATAATGCTACACCCTCAGGGGCTCACGGCTGGTGAGTTCGGGAGTTGGCAACCCCGAGGGATTCCTGAGCTGGGTCCGTTTTCCCCTTTTGTCCCCTACCTTCGGGGTGGAACCTCTCCTCTTTCACTTTCCTATCTGCCTTTCATGGCTCTCGTTCCTTCCAAGTCCCTCAATCCGCATTCTTCGAGGTTTGAGGGCATTTCTTTTCCTCCTGTCTTTTATTTGCCTTATTCTCCTTTAGTTTTCCATTTCTTCTTCTAGTATGTAGGTTGGTAGTTAGTTTTAAGTTTGCATTTTTCCATCTTCACGATCACCCAAACCATCAGGGGCCGATAGCCTAGATGTTAGGCCCCTTAAAACAACAATTATCATCATCAACCTTAAGGAGGCAGGGTGTATGTAGCCCCACCACATCTGGTGCACCCTAGATAATGCTACACCCTCAGGGGCTCACGGCTGGTGAGTTCGGGAGTTGGCGACCCCGAGGGAATCCTGAGCTGGGTCCGTTTTCCCCTTTTGTCCCTTACCTTTGGGGCGGACCCTCTCCTCTTTCACTTTCCTATATGCCTTTCATGGCTCTCCTTCCTTCCTTCCAAGTCCCTCAACCCGCCTTCTGCGAGGGATGAGGGCATTTCTTTTCCTTCTGTCCTTTTATTTGCCTTATTCTCCTTTAGTTTTCCATTTCTTCTTCTAGTATGTAGGTTAGTAGTTAGTTTTAGTTTTAAGTTCGCTTTTCATTTTCATTGTCACGATCACCCAAACCATCAGGGGCCGATAACCTAGATGTTAGGCCCCTTAATACAACAATTATCATCATCATCATTTTGTGAACTTTATTTAAGCATTACACAGGACTGAACGCGACCCTGAAAACAGATTCTTGTCATAAACACTGCTCTACAGAAGGGTACAATATATAAAGTAGATATATAATAAAATTTATGCGGCCCTCAAGCCCTTCCATAACAAACATTTGGCCCTTCATTAAAATAAGGTTGAAGACCACTGCAGTAGAGGAAGGGGAAAAGGAACAGGAAGACTTGACTAGTTTTAGTGATGTTGAGGATAATAATGGTGATTATAATGATAGTGATAATGCTGCTTATGATTATGATAGTGATAAGGTTTATATACCTATTGTTCCCCGTGGAAAAAAGATCTACAACAAGCGTTGTGTTTAAAAACTATAACAAGGAATGGTAAAGAAAAAGAGTAGTATCCTATGTGTATCTATTGTAAAAAAAGACTAACTAAATAAAAATATTCTAACTTTGTATAAAATAAAACAGCATTGTACCATTATTTACACATTTAATATACACACATCAAAAAAAGTTTTGCATCACCTCGGTTCCCAGATCTCCGGCATATAGACGTTGACTGTGTATATTGTATCCAAGATACAGTCCCTTTGACTGTTCATAGATGTCACTAAAACTGCTCAAAGATGTAAACAACCATGCATGAGCAGGGCCTATTAGACGGAGGGGGTACGACAGCCGATCAGTTCCAGTCATTCCACCAGGACGAAGGTACGCTGATCATGTTGTCTGTAGTTCTACCATGCCTAGAAGGTCAATACCGCAGTTCGATCGCGTCCGCATTGTTACTTTGTGTCAAAAAGGGCTCTCAACAAGGGAAGTTTCCAGGCGTCTCAGAGTGAACCAAAGCGATGTTGTTCGGACATGGAGGAGGTACAAAGATACAGGAACTGTCGATGACAGGCCTCGCTCAGGCCGCCCAAGGGCTACTACTGTAGTGGATGACCGCTACTTACGGATTGCCGCTCGGAGGAACCCTGACAGCAATGCCACCATGTTGAATAATGCGTTTCGTTCAGCCACAGGACGTCGTGTTTCAACTCAAACTGTGCGCAATAGGCTGCATGATGCGCAACTTCACTCCCGACGTCCATGGCGAGGTCCAGCTTTGCAACCCCGACACCATGCAGCGCGGTACAGATGGGCCCAACAACATGCTGAATGGACCCCACGGAATTGGCATCACGTTCTCTTCACCGATGAGTGTCGCATATGCCTTCAACCAGACAATCGTCGGAGACGTGTTTGGAGGCACCCTGGTCAGGCTGAACGTCTTAGACACACTGTCCAGCGAGTGCAGCAAGGTGGTGGTTCCCTGATGTTTTGGGGTGGCATTATGTGGGGCCGACGTACGCCACTGGTGGTCATGGAAGGCTCCGAAACGGCTTTACGATACCTGAATGACATCCTCCGACCCATAGTGCAACCATATCGGCAGAATATTGGAGAGGCATTTGTCTTCATGGACGACAATTCTCGACCTCATCGTGCACATCTTGTGAATGCGTTCCTTCAAGATAACGACATCGCTCGACTACAGTGGCCAGCATGTTCGCCAGACATGAACCCTATCGAACATGCCTGGGATATGTTGAAAAGGGCTGTTTATGGACGTCTTGACCCACCAACCACTCTGAGAGATTTACGCCGAATTGTCGTTGAGGAGTGGGACAATTTGGACCAACAGTGTCTTGATGAACTTGTGGATAGTATGCCACGACGAATACAGGCATGCATCAATGCAAGAGGACGTGCTACTGGGTATTAGAGGTAGTGGTGTGTACTGCAATCTGGACCACAAATGCTGAAAGTCTAGCTGTATGATGGTACAACATGCAATGTGTGGGTCTCATGAGCAATAAAACGAGCTGAAATGTTGTTTGTGTTGATCTCTATTCCCTTTGTATTTAAAGGTTCCGGAACTCTTGGAACCGAGGTGATGCAAAACTTTTTTTGATGTGTGTACATTTCATCATTTTTTAAGACGATACTAAAAACTAAAACATTATTAATCTATACACATATTTTCTTTCCTTTCCAGTCTATTGTCATCACTTATATTTGCATTATTATTTCATGTTACCAACTATGCTACCGTTGATGAGAAAATGTGCCAGGCCGTTTTCGACCATAACCTAAGGTTAATAAGTTCCAAGAGACTACACATGCTAAATCTAGTGTCATGAAAAAACACAAGAGTAATTTACAACAATATTATTGAAGACTAAAAACATTACAAGTAGATAAATGACAATGAATAAAACTAAATTAATTAAATAAATTAAATTACATAATTAATACAGATGTGTGTATATCTTGAGCGAGGAACCTAAACTAATGTGACATTCACGTAATGTGTTAATGATACCACATGGTATAACCCAAATGAAGAAAAACTAACAGACATCCTTTTAATTCAATTTCCAGAAATTACCTTATATGTCCGTGATGGACCAAGCTGAACGACATAGGTTCAATAAAATATTAATTATCCACTCAAGTATAGAATCATCCAATTATTTATCAGAGGAGTAGAATATTACGTCAAGCTCATACCGAAACTAACATGTCTTCTCATATTATGAACAAATTTCTAACGTTAATTGTTAACCAGGAAAAAACGAAAATCGACAATACTGGCCGTAACCCACGGAGACAAGGCTTTACATAAAATAAAATATGTATCATAATCAGCGATACTTATCACAGAGTTCATATGGAACTATACTAAGAGACAAAGATAGGGCGAAGTTATAAATAATAATTAGGTTAAAAATAAAATATCTTTGCTCAGAAAATATGAAGTTCTGGACCGTACAGACTAGGTAGGTCAAAAACAAACGTTAAAATAAAATCTCTAGGAAAACAACTCAAAACACAAGTTAGGTTACTGGAAAATGAATTAAATGGTTGAACATACATTACCATGCTGTCTACAGATACCATTTGAGAGGTTAGCACTTCACAGAAATAAACTGTAATATATCATAAAATATAAAGAAGTTACACCACGGAGACAATCACATCCACGTACATATATATCAATGAACAACTCTGAAGGATAACCCAGTAACCAATAAAATATAAATTACAAACCTTTTGAGTATATTCCTGTGTTAGGCCTACCACAAAGCGAGTTGCCAAGTTGTGCATTTCTACAAATTTCAACCAAGTATGAATCATCTGAAGTTCTATTAACACATAGGTACACACTAGGATGTGTTTTAGACTGGGGAAACACCTCTAGATTGGCCAAGCCATCCTAGGGCCCCGTAAATATTAGATCGCGTGAATTCACATCTTGTCCTTACCAGTTCCAAACAAATAATAATCTACACAACAGACGATGCTATTGGCTACAACTTGCCGATGGTTTGTTTGTCGTCGATAACAGGCCTACGAGCTCAAGGAGACACGCGTGCTATCTCCCGTCTCGTCTGGCACATCAGTCAGTACGTCCACAACTAACCGGATGGCGCAATGTACTTCTTCGTGTTTACACTAGTACAACACATACTCAACATATGTCGTTTGAGAGTATTTTCAACTACAAGTCGGAGATATTTACATTACAGAAGAGTAATCCAGAGTTCTAGCAGGCTAATAAATTATCATTTCACATTTGTTCTTTATTTAATTTAAACGGACCATACACGTATTGTTTTTAAAACATTCATAAATTAAGTGTACAGGTTGTATAGCATTATTCACTTCATGGAAAACACTCTCCGCCGTATCATTAAACCGTTTAGGCAAAAATGTCTCAAAATTCTTGCATACACAAAGTACACGATCACCAGCTGTTTTCAATTTGCGAATCTTGATAATGCGGAATGGAATATGCGTTGGCAATTCGCTGAGCTTTTTTTGTCTCTAAGCCACATGCTTGCCCCACAGCATTCACAACATTCACTGTAGTAGTCTATAAACAAAACAAAAGCATATCTAGTACACTCTACAACAGCTTGTAATAATTATGTGGACATAGGTATTTTGAACCATGCATTGTTAATAAATTATACCATTTATGCAAGAAATGCCCTAACTGTAGCAAATACTACTTTTCTGCATATAGCACAAGTGTTAAGTACTAATGCACACTTGACACAGGCTATCAAGTGTACACAAGGCAAAAATACAACACCTAGTTCTTCTCGATAACAACTTTTACATAATTGTTGGTCACACTTTTGTATCTGTTCGTGAGACTCGTCTTTTTTTTTCACCTTCATGTACTTGTACCGCGTGTTCTCGCTCTAAATGTTCTTTTATGTCTTGTGCAGCAATCACGTTTTCTTTACGAATAGTGTTCACAAATTCCTGACCTTTAAGCAACACCATGTATCTACAATTAGGTAACCAACGAGCGTGTTCCACAAAAGAGTCATCGGTCATCTGCCATTCCTTTAAAGCATATCCACAATGAAAACATATTGTTTTGCGCCCTTCACCAGTATAAAAAAATCCAGCTTCACTTAGCTCTTTTGTAATATTAATGGCCAAACATTTTTATAAGATTCTAAACGTTTTTCAACTGACCAGTACTCTGGGTGTGCTTTAGTCTTGCAAACTCCCAATTTTTCAAAAGCACATGCCAATTCAACAATGTCTATTGTTTATGGACCACATATATCAACACTGCCGTTGGATGGTAATACATCATTATTTATTTGTGATTCAACAAAGTCGTAGCGAACGGTCTTGTGGTTCGGTAAAATGGATACACTGGTATGTTAGTAACTTCTTTTCTAATCATGTAAGGACAAAGAGGAAACCATCGTAAATGGTCTCGAAAGGGATCATCCCCTTCTTCCCAGTGTGAAAGTTCAACACGACAAAACACACAACGCACATCTTTTCGGTTTAAGTAATAAAAGCCAGCCGCAGCAAGTTTATGTGCTGACAGAAAGCGTACAGGCCGAGATTCAAATGTTAACCAACGATCGTTTTCTGATTTGAAATTTAACCCACGTGGTAAACCGACTTGCTCACATGTGGACTATTTGGTACTAAAGCCATGTGTTATAATACAACTTTTTTATTGTAAGTTATTTTCGTTGCACAAGAGCACAGAGACTTTGAAGCATAATGTATGCTTGTTCACTGTCTGTTCACTACATTAATGGCGCTTGACCACGCCTTAAGAACAAACCAAATAACCCATCACTCACTCAATCAATACTTGTAAATAAAACTTCAACGTTAATGCCAATTAACATCATTCAAATAAATATTTAAAAATAAACTGTATCTCGGCACTAACAGTAACCAATCTACTTATTTTTAGCCTACTTTCGATTTTTGCAAAAAATGAAAGTAGACTTATGAGATCAACACAGGGCGAAAAAAGTGTGTCTGTCTGTGTGTGTGTATGTGTGTGTGTGAGTCTGTGTGTGTGTATGTGTGTGTGTGAGTCTGTGTGTGTGTGTGTGAGTGTGTGTACTCTGAATGTCTGTCCCCCCCTATCAATTCGAACACGGTGAATGCGAATTGAACGAAATTTGGTACAAAGGTAGCACTAGCAAAGGACACCTCAGTGTCATGTTTTATATCGCCGCCATCTTTACTAAAACTGAATGGCGGCCACTCAAACGTTCAAAACGTAAAATCAAATAACGACTAACCATATCATCCAATCTCTACCAAATTTGGTAACAACATACCTTCGTATAGGATGCGTCTTGTGACCAAACTACAAGGTCGTCCGCCATACCATTTCAGGATGGCGGCCGTGCGAATTATGCAAACTTTATAATCCATATCATGGGACCCACCAGTTCCGATTATCGAGCCGAGAATCGTTTTAACTGTTCTAAAGGAAGAGGCACGTACGAAATTAAAAGTTTATTTTGTAATACTATAGTGCAGACGTGATTTTAAAAAGCTCAGCTGATTCATTAATAAGACAAGATGGCAGCGGATATCTTGTGCCTGACTTATATTTCACTAATTTGAGTATTGAATGCAATATAGCGTACTGATAAAAAATAAATAAACTTTGTATGAAATGCTTTATATATAAATAATATACTCCAGTGATGAAATCGTTTAGTATAAATCATTATTTGCTAACAAGTTCTATGTAAGTCATTTTAAATAGAACGATATTCGTTGACACAATTAGGTCAGTGGTAGAGCGATAGCCTGTCGCTCAGATTCCTATGGTTCAAACCCGATCAGAGCTAGTTTTTTTGCTTGAAATGTTATATGTTTATTGTTTTGTAATGACTCAGATGTTTTAAAATTAAGCGTTATATTGTGCAAATTATGGTGTAAAATATATATTTAATTAAAACATAATTCGCCAGCAGATTTACTCGAGACATCTAGCTGCCAAAAAGGTAACTTCCAGATTTTATTGAAAAGTTTCTTCTTCTGGCCGCTAGAATGCACTCGCTCTGTTAGGATTATATTGTTCGATATTTCACCACTAGATGTCCCGACTAGTCTACGTGGGGATCCATTGATTACTATACCATTATCATTCTATGCGCATCGAATTTGAAGAATGACAAGTTGATACTACGATACATTTTAACTTTTTATTTTAAAGGGTTTGTAACAGCCTATTTTGCGTTACTTGAAAATGTTATTAAGCGTTATATTGTCCACATTATGGTGTAAAATATATATTTAATTAAAACATAATTCGCCAGCAGATTTACTCGAGACATCTAGCTGCAAAAAAGGTAACTTCCAGATTTTATTGAAAAGTTTCTTATTCTGGCCGCTAGAATGCACTCGCTCTGTTAGGATTATATTATCGAAAATATCCACATAGTTTGTATACACACGTCTCTGTAGGGTCATGGAAAGATTTGTTAATTCAATTAGGGTTGTGAAAGCCATGCACAACCAGACGTGTAAAGACATGCCTCAACTCAAAGTTGGATGTTGCCCACGGCAGGTCGTAATAATAATAATAATAATGTTATTGGTTTTACATCCCTTTTAACTACTGCTGCTTTTAGAGACACCGGGGTGCCGGAATTTTGGCCCGAAGGGGATCTTTAACGTGTCAGTAAATGTACTGACACGGCTCCCTCGCATTTGTGCACCCTCAAATGCCAGCTGACTGCGCCAGGATACGAACCTGCAACCTAGGGCCCAGCAAGCGAGAACGTTACCGCTGAGCCACGCCGCCAGTCCGGTCGATTATGTCTCCAGATCCATAACATTCTTGATATACTTCTTATCTTTCTTTCTTTCTTTCTTCAATGATGGTAGCAGTTTTTATCTAGGTCGTGGCGTTTGGTAGAGGTAAATCGTTTCTAAGGTCTTCAACAAAGAATAGTTCTATTATACTCTTTGATAATAACAACGAGTTATAACTATACTCATACATTTAGGAGAAAGTAGGCTATATGTTCTTTACTGAACATCTTGTTTTTTTATAAAGCTGCAGTCATTCATGATGATGATGATAATTCTCGTTTTAAGGGGCCTAACATCTAGGTTATCGGCCCCTAATGGTTTAGGTGATCGTGAAGATGAGAATGAAATGTGAACTACAACTAAAACTAACTACTAACTTATAAACTAGAAGAAGAAATGGAAAACAAAAGGAGAATAACGCAAATAAAGGACAGGAGGAAAAGAAATGCCCTCAACCCTCGGAGAAGGCGGATTGAGGGACTTGGAAGGAAGCAGAGCCATGAAAGGCATATAGGAAAGTGAAAGAGGAGAGGGTCCGCCCCAAAGGAAAGGGACAAAAGGGGAAAACGGACCCAGCTCAGGAATCCCTCGGGGTCGCCAACTCCCGAACTCACCAGCCGTAAGCCCCTGAGGGTGTAGCATTATCTAGGGTGCACCAGAAGTGGTGGGGCTACATACACCCTTCCTCCTTGAGGGCCTTGAGTAGAAGGCAGGAGATAACATGAAAAGAAAAAGAAGGCCGACACCTCACAGAAGGAGAGTAACAGAAAAGATGAGACAAGGGCCAATTAAGGTGGGAAAGGAAGAGACTCCCTAGGCCTCGGATACCCTAATACCGTCGGGGTCGGAAAAGAACAAGAGTTGACCTAGTGAGGTCGACAGGGAAGACGACGGAGAGGAGCCGGGCACAAGTAAGTGGGAGCAATGCCGGACTCAGCTGGGGCCCCGTGGTCGCATAAGATGTGAGCCCCTGAGGGGTGCAGTCAATCACATCCCCCTTTAACCAATACATAAACAAACAAAAAATGAATGCCATGTAGTTTTGTCCAGATTATCTTGTTCAAACCTGTGGATATTAATTAAGTCCATAGGGAACGACACGTCAGTTGAATTTAAATTTTTGTTTAAAAAAAATCCAACATGGCCTTGTACTTTCCCGGTCAACAACCATTATGATCTTGTGCCGGTTGCCAATACACAGTCATTTAACCAAAAATGAAGCAATCATCGTCCCAGTCATGACTGGTAATAAATTGTGTCTACAGGTTACAATAGTGGTAAAATGGGATAGAATTTTTATGTTAGGCTTACCTGAGTTTTAAATAGTTCACTGCCTGGGAACAATGGTTGCACTCTTCCACTTTCTGGGTTTTCAGCAACTGCTACAGCGGTAAGGCTATTTTTTCCAACTTTCTAAATAAATAAAATAAACCGCCATAAATACCTAAATTCAGGTTAATATATGCATTTCATAAAAAGGAAAAAAATCGAACAAAAAGCAAACAAGTTATTATAAAAATCTCACCTTGACTTGCAATGGCTTGCTGTTATCTTCTCCTTGGCTAAAAGTGCAATAGTCTCTGTCTCTGTTTCACTTCAACAACAGGTATGTGGATTATCTAAAACAAATAAATTAAAAAACATTAATTACCTTATCAATAACTACACATTTAAGGTTCATTAGCAGGACATAATTCAAATAACAAAAGGATTTGTCTTCCAAAGTTCAGTTCAGATTTGCAATGTATACGCCCGTTTGCTAAAACAGTAAGTGCGTGACTAACACAATCGTTATCAGTTAGCGTAGCAACAGAGAGAGACTCTGCACTTTTTCTCAGCATTTGACCTTGAACTCCTCTCTGGCTCTCACATTTTCACACGCCTGCGCACATTCCTTAAGCTTCATAAAATTCGTGTACCTTATATACTAGTTTCATTAAAAAAAATAAAGAACCAACATGTCCGCCTCTTATACACCAGTAGTACTACTGCCTAAGAACCAAAATGGCGGACCCTGCATAAACGCTAAACCTACTAGCCTCCATCCGGCAAGTAAACTAATAGTATCTACCCATGCACATTCCTGACTTATCAGCTCCTTGTGGTTTCAAATGCTTTCTCAACTTTCGTAAATTCAAATCTTAACTTCCATTAGCAATGTCAACGTAACTTTCTGAGTTTCAGTCTGGAAGATACCGTTTTAAAATACAAATAAAGTCATATCCTCCCATTCTTGATTAACAAAAATTATGAATATAATTCATACAAGTCCATCCTGAGTTATTTTCGACAAATAGGTAGATTTACAATATCTCACCTTGTCATTCATTCGTTTTTCCATTACAATGTCTTTACAATGAACTTTCCAAGTTCTTATCTTCTTCTTCTTCTTCGTCGCGAATGGGTCTCTTAGGACCACGCGGAATCAACATTGGTTAGCCTTTCTTGTAGCCCAGTACTCCTTCATACGCAACGAATGGGTTTGCTTCCGTTGTGCAGACCAGATATGGTGGTATGGCCGTCTTTCTTCCTCCTCGAAACCTCGTGCGAGTGCAAGTGTTCTGATGACATTTCGGTCTAGGAGATTTGGTGATCCTAATTCTTGCAAGTCTTTTTCAGTCTGTTTGTACCAATTTGATCTAGTTGTTTTGTTTTTCAAGTATGTGTAAATTTTCTGAGTTAGTCTATTTGGGTCCATTCTTTCCAGGTGCACCCCCAGGGGCTCACTTCTTGTGGGCGTGGGTTGGCGACCACGGGGCCCCAGCTGAGTCCGGCATTGCTTCCACTTACTTGTGCCGGGCTCCTCTCTGTCTTCTTTCCTGTCGACCTCACTTGGTCAACTCTTGTTCTCTTCCGACCCCGACGGTATTAGGATATCCGAGGCCTAGGGAGTCTCTTCCTTTCCCGCCTTAATTGGCCCTTGTCTCATCTTTTCTGATTACCTCCTTCTGCGAGGGGTCAGCCTTCTTTTTCTTTTCATGTTATCTCCTGCCTTCTGCTTAAGGCCCTCAAGGAGGCAGGGTGTATGTAGCCCCACCACTTCTGGTGCACCCTAGATAATGCTACACCCTCAGGGGCTCACGGCTGGTGAGTTCGGGAGTTGGCGACCCCGAGGGATTCCTGAGCTGGGTCCGTTTTCCCCTTTTGTCCCTTACCTTTGGGGCGGACCCTCTCCTCTTTCACTTTCCTATATGCCTTTCATGGCTCTCCTTCCTTCCAAGTCCCTCAATCCGCCTTCTCCGAGGGTTGAGGGCATTTCTTTTCCTTCTGTCCTTTTATTTGCCTTATTCTCCTTTAGTTTTCCATTTCTTCTTCTAGTATGTAGGTTATTAGTTAGTTTTAGTTTTAAGTTCGCTTTTCATTTTCATTCTCACGATCATCCAAACCATCAGGGGCCGATAACCTAGATGTTAGGCCCCTTAAAACAACAATTATCATCATCATCATATTTCCAGGTGCCCCAAGAATTGCATTCGTCGCATACGCATTTTGTCTGTGATTTTGGAGATGGTTTTATATATTTCAGCATTTGGCTTTGGAAGATGAACACCATCTTTGATTCTTGGCCCTAAGATTTTCCTCATTATTTTACGTTCCTTCACTTCCAACTGATCTCGAAGTGTTCTATGTTGAAGAGTGAGAGTTTCTGAAGCGTAGAGAGCTTCGGGCCCGATCACTGTTGTATAATGTTGAATTTTGCATTTCCAGGAAAGACTCTTCTTGTTGTAAGTATTTTTCGTTAACTGAAAAGCAGTTTCCATTTTTTGAATTCTTGTTGTAATGGACCTATTCTCATTACAATTGTCGGTAATCCATTCACCCAAATATTTAAATTCCTTCACACGAGATATATGGTCAGTACCAATTTCAATTTCAGATGGAGCATTCTTTATATCTGTCATAAATTTTGTTTTATCAAATGAGATTTGCAATCCAATTTTCTTTGCTTGTTCTTGTAGAAGTTCAAGTTGGTATTGCGCATCAGAGATGTTTTGGGCAATTAATGCCATGTCATCAGCAAATGCCAAACAGTCTAATTCTATGCCTTTAAGTTTTGGTCCTATCCTATGCGTCGGTGCACCTGCTTTTCGCCATTCTCGTACAACCTTCTCCAGTGCACAATTGAAAAGCAACGGGGACAATCCATCTCCTTGTCGGACTCCTGTGTCAATGGGGAATTCTCTGCTAAGTTCTCCCATAAATTTAACCTTAGATTTGGTTTCCATGAGTGTTTCCTTAATAATATTTGTTGTCTTTTGATCTAATCCAAATTCTTTGAGTATTTCGAAAAGGGATTCACGGTCGATGCTATCACACGCCTTTTGGAAGTCAACAAATGTAATGACATAGTGTTTGTTCGATGTATTGCGGAAATATTTCATTGAGTTTTTTAAATTGATAATTTGTTCCACACACGACCTGCCTTTCCTGAAGCCACCTTGGTATTCGCCGATTACTGGATCCAATTGAATTTCTGCACGATTCAGGAGAGCTTTAGACAAAACTTTGTATGTTATGGATAGTAATGAAATTCCACGATAATTGTTGGGATCCGTCCGTTTTCCTTTTTTGTGCAAGGGATGTATGAGTGCCATCTTCCAGTCAGCGGGGATTTTTTCAGTTCGCCAAACTTCTTCTAAAATTTCTTGGAGTTTTACAATGAGATTTTCTCCTGCATTTTTCCACAACTCTGCAACAATTTGGTCTTCCCCCGACGCTTTGTTGTTTTTCAATGATTTAATAATCTCTCTTATTTCCTGAACGTTGGGTGGATGCGAATCTTGGTTTTGTTGCGTGTGGAAAAATGTGAATGTTTCTTGAGGTTTCTCACAATTGAGCAATACCGAAAAGTAGTTTGCAAGAATTTCACAGTTTTCTGTGTTACTATGAGCAATATCCCCTTGTTTATTTTTGAATTGAAGTGATGGAGGGGAATATTTAGTGAGCTTCTGGCGAAAAGTTCTATAGTAGTTTCTAGAATTATGTTGTTTGAAGTCAGCTTCTATTTCTTGTAATATTTTGTTGTCATTCTGCTTGCGAATTCTTCGTATTGATTTTGTGACTGTTCTTCTGACATCCTTGAGATCTTGCAGAGTCTTAGGAGTTTTGTTGCAAGACCAATTGTGCCATGCCTGTTGCCTGAGCCTTACAAGGTCATCACATTCGGCTGTCCACCACGGATGTTTGCGTGTTCTCATGTGTGGTGCTATTTTCTCGGCTGTTTTTATTAATCCTGCTTGGAGCTGTTGCCAGTTTTGTGCATTCAATTGTTGAGTCTCGTTTTTAAATTTATCATTACCTTGAATATTTTGAACATCATATTTACGGGGTGGGATATTCTGAGAGAATCGCCTTTTCTCTGGAATAATATTTAATGAAAATTTTGTAGGTTAATGGTCAGAATCAAGAGCTAACCCCTTAAGGACTTTAAGTTTCATTATTTCGAGAGTATTTACTCTGGAGATCAGCACATGGTCCAGTTGATATTCTCCTAACAGTGGGTTAGGTGACACCCACGTCTTGGACTGAGAGGTTTTCTTTTTGAAAAATGTTGATTTGAAGAATAAGTCATGGTTCTTGCAGATTTCAAGAAGACGCATACCATTCCGATTGGTCTGATTATGTCCTGACCATTTACCTACCCAATATCTATATTTTTTTTCTTTGCCAATTTGGGCATTAAAATCACCCATAAGTATTTTAACATGATTCCTCGGGATTCTTTGAAGTATATCATCTAATTGGTTCCAAAATTCTTCGACTTTTCCTACAGCCTTTCTGTTGGTGATATTAGTTGGGGCATGTCCATTAATGAGAGTGTAAATTTTGTTTGCTGATTTTATGCTCATGGTGGAGAGACGACCGGAGGGAGAGTGGAAGTTTGTAACTGAATCAAGTAAGGAATGATGGACTATAAATCCAGTACCAAATTGTGGGAAATTTTTCATAGCTCGTTCTCCTGGCTTCCCTTTGTAAATCCTGTAACCTTCAGAATTGAAAGGATATTCATCTGTAAATCTAGATTCTTGAAAAGCAATAATCTTGATTTTACGTTCTCGTGATTTGTCTAAAATGGATTTGAGTTTCCCCATCTTCAAGAGAGAATTTACGTTAAACGTCATTAGCCAAATCTTTGATTTAGGTTTAATTTTCTTACGGGGTGTCGAGGCACTCCGACTTACCTCATCGTACACGTCTGTGGTCTCCCCAGAATCCGAATAGACCACTTGCGGTTTTTCAACCGTGGGATTTGACCCACTGGGGTAAGTTGTTTTTGAACGTGCTACATCCATGTTGATTAACTTGGATTAGGGATTTGACTAGAATTGAGGTTCTAGTCGGGTTAAGCTCAGAGTTCCACTTCTGAGTGTTATTAATCAGCCGCCACTAACATGTGGAACAGACGCTGTCGGAGTATCGCCACTAACATGTGGAACCGTCATACCCCTAAGACTGATATATGGCCTCCATATACCTTTTACTCATTAACCCGAGCACTGGGTTGCCCCTTCCGCCAATTATGCTGTACCGAAAGTTACCTTCTCCACCATAAATGCCGTTGAGGTCTTCACCGTTACCCTGGTAAGGGGCCCATACATGGTACTACCAGTCGGCCAACTGGACCATGTTTTTTTAAGAGGTGTTACTGCTCTGTCACTCACCTTTTGTCCTGGCTTGTGACAGGCAGAGCCTGGCTTCCCAAACAATGGGTCCAGGTTGGCAGGTTTCAACTTCTTATCATGAATGGATAATAACAATATTTATTGAAAAGCTTAATAACGCCCTAGATATTTTTCATGTTAGTTTTTACATTTGTTCATGTTCCCTGAACAATATTCCTATCTGCTTCTTTTATTTCTTTACTCAACAATGATGATGATGATGATAATTGTTGTTTTAAGGGGCCTAACATCTAGGTTATCGGCCCCTAATGGTTTGTGTGATCGTGAAGATGAAAATGAAATTCAAACTAAAAACTAACTACTAACTTATAGACTAGAAGAAGAAATGGAAAACAAAAGGAGAATAAGGCAAATAAAGGACAGGAGGAAAAGAAATGCCCTCAACCCTCGAAGAATGCGGACTGAGGGACTTGGAAGGAAGGAGAGCCCTGAAAGGCAGATAGGTAAGCCAAAGAGGAGAGGGTCCGACCCACAGGTAAGGGACAAAAGGGGTAAACCGGACCCAGCTCAGGAATCCCTCGGGGTCGCCAACTCCCGAACTCACCAGCCGTGAGTCCCTGAGGATGTAGCAATATCCAGTGTGCACCAGAAGTGGTGGGGCTACACACACCCTGTCTTCTTGAGAGCCTTGAGCAGAAGGCAGGAGATAACATGAAAAAAAAAGAAGGCTGACCCCTCGCAGAAGGAGGGTATCAGAAAAGATGAGTCAAGGGCCAATTAAGGCGGGAAAGGAAGAGACTCTCTAGGCCACGGATACCCTAATACCGTCGGGGTCGGAAGAGAACAAGAGTTGACCAAGTGAGGTCGACAGGAAAGAAGACAGAGGAGCCCGGCACAAGTAAGTGGAAGCAATGCCGGACTCAGCTGGGGTCCCGTGGACGCCAACGCACGTCCCACTAGATGTGAGCCCCTGGGGGGACTCAACAATGACGAGTATACTGAATATTCAGTATAATTCACAATAACTATCTGATTTAATAATGTACTGTAGTTGTGACGTTGCATTAACTAATATTTTCCATTGAAATTACATAATATATTTTACAAAGCATTTCTGGCGAAATATAATGAAGCAAATATTACATGAAGTAATTCTGAGTATATTCCAAGCACTCGAGTCATTCTAAACTTACGAAATAATTTTAAGCTTTCGAAGTCTACTAAATTTTCGAAACATTCCACTCTAATATTAAAAAGATTTATCTAGAATCGCAAGTTTACTAAACTGTATATCGAAGTTCTAAAACAGGAAATCTATAACTTAATTCCTCAAAATGTCAAAAACGAAACTCGCTGACCAAAAATATAAATCTGTCTAAAATTTACATGAAAAAGGCAATACCATAACTTGGGTTATGAATAAAAATCTCTACACAAAATTATATGTTGGTTAACACTGAATCATTCACAATACATAGCTAACTACTGAAATTGAACAATAATAAACACTCATCTACCTTCTAGATGCGCCATTTTCGCTTTAACTGCCAGCAACAAGCAATTAAGAATGCCTGCATTCCTCTGAGACAGCTGGGAATAGCTATGACACATGCACTCCCCGTCCTCACGCGTCTACCTGCGACAGGTCGTTCGAGGTCACCACTGCTGGAAACTGGACCACAGCTGGCTATCTCGGTTCCACTCGCTGCTCGAACTCGTCCTCGCCGTTCTGCATTCCTGCTGGGCTTCTTCAAGACATTCACTGTCTAGAAACTCGTACTTTTCCGAATCATATATTCTAATGTTAATCGCTTCTAACGGCTGCTGTCTGGTAGTGAGTCACGGATAGTGTTCATTGAGAATTCCTAGATATGGATAGAATCTCATCATAGCGTATTTGAATTAAGTATATTCCGGATGTAATTGGCATATGGAATCCATATCGTTGTTGTTATTCTGGATCTCACACTAATGCTGGTGTAGACTAACTTCCCTCCAGGGTGAGAATTAGAACATATTCACACCTTCAATAACGATATTGCATTTGCTTCTTCCCCTTTGACTGGGCTAAAATAGTATCTATCTATATATATAAAACTCAATGTTGGTTTGTTTGTTTATCTGTTATTTATACCCCCTCAGGGGCTCACAACTAGTGGGACGTGGGTCGGCGACAACGGGACCCCAGCTGAGTCCGCCATTGCTTCCACTTACTTGTGCCGGGCTCCTCTGTGTCTTCTTTCCTGTCGACCTCACTTGGTCAACTCTTGTTCACTTCCGACCCCGACGGTATTAGGGTATCCGAGGCCTAGGGAGTCTCGTCCTTTCCCGCCTTAATAGGCCCTTGTCTCATCTTTTCTGATACCCTCCTTCTGCGAGGGGTCAGCCTTCTTTTTCTCTTCCTTTTACCTCCTGCCTTGTGCTCTAGGCCCTTAAGGAGGCCGGGTGTATGTAGCCCCACGACTTCTGGTGCACCCTAGATAATGCTACACCCTCAGGGGCTTACGGCTGGTGAGTTCGGGAGTTGGCGACCCCGAGGGATTCCTGAGCTGGGTCCGTTTTCCCCTTTTGTCCGTTACCTTTGGGGCGGACCCTCTCCTCTTTCACTTTCCTATATGCCTTTCGTGGCTCTCCTTCCTTCCAAGTCCCTCAATCCGCCTTATCCGAGGTTTGAGGGCATTTCTTTTCCTCCTGTCCTTTATTTGCCTTATTCTCCTTTAGTTTTCCATTTCTTCTTCTAGTAGGTAGGTTAGTAGTTAGTTTTAGTTTTAAGTTCGCTTTTTCATTTTCATCTTCACGATCACCCAAACCATCAGGGGCCGATAACCTAGATGTTAGGCCCCTTAAAACAACAATTATCATCATCATCATCATCAGGTATTAGGGTATCCGAGGCCTAGGGAGTCTCTTCCTTTCCCGCCTTAATTGGTCCTTGTCTCATCTTTTCTGATACCCTCCTTCTGCGAGGGGTCAGCCTTCTTTTTCTTTTCCTGTTATCTCCTGCCTTCTGCTCAAGGCCCTCAAGGAGGCCGGGTGTATGTAGCCCCACCACTTTTGGTGCACCCTAGATCATGCTACACCCTCAGGAGGCTCACGGCTGGTGAGTTCAGGAGTTGGTGACCCCGAGGGCTTTCTGAGCTGGGTCCGTTTTCCCCTTTTGTCCCTTACCTTTGGGGCGGACACTCTCCTCTTTCAATTTCCTTTCTGCCTTTCATGGCTCTCCTTCCTTCCAAGTCCCTCAATCCGCATTCTTCGAGGGTTGAGGGCATTTCTTTTCCACCTGTCCTTTATTTGCCTTCTTCGCCTTTAGTTTTCCATTACTTCTTCTAGTATGTAGGTTAGTAGTTAGTTTTAGATTAAGTTTGCATTTTCATTTTCATATTCACTATCACCCAAACCATCAGGGGCCGATAACCTGGATGTTAGGCCCCTTAAAACAACAATTATCATCGTCATCATCTTCTGGGGTCAACCTAGCTCTGTTCCTCCTGAAAGGAGGAATATTCAATCGTACACCTCTTTCCAACAACAAATCTTGGCAATCAAATCCTTTGCCAGCCATAACAAACTGACCTGGTTTACGTTTCTCAAGAAAACCGGATAACACTATTATCTGTCGGTCATAAGTACTACCCCATACAACTCTGAGCATAAATTGCTGCTCCTGACTCTGAAACTCTCACGAGGGCCGTAAAGGTATGCCGGCTTTTGAAATGCGAGTATGTAGCCTGTGCAATTACAGGATATCCCTTAACAAAGATAGGGATTTCTGTGCAGTCAATAATGATGTCATACTCATTCTCTACTTAATCATAGATATCCCGGAATTCCAAGTCTTTAAAACGCCTATACAAAGCTCTGATCCAATGTATAAACATTACACTGGGATAATTTTCCCCTACACCAAATACAAATGCCAGTGATTTGTTATGACATATTTGTCCTTAACTTAGCAAGGGCAAGGAGAAGCTGGTCATTCCTGAAACGCTTCACCTCTTCCTACCTTGATAAACACCAAAATTAGCATAAAAGCAAGAAGGTAATTAAATTCGATGGCACTGAGGCAATCTAGAATAATATCCAAACGTCCAGTGGCGTTCGCTACGAAGGAGGAATGGGGAGGAACGTCCTTATTTTCATAGTCTTAGAACGCCCTCGGTAATTAAGATCATCCCCCAGGGACTCGCATCTTCTGGGCGTGGGTTGGCGACCACGGGGCCTCAGCTGAGTCCGGCATTGCTTCCACTTACTTGTGCCGGGCTCCTCTCAGTCTTCTTTCTTGTCGACCTCACGTGGTCAACTCTTGTTCTCTTCCGACCCCGACGGTATTAGGGTATCCGAGGCCTAGGGAGACTCTTCCTTTCCCGCCTTAATTGGCCCTTGTCTCATCTTTCCTGACACCCTCCTTCTGTGAGGGGTCAGCCATCTTTTTCTTTTCCTTTTACCTCCTGCCTTGTGCTCAAGGCCCTTAAGGAGGCAGGGTGTATGTAGCCCCACCACTTCTGGTGCACCGTAGATAATGCTACACCCTCAGGGGCTCACGGCTGGTGAGTTCGGGAGTTGGCGACCCCGAGGGATTCCTGAGCTGGGTCCGTTTTCCCCTTTTGTCCCTTACCTTCGGGGCGGACCCTCTCCTCTTTCATTTTCCTATCTGCCCTTCATGGCTCTCCTTCCTTCCAAGTCCCTCAATCCGCATTCATCGAGGGTTGAGGGCATTTCTTTTCCTCCTGTCCTTTATTTGCCTTATTCTCCTTTAGTTTTCCATTTCTTCTTCTAGTATGTAGGTTGGTAGTTAGTTTTAGTTTTAAGTTTACATTTCATTTTCATCTTCACGATCACCCAAACCATCAGGGGCCGAGAGCCTAGATGTTAGGCCCCTTAAAACAACAATTATCATCATCATCATCTTTCCTGTCCCCCAGCGGCTCACATCTTGTGGGCGTGGGTTGGCGACCACGGGGCGCCAGCTGAGTCCGGCATTGCTTCCACTTACATGTGCCGGGCTCCTTTCCATCTTCTTTCCTGTCGACCTCACTTGGTCAACTCTTGTTCTCTTCTGACCCCGACGGTATTAGGGTATCCGAGGCCTAGGGAGTCTCTTCCTTTCCCGCCTTAATTGGCCCTCGTCTCGTCTTTTCTGATAGCCTCCTTCTGCGAGGGGTCAGCCTTCTTTTTCTCTTCCTTTTACCTCCTGCCTTGTGCTCTAGGCCCTTAAGGAGGCAGGATGTATGTAGCCCCACCACTTCTGGTGCACCCTAGATAATGCTACACCCTCAGGGGCTCACGGCTGGTGAGTTCGGGAGTTGGCGACCCCGAGGGATTCCTGAGCTGGGTCCGTTTTCCCCTTTTGTCCCTTACCTTTGGGGTAGACCCTCTCCTCTTTCACTTTCCTATATGCCTTTCATGGCTCCCCCTAGGGGCTCACATCTAGTGGGCGTGGGTTGGCGACCACGGGGCCCCAGCCGAGTCCGGCATTGCTTCTACTTACTTGTGCCGGGCTCCTTTCTGTCTTCTTTCCTGTCGACCTCACTTGGTCAACTCTTGTTCTCTTCCGACCCCGACAGTATTAGGGTATCCGAGGCCTAGGGAGTCTTTTCCTTTCCCGCCTTAATTGGCCCTTGTCTCATCTTTTCTGATTCCCTCCTTCTGCGAGGGGTCAGCCTTCTTTTTCTTTTCATGTTACCTCCTGCCTTCTGCTTAAGGCCCTCAAGGAGGCCGGGTGTATGTAGCCCCACCACTTTGGTGCACCCTAGATAATGCTACACCCTCAGGGGCTCATGGCTGGTGAGTTCGGGAGTTGGCGACCCCGAGGGATTCCTGAGCTGGGTCCGTTTTCCCCTTTTGTCCCTTACCTTTGGGGCGGACCCTCTCCTCTTTCGCTTTCCTATCTGCCTTTCATGGCTCTCCTTACTTCCAAGTCCCTCAATCCGCCTTCTTCGAGGGTTGAGGGCGTTTATTTTCCTCCTGTCCTTTATTTGCCTTCTTCTCCTTTAGTTTTCCATTTCTTCTTCTAGTTTGTAGGTTAGTAGTTAGTTTTAGTTTTAAGTTCGCTTTTCATTTTCATCTTCACGATCACCCAAACCATCAGGGGCCGATAACCTAGATGTTAGGCCCCTTAAAACAACAATTATCATCATTATTATCCTTTCATGGCTCTCCTTCCAAGTCCCTCAATCCGCCTTCTTCGAGGGTTGAGGGCATTTCTTTTCCTCCTGTCCTTTTATTTGCCTTATTCTCCTTTAGTTTTGCATTTCTTCTTCTAGTATGTAGGTTATTAGTTAGCTTTAGTTTTAAGTTCGCTTTTCATTTTCATCTTCACGATCACCCAAACCAGATCATTAGGGGCCGATAACCTCGATGAGGCCCCTTAAAACAACAATTATCATCAATTGCATTTTGTAAGTATTTTGAATTTCAATTGCACTTTGTGAATAATTTGGATTGGAACTGGGATAGGGCCTCTTTCAATCTAAATTGCATTGTGTATTTTCATTTTCAATTGCATTTTGTAAGCATTTTGAACCTCAATTGCATTTTGTACGTATTTTCGATCTCATTTGCATTTTGTACGTATCTTGAATCTAGCCTACGTTTTGTGGGTCTTTTTCAATCTATTCTTTTTGTGCAACTTTTCGTTCTAAATTCCCTTTTGTCAGACCATATTGTGAGTTGTTTCCATCTGAGTTCCTTTTTGTTTGTTTTTTCCGTCTCACATAATTTTCGTTGTGTTTTCCATTTCATTCTCATTTTCGCTATTACCCAGATCATTAGGGGGCGATAACCTCGATGTTAGGTCCCTTAAAACAACAATTATCATCATCTTGTTATTTATACAAATCTACACCGTTTCACCGATCTGCACCAAAAGTTGTATACTTACCCTTTGGAACCCAGCGGGTAACTCTGTCAACTTTAAATTTCGGACAGACCTCTCCATTCCCTGCATTTAGGCCCTTTTGCACAAATTTTCACCATTTCACCGATCTAATAACTTGAAGGACATATTGTCGCTAGGCGACAACGAGTAACACTATATCATCATAGTCAACGCCGCACCATTGATGGAATAATTTGCTCGAGGACACATGAGAAAACTGACCGATGTAATGCTATCCTGTCAGAGAAACATAGTGGCATACATTCCTACATTCACCTATCACCATTTTGCAGTTTTCGTGTGTAGACAGTTATTTCATTTGCGGGGCTTAGACATCGTGGTCATGTTGCCCCATGTACATGGATGTGTGTGTAGAATTTTTGTGATAACCTGCCTTATGGTGATTGTTGCACTAGCATGTGTAAATTGGAGATAGGATATGGTATTTGAAGCCATTTCTCAGTGTTGCTCAAGGATTTATTGATCTGTAGTATTCTCTATGCATTCGTATATCCTGCGGGTAACACTGTCTACTTTAAATTTCGGACAGACCACTCCATTCCCTGCATTTAGGCCCTTTGTCTCAAATCTACACCGTTTCACCGATATCAACCAAAATTTGTATACCTACCCTTTGGGACCCTGACAGTAACACTATCTACATGAAATTTCGGACAGACCACTCCATTCTCTGCATTTAGGCTCTTTGGCACAAATCTACACAGTTCCACCGATCTGAACCAAAATTTGTATACTTACCGTTTGGAACCCAGCAGGTAACATTGTCTACTTTAAATTTCGGACAGACCACTCCATTCCTTGCATTTAGGCCCTTTGGAACAAATCTACACCGTTTCAGCGATATCAAGCAACATTTGTATATCTACCCTTTGGGACCCTGAGAGTAGACTAACACTGTCTACATGAAATTTCGGACAGACCACTTCATTCTCTGCATTTAGGCCCTTTGGCACAAATTTGCACCGTTTCACCGATCTGAACCAAAATTTGTATAATTACCCTTTGGAACCCGGCGAGTAACACAATCTACATGAAATTTTGGACACACCACTCCATTCCCTCCATTTAGGCCCTTTGGCGCAAATCTACACATGCTCACCGATCTGAACCAAAATTTGTATACTTACCCTTTGGAACCCTGCGGGTAACACTGTCTACATGAAATTTCGGACAGACCACTTCATTCCCTGCATTAGGCCCTTTGGCACAAATCTACACCGTTTCACCGATCTGAACCAACATTTGTATATGCTACTTGCCCTTTGGAACCCTACGGGTAGTGATGAGGGCCAGGCAAATGCCCAGTGGGCAGGACATCTATAAATGGACATTTGCCCAAAGCAGTTTTAAGCGCCCAAAATCTGGGCATTTAAGAAAACTTCTTCAATTTTTACTTTTTAATACTTGTGATTGTTACTAGAGCATCTAAAACATAATAAAAACCATTAATCAATGGTACATTTCATGGATAAACTAGTAATGCCTGAAAATTGCTAATAATAATTTAATTATCCTGTGTCAATGATGTCAATAACATCTAAATGGGAATTATGTATATCTGGTTTGAATAAAACATTGTATTACTGAGTTAGGCCTGCAGGCCTACTGATTTATATTTAGGAAAATTAGGTAGGAGTTTGATTATGGTGTGAATAGTGGCTTTGGGAGGAAGGTGAATGGGCTAGGCCCTGGGCAGCCATTGTGCTGTGATCTTGGAATGGGGGTAGGGTGGTTGCGGCCTTGAGATTGACGAGGCCTTCTACCACCAGCAGCCCAGCCCAGTTAGTTGTGAAGTAGAGCTGTCTGTTGAGTGGTTGAATCTCAGATAACATCACTTCTTTCTTTGGCTATTTATATTTTTAAGTGTTAGATTACATCATTACAAAATGCTTAGGAAAAAAGGACCTATTTGGAACTTTTTTAATTTGAAAAGGAAAGGAGTATCTTGTAAATATTGTAATAAGGACTATTAACAGTCACATTGTAACAAAATGGAAAAGCACATAAAGAAGTGTTTTAAGTGCCCTCAGGATCTTAAAAATAAGGGCTTCAGTTAGGTACAATTACAGTGGTTGAAAAACCTTTTCGAAAGAAAACCCCCTTATGAACCTTTACTAATTAAAGTGGATGATTTCAACAACAAATCTGCAGTACCAAGCACAAGCTCAGCCTCAGAACCAAAATAAAGTTTTTTCAGTGAATTCCTACAACTTCCGCAGTCTATTTTGGCCTCAACTCCTGTTTTTATGGATAAATATATAGAATACATGTATGTAGATACGTATATGGCTAAAACAATATTTATATAAGCGTTGTATTATGAATATGTTTTTAAAAGAGGTAAATGCCCAAAATGCCTGGGCATTTATGGGTTTTGGGCATTTGCCCGGACATTTGCCCCGACTTATAAATGCCTAGACATTTTACATCACTGCCTGCGGGTAACACTGTCTACATGCAATTTCGGACAGACCACTCCATTCCCTGCATTTAGGCCCTTTAGCACAAATCTACAACGTTTCACCGATTTAAACGAAATTTTGTATACTTGCCCTTTGAAACCCTGTGGGTAACAATGTCCACTTGAATTTTCGGACAGACCACTCCATTCCCTACATTTAGGTTATTTAGCACAAATACAAACCGTTTCACCTAATTGCACCAAATTTACATACTTACCCCATGAAATCCTGCTGGTACCACTGTCCACTTGATAGTTTGGAATACCCTCTCCATTCCCTACATTTAGAAAACAGACAAAATGAACTTGAAAACCACGTTTTTAGGCCCTAGAACATGTCCGTATTAGTGTACCTCTAAGAATATTTTAATAAGTCTCTTGTTGGCTGGTAATTCGGGCTGCATCACTTCGCCCCTACCCGTGTTCTGCAGAATTCCGAAAATAGTTACATCTTGCGCTGCTTATAAATTGCAGTCATGAGGAATAATTAGTGCAAAAAGATTTCTTAGGTCCCTTAAAACACTTGTCAGCATGAATATTTTGCCTCTGTATAAGTGCGATGGTGTTGGTGCAGTACATTGAGGTTATCAGCTGCAATAAGCGATGGTGCTTTCAAATTTACTTTCGTTTATTCCGATCCTTATCCTTGAGCGCTATGTGCCGATAAATGACACTATTGCTGCCTCGGGAGCTTGGGACAGCCAAGTGCTCTGATTATTTTCCTACGGCGCTATGCGACAAAAGACGACACTATTGGTCTCTCCTAACAGCCAATGGGATATAGGCCCTAGACCGTGTCTCATTTCACTTACTACTCTTTCTAATTATATTTTTCAATTCGTTTGAAAATTACATGTGTCAGTACTGTAGTTATGATGATGATGATGATAATTGGTGTTTTAAGGGGCCTAACATCTAGGTTATCGGCCCCTGATGGTTTGGGTGATCGTGAAGATGAAAATGAAAAGCGAACTTAAACTAAAACTAACTACTAACCTACATACTAGAAGAAGAAATGGAAAACTAAAGGAGAATAAGGCAAATAAAGGACAGGAGGAAAAGAAATGCCCTCAACCCTCGGAGAAGGCGGATTGAGGGACTTGGAAAGAAGGAGAGCCATGAAAGGCATATAGGAAAGTGAAAGAGGAGAGGGACCGCCCCAAAAGTAAGGGACAAAAGGGACCCAGCTCAGGAATCCCTCGGGGTCGCCAACTCCCGAACTCACCAGCCGTGAGCCCCTGAGGGCGTAGCATTATCTAGGATGCACCAGAAGTGGTGGGGCTACATACACCCTGCCTCCTTAAGGGCCTAAAGCACAAGGCAGGAAGATAACATGAAAAGAAAAAGAAGGCTGACCCCTCGCAGAAGGAGGGAATCAGAAAAGATGAGACAAGGGCCAATTAAGGCGGGAAAGGAAAAGACTCCCTAGGCCTCGGATACCCTAATACCGTCGGGGTCGGAAGAGAACAAGAGTTGACCAAGTGAGGTCGACAGGAAAGAAGACAGAGAGGAGCCCGGCACAAGTAAGTGGAAGCAATGCCGGACTCAGCTGGGGCCCCGTGGTCGCCAACCCACGCCCACAAGATGTGAGCCCCTGGGGGTGTACTGTAGTTAGTAAATAGCAGTTTCCCTATTCATTATTATCATTATCATTACGAAAAAAATGTGCTGAATGTTACGTCCATTATACTGTACTACTTATCACCCCCACTACCACGACCACCACAAAAAGTTATATTTCTTTCTTTCTGTTAGTTTAAATATCATTTGCCAGTTCTGTAGTAGTATTCATTATCATCCATAAAACAAATGAATGCACCGGGCGAAGCCGGGCACTACTTCTAGTCCTGAATAATTTTGAAGTATTCGTAGTATAATCGTAGCCTCCGTGGCTTAGGCGGCAGCACGCCGGCCTCTCACCGCTGGGTCCGTGGTTCAAATCCCGGTCACTCCATGTGAGATCTGTGCTGGACAAAACGGAGGCAGACGGGTTTTACTCCGGGTACTCCGGTTTTCCCTGTCACAATTTCATTCCAGCAACACTCTCCACTATCATTTCATTTCATCTGTCATTCATTTAATCATTGCCCCAGAGGAGTGCGTCAGGCTTCGGCAGCCGGCACAGTTCATATCCTCGCCGCTAGATGGGGGCTTCATTCATTCCATTCCTGACCCAGTCGGAGACTGGAGGCAGGCTGTGGATTTTCATTTTTCGTAGTATAATCGTAGAGTATGGGAAGGTGGGCCAGAGTGAGACAAGCTCATTAAATCTTTTTTTTTTTTTTTTTTTTTGAAAGAGGGACATTTTTAAATATTTCTTAGAGGTTGGCTCTCCTGGTAGCAGACATTTTGATCCAGTTTACTTTTTGAAAGAAGCATGTTATGTAGGAGAAAACAACATAATCGTTTTTGAGGTAAGAAAAGTGAAATTTTCTTCCTTTGTTGTTGTTTTTTTATAGTTATGTGTATCATTGTACATTAATGAATATGATATGGTCGAAATACATACATATTACTAAATAATTATTGGAATTGTCAGCTTGTTCAGTATTGTAGGTGAGATAGTAGACATAATTGTTTTTACATGTCGCAAGTGGGCCACACTGGGACACAGTAGGGTGGGCTACAGTGAGACAGATATACGGAGTTACCCCAGAACTAAGGAGATGATGATGATGATAATTGTTGTTTTAAGGGGCCCAACATCGAGGTTATCGGCCCCTAATGATCTGGGTGATAGCGAAAATGAGAATGAAATGGAAACCAGAACGAAAATTATGTGAGACGGAAAATACGTACAAAGAGAAACTCAGATGGAAACAACTCACAATTTGGTCTTACAAAAGGGAATTTAGAACGAAAAGAATCACAAAAAGAATAGATTGAAAAGGACCCACAAAACGTAGGCTGGATTCAAAATACGTACAAAATGCAATGTAGCGTCGAAACACTGACGAAATGCAACTGAAATTCAAAATACTTACAAAACGCAAATGAGATCGAAAATACGTACAAAATGCAATTGAGGTTCAAAATACTTACAAAATGCAATTGAAATTGAAAATACACAATGCAATTCAGATTGAAATAGGCCCTATCCCAGTTCCAATCCAAATTATTCACTAAGTGCAATTGAAATTCAAAATACCTACAAAATTCAATTGAAATTGAAAATGCTTACAAAATGTACGGTAGATTCAAACGACTCATGTGAATTGACAATACTTACAAAACGCAATTTAGATTGAAAATACGTGACAAAATGTAATTTAGATTCAAAATATCCACAAAATGCAATTGAGAATCAAAATATTTGCAAAATGCCCGCCAAACAAAATGCAATTTAGATTCAAATTTCTTGCGAAATGCGGTTTAGGTTGAAAATACAAAATGCACTTGAACTTCAATAATCTCACTAAAATGTCCTGCTCCTACATTGAAAGACTTACTAAAAACAATTTAGGATGTCAATCTTTACAAAATGCAATTGAGGTTGAAAACAATCGCGAGATGTAATTTAGATCGAAAAAACTTACAAAATGCAACGTAGATTAAAAATGCCTTAAAATTGCTAGAAGGAAATTTAAATACACGGGGATACAAGTAACAAAAACAGTGCGGGAATCCTAAAGAGAAAAGGAAATATATGGAAAAGAGGAGAGGAGAGAGAGGAGAGGGTCCGCCCCAAAGGTAAGGGACAAAAGGGGAAAACGGACCCAGCTCAGGAATCCCTCGGGGTCGCCAACTCCCGAACTCACAAGCCGTGAGCCCCTGAGGGTGTAGCATTATCTACGGTGCACCAGAAGTGGTGGGGCTACATACACCATGCCTCCTTAAGGGCCTAGAGCACAAGGCAGAAGGTAAAATGAAAAGAAAAAGAAGGCTGACCCCTCACAGAAGGAGGGTATCAGGAAAGATGAGACAAGGGCCAATTAATGATGATGATGATAATTGTTGTTTTAAGGGGCCTAACATCTAGGTTATCGGCCCCTGATGGTTTGGGTGATCGTGAAGATGAAAAAACGCAAAAGCGAACTTAAAAACTAAAACTAACTACTAACCTATATACTAGAAGAAGAAATGGAAAAATAAAGGAGAATAACGCAAATAAAGGACAGGAGGAAAAGAAATGCCCTCAACCCTCGAAGAAGGCGGATTGAGGGGCTTGGAAGGAAGGAGAGCCATGAAAGGCAGATAGGAAAGTGAAAGAGGAGAGGGTCCGCCCCAAAGGTAAGGGACAAAAGGGGAAAACGGACCCAGCTCAGGAATCCCTCGGGGTCGCCAACTCCCGAACTCACCGGCCGTGAGCCCCTGAGGGTGTAGCATTATCTAAGGTGCACCAGAAGTTGTGGAGCTGCATACACCCTGCCTCCTTAAGGGCCTAGAGCACAAGGCAGGAGGTAAAAGGAAGGGAAAAAGAAGGCTGACCCCTCGCAGAAGGAGGGTATCAGAAAAGATGAGACAAGGGCCAATTAAGGCGGGAAAGGAAGAGACTCCCTAGGCCTCGGATACCCTAATACCGTCGGGGTCAGAAGAGATCAAGAGTTGACCAAGTGAGGTCGACAGGAAAGAAGACGGAGAGGAGCCCGGCACAAGTAAGTGGAAGCAATGCCGGACTCAGCTGGGGTCCCGTGGTCGCCAACCCACGCCCCACTAGATGTGAGCCCCTGTGGGGAAACTAGGAGAGGGCAGAGTCAACTTCTAGGAGAGAAAAGGGGAGATCTTTCGTTCCAACTCACACCCCAGAAAGAAGAAAAGAAACTTGCTTGTAAGTCCGCAAATAAAAATTTTAAAAAATCTAAAGAGCTGCAAGAAGAGTTTTTTCAGCCAAAGGGACTAGAAATTCAAGAAGGCAGCCCTAGCTACAGACATTTCCATGGATGATGATGTTGATGATTCTTCTAATTCAGACAGCTCATCAGATAATGATGAAATCGAGCTCCTAACATTTCATCAACTTGTTCGCAAACCTAAGGAAGGTGACTTCGTTCTGGTTGAGTTTTCAGGGAAACACTCAAGATTTTGCATCGGGGAAGTGAAACGAGATCTAGATGATGAAAATTACTAAGTAAAATTCTTAATAAAAAGTGCAAAAATGATAGGCAGTTCTTCTTTACCCAGAGGGTGCAGATATTGCTTCAGTCCCCGCGAAAGGCAACAGATCACTGTTGCCGGGTTCCTGTGCATGTGGCAAAACAAATAGACAAAAGTCATATCTCAAATTTTCTGTAAATTTTGGGAATCTGAATGTGCTGTAGTGTTTTCTGGCATTATTTCTTTGTTTTAGTGTTTATCTATGTATTTAACCAGTTAAAATAAATTCTTTTCATTGTGTCTCAGTGTGTTCCGTCATCTGTCTCAGTGTGGCCCACGGGTGGGCTACAGTGAGACGGCTGCAACATGTTCACAATTTAGTATTTTTACAGAAACGTGTGGTTGTTTTGGAAATTCTAAGGGTATGAAATTGATGAGCAACAATCAACTTATATTTCAGTATATAAAGACATTCTCAAATATCGAAAAATAAGGCAGTATACTAAAATATATTTTTTCTGTCTCACTGTGGCCCACCCTCCCCTATTAATGTTACAGTATAATCTCACATATATATCTGCTGTAATTCTGTAGAACTATGAACTGGTAATATCATGAAGTTCTATCGTTGAAATCTCGTTTGTAAAAATGTTCAGTTTCAAACAAGTTCTCTCTCTGTAGTATATTTCAATGTAATTCACCGGGCCTCCAAATCTTTTGGCTTGTGGAGATCGCTCTCCATCGGTTCTACTATGCCGTCTCTCGTCGCTGCTTCAATTCTATGCGTTCTTGATCTTGGAGTGACTACTTTTGTAAGGTCTTAACTCCACCAAGCGTATAATAAGAATGACTCTCCGTCCATCTAGTCTGGAGCCTCCTCACACTTCCATTTGTCTCCGTGATGTGACGTAGACCAAAACTTCCCCCGCCCCCAGGGGCTCACATCTTGTGAGCGTGGGTTGGCGACCACGGGGCCCCAGCTGAGTCCGGCATTGCTTCCACTTACTTGTGCCGGGCTCCTTTCCGTCTTCTTTCCTGTCGACCTCACTTGGTCAACTCTTGTTCTCTTCTGACCCCGACGGTATTAGGGTATCCGAGGCCTAGGGAGTCTCTTCCTTTCCCGCCTTAATTGGCCCTTGTCTCATCTTTTCTGATACCCTCCTTCTGCGAGGGGTCAGCCTTCTTTTTCTCTTCCTTTTACCTCCTGCCTTGTGCTCTAGGCCCTTAAGGAGGCAGGGTGTATGTAGCCCCACCATTTCTGGTGCACCCTAGGTAATGCTACACCCTCAGGGGCTCACGGCTGGTGAGTTCGGGAGTTGGCGACCCCGAGGGATTCCTGAGCTGGGTCCGTTTTCCCCTTTTGTCCCTTACCTTTGGGGCGGACCCTCTCCTCTTTCACTTTCCTATATGCCTTTCATGGCTCTCCTTCCTTCCAAGTCCCTCAATCCGCCTTCTCCGAGGGTTGAGGGAATTTCTTTTCCTTCTGTCCTTTTATTTGCCTTATTCTCCTGTTGATTTCCATTTCTTCTTCTAGTATGTAGGTTAGTAGTTAGTTTTAGTTTTTAAGTTCGCTTTTCATTTTCATCTTCACGATCACCCAAACCATCAGGGGCCGATAACCTAGATGTTAGGCCCCTTAAAACAACAATTATCATCATCATCATCAAAACTTCCCCCACTCTTCCTTTGACGCGCGCGGACCTTAAGTCTCCGCCGCTAGTGACTCCACCGCCTGAAACCGGTTCTCGAGCCTCCCTGCTCGTAACTTGTCTTAATCCTAGCCACTTTCAAAAGACATTCTCTCTGTGTTAAAAAATCAGAGTGTTTCGATTCCATTCTGGCTTCTAATAAATGTTCATGCATCCTTCTGCAACTCAAAATATCCCTTCCTTTACCATATATAATGCTTCGGTATAGAAATTTTAACTCATATAGAAATTTTATTTTCACCCATATAAAAGTCATGCGTCCCAGTTCGAGTCTCGACTAAGGCATCTTCATAGTCTCAAATAAATTCGGGTGCAGTACCTCATGAGAAGGGAGGTACTTTGTACCTGCGGAGCCGGTTTCATCGTGGCCCGCATTTTAACCGAGTATGTGGATCTTGCTGACTTACGAAGGAACCTTGGTTTGCAGATGACACTCAAATTTAAATTAGCCGATGTCGCGGTGGCCGCTGATCTCGTCATCCGCTTTATAAGTGAGGAAGGGTTAGGGCAAGCAATCTAAATTTTCCAGTGTAAATTGACTCAACGACTTGTTCGTTTTTGAATGCTGAATTTTTGTTTTCCGTATTTTTTGTTTATTTTATAATTATTAATTTTATTTAATTTGTTGTTTTATTAATTTTCGGTCTTTTCAAATTTAGCTGTCCACCTTTAAATTTAAAATTCCATTCCAAATTTGTATACTATTAGTATTAAGAGGGGCAGATGACCACGTAGTCAATTTGTTGTAGTCAACAACAATAACTAACTAGAAGATCCAAGTGTAACCGTGGAAATAGATCAATTCTATATCCATTGATATGCAGCAAGTTATGTTCACGCCTACATTAACGCACTGAGAAAAGTTCTGTAGTCGCCAGCTATCATGCTACAATTTTAGTGTGTCTATAGGTGATACGCAGGAGTTTTACATGTTTGAGCGGGATGAGTGCTTGGCAGGGAGAGGAGGAAATTAAATAGCCTCATGTATTTTAAAAGTGCTAAACACTGGCGCTTCTATCCTGAAGAGACTCCGTCTAACCTGGCCTGTTCGATTCTCATCATAGGCGAAGTATTGGTCTCTTAACAAACAGCAATTTTCTCCTTTTAACAGGAGTAACAAACAGCCAGATCAATACAACTGAGTTTTTAACAATATTTTCAACGATTTATTATGGAATGAACTTTTTATTTCGACACGATACCCTGCTGGTATTCTTGTTCATAAGGACTCACAAAAGACTTGTTTTGACAAGCACTTAAAGTGCCCTCCTTTTAAAATGTTATTTAATGTGTTTTTTCATCTGTCGCCTGTAACATTTTTAAGTGTCTCTCTAATTTGTCACATTCAAGTGTTTTATCACCACATAATCTTTCAAGATTATTATGTTTTCATTTACATCCATTCTTTTTCATGTTAGATCTACCTTTTGTGATGTATCCTGTGATTATACTGATGATCTGTATGTTTTTGGTTGATGAAGGGGCCATCATCATAGGCCCCGAAACATGTACCAAATGGGTTTAATATAGCCCTATATATGTAAGTATTGTGTATTGATCAGGCGGATCTCCCAAATTTTATTATCACTGACAAGAAAAATCTTATTATATGAAGCGACAACTGCGCAGCGCAGAACAAAAACCGCATGCTGGTATTTCTTTTCCTTTCTTTCGTGGCAAATGAATTGTTCCAGAGGACTGAGCAGCGTTTTCTGGAGAGTGGAAGAACGTTTGCCATCATAGAACATTTCATCAATGACTGATAGTACTTTTCGATGGTATGAATAAGTTCTATCCGATAAATGGCACACTACAGCAGTCTCAAATGAAGATAGCTGTTGAGGAGAAGCAAAACGTGGAGATGTCGACAAGGATGGGACACCACGGTAGCTAGTGCAAGAAATCGTACCGAACTAATTACTCGTCACACTCCGGAGTAGTAAATGGTAAATTAATTAATTTATTTCAGGCTGCGGTAGTGGGCCTCGTTACGAAGCAGGTGCTTCATGTCGGCGTCAACAATAAATACTGTACCCCTTGCGCCCGAGCTAATGCAACTGGGGAGGAACCAACGCCTTACACATGCTACAAAAACTGGAGTCAAGTTCCGAGTTATTCCAGTATGGAGCCTGCAATTATTACCGAGGGTTTCCTGCGAAGCGAAGAGATGTACGGCTTACGGTATGCTCCTGCTGATCCTTCTGTGAGGGGTTAGCCTTCTTTTTCTTTTCCTTTTACCTCCTGCCTTCTGCTTAAGGTCCTCAAGGAAGCCGGGTGTATGTAGCCCCACCACTTTTGGTGCACCCTAGATAATGCTACACCCTCAGGGGCTCACGGCTGGTGAGTTCAGGAGTTGGCGACCCCGAGGGATTCCTGAGCTGGGTCCGTTTTCCCATTTTGTCCCTTACCTTTGGGGCGGACCCTCTCCTCTTTCACTTTCCTATCTGCCTTTCATGGATCTCCTTCCTTCCAAGTCCCTCCATCCGCCTTCTTCGAGGGTTGAGGGCATTTCTTTTCCTCCTGTCCTTTATTTGCCTTATTCTCCTTTAGTTTTCCATTTCTTCTTCTAGTATGCAGGTTAGTAGTTACTTTTAGTTTTAAGTTCGCTTTTCTTTTTCATCGTCACGATCACCCAAACCATCAGGGGCCGATAACCTAGATGCTAGGCCCCTTAAAACAACAATTATTATCATCATCATCATCATCTCCTCTCCCTCCCCAAGGGGCTCGCATCTAGTGGGATGTGGGTTGGCGACCACGGGGCACCAGCTGAGTCCGGCATTGCTTCCACTTACTTGTGCCGGGCTCCTCTCTGTCTTCTTTCCTGTCGACCTCACTTGGTCAACTCTTGTTCTCTTCCGACCCCGGCGGTATTAGGGTATCCGAGGCCTAGGGAGTCACTTCCTTTCCCGCCTTAATTGGCCCTTGTCTCATCTTTTCTGATTCCCTCCTTCTGCGAGGGGTCAGCAGTAGTAAGGGTTTGCTACACTTTGAATATTGCATCATCATGACCAGAAATTGCGTAATCCTGATGACGTCATGGGTCCTTAGAGCGAGCACGTGGTCCAGGAGCGAGCATGTGCACTGCACGTGTTAGCGTGGGAAGGGGGTGACCTCTTGGCTTGTTTATGTGATGGTGATAAAAAGTTAATGGGTGTTGACGTCATGGGGGTTGTTTATTAGGATGCTAACTCGAAATTCAGACTCCTCTTCCACTCCTACAGGGGAGTTTCTTGGTTCGATTCTGTGTTTTGTTATTTAATTCCCGGGACAGCGTGTGTATCATGGCTATTAATTATTGATTGATTATTGAATTATATTTTGGTAATTGTTCAAGGAAGTGGAGAGAGTCTTGGGTGTCATAACTTTTGAATGAGAGTGTGCGATGAGGCGGTCGACATAGCCGGCTCGCTACCAGACATGTGGCAAGCATATGTTCCGTTTTTTATTGCTCGCGCCGTGTGGGCGAGCTGTGAGACCCGCCAGCTCACTCTGCAAATGTGATGCATGGTAGTTAAAGTTTTTTGCTCATCCTCGCTAAATAAGTGAAGTGGTGTTGTTAAGTACAGTATATATATATATATCACCAGAGTGTGGGAGTGGACATGTGTTACTCCTTGTCGCTATGTTATGTCTGTTTAATTTAAACGATGTTAACATTTTTTGTGTTCTGTCTTGCTTCATGATCTCAATTTGGTTACAGTGTTTTATATGTCATGTATATCTTCGAGTGTGTGAAATGAATCTTGATCTGTTTGTTATAAGATTCCTAGACGTCATTATTCAAGTGTGTAATTTTTAATGAGAGAACAAGATCTGAAGCCAGTTCCCAGAGCTCCATGTGAAAATGTTTAAAATAGCTTTTTTGCAGTTTGATATTCACAATATATAAGAGCACATAGCTATGAAGTATCAGTTAGTTTCAAAGTAACACAGTTGACAATCAACATGACCATGTATGGAAGTCTTCTTGTCAAGCTCCAGCAGCTCTATGAGATAAAATCTCTGAGAGAGCAATCAGAGAGGCTGGGGTTAAACTTTGCCGTGAGCGCGTTCAAAGTGGAAGAGGATGTGTGGTTCAACGGGCTGACTAATTTACAGCAGGATATGTACAATTGTGAGCTATTAGAAATAATTCGAGACCGCCAGCATTGTCGTGAGTTGACGTCGGATGGTGTAACCCCCCACATATTAGGGGTAATCATTCAGCGGCTGCAAGCAATAAACTCAGACAGTATTGAGCTGCTCGATTTTCCGCCGCTGGAGGAAGAGAGTGTGGGGGGTGAAGATCATGCAGGCATGGATGCGGAAGAAGGTGAAGAAGAAGAAGTGCAAATTATAAATTAAATGAATGTTGGACGGTGTTTGGTTTTTAACAACAACAAAAAAAAATATTGTGTAGTGTAATTTTTTTTTAAAAATATATTTATTTGATCATTTGTGGTTTACATTAATTATATAATATGAATTAGTGAAAAATGATATGATCTTCGTTCTTAAAGTGGTAAGTAGTTCTTTTTCCAACAAGCTGCGGAGAATTGAAGATGCTGTGTTGTTTGCAGAGTTGAAATATGCTGGTCTTGTGCACGGGTAAGTACAATCATTCTTTTCTTTCTTGCGTGTGTAGGTTTTAGTGAGCTGAAAAATATATATAGAGACACATTAATAATAATAATAATAATAATAATAATAATTATAATAATAATAATATTTTGCGAGGTATAAAAAAAAACTTACACTGTTGTAATTAGAAGATATTTTTGTTGTGGATCCATGAGTTGTGAGTTGAATCGAATCCAAGCCAAGATACGAAGGCTCGGGTTCCTTTTCTACGTAGTACTTTGTCGACTAAGTAAATATTAGGATGTTTTGTTCGTTGTAACTCTGCTTCATAGAACGCTCCGAATATAGGCAAATTTTTATTATCTTTTAAAAGATATGTTCGTGGATTAGTATTTTGAACTTTATAAATTGTAAATAATTCTGTTGTCCAATTAGCTTCGTACCCCTTAGTGAAGTGTTTCTTGATTTTTGATATTCTTACAATGTCACCGATTTTATATTTTGGTTTTCTTAAAGTTTCATTATATTGTGTTGGCAAGCGGGGTGGATTGTTTCTTTTTACATCATTAGGTTTCATGCCAATGCTGCGATGTATTTTGTGATTATACTTTACTAGTAACTCAGGCAAAATATGTACCCATCGGTAAGAACCTCGTGTTGTGAATTCTTTCCACATCGATTCCTTAAAAGAGTTCGATTAAATCTTTCTACCACACTCGCTTTAATGGAGCTGCCAGTGGAATAATGCTTTAGATTTTGTTTCTGAGACCATGTTTTGAATTCACTGTTATAACATTCCGTTCCTCGATCGGTGTGAAAATAATTGGGCAATCTTTTACTTTGAGAATAAACAAATTTTAAGCTTTTTACAATCTCACTTCCTTTTTTGGTTTTAAGAGGAATTGCCCATGCATATTTCGAGTAAACGTCAATAATGGTTAATAAATATTTAAATCCATTATTCCATTTTGCAAGTTTGGACATGTCCACAAGGTCAGCTTCATGGAGGTCATCGATTCCTTTGCTAATAACACGTCGTCTTTTAAACTTTTTTCTAAGCGGTGCGTGAAGTTCTTTTGCAATTTCTCGTCTGATTTCGTTCATAGTTATTTTCCAAACAATGTTTTATAACATACTGTGCATTGTTTTACAAACGTTGGAATTTTTATTCAATATATCCAGCATTTCTTAGTTCTTCTTCTATTGCAAAGATTTCGCTGTCTAGTCCTGTGTGACCTGCAGCTTTCGATGCAATTAATTTTTTAAGTCTTGATACCAATTTGTTTGGTTCATTCCAGTGAACGAATTCAATATTGTTTCCGCCTTCAAATTTCCAAATGGCTTGTGGCGCGATGTGTTTTTTTTGACCATATCCAGTATGCATCGTAGTATTTGCTTCTTCATTTTCATCTGCTGTTTTTATAATTCTATCTATGTCTTCAGTGAGAAGGGGTTCAATTATATGTCTATACTTATAAGATTGCGTCCCTCTTGGAGCTGCATTGCTTGTATAATTTCTTTTGTGCACGTTTGAAACATTTAATAATTTCAAATATGAAGTTAAATCACTCCTATCTATTAGAGTGGGGTCTGGTACTTTCCTTTGAATCAATTCAAGTAGACCTTCTGTAATAGGAAATTTTTCACCACCAACTTTTATCCACTTTTTATCAAAGAAAACTCGTTCGCGTCCCAAGTATTGTTTATCATTTCTTATCGTTATACCAAATGTTCTATCCACGTTTTATTTAATGAACGGATCAAAGTAGCGGTTAAGTAGTGAAATTATTTTGATGCTATCTCCATCTTCTTCGTCTGAAGTAGCAGTGGATTCAGAATCGTCATATTTTCCTTTTCTTTTTCGATTTTCTTTATTTTGAGTCGACGTATTAGCAATAGCTACAAGTTGATTTAATGAACTTGTTACTGGTTTAAAGTTAGTCTCTATATCTAATTCTTTTCGTCTAACATCATCTTGAAGTGAAAGATACTTGTCTTTAACATCTTTTTTTAAGCGAGAAAGTTTATCCTTTACTCGACTTTCAGCTTTAATCTTTGAGCTCTTCTCCATGACTAAACGGAAATTGTGGTTGTTTTACTTATTTATAGTATATTCAAAATCGATTTGAAGAGGAAGATCATCAGTTTTATGTTTTTTAGGGTCTCTAAGTCGAAACTGAATTTCATCTTGCTCTTCAACGACAATATCACTGCCATCCAGTTCAATCTCTTGACGTATATTTAAAATTGCATACACAATTGGAGATCTTGGTGAAACAAAAATTGGTTTTAATACGCCTTTGTAGGGAAGTTGGTACTGTATGTTATGATTATGAAGCGTGTATACTGGTGAATGGATTGATGGTGTGTTGGAGAATTTCAGAATAAATTTCGATAAGTTCTTTTTCTTTACTTCATCTTTTAATATACCATATTCTTCTTTGGATGCAGTTAAAACTTTCGAGTGGTTCTTTGTTAACCATTTGCTCAATTTTTCCCAGTTCAGTTTTTAACTTGTTATATTCTTCTTTGGATTCAGCAGCATAACTTACAAGATCTTCTTTTTTAACAATATTGAGATTGTTAGCAACACCCTCAATACGAGTTTGTAAATTGCTTAAAATTTCTTTTAGTTGATTAACTTCAGTTCGTGAAGCAGCATAGTGTTCTACAAACCGTTTATTTGTCACGTCTTGGTCGTTAACAGGAAACTCAACATTTGTTTGTTTTTGATGTTGTAGATTGTTTACAGTTTGTTTCAATTGATCAAATTCACGTCGGGAAGCGGCATATTGTTCAACAAACGTCTTATTTGCAACATCGTTATCGTATATGGGATTGTTTACGTGAGTAATTCGTTTACTCATCATATTTAAAGTTCCACCATCGTCTACGTTTAAAAAGTTTTGTTTATTAAATTTAGCGATTAAGTCTTCTAGATCTTTTCGAGAGGCAGCAAAGTTTTCTAAGTAATATTTGTTTATTGCATCTAACGAATCGATTGGTTGAGATATGTTTGTTATTCTTCTATTTAACATATCTACAGTTTCATCATCTCTGTTTATATTCAAAAGAGATTTTTTAATTTCATCGAGTTCATTTGTTACATGAGTTTTAAGAAAAGAATACGTTACCGCATCTTGATTTTGAATTGGGTCTTTAACATTTCTTATTCTTTTGTCACCCAAGTCGAGAGTATCTTGATCATACGGAAAGTGATCTTCTGAAAATTCTCGCACTAAACCATGAATGAATTCTACTCGTTGTAACACTTCGGTTATTCGGGTCTCAAGATATTTTTTTATATTCGATGTATGTTGCTGCATTGCAATAAGGTTTACTGCATCATTTGCAGATGATGGTAAAGCTAAGCCTGCGAGACGTTTGTTTTGAAAGTCAAGTTCTTTTTTCTCTATTTTACAAATTGAAAAAATTAAACCTTTAAGCTCGTTAAAGTTTCGTTGTATGTCTTCTTTAGACTCGATTTTATTTAGCTCATTTAATAACTTCACTACATAACCTTTGTTGCATGCATCTTCAACATGTATTGGCGTTCCAACATTTTTTAACCGTTTGCCGTTAATACTTAGATGTCCGTCGCTTGTTGTTGTTGTTAGTTGATTTCCATATTGCACTAGCTTATCATCAACATATGATTTAGTTGCAATATCATGTCGTGAAGTTGGTCGTCCGATAGACACATTATTGGTTTTGTTAAACGATGTCATAGTTAAGTTGTTAACCACGCAAAAGCTATAACACGAATGGCCATTTACCTCTTTTTGAAGTCATATTTATAACTGAAAATAAACATCAAATCCATTGCGATATCGACCATTTTGTAAATCGCTATCTTTATCGATAACCAAAAAACCAAACTTAGAGTTTTGCCAACAATACGATGATGATGATGATAATTGTTGTTTTAAGGGGCCTAACATCTAGGTTATCGGCCCCTGATGGTTTGGGTGATCGTGAAGATGAAAATGAAAAGCGAACTTAAAACTAAAACTAACTACTAACCTACATACTAGAAGAAGAAATGGAAAACTAAAGGAGAATAAGGCAAATAAAAGGACAGAAGGAAAAGAAATACCCTCAACCCTCGGAGAAGGCGGATTGAGGGACTTGGAAGGAAGGAGAGCCATGAAAGGCATATAGGAAAGTGAAAGAGGAGAGGGTCCGCCCCAAAGGTAAGGGACAAAAGGGGAAAACGGACCCAGCTCAGGAATCCCTCGGGGTCGCCAACTCCCGAACTCACCAGCCGTGAGCCCCTGAGGGTGTAGCATTATCTAGGGTGCACCAGAAGTGGTGGGGCTACATACACCCTGCCTCCTTAAGGGCCTAGAGCACAAGGCAGGAGGTAAAAGGAAGAGAAAAAGAAGGCTGACCCCTCGCAGAAGGAGGGTATCAGAAAAGATGAGACAAGGGCCAATTAAGGCGGGAAAGGAAGAGACTCCCTAGGCCTCGGATACCCTAATACCGTCGGGGTCAGAAGAGAACAAGAGTTGACCAGTGAGGTCGACAGGAAAGAAGACAGAGAGGAGCCCGGCACAAGTAAGTGGAAGCAATGCCGGACTCAGCTGGGGCCCCGTGGTCGCCAACCCACGCCCACAAGATGTGAGCCCCTGGGGGTGCCAACAATACGAACAAATATCAAAGAACTGTTCATAGCTCATATCTGTATTTACATGATCGTTATATACGTGACGCAAGTTTGTTCCGTCTTGTTTAAAAAGAATTAAAAAATTAGCGTTATCTCTAATTAGATGTTTAGGTATACAAGAATATGTTTGACAAAGATAAAATACTTCAACGTTGTGATGACGACCTCTACTGAAATAATCTTTCATGTGTTGTTGTTTATTGCTGGCTACATCATCAAAAACAAATATAGAGTTTTTTCTAGCCATTTCTGGAGGCATTACTTCATCATTATCGGAAAAAAATCACTTTTTATTTCTTTTATGGAGTCCAAAAACTTTTTTAATTCAACATATTTACTTTGAGCAAGTGATTTAGAATAAATATAAACGTTTTCAAAACGAACTCCATTTTTATGACACAATAAATTTAGCATTACGTTTGTTTTGCCACAGTTCGATGGACCGCAAATGATACATCGAATTGTGTTCGGTAGTAAAACACCATGCTTTCTTTTTTCACTTTTACTCTGGTTTTCAGCATTAGTAAATGAAATTACTGGCAGAGTGTTTGACTGCTTAACAAACTTCAACATGTCTACGTTTACGTCTGAGAATACACACTGCACAAAAAATCACATCACATCAACATATATTGCTTCCACACGTATCATAACTTGTATTATGTGGAATAATAGTAGGATTTTCAGGATTTAAATCAACGTTGCCGACGTAAAACCCTCTTATATATGGACAATATGGCGCCCATTTTTCATGATCATTTAAAGGATTATCGTTTTCCCTCCAATTTTCAATTTCAATCTTACAGAATATACATTTCACCTTATCACCATGAGCAGTATAATAAAATCCTGCTGATGCTAAACAAAATTCGTTTGGACAGGGAAGAGGCCAATTTTGAAAAGTTTTAAGTCTTTCATATTCGCATTTCAATTCTATGCTAGGAGAAATATTGTTTACGTAGGGGCAAGAAAAAGCCCATTTCTTATGCTCTTCAAACGGATCATCATCTTCTTCCCAATAACTAAGTTGCAGATTACAGAAAGCACACCTAACCATATCCTTATATCCAAAATAGAAAAATCCTGCAGCTGCTAACCATGCAGTGTTCGTAAAACTGTCTGAAGACCAGGTCTTAAATGTTTTTAGCCGATCTCTTTCAGATTTTAAATTCATTTCTTTTTGACTCAATATCATTTGCATTAACTGTTTTTTGGAATACTTTACACAATTAAAATACTTCATGATGCTGGTTTACTTCACAAAGAAAAGATGTTCACCACACAAAGCTAAATGCGAACTGAGATGAATCAACAAAACACGTTGGCTAATATGCATGTGTTGGGTTGGCCGAGCGGTCTAAGGCGTTAGATTTAAGATCTAATTTTCAGAAATTGAAAGCGAGGGTTCGAATCCCTCACCTGACAATATTATTATTTTTATTTACATGTAGAGTGAGGAGGTAATTGATCATTAATAAGAACTTTAATATGAAATGGTACAAAAGACCTTTTTTCTTCTTTATTAATTTAGAATTACAATTAATACAATTTTATTTCTCTTGAAGTAATCTCATTCTTTTTTTAGTTGTCCAGATGAGTGTGGGTGTGTTGAGATGATCTTCTTCTTTTTAGTTGTCCAGATGATTATTTTCTGTAGACAAAAAATATACACTGTGTTAAAAAGCAAACTAAAAACAAAATATGTATAGCCGTCAACGACACTAGTAGATTTAAATTAATCACCTTTTATAGATAGCGATTACAGTTGTCACATTTGCAGCGAAGATGAAACAGTTGAAATTTCCTCTTTAGATGATCTGGTAGATGTTCCCACTCTAGACGAATTCGTTGTGGTTCATATATAGTCAGTACGTTTATAGGAAAGTAGTTCCAATCAAACTTATTAAAACCTCGAAGTCCATTGTTTCGAAACTTGTTTATTATCGAACACACGATTTTCATGATGCCATCAGAAGAATTTAACCAATGTTGAACAGCATTGACATTGAATTTAGCACAACTATTGCTTCCCATTGCTAGAGATGGTAAATGTTTTGGACAATCTGTAGGTAAACGATGGCTATGCCTCAACATTAGGTCTGACATTCCATCAATCGTATTAAGATCGAATAATGAGTCTGGGGAAAGTGCTTTTAGTTCAAACAAAGAAAATTCCTGTGGCAAATTATATACAACTAAATAATCATATTTATTCTTAATAGACTCAAAAAAAGAAGAAAGAGTTTTTTCACAATATGCTGCAACCCATGTGATCACGGGGCTGAATGAAGGTATATTGCCGTTATTTAACATACAGTAAGCAAGTTCCAAACTGCCGTTTGGTAGCTTGCGAATGTCTGCAACTATTGGTTGCTTCTTATTCCACGTGCCAGCATCAGTAGAAGGAGAGTTTGTTGTTGTCAATTCCATGATTGCAACTAAAGTGAGAATACTTGTTTACTTGCTTGCTTATAACTTAGCAAATATTGGTTTAGATAATTACTTCATTCGTTAATGGTCTGTAAGATATTTGACGATCATGAATAAGAACACAATAAAGAGTTGTATCTTCAGGTATATTCTCACTTGTCTCGATTTCAATTCGCACATAGACTGAAGATGTCTTCACTGCTTCCACTTGTTCGAGACAATTAATTACAATAATCGGACAAAGAGACTTAAATTCATCTCGTGAAACTAGAGTCTCTGAACGAACATCATCGATCTGATAATATACATTACGAAATTTAACAAACATGTCATACAACTCGCTGTAGTCATTTATGGCAATTTCAGAAGTTGGCATTTCATAGGGATAAAAAATTGAATTTAAAAAAACTCTTATAGATTTAATGTTACAATGGTCAAAATAGGAAGAGCATGTGTTTAGTAAATTTCTTCTAGTTTGAAAACCTAATAAAAATTGACGCGGTTTTTGAGTTTCAGAAGTTGTCATTACAGTCCAACTATATTTAGTTGTTCTAGGAAGAGAAGGCAAGACGTGAACATCCCACGATCGAAAACCAACCTGAATGGGAATATTTTTCTGCATTAGTTTTAATCTTTTAATTTGTTCTTCGTCCGATAATAATAAAACGGGAATTTTTAGATAAACCTTAAATAACTTGACCTTAGAAAGATCGTTTTCGGTTGTCGATTGCAACGCACGTGCGTCACTTGACGATCGGAGAAGTATTACCTCATGCTTGCATTTTAAAATCGGCTTTCTGTAATCCTCTGCTATTCCTAACAGGTTGCTTAAAGGAAGTATTATATGAAAACGTTTTGTGTTACTATCAACAATATTTGCTTCACTTGCTGGTGTTGTTAAAGAGGGAAAATAACCAGCATTTTGTAAAGCTGTATATTCGTTTTTTGAATATGATGCAAAGGTTTTTATAGAACTTGTTATACCTAGATGGCGTGTACGATCAATTTCTTTACCATTTAACGTGATGCGAATTTCGCTAAAAAGATTAGCCCCAAAATTTTGGTCAGGATGCGCTGTAGTAGAAGCAGCTGGATTTATGTTAGAAGTAATAATTTGACCTTCTAAGTGAAGAACACCTTCTGATAATAAAACTATGTTTTCTTCATTTTGAATCGGTATTCGAATTTCATCATTATTTTCGAATTTATTAGCTGAATAAGGTTGATAAACTCTTTCTTCTCGTCGCACAACTCTGTTGTCAACCTCTCTTTTATCTGTTATGTTAAACATGCTAAACATGTTAACAGCTTCAACTATAGATAGAAACTAAATAAGATTAACAATTGCATATATATTTATATTGAAATTAAAGTACGCGATAGCCTAAAGACTGTAAGAATTGTTTGTTGTTACTCGATAACTGTTTCTTAGATTTCAAGGTGCGATGTCGTTGTTTGTTTTTTTTTACAAATTTTAGCTGATTGATTTATATTATTTTTTCGAATCAGAGTCGACTTCTTTTTTTTCAAACTTTGAGTATTATATAGTATAACCATAATTGTGATTGTTTTCTAGTAAGCTTACTCAAGTAGAATGAAAACATAACAGTATTTCATTACTTTATATAGCAAGATATCGTGCTGGACGAATAATTAATTCTACAGTTAAATCTTCATCTTGCAAATCAATGAGCTGTTGAAGATGATCTTCAAGTTGCACAGATACATGTTGAATAAGCTTGGTGTTCTTAGGCAAAAAATTAATTGTTGTTGGTTGTACAACAATCGGGTAACCAGCAGGAACATGAGCTTTAAAATTATATAAAGAGTGTGTTGGTTTATGGTTCAAATAAGAACTCGTACCAAGCACAAGGTTGCAACATACTCGAATACTATTAACAGTGTTAATTTTAATCATATATTCAGAATGATGAGTTGTGTTTGCCTTGAACTTTCTATGAGAAAAGCCTAACAAATCTGCAATAGAATCTGCAACACCAAAATCTATAGCAAACACTTTCGAATGTAGTTTACAATGATAAAAGACTTTATCATAATTAATATAAAATGATGGGAATTTGTCTTTGTCGCCTAATAAATGTTCAACTAATAATTCGTTAATCTTTTCACTTAATTGTTTTAACGTATAGCTAGCATTGGGTATTATTAAAATCGCTCTATCCGCTTCGTTCAACTTTATAGCCAAAATGTTATTATTCTCGTTAATTGCTACTTCATTATCGATTCTATTTCGATGAATTTCAATTTCTCTTTTATTCTCTTTAGGGTAAACTTTCTTTTCAATACCTAAAGGCCCTGCTACACTGTTGGCTACAGTGAAATCAATATTAAACGGAGAAGACAAAACGAGGCGGTTGTCTCTTTTTCCATCTATATCCTCTTCCAAATACATTTTTGTTTTTTCTAAATGTTTTGGTATAAGTTTCGACAATGAGTGATAACTAAGTAAATCATCAAAAGCTGAGGCTAGATCTTCAAATTCATAAATACCCGGTGGTACCACTAAATCAATTGATAAAAAATTAGTAAAATGAATGCGAAATTTATTATTTCTGTTGGTAACATTTCGAATAGAATTAGATGTATACAATCCTGCAAGTCCTATTTCAAAAAACTCTGCTCCTACAAGATGAATCGGGTTCTCCAATGTAACATCAATCTTCGAGCCTTTACCTTCAAGAGTTATCCGTCTTTCGAAAGCCATCTTTGAAATGTTTAAAGACGGTCTGTGTTTCCCTTATTTATACAATACAAGAAGACTAAACATAAATGTCCACAAATCGAAGAAGTAATCGATTGATATGAATGAAAATTATATTGTAGATAGCAATTTTTAAGATATGTTAAAATTTCTAATGGTGGTCTTAAATTACCAATACTATCAAAATAATGCACATATTTACCATGTTTACTGAAAGCTACCCAATGTGAACCTGATTTATCCATCGGTTCAAGGTTAACAATACAGTTTTCATTTTTTCGAGGATATCTTGGTAACGTATCTCGCATAAAGACTCCTCTAAAATTTGGAATCTTTAATTGATGTGCGTATTTAGCTAAATCGAAATTACTTAATGCTTTATTTGGTATTTGGTTAATTATCTTTTGTATGCAGGAGGATTTAAATAAATGCCTTGACCTCCTTTTCCTCGCATTGCTTCTATCATTCGATTGTGTCTTTTCATTTCTTTTAGTTCTTCTTGAGCAGCTTTCGCCTTGTTTATAGCAGACGCCACCCCTGCTGCTCCGCCTGCTAGACCCCCCAAGCCCGACAAGGCTGCAAATATCGGAAGTAGGGGTAAAATACCACCTTGCTTTTTCGATGTTCTTCTTTTTTTAAATCTTTTCTTGTTTTTTTTTATTGTTTAAGTTTCGCTTACCTCCTCCAATCTTAGACTTAGCTTTCATGATGCCACCCACTGTTAGTGCAGCCGCTCTCTCTCCAAATGATGCGTCACGGGATTTTACACGAGACCAAGCTTTTGAAGCTAAAATTTCATCAGCCTCTCTTCTTTTGTTTGAATCTTTATGCTTTGCGTAAGCAATGTCGTGCTCTTTGCACGCTTTATCTAATATATTTATTCCTGGATCACCACGGCTCAATCGCTTTTCTAATTTTGTTCCTGGCCCACAATATTCATATCCCGGGATGTGTAATTCCAAGGGTAAATTATCAATAGTTTTATTAAGTACACGACTGATTAATGATCCACTTCCTGTTCGTTTATATTGAGTGGTAGAGTTGCTCCTCTTACAACGCACCATTACTAAATGATATGTAATATAAAGTAATTATACATATATAATTATATTTCTGGAAAATGGGAATGGTGGGGGGAGGTGTTTTTTTTTAATAATACACACAAAATTTGGGTTATTATTATTTATTCTTTTTTTCATAAGCAAAGGAACACACAAAAAAAAATTAGTATTATTAACAGCATAAAAGTGTGTGTGTGTGTGAAAGAAATAAAGTAAGTGAGATGAAGTGCTTTAATCTCAATTTGTTTCTAATCATTTTTCAGAGAAAAATGACCAAACGGTAAAGTATCAATTCCGTTTTCAGTTATGTGTCTTTTATCTTCGTTTGATGAAATTGCCAACTTATTTTGCCGAACAGTAAATACAGAATGAGATTTTGAAATTATACAAACTTGAACTTTGTTGACTTTATCTCTGTTATAAAGACACTTTCGATACTCATCAATATTCATACTTTTACTCACACTCTTCTTAATGCCTTTAGCCTTACACAAGCTATTCATTTCATCACACAATTTTATTGCATACATTTTGGGTCGTAACCCCACAAATTCTTCAACAATCCTTCCAGCATTTTCATCTTTCATTAAACCAATTTCACCTTTATTTTGTCTCACAATGCCAAAAGGATTGTTTGTTTCATAGTTTCCAGTATCAAACAAATTTGAATGCTGTTTCATGAACTCATAAATATCATCATCATAGAATATATACATAAAACTATCGGTGTCTGTGTATAACAACCTCACATTTGATTCAGGATTTGCTAAAATAACATTGTAATGAAAGTCATTCATTTTACATTTAGACAAATCTAATATAGATGCACCAACATATACTGGTTGATTGTGAAAAATCTTTAGTCTACTCATCTCGATGACCATACATTGTTCATCGAATATAATTCTATGTTTAAAATTAGCCTTAGCTATTAAAGACCTAGCACCACGAGCTCCATGCCATTTGGTGACCCATTTGATGTCCCTTAACTTCCTCACATTCATCAGTGAACGACCAAAAATTGCATTATTCATCAATTTATAAAAATTCTTTTCAAAATCATTTTTGGCATGTTTTCGTTTCTCTGTGTTCACATCAATATATGGTTTTAGCCATTGGCTCTGATTGAATTCAATTATTCTGTGAATACGATCTAATTTCATTCCTAGTTGAATACATTGCTTTAACAATCTATAATGCAAAACATAACGTTCTTTATTATCTAGGGTAGCCATTAGCTTTGTCAACTTTTCGGGACATAGAGGGTAATCTGAATGTTTGTCATGTAACTCTTGAGGATAAGTCAAATCTACTTCCAAAATATATCCAATTTCTGAAGTATCATCAATAGTTAAAACATCAAAGCCTTCAACATTTGCAACCCATTTAAAGCCCCCCGTTGGAAGATATTCCATCATCGCATATCCATATAAATTATTAACGTCAAAGTACATTATGTAGGAGTCTTGCTTTTTCTCATCATAAGTTTTCATATACTTATTATTAGCAATCGCATGTCGTGTTATACACTGAACATTTCCTCCTCGAATAGATCGTTCAAAAAAGTGTAACATATCAATATCTTGAAGCAATTCAAGTTGAACATTGGTTATCTTTTTCATAGCACACCAAGACATAGATGGAGCAGTGTAAAAATGAGCTGCATCAATGCCATAAGTTTCCATGCCATTCGATCTAAAATTTTCAAAGACATCCGCCAAAAGAAGTGTGTCAACTTTTAAATACAAATCGGCGTATTCTCCTAATGTTTGACAGGAAAACGTTTCCCACACCGATTGAGCAAACTCATACTCTTCATTCGATATTGTTTGATCATTAAGGCTGCTATAAAACTTGGATATTTCAGGTAATTTAGTTTCGTTAAGAACATCCATACTCGTGACGTATTCATAGGGAAACACACCTTTTCTCGCAGTAAGTCGAAACTGTGCATCATCATTAAAATAACGTCGTGTTATTTGCTTTGAATCTTCACTTAACGAAGATGAACATTGATCTAGTGAACAGGACAAGAAATTATATGTATCGAAAAATCTTAACTGAATGAATCCATTCTTAGCCCGTACATACTTTGTAAACCCTTTATAACGTTCCATATTCATCGCTAACAATTTTATATGACCAGGATTATGTAACACCTCTCCATCTTGTTTCTCGCAAATTTCTTTAATTATAAAATGTCCATCATAGGCTGTTAGATTATGAAATGCTATTGGCAAAACCTTTGTTACTTTGTAATTTAAATTACAACTATTGTGTGCGCTTCCTCTATATTTTCCAGTTAAGTGACAATGATCGCGTACTTTGACTTCATTAACTGCAATCGGTTTCTCGCAAATGTGACACATTTTACTTGACAAAAATAATCGTTCTTCATTTTCGGTCATCTTTAACATTGGCTTAACCGATAAGTAATATGTTTGAAGTTTATCCACAATACTATAAAGTTCCTTTACAAACAATTCAATGCAATTATTTCCCCTAAAGAGCTTGAAACTGCACAATTCACTATCAAAATTACAATGAAGGTATAAAGAAATGCTGTAAGGAATATGTTTATGTGTTTAAGTAGAGTTATGAATGTCACTATTTGGAAAACAGGAGGAAATTGGAGACAAGAGGCATTCAGTGTCTGCATATATTATAAATGGAACTGTATCTTTAACTCGGAATTCTGTAAAATTAACAAATCTTTGTTCATCAGTCGGCATTATGCTTTTTGCAACAGGAAACTGTTTACAGTCTGCAAAGTGAACATTTAACTCATCCTCAAGAAAATAATATGACAAACAACGTCTACATATATAAATCCTTCTGTGAGTGCTAGTGACGCTTGAACGCACAAGGCGAGCAAGATTTCTAATTAAACAAAAGTGATAACTTTCACTGTTTCCAATCTGCAACATCAATAAGTCTACACTCCTTTCATATACTTTATCTGATACATACAAAGGTACAATAGTAAAAGTTTTTTTTCCTTTTACTTCGTTTGTTCCCATACATACCCAATTGTTTTCATCATATTGTGCTCCATACACATTTACAGAAATAATGTTTTGCTTTTCAAACTTGTTTAAATATTTCATTTCCATCGGAATTGGAATACCATCTAAATTTAAAACATCTCTGTAATTAGGATAGGAAGAAAGATGATTCACGTTTCGAGTTTTTGGATACAAACCAGCAACCACACTCCACGCAAAACAAGCTTCCTTTGTATCATACAAATTTAGCACTGCATGTTTATTGACTATTACATCAGGCAATCTACTAGTATTGGACATTCCTACTCGAAATCCAACATATTTATTTATATTAATTCTCAAACTATGAATTTTTTCTAAAGCCCACCCGAAACCATTTGCTTCAAATTCGCTCATTTTTGTCAATGTACCTTCAATGATATTCTTATTATAAAATTCATTTAAATCAGTATACTCGAAAACTACCTCATTTTTGATAGCAAAATATTTTGTTTCTGATATGTCGCGAAGCACGTATTGTGCACACAAAACTGAATTCACCTTTAAAGCTTGTACAGTTAACGCTTTCTTAACATACTTTGTAAACCAAATATTAGCATTCGCTAAAAATTCGCGAGGATCCAAAAACTCATTCTTAACATTTGATACTGCAAGTGTGTACACTCTAGAATTGAATGCCGTTTCAATTAACTCACAGCTCAAGAAAGATTCATCCTTTATTTGAATTGTAATTTCTTTGAAATTCACAGCTTGTTGCAATATGTGCTCACTAATAACTCTCCAACATTCAATCAACTCATCACTGTTCTCAATCAACTCGGTTTGAGTGTTTTCCCCGATTTGGTATGATACTGAAATAGCACCGTTTAGTTCACTTCGAAAATTAGAAACACTTTCAAATGCATTGTCCAATTGGTTTCTTATATTTTCAGTGATATTATGTATTACAATATCGACCTTTCTACGTTTGCTAGGAGGCGAGGTCATTGTTGCTGTTGTCTAAGCAAATGTCCAATTTTCACTAAAGTTAATACACCACCAACAGTTGGTGTACCATCACTGATGTCTAAGCATACGTCCAATTTGCACTATTGTTAATACACCACCAGCAGTTGCTGTAACATCGGTTTACCATAAACCTATAATCTTTTAAAGTATATTCAAGCCATTGTGATAAATTACTGCCTGTAATCTCCAATGAACAATGAACAGCCTCAAAAGGAAATTCATCCTGAAGTTTACCAAGCAAATTGTTTCTATACACATTCAATTTTGTTACATCGTAACACGTCATGGAAAATTCGATTTTGAAAACTTCATCAAATGTATTGTATCCGAAGAAACAAATAAAATGTTCATCTTCACATAATTCTTTCAATAGATATCTTAGAACTGTTTCTGTCACCTCTCGCTGACTATCCTCTGATTTGCTAACATTGGTAACGTAGACTGAAAATGTTGAAATTCCACTCGAAGATGTCCATTTGTTAAAACAAGCTTCTTTCTCATTACGACTCACCTCGTTATCATCTTCTTCCTCTTCTTCCGGTTGTTGAAAGCATACACGATGATACTCTATTAGCGGGTGCGATCGATGTTCAGTTCCACTCAGGAAATTAACAGTTTTCCACTTCATTATGCTGGTTGTTTTATTAGTTTATTTAGATAATCTGAAAAATTAAACAAATTAAGAAATAATTAGCAACTAAATATATCAATCGTTATATCAATCAATACATAATATATAATCCAATACTCACCAAAACATGTCGATGTGAGCGGTTCTTCAACCCAAAATACACCGTCATCAGTTTGCCCTCGAGTACTGTTTCAAAATGACTTGATGTGAGCGGTTCTTCAACCCCAAATACACCAGCATCAGTGTGCCTCCCATTGAGTTTAGTTCATCGATCTCTGGTGTGCTTAATTTTGAAAATACTGCTGGTAGAAATACACTTGTTACTTCATCTTCAATGTTAATATCCACAACTATTTTTCTTCCAAACCTCGTCTGTACGGGGCGAATAATTTGGACCACATATGGTAAATCAATGACTAGTTCAGCTAGTTTCTTATTAGAATACTCAGTACAAGATGATAAGTTATTGAACTTCGTTAGAGCTTCCATCACACAATTTGTTCCTCGTCGTTGACTTTCTTTATTTCTTTCACACACACACACACACACACTCTTCGCGCAAAAGTAAAAGTTAAACTCTTCCATGCACTCATCCATTTATATATCCTTCACCCCCACCCACACTCCAGAAACCATATGCTGCAAACTAGCTTCTAACGCAATCATTTCTTTTTTTCCACTATTGCTTAAAGAAGTCAAAGATTACATTCTTAGCCAATGACGTTAAAGGTCAACTCTGTCTCACGCGAACACAGCAGACGAGATCAATCACACTGCTGCACATGGTCAAACTTGCACGGGTGTCAAATGACGGTTAGCATCCAAAGCAAAAAAAAAACAATAACAGCAGCACACCACATGTGTGGATGGGAACCGCCTCCCCGGTCAGCACACCCATCGCGGGCAAAAAAAAAAAAAAAAAACAGCTGCACACCACATGTGCGGATCGCTGGCACTGGCACACATGCTCACACTCGCACGGGTGTCAGATGACAGTTAGCATCCTAATAAACAACCCCCATGACGTCAACACCCATTAACTTTTTATCACCATCACATAAACAAGCCAAGAGGTCACCCCCTTCCCACGCTAACACGTGCAGTGCACATGCTCGCTCCTGGACCACGTGCTCGCTCTAAGGACCCATGACGTCATCCCATGACGTCATCAGGATTACGCAATTTCTGGTCATGATGAAGCAATATTCAAAGTGTAGCAAACCCTTACTACTGTCAGCCTTCTTTTTCTTTTCATGTTATCTCCTGCCTTCTGCTTAAGGCCCTCCAGGAAGCCGGGTGTATGTAGCCCCACCACTTTTGGTGCACCCTAGATAATGCTACACCCTCAGGGGATCACGGCTGGTGAGTTCGGGAGTTGGCGACCCCGAGGGATTCCTGAGCTGGGTCCGTTTTCCCTTTTTGTCCCTTACCTCTGGGGCGGACCCTCTCCTCTTTCACTTTCCTATCTGCCTTTCATGGCTCTCCTTCCTTCCAAGTCCCTCAATCCGCCTTCTTCGAGGGTTGAGGGCATTTCTTTTCCTCCTGTCCTTTATTTGCCTTATTCTCCTTTAGTTTTCCATTTCTTCTTCTAGTATGTAGGTTAGTAGTTAGTTTTAGTTTTAAGTTCGGTTTTCATTTTCATCTTCACGATCACCCAAACCATCAGGGGCCGATAACCTAGATGTTACGCCCCTTAAAACAACAATTATCATCATCATCAATATTGTATATGACAATACACTTTATATCACAACAGAATTCAAGCAAGTCCATAGAAATTCCCTTCCACTGTTGAGGCACCTGTACCAATGCTGAAGAGGTTTCACTGTAACCTTTGAGAAGGAGGACGGCAGCCAATGTGTCACTTGACTTTCCCAACTTGAGCATCTGCAAGCTTAGCCTACACTGCTGCTAGCCTGTTGTTTTCAGGAAACTTGTGCTCAAGGCCCTTAAGGAGGCAGGGTGTATGTAGCCCCACCACTTATGGTGCACCCTAGATAATGCTACACCCTCAGGGGCTCACGGCTGGTGAGTTCGGGAGTTGGCGACCTCGAGGGATTCCTGAGCTGGGTCCGTTTTCCCCTTTTGTCCCTTACCTTCGGGGCGGACCCTTTCCTCTCTCACTTTCCTATCTGCCATTCATGGCTCTCCTTCCTTCCAAGTCCCTCAATCCGCATTCTTCGAGGGTTGAGGGCATTTCTTTTCCTCCTGTCCTTTATTTGCCTTATTCTCCTTTAGTTTTCCATTTCTTCTTCTAGTATGTAGGTTAGTAGTTAGTTTTAGTTTTAAGTTTGCATTTCATTTTCATCTTCACGATCACCCATCCCATCAGGGGCCGATAACCTAGATGTTAGGCCCCTTAAAACAACAATTATCATCTTCATCATCATCAAAAAGAAACATCCCCAAACAGGGTAGTCCTACACCCAAGTCTTTAACATTTGATTCCCTACGGGGATCTACCCCCTGGGAACAATCTGTGCGTGAAAATCTGGGTGCTAACACCCCCAAGTTTCTGGTAGCTACCAGAACAGATGGGGGTGATTTCAAGCTGGTAAAGAGTATTTTGTTTTCTCGCCACATAGAAGGTGTCTATGGTGAGCTTGAGAAAGTACAAAGGATGAGGAACGGTAGCCTGTTGCTCAAGACTAGGACTGGTGAGCAAGTTGAACAACTTTTGCAATGTGACCACTTTGGCGAAATTCCCGTCAAATTTGGAAAACGGTAACTGGTAACGGAATCTGGTCCGAGGAGTTGTTTTCCACCGGGACCTGATTCTGAACACTGACGAGGAGCTCAAGGAGGATATGCAGCACCGTCACGTGACTGATGTCCGGCGCTTTACGCGCAAGGTCAATGGTCAAATCGTGGATACTGGTGCTTTCATTATTTCATTTGAGCTTTCGGTGCTCCCGGAGGAAGTCAAGGTCACAAGTTACCGTTGTGGCGTACGGCCTTATATCCCTCCACCAATGAGGTGTTATAAGTGCCAGAAGTTCGGGCACATGTTATCCCGATGCTCGAGCCCCGAAATCTGTGGAACATGCGGTAAGGTACCACACGAAGCGGAAGAGTGCACAACACCGTATCAGTGCACTAATTGCCCTGGATTTCATTCTCCTCGGGACTGGAACTGCCCTGTCTCCTGAGTGAGAAGAAAATCCAGGAGATCAAAACCCTGGATGGTCTCACCTACCTGGAGGCCCGCAAGAAGTACCATACCACGATTTCGCCTTCTCCAACGATTGATTATAGAGCCATAATACCAAATTTGGTCCCGGCGACCTCATCTTTTGTACCAGCTGTGAAACCTGCAACTGAGTTATCTGTTACGAAACCAGCACCATTTCATTCTCATTTTCGCTATCACCTAGATGTTAGGCCCCTTAAAACAACACCTATCATCATCATCATCATCTGAAAATTAAGTTTGTACAAACATCTGACGCTAGTCTTATCGTATTATAACGTATGCTAGAATTCATTTTAAAATTAATTTTTTTACAAACGTCTGATACTAGTCTATTTACAACTCTGTAAGCACATAGTCTAATAACATATGTGATATTTTATCCCAAAGTTAAGTTTGTACAAGCACATAATCAAATTACATACGTGATATGATAATTGATCTTAAAATTAAGTCTGTACAAACGTCTGATACTCGTCTACTTACAACTCTGTAACAAATAAATCCTATGTAATAATTCACCTTAAAATTAAGTTTGTACAAACATCTGATACTAGCCTATTCACAACTCTGTAAGCACATAGTCAAATAACGTATGCGAAAATTCATCTTAAAATTAAGTTTATACAAACATTCAGCACATGGAAAAAAAAACAATGGATTGCCACTCTGGCGTTAAGTTGAATCACTGGAACTGGCAACGTGGTTTTCTTGGATTAATAGGCATACTTGCCCAGTAATATCATCTAACTGAAGCCTACAAAGAGAATGCGTTGCCTGATTGACTGCTTTCTTGATGGGAAAAGCAATCCCAGACCACGTTGTTTGGCTTGCGTTATCTCGCTTATCGTTGACAGGGGGTTCTGTTGGCCAGTCGTCTAGCACAAGGTAATACTTGTCTCCTATAAAAGAATAAGGAGTCTTTACTACACTTTGACTTGCCACAAGAACATTGTCGGAACGTCCAACAACAAATACTCTATTCGAGGCTATTGGCCCAGAAATATCTCTCTGACATTCACATTCTTCCACAAGTTATCTTCTATAACGCAACTCTTTCTCGGAGTTCTTCTTGACTTCAGCGAGGCTGTCTTTGATTAGATCTGGAACATTTAAAAGATACAGTTATCATCAGAATGTTATTCTTTTCAGTAGTTGTCTAAGGCGGGGTCTGAATCACCCTGTCAGCAGTTTTTAAATTTGCCGATTTTTCTCGCGCTATTTATCGGATTCAAAGTATCACCAGAGTATCACCCTTCCCCCATAGTACTAGAATATCTGCTCGGGAGGGAAAGAGCACTTAGCGAAAGCTTGCCGGTAACCTCAATTCATGCTGCGCTCTCCGTTAACCTTGCGCAAGCCCCCGCTTGATTTAGGTACTTCATAATCTCTGCACGGCAAAACTATTATTATTTTGAGTTAAATGTAATGTAATTCTTGTGCCGCGTTTGCGAGGTGTGTGATAATTTGATTTTGCGAGGACGTGAACTACGGACTATGTGATAAATGAAGCTGCTATTAAAAATAATGTAATTGTAGAACTTGGGGAAAAGATGATATTTTGTTGCTGTTTAAATGAACAGGCTATTTTATTTATTTTTGGATTGCCTGGTTGCAATATGCTTTGAGAAGGCCCGTCTGTTCTTTTGTAATGAAGCCATATTTTGATGTATTTCAATTAATTATGTCGAGTCTTAGATCCGATACCCATGTGTGTGGAAAAAATATTGTGTGATTTATTCTACGTGAAAGTCAAACCCAGGCGTGTCAAATTGTGTGAAGTGTGTCTTTGTGTGTTTTATATTCCCGCGGGGATTTATGACATTGCGATCATATCCTGACTGCTGCAGTAATGGACGACAGGTGGTGCTCCCCGGAGACCCGGATTCGATCCCAACGAGCCTTATAATTCCTAGAGAATTATTGGGGCCATATGATGATCTGGTTGACACACACAGTTATTAAGGTGGTGTACAGATGTTTGAGCTGCGGTCTTGAGTCACCGTGTGAGTGACTTGAGATATTTCTGTACACGCTGGGTTGTTGACATGCGACGTCCACACTAGCGATCGATCTGAGATAAGACTCACCTGTGTAGGTAGGGACCGGCTCGTCCGCGATCCAGTTTCATAATTTGGACTGCCTGTTTATTTGAACTTGCCCCCCAGGGGCTCACATCTTGTGGGCGTGGGTTGGCGACCACGGGGCCCCAGCTGAGTCCGGCATTGCTTCCACTTACTTGTGCCGGGCTCCTCTCTGTCTTCTTTCCTGTCGACCTCACTTGGTCAACTCTTGTTCTCTTCCGACCCCGACGGTATTAGGGAATCCGAGGCCTAGGGAGTCTCTTCCTTTCCCGCCTTAATTGGCCCTTGTCTCATCTTTTCTGATACCCTCCTTCTGCGAGGGGTCAGCCTTCTTTTTCTCTTCCTTTTACCTCCTGCCTTGTGCTCTAGGCCCTTAAGGAGGCAGGGTGTATGTAGCCCCACCACTTTTGGTGCACCCTAGATAATGCTACACCCTCAGGGGCTCACGGCTGGTGAGTTCGGGAGTTGGCGACCCCGAGGGATTCCTGAGTTGGGTCCGTTTTCCCCTTTTGTCCCTTACCTTTCGGGCGGACCCTCTCCTCTTTCACTGTCCTATCTGCCTTTCATGGCTCTCCTTCCTTCCAAGTCCCTCAATCTGCCTTCTTCGAGGGTTGAGGGCATTTCTTTTCCTCCTGTCCTTTATTTGCCTTATTCACCTTTAGTTTTCCATTTTTTCTTCTAGTATGTAGGTTAGTAGTTAGTTTTAGTTTTAAGTTCGATTTTCATCTTCACGATCACCCAAACCATGAGGGGCCGATAACCTAGATGTTAGGCCCCTTAAAACAACAATTATCATCATCATCATCTTTATTTGAACTTGAGTTATAGGGATTTCATTCTTCATGCCTAGGTGGTAATTTTCATGCGCCTCGTTTAAATTAAGTTTTGTGTTGTATATAATCGCTGTTTGGCATTGTGATTTCATTTTATTCATAGTATGTTTTGATTTTGTGGTTGACACCGCTGGTGTTCATATAAAGATGTGCTATGTCACTGTAGAGTGGTCACGAGCATTACCTTGTTTTGATTCCGAAGTCCTGTGTAAGGCATGTGTTTGTGCTCTTGGCACTTGGTCAAGATCCCGAGCGGGGTTCTCTGTGTATTTAATTAATATTCGTTAGTATCGGATATTATTGTCAATTTGTTTGTTGTTGTGTTCTTTAATGCCAGTCTATCTTCACACAAATACGTATTCGTGCCCTGACGGTTTGCCCAATGTCGCGAATCGTAACAGTACTTATTCACTTTCGTACACATCGTCACATTACTACGCACATGATTGTAGGATGACAGGACAAGTGTCATGTCCTGAGTTTTATAATTTTGCTTTATTTAATTCATGTTAATTTTCATGTAAATGTAAAGGATTTGGTGTGCTTTATTTGTGTTAATTAATTGATCTGATATTAATTGTTTTTCTTGTTTAATTTTGGCTTTACTTTCTTACTGACATTTTATTTTGTACCTTGTAATTATGAGAAGCAAACATGTTATACAACAACCGTATGAACCGAACACTCCCCGAAAACAGAGTCTCATTACGCTTCTTTACAAGGGTGCAATGTATATTCAGGTTTACAATTTTCATCCAAATACTTTTGGAAAAAAAAATCGACGGTTTATCAAGCGCACCGGGGGTTTTGGTGTGGAGCCCCCAACGAGCAAAGCGATTAATTTTATATACAACTACTTGGCAAATAATGATTGGGAACAAAATACTTCTTTAGCGTATTAGGCGTTTAAGATCCAAGTGCCGATGGCAGAGGTGCAAAGTATTCTTTGTTTACTTGTGGTACACTGTCAAGTACTTACAGACGGCACTCTTATCATCGCTGTGTTCCCTTCATCCTGCAAGACTCCAGCAGCTATGATAACAAACTCTGGCGCTGTCAAGATCAGCGGCACTAGTATCTTGAAAGGCTAAAAATACCAAATTTGTATTTTATTTCACTACACCACCCTCAACCTACAGAAATATGGCACAGACACCAGCCGTCATTTTGACGTTTGAGCGAATAACTTGAGCCACAGAGTATCGCCGCTCCTCAAGCCAGCGTTTATGGACCGGTGCAACGGGTCACGTCCGCGAGCACATTTTAAACCACCCTCACTTTGATAAACGGAACTGGTGAAACCGCTCCTCAATTCTACACACTTTTTCTATTGTGCAGGGAACCATCTCACGCATTGAGGTTACACGAGGGACCCCTGCCCTCGCATGCGGTGACGTAACAGCTCCTGATCTTGAGGATATCATCATCATTTGCCAGTCTGGTATTAGGCCAGGTGGCCTGTTACGGTCTCATCCCATCTTTTAGCGGAACGTCCAATAGATCGACCCCTCGCCAGGGGCTCACATCTTGTTGGACGAGGGTTGACGACCACGGGGCCCCAGCTGAGTCCGGCATTGCTTCCACTTACTTGTGCCGGGCTCCTCTCCGGCTTCTTTCCTGTCGACCTCACTTGGTCAACTCTTGTTCTCTTCCGACCCCGACGGTATTAGGGTATCCGAGGCCTAGAGAGTCTCTTCCTTTCCCGCCTTAATTGCCTTTGTATCATCTTTTCTGATTCCCTCCTTCTGCAAGGGGTCAGCCTTCTTTTTCTTTCCCCTTTACCTCCTGCCTTGTGCTCAAGGCCCTTAAGGAGGCAGTGTGTATGTAGCCCCACCACTTCTGGTGCACCGTAGATAATGCTACACCCTCAGGGGCTCACGGCTGGTGAGTTCGGGAGTTGGCGACCCCGTGGGATCCCTGAGCAGGGTCCCTTGTCCCCTTTTGTCTCTTACCTTTCGGGCGGAAGTTCTCCTCTCCTCTTCTCTCCTCTTTTCCTTTTATTTCCTTTTCTCTTTAAGATTCCCGCACTGTTTTTTTACTTGGTTCCCTGTGTATCTAAATTCCCTTTTAGCAATATTTTAAGGCGTTTTTAATCTACGTTGCATTTTGTAAGTTTTTTCGATCTTAATTACATCACGCGATTGTTTTCAACCTCAGTAGCATTCTGTTAAGATTGACATTCTAAATTGCTTTTTAGTAACTCTTTCAATGCATGTTGCCGGGCCTTAGAGTGAGTATTTTGAATTTCAATTGCATTTTGTAAGTATTTTCAACCAAAACCGCATTTCGCACGCATTTTGAATCTAAATTGCATTTTGTTTGGTGGGCATTTTGCACATATTTTGATTCTCAATTGCATTTTGTGGGTATTTTGAATCTAAATTACATTTTGTCAAGTATTTTCAATCTAAATTGCATTTTGTAAGTATTGTAATTCCACATGAGTCGTTTGAATCTACCGTACATTTTGTAAGCATTTTCAATTTTCAAATGCATTTTGTAAGTATTTTGAATTTCAATTGCACTTGGTGAATAATTTGGATTGAAACTGGGATATTTCAATCGGAATTGCATTGTGTATTTTCAATTTCAATTGCATTTAGTAAGTATTTTGACCCTCACTTGCATTTTGCACGTATTTTCGATCTCATTTGCATTTTGTAAGCATTTTGAATTTCAGTTTCATTTTGTAAGTATTTCGACGCTACATTGCATTTTGTACGTATTTTGAATCTAGCCTACGTTTTGTGGGTCTTTTTCAATCTATTCTTTTTCGAATCTTTTCGTTCTACATTCCCTTTTGTAAGACCATATTGTGAGTTGTTTCCATCTGAGTTTCTCTTAGTACGTATTTTCCGTCTCACATAATTTTCGTTCTGGTTTCCATTTCATTCTCATTTTCGCTATCACCCAGATCATTAGGGACCGATAACCTAGATGTTAGGCCCCTTAAAACAACAATTATCATCATCATCATCTTAAAATTAAGTTTGTACAAACATCTGACGCTAATCTTATCGTATTATAACGTATGCTAGAATTCATTTTAAAATTTATTTATTTACAAACGTCTGATACTAGTCTATTTACAACCCTGTTAGCACATAGTCTAATAACATATGTGATATTTTATCCTAAAGTTAAGTTTGTACAAGCACATAATCAAATTACATACGTGATATTTATCATTGATTTTAAAATTAAGTCTGTACAAACGTCTGATACTCGTCTACTTACAACTCTGTAACAAATAAATCCTATGTAATAATTCACCTTAAAATTAAGTTTGTACAAACATCTGATACTAGCCTATTCACAACTCTGTAAACACATAGTCAAATAACGTATGCGAAAATTCATCTTAAAATTAAGTTTGTACAAACATTCAGCACATGGAAAACTCTTATTTATGGATTGCCACTCTGGCGTTGAGTTGAATCACTGGAACTGGCAACGTGGTTTTCTTGGATTAATAGGCATACTTGCCCAGTAATATCATCTAACTGAAGCTTACAAAGAGAATGCGTTGCCTGATTGACTGCTTTCTTGATGGGAAAAGCAATCCCAGGCAACGTTGTTTGGCTTGCGTTATCTCGCTTACCGTTGACAGGGGTTTTTGTTGGCCAGTCGTCTAGCACAAGGTAATACTTGTCTCTTACAAAAGAATAAGGAGCCTTTACTACACTTTGACTTGCCACAAGAACATTGTCGGAACGTCCAACAACAAATACTCTATTCGAGGCTATTGGCCCAGAAATATCTCTCTGACATTCACATTCTTCCACAAGCCTTCTTCTATAACGCAACTCTTTCTCGGAGTTCTTCTTGACTTCAGCGAGGCTGTCTTTGATTAGATCTGGAACATTTAAAATATACAGTTATCATCAGAATGTTATTCTTTTCAGTAGTTGTCTAAGGCGGGTTCTGAATCACCCTGTCAGCAGTTTTTAAATTTGCCGATTTTTCCCGCGCTATTTATCGGATTCAAAGTATCACCAGAGTATCACACTTCCCCCATAGTACTAGAATATCTGCTCGGGAGGGAAAGAGCACTTAGCGAAAGCTTGCCGGTAACCTCAATTCATGCTGCGCTCTCCGTTAGCCTTGCTCCCCCAGGGGCTCACTTCTAGTGGGCGTGGGTTGGCGACCACGGGGCCCCAGCTGAGTCCGGCATTGCTTCCACTTACTTGTGCCGGGCTCCTCTCCGTCTTCTTTTCTGTCGACCTCACTTGGTCAACTCTTGTTCTCTTCCGACCCCGACGGTATTAGGGTATCCGAGGCCTAGGGAGTCTTTCACTTTCCCGCCTTCTTTGGCCCTTCTCTCATCTTTCCTGATACGCTCCTTCTGTGAGGGGTCGGCCTTCTTTTTCTTTTCCTTTTACCTCCTGCCTTGTGCTCAAGGCCCTTAAGGAGGCCGGATGTATGCAGACCCACCCCTTCTGGTGCACCCTAGATAATGCTACACCCTCAGGGGCTCACGGCTGGTGAGTTCGGGAGTTGGCGACCCCGAGGGATTCCTGAGCTGGGTCCGTTATCCCCTTTTGTCCCTTACCTTTGGGGCGGACCCTCTCCTCTCTCCCCTCTCCTCTCCTCTCCTCTTTACAATATACTTCCTTTCTCTTTAAGATTCCCGCACTGTTTTTGTTACTTGGTTCACCGTGTTTCTAAATTCCCTTTTAGCGATTTTTTAAGGTATTTTTATCCACGTTGCATTTTGTAAGTTTTTTCGATCTCAATTACATCTCGCGATTGTTTTCAACTTCAATTGCATTTTGTAAAGATTGACAATCTAAATTGCTTTTTGGTAAGTCTTTCAATGCAGGTAGCCGGGCCATTTAGTGAGAATTTTGAATTTCAATTGAATTTTGTAAGTATTTTCAACCAAAACCGCATTTCACACGAATTTTGAATCTAAATTGCATTTTGTGGGTATTTTGAATCTAAATTACATTTTGTCAAGTATTTTCAATCTAAATTGCATTTTGTAAGTATTGTCAATCCACATGAGTCGTTTGAATCTACCGTACATTTTGTAAGCATTTTCAACTTCAATTGCATTTTGTAAGTATTTTGAATTTCAATTGCACTTTGTGAATAATTTGGATTGGAACTGGGATATTTCAATCTGAATTGCATCGTGTATTTTCAATTTCAATTGCATTTTGTAAGTACAGTATTTTGAACCTTAATTGCATTTTGTACGTAATTTCGATCTCATTTGCATTTTGTAAGTATTTTGAATTTCAATTGCATTTTGTAGGTATTTCGACGCTACATTGCATTTTGTACGTATTTTGGACCTAGCCTTCATTTTGTGGGTATTTTTCAATCTACTCGTTTTGTGAATCTTTTCGTTCTAAATTCCCTTCTATAAGAACATTTTGTGAATTGTTTCAATCTGAGTTCCTTTTTGTAAGTATTTTCCGTCTCACTTAAATTTCGTTCTGGTTTCCGTTTCATTATCATTTTCGCTATCACCCAGATCATTAGGGGCTGATAACCTAGATGTTAGGCCCTGAAAACAACAATTATCATCATCATCATCATCGTTAGCCTTGCGCAAGCCCCCGCTCGATTTAGGTACTTCATAGGCTCTGCACGGCAAAACTATTACTATTTTGAGTTAAATGTAATGTAATTCTTGTACCGCGTTTTCGAGGTTTGTGATAATTTGATTTTGCGAGGACATGAACTACGGACTATGTGATAAATGAAGCTGCTATTAAAAATAATGTAATTGTAGAACTTGGGGAAAAGATGATATTTTGTTGCTGTTTAAATGAACAGGCTATTTTATTTATTTTTGGATTGCCTGGTTGCAATATGCCCGTCTGTTCTTTTGTAATGAAGCCATATTTTGATGTCTTTCAATTAATTATGTCGAGTCTTGGATCCGATACCCATGTGTGTGATTTATTCTACGTGAAAGTCAAACCCAGGCGTGTCAAATTGATTGAAGTGTGTCTTTGTGTGTTTTATATTCCCGCGGGGATTTATGACATTGCGATCATATCCTGACTGGTGCAGTAATGGACGACAGGTGGTGCTCCCCGGAGACCCTGATTCGATCCCAACGAGCCTTATAATTCCTAGAGAATTATTGGGGCCATATGATGATCTGGTTGACACACACAGTTATTAAGGTGGTGTACAGATGTTTGAGCTGCGGTCTTGAGTCACCGTGTGAGTGACTTGAGATATTTCTGTACACGCTGGGTTGTTAACATGCGACGTCCTCACTAGCGATCGATCTAAGATAAGACTCACCTGTGTAGGTAGGGACCGGCTCGTCCGCGATCCAGTTTCATAATTTGGACTGCCTGTTTATTTGAACTTGAGTTATAGGGATTTCATTCTTCATGCCTAGGTGGTAATTTTCATGCGCCTCGTTTAAATTAAGTTTTGTGTTGTATATAATCGCCGTTTGGCATTGTGATTTCATTTTATTCATAGTATGTTTTGATTTTGTGGTAGACACCTCTGGTGTTTATATAAAGATGTGCTATGTCGGTGTAGAGTGGTCACGTGCATTACCTTGTTTTGATTCCGAAGTCCTGTGTAAGGCATGTGTTTGTGCTCTTGGCACTTGGTCAAGATCCAGAGCGGGGGTCTCTGTGTATTTAATTAATATTAGTTAGTGTCGGATATTATTGTCATTTTGTTTGTTGTTGTGTTCCCAAATGCCAGTCTATCTTCACACAAATACGTATTCGAGCCCTGACGGTTTGCCCGATGGTCGCGAATCGTAACAGTACTTATTCACTTTCGTACACATCGTCACATTACCACGCACATGATTGTAGGATGACAGGACAAGTGTCAGGTACTGAGTTTTATTTGCAATCTCTGTTGAGAGATAATTTTGCTTTATTTAATTCATGTTAATTTTCATGTAAATGTAAAGGATTTGGTGTGCTTTATTTGTGTTAAATATTTGATCTGATATTATTGTTTTTCTTGTTTAATTTTGGCTCTACCTTCTTACTGACATTTTATTTTGTACCTTGTAATTATGAGAAGCAAACAAGTTATACAACAACCGTATGAACCAAACACTCCCCGAAAACAGAGTCTCACCACCACTTTTGGTGCACCCTAGATAATGCTACACCTCCAGGGGCTCACGGCTGGTGAGTTCGGGAATTGGCGACCCCGTGGGATTCCTGAGCTGGGTCCGTTTTCCCCTTACCTTTGGGGCGGACCCTGTCCTCTTTCACTTTCCTATCTGCCTTTCGTGGCTCTCCTTCCTTCCAAGTCCCTCAATCCGCATTCTTCGAGGGTTGAGGGCATTTCTTTTCCTCCTGTACTTTATTTGCCTTATTCTCCTTTATTTTTCCATTTCTTCTTCTAGTATGTAGGTTAGTAGTTAGTTTTAGTTTTAAGTTTGCATTTCATTTTCATCTTCACGATCACCCAATCACTCAGGGCCCGATAACCTAGATGTTAGGCCCCTTAAAACAACAATTATCATCATCATCATAACTTCAACTACTGAGCCATGTCGTCACATGCTCCTCAATCTAACATAAAAATATATACTGATTATTATTTTCCAAGATCATTCTAATCCATAAATCATGACGTTCCTTACTAGTTATTTGATATAATACACTCCTCCTCTTACAGAAAAATCATTGAAAATTTTATTATTATTATTATTGTTTAGTTATAATTATTATCACACCAATTACCACATTCTTCATAGATCTCTTTTGTTTCATACACTTGAAACATCAATAAATAATCGCCATTAATCACCATTCTTAAGTTATTATCGTAAATTATAATTAATTACAATGAATTACAATTAATCATGGCTAACCATTCTTGATCACCTTCAAATCCTCAAAGACATGTCATTACCATCACCACTAATTGATGTTTACCGCAAGAAAAAGTTTACGTATTCATTCAAGTCATCTTCGATTAACATTAATTATTGATAATATATTTTAATGATTCTTAAATTATCATTCCTGTAGTGTTCGGAAAAAGTGGCACAAGTCATAAAACCTACTTTTACAGGAGAGGAAAAAAACTTGTCTTAATGAATACATGACTTATATTTCAGGGCTTCAATTCAATATTTTATTTCATGATATGTGTACATTACAAAAAAAATGAACTACCACACACAAATTATGGTAAATGCTCAAAATAAATGACTTATGCCACTACGAGCATTGACATATGTCATTTTGTCCGCCTCAAAATCAGGTAAGTTTTTAATATATGGTAATATGTGATAATACAGTTTGGAACAATACATTTTTGATGTGTGTGTTTGGTTTTCTGTCATGGCTTCATCATCACTGCTATACACATCAGGATCTATATCTGCAACAGTGGAATGTACAGGAAGATCTTTGTAAAATAAATGGAAAATAGGATCGATTAGATGAAGAAAATCCAACAAGTCCTTCTTTTCCTTACTGATGGGAACAGGTCCATTGTAACACTTCTTCAATGTGTGATTCTGAAGACTTCGTCCTCGTCGGCGAAAGTCCATCACTTCAAAAGGAGCATCATTATCCAGGGTTGTCTTGAAGAATATTTTCCCAGGTTCTCCTTTGAAATACATGATGATGATGATGATAATTGTTGTTTTAAGGGGCCTAACATCTAGGTTATCGGCCCCTGATGGTTTGGGTGATCGTGAAGATGAAAATGAAAAGCGAACTTAAAACTAAAACTAACTACTAACTTATATACTAGAAGAAGAAATGGAAAACTAAAGGAGAATAAGGCAAATAAAGGAAAATAAATGCCCTCAACCCTCGGAGAAGGCGGATTGAGGGACTTGGAAGGAAGGAGAGCCATGAAAGGCACATAGGAAAGTGAAAGAGGAGAGGGTCCGCCCCAAAGGTAAGGGACAAAAGGGGAAAACGGACCCAGCTCAGGAATCCCTCGGGGTCGCCAACTCCCGAACTCACCAGCCGTGAGCCCCTGAGGGTGTAGCAATATCTAGGGTGCACCAGAAGTGGTGGGGCTACATACACCCGGCCTCCTTAAGGGCCTAGAGCACAAGGCAGGAGGTAAAAGGAAGAGAAAAAGAAGGCTGACCCCTCGCAGAAGGAGGGTATCAGAAAAGATGAGACAAGGGCCAATTAAGGCGGGAAAGGAAGAGACTCCCTAGGCCTCGGATACCCTAATACCGTCGGGGTCGGAAGAGACCTTTGAAATACCTCAACCACTTTATACCGAGCCACCGAACACACTTCTTGTTTTCTGTTATGCTTCTTTGAACCAATGGCCCTTTCAATAGCTCTCCAAAGTCAAAAAAACATATCTTGTGACATTTCTACGACTTGAAATGGTTTAGCTTTGCTAGCGACTAGTTGATACCAGTCTCTGGGATGAGTAATAACCATATTGGTTTTCTTCTTTTCCTCTCAATAAGAGAGTGGTCTACGTCACTTTCCAGGTGGGAATGACCTGGAGTCATGAATTTATGGTCTATTGTGGAGACACTGACCGACATAGACGTCAACGACAAGAACATGGCAGCCATAATCGTGTTCCTATTCTGTCCTCCACATGCGTCTGACTACAGTATTTTGTGGCTGACATTAGGAGATAAACCTTGAATATGCTTGAATAGACAGGATGCTATTTGATTGGCACCCCTACCAGCAATTGCTTCGTGCCACATGTAGTCCATCTGCGCAGTTGTGCACTGTCAAATTAAAGGTCCACAATTGTCGTTTGTAGAAAGCAAGATATGGAGTTGGCAAACACTGCTGTAAATCAAATACTAATGCTGCAATGGAACAGTCATCCTTCGCAATATTCTTATCAACTGCTTTACTATCATAGGTTTTTTGTGCATCATTTTGATGATAAGTCATCTTTTCCTTTAGAACATTTATCTCTTCTTCTTTTTCTGCTGTCTTGATTTGGAGATGAAACATGTCACATTTGTTACAGGTGTATGTCTTAGGTTTCTTAAATGATATATCGAATGTGTGGAAAATCGATTCATATATTGGTCTTGATACAGGTTTATGGCACGTCATCTTATAAAATTCATACATTTTTGCTAATGTAAGATGTTTTAGTAGATATTTCTTGAATAGTGTGACTCGTATGCAGGGAAACTATTTATGTGTGCCTTTACTTTCTCTCTAGCCTCAGTTCACCATTTCCTCTTTGGGGGATCTTTGCCTCTCATGTCACTGTTTGTCACACCACTGACAGAACTACTCTGCTTCATCAAACATGTCCTAACAAATCTGACTGAAATTCCCAAGGTTTTTGTAAAGCACCCCTTGCATACTGACACCCTACCTCCATTTGCAGACAAAAAGTGTGTGTGTGTTAGGAATCTGAATGTTCGCTCGTCTTCATCTACATCAGGTCGAAGCCTCATTGTTGCTTTATCTGCAGTTTCAATAAGAGATGCCACATATCTAACTCTCTGTCAAAGCTTCCCAACACCCACACTTCTTTGTTGAGAAAGTTTAGTACTACACTTCATCATGCAGTTTGGCAACACTTTGCATATCTTTTGTTTCAATAGTTTTCCTTCACTTGTCACATATTCCTGTCCCAAATTTCTTTGTCTTTCTATCTTCCTTCGACATCCTTGAATATTTGAAATCGGGTCCTATTTTATGCTTGGGTTTCCACGCATTTAAGGGCTGTAATTTTAACGCTGCATTTTATAACAAAGGAAAAATCGAGCCATTTAAAATATTTTCCAAAAAGAAAGGATTTCCAAGAAATATTCCCGTCGTTAACGGACCCAATAGATCTATTCGGCATTGAAATAATTGATCGTGTTCAGGAGTTTACTGCCCTTCTGTATGGGGTCAAAAATTGTTTCAACATTAATGACGGTAGATATCATCTGTTCCAGAAAACATATGCAACATACAATGATAAAGAACATTTTATAAAGAAGATTAAAGGTATGGACTCCAATCTGATTCCACTATGCTGGAAGCCTCTTCAACAGAAAATTTTACGAACAATCTATGTAAATTCAATGTGGCTCCATGCAATAGATGCAAGCTGCGTAAAACTAAATCCTGAAGATTGTGGCTGGTTTTTGGATGGCTATTTGAAGCATAGCTGGTTCGTAGGGAACCCACACCTTTACAAGTTGAGGATGTACGATTGTACTCAGAGTATCAGAAGAAAAAGAAAACTATGAAGAATTAGATTATGAGTCAGAATACAAATAATATTTTACTGATCTATTTTATTGATAATGTTTTCTACGAATAAAAACATTCTTATATAATTTAGTAATTTTCTAATAAATAAATGTGTGTGAAAATAATTTGATATTGTTGTTAATATTTAATCTGCATTGAATTCAGTATTGTATCTATAGAACGCGCTTACACTATGGGAAAAATCTTCATTAATAACAACTCGCTTCATCATTGTCTGTCACATGGAGTTGCGCGCGCATCTCTGTCACTCTCACCGCTCGCGTTTAAAATTTACATATAAAATCTAGGCAACCATGGATTGGACCAACTTTTTCCTAAGGCAACCTAATACAGTCAGATTCAGAAAAAAATAAGCTTTCATTTGATATAATATAAGATTAAATAACTGATGTCCCCCTGTGGGTGGGGGTTTAGAATACACCCACGGTATCCCCTGCCTGTCGTACGAGGCGACTAATAGAATAGGGGCGACCTTGGCTATTCTTTTAGGTTTCCGGCTTGTCTTGCGAATTGGACCTCCAGTGGGTGGGAGGGATGGAATACACTCACAGGTACACCCTGCCAGTCGTAGAAGGCGACGTTAAGGGTTTCTTGGCCCAGGTCCCCTTTACGGGTTTGACAGCCAGCTCTAAACGCCCCACTTTGTGCGATATAACTCTCATTAGGTTATATCGCACGCCTTTTCCGTTCATGTTTTCTTGGTCTGGCACTCAAAATAAATATGTGCGTGCTGTCAGGGGAAGGGCCACTTAAGTGTGCGACTACGTTCGAGAGCCTGTTCGGTCTGACCACACCGACAGGTGGGTGCGCCATGTACCCTGCAGTAGTATCCGCCTGACAACGCAGGTCCCCGCACAGCTGCATGCCTGTGCTGGAAAACTCTCTATATTCTGATTTACAAACGACGCTCAGTGAAAGCTGTCATTCGCTTGATGGGTGTGGTGAGGAGAGGAGAGGAGACGAGAGGGGTAACGGTCTCCATGGCAACAGTGAGCAATGTTGCAATGTCTGCCGACACAGCAGTAAGCTCATGGTTTGACTCAGTGTGTCTTAACTCGTCACGGTCATTAGACCGCCAGTATTGTGTCTTCCTGCAAGCCTCTTGGAATGTTATGAGTCATGATCTGCCTCAGTGGCACCGCAGCATTTCCCCACGTGCTAGCTTTGACAGCTGTCAGCGAGCTTTATTGGTAATTCAGAGTATAGTATATGCCAAGGGGCATATGCCTGTATGGCATGTAAAACATCGGACCCCCGGGCAATGCCTTCCAAGCTAGGTGGGCCGTGCCATGACTGGGTAGCGCCTACAGAGACAGCCCGTGATTGGATTCGGTGGCATACAGGGAGGAAGAAATGGCCATGGGAAAAAGCGCAACTTCCCCCAACAGGGTGATCCCCCACCCAAGTCTTTAAATTTTGATTCCCTAAGGGGTTCTACTCCTTGGGAACAGTCTTTACGTTCGAATCTGGGTGCTAATACCCCCAAGTTTCTGGTAGCGACCAGAACCGATGGGGATGATTTCAAGCTGGTCAAATCGATTTTGTTTTCTCGCCACATAGAAGGTGTCTATGGTGAGCTAGAGAAAGTCCAAAAGATGAGAAACGGTAGCTTGTTGCTCAAGACCAAAACGGCTGAGCAGGTAGACAAACTTCTGACATGTGACCAGTGGCGAATTCTCCCATGCATCGCATATACCGGCGGTATACCACCAGTGATAAAAATATAAAATGTTTATCTCCACATTCTCTCGACTTGTATGTAGCAGTGCAGACAGGAAAATCGAGCTTGTCATCATTCATGTTCCGCCGATTGTTGTCATGGAAGCTGGCGCTCGAACCCCGCGTAACTCGTTAATTTTCTTCTGGGGTACACACTTTTAGCTGTGAGTGACTGTACTTTGGTATACCGCAAGTCTAGCCCGGTCGTTGAAAGGGCTCGACACTGGCCCGCGGGGTGAGGGAAGGAAAGAGTAGCCCAGCAAAGTTCCGTGTGGGGTATCGCGCTACAGACTAGCGGTGAGTGTAGTGCTGATTGGTTGATTTCAAAAAGTACTTTCATCCTGCTCACAAGGGAAGACACACCAGCGCCGCGCGTCATACACTTCAGTTCAGTTATGTTGTGAGTTGGTCTTGGCGTGAAATACTTCCCACTGAAATATTAACATGTTTTGATTAAGTGAAACACTGGAAGTGGATAGTAGCGTTGTTGAAACTATTTTATTCCATTGGATTTCCTCAGTTAGTTGAAATTAAAGCAATCTATGGTCTGTAGGCTACTAAAATTCATTTGTGCAAGGTAATGAAAGCATTGGTTTCTGACGAAATCAGGTAGAATTTTACACTTGGAATATTTGTTGCTTTGCAGTTGTTGATTCAATTAGGGGCTTTGAAGCATCGTGGTCATGTAGCCCCGTGTACATGGTTCGGGGGCGGATTTAAGGCAAGATCATGGGGGTAGGCGAACACACGGGGGAGCCTAGAGAGTATGGAATACCCCTAGCTTAGAGAGGGGTGGGGGAGGGCCGGGGCAGGATAATTTTGCTAAAACTAGGCCCAAATTAGTGAGTAACAGGACATTTGGGTTATTGTTTTAATATTTTGGAGTAAAAAAATTTTTTACCGATCACGGTGGCCGAGAGCAGTAACGCGCTAGCTCGTGTCTCGCTGCATCGGGAGAGTGTGGGTTTGAATCCCACTTCAGCCGTCCGGAAAATGGTTGTCGTGGTTTCCTATTTTCACCACCAGACAAGTGCCGTGACGTTTCCTTTCAACAGGTCCAAGACCGACCGACTGCCCTCCAAAATCCCTTCCCTGGTCCTTCCTTAATTAGACCCAAGTTAGCGGCCGCCTGTCACCATCCCCAGTTGTATCTGTTGACAAAGTGTATCCAGCTCCGAGACACCATCCTTGCGACGGTAGAGGAATGATCCCTCGCAGATTCCGTTATGTGAGTTGGGAAAAATTTGCGTGATATTAGCAATTTTAAGTCAAATATTTATTGTATTCCAAATTATTTTAGTTTTGGTAGTTCTACTATTTACTGTCATAGCCAACGCGTGGTTTAAATCCAATTTTTTAGAGAACTGTCAAAAATGTGTAGTATTCTTCCAAATATACATACATTTTCATTTGAGACTATTTTACCTTTCAACGTCCAGTCCAGTCTGCAAGCCTCTGTTTGCGAACAAGTCGCCTCTATGATCCCCTATTAGCAGTTAGCAATATGGCTCCCTCTGCTTCTACATCTCTGACTTTGAAATCGTTCAACACTGAAACTAACCATCGCCTCATAGCTGTACCTCTGCTTCTGTTATCCTCTACAGCCGAACACTCAAGATAGTAGGTTATCGTAAAATGTGCATTTTGATATAGAGTGTTTAAGTGTGAAAGAATTTGTCTAAAGCCACTGTTTTCGTTTTTTTTTTTTTTTTTTTTTGTATAACAGCAAGATGAATCGTTCACTCCTAAATCCACCCCTGGCTTGGTGCGTGTGGAAACTGATGAGATATGTCGTTATGATGGCTGTACCGTTGCCAGGATTTTGGTAGGAGGCGGCTGTGGCCTTACGATATGTACGAGTGAAAGTGGGAAACCACGAAAGACCATTTCTAGGATGTTTGGGGGTTAGAATCGAACCACCTGTTCTGATTTCTGCTTCTTGGGGGTTGAGCGAATCCCAACCCTCAGACCAGAATTACATTTCTTGGTAGAGCAGAGAATCGAACACGGACCTCCACAGTAACAGCCCCAGAATACTAGCCACTACGCCACGAGGTGGACCTTTAGAAATCTAAGTGAATGGAACTTACTTTCAAGTAAAATATTCTTCCTGGCAGACCAAGGTTGGGGAACAATATGTTAAGGTAGTTTACACTATAATTATTTTATTGATTGAGGCGGAATGTTCGCTCTCCAGAATATATTTTCACTTTGAGATACTGGCTCTTCTTTAATTGCATTATTACATTGGTTATAAATGAATGCGCTTCTCATGTTTGGACATGTCTAATGATGAGACAATGTATAATTGAGATCCTTCGGAAATGGATCAATGTTTATATCTTTTCGTAAAATTTAAGACCTGGTCAAGAACGGGGGGAGAGAGAAGGTAGCGTAATGATGAAATGTACTCTGTACGTTGCCAGAATTAACTAGGAGGGTGAGGGGATTCGAAGGACATTAACCTAGAAGCAGTTTCAAGTAGGCCGTGTTCAGGCGTTAAACGAAGATTTTTTAAATGTATAAGGACATAGTCTTTGCAGAGGGAGGATGACGCACTGGCTTAATCCGGACGGTCGAAGTTCGAATTCCGGTGACAGCACGCTAAATATTTCACATGGAAGATCACGTGGCGTTAGGAAGGGAATCCAACCTTATATCCCCGGCCAAAACAATTGTCTAGTGACCTCAATGTATTGGGATAACCTATCCAAAATTATAGCGATAAAGTGTATTTCTTAGAAGTTATGTAAATGTTCTCCAATACATATAATAATAATAATAATAATAATAATAATAATAATAATAATAATAATAATAATAATTCAACTATGACAAGAGGTCGAGGCTTGGAAATAAGGGGGGGATGTAAGGGGTAAATGGTGCGGTATACCAAGAACGGTGACCACCAGTCGCCACTGCATGTGACCACTTTGGCGAAATTCCCATCAAAGTGGAAAAACATAAGTCTCTCAATCAGGTCCGGGGAGTTATCTTCCATAGGGACCTGATTCTGAATACTGACGAGGAACTCAAAGAGGATATGAACCACCGTCACATGACCGATGTCCGGTGCATTACACGCAAGGTCAACGATCAGGACGTTGACACGGGTGCTTTAATCATTTCCTTTGAGTGCTCAGTACTCCCGGAGAAGGTTAAGGTCACAAGCTATCGTTGTGATGACAGGCCGTACATTCCACCTCCTATGCGATGTTATAAGTGGCAGACGTTCGGGCACATGGTATCTCGTTGCTCGAACTTGGCAATCTGTGGAACGTGTGGTAAGGTACCTCATGATGACGAGCAGTGCACAAAGCCCTATCAGTGCACGAACTGCTCTGGATTTCATTCTCCTCGGGACAGGGACTGTCCTGTGTTCCTGAGTGAGAAGAAAATCCAGGAGATCAAAACCCTGGAAGGTATCTCCTACCAGGAGGCTCGCAAGAGGTACCACACTACGATTGCTACTGCTCCCACGATTGATTATCGTAAAATTATACCTGGCCTGATTCCATCAACCTCATCTTTTGTACCAGCTGTGAAACCCTCAGTCAACTCCCACGATCCCGAGATCAGCACCAGAGAACATGAATATCAGCTGGAAGGTGGGTCCTGTCCCACCTTCGACCACCCAACAGACTGTGCGGGCGGAAGGTCCACCGCTCTCACAGCAAGGGGGGGGGGGGGGGGAGTCCAAGACATCTCCCCCACCCCAACTTCGGCGAAAGCCGCGCCTAAGCCGGAGGAGACGGCATCGTCGACCAGGGCCAGGAGTAACTCTCTTGGCCCGTTTAAAGTTAGGAGAGAAGCGGGGAAGACTGGATCACGTACCGCGCGATCCCCTCCCCCTCCGAACAAGGGGAAGCCATCCTCCCTACCAGATGCGGATACTTCTGCGCCTGGGGACGTTCCGGTCCCCAGGTCTGCGCGCTCCCCACGGAGGTCCCCGCGCCGCCAATATGCGTCCCGGAAATCGTCCGCTGGGTCGGCCCGCTAAAGGTCCCGACACGAGGACATGGAGCGTGTGGTCACCTGATAATGGTTAAGTTGTAGCTTGCTACATCTTATCCTTAGTTTCAAAGTTCACACTATGGCATTGTTACAGTGGAATTGCAACAGTTATGACAGGCATTAGACTGAGCTCCGTCAGCTCATAGCCCAATACGCAACGAGTATAGTCTGTTTACAGGAGACAAATCTCAGGCCTGACCATCAGACGGTCCTGGGGGGTTTCCGACTATACTCGAAAGAGCGAACAGACGCCGACCGGGCCTCCGGGGGCGTCTGAACTTTAGTTCGCTCTAACTGCTATAGTGAAGAGTTTCCGGTAACTAATCCTTTGGAAGCTATCGCAGTTCGCGTGTCATTGCCTGTTATGACTACTGATTGTAACGTGTACCTTCCACCGAACAAGCTCCTTGATATTTACGCTGTTTTTGATCTTGTAGATCAGCTTCCTGCCCCTTTCCTACTCACCCCCAGGGGCTCACATCTTGTGGGCGTGGGTTGGCGACCACGGGGCCCCAGCTGGGTCCGGCATTGCTTCCACTTACTTGTGCCTGGCTCCTCTCTGTCTTCTTTCCTGTCGACCTCACTTGGTCAACTCTTGTTCTCTTCTGACCCCGACGGTATTAGGGTACCCGAGGCCTAGGGAGTCTCTTCCTTTCCCGCCTTAATTGGCCCTTGTCTCATCTTTTCTGATACCCTCCTTCTGCGAGGGGTCAGCCTTCTTTTTCTCTTCCTTTTACCTCCTGCCTTGTGCTCTAGGCCCTTAAAGAGGCAGGGTGTATGTAGCTCCACCACTTCTGGTGCACCCTAGATAATGCTACACCCTCAGGGGCTCACGGCTGGTGAGTTCGGGAGTTGGCGACCCCGAGGGATTCCTGAGCTGAGTCCGTTTTCCCCTTTTGTCCCTTACCTTCGTGGCGGACCCTCTCCTCTTTCACTTTCCTATCTGCCTTTCATGGCTCTCCTTCCTTCCAAGTCCCTCAATCCGCATTCTTCGAGGGTTGAGGGCAATTCTTTTCCTACTGTCCTTTATTTGCCTTATTCTCCTTCAGTTTTCCATTTCTTCTTCTAGTATGTAGGTTGGTGGTTGGTTTTAGTTTTAAGTTTGCATTTCATCTTCACGATCACCCAAACCATCAGGGGCCGATAACCTAGATGTTAGGCCCCTTAAAACAACAATTATCATCATCATTTCCTACTCGTAGGTGATTTCAATGCACATCACTCACAATGGGAATCACCATCCTCGTGCTCCAGAGGCAGGGACGTGGAGGGCTTAATTCAAGGACTTTATTTATCATTGTTAAATACGGTGGATGCCACTCATTTTAGCTTAACGCACAGCACGTACTCCCACATTAACTTGAGTGTGTGTAGCCGTGCGTTAGTTCCTCATTTTGGTTGGTACGTACACGATGACCTCTGTGACAGTGACCATTTCCCGATCGTTCTCACTCTTCTTAGCCAGAAGCCCGTGTCGTTCCCCAGTCGTTGAGTACTCAAGCGGTCAAATTGGCCCTCGTTTCAAGAACAATCTGTGTTCGTTGAACCTGGTTGCCGGAGCGTCGATGACGAGGTACAACACGTCACCGATGTGCTTCTTGCTGCCGCCGAAGAGACCATTCCATCCTTTTCTGGGACTCCTCGTCGCAAACTCGTCCCCTGGTGGACTGAGGATATTGCAGCGGCAATAAGAGACCGTCGTCGCGCCCATAAGCATTATCGGCGACGCCCAAACATGGCCAATTTGGTGGCGTTTAAGAAATTTCGTGCCAAGACACGGTTTCTTGTCCGTCAGAGTAAGAAAGAGTCATGGGAACGGTATGTGTCGTCTATCGCGCCACATATACCCCCTCCTCTCAAGTGAGGACTAAACTACGACGCATTTCGGGCATTCAGACATCCTCTACTGTACCGGGAATTTCCATTGGTAATGAATTGGTTACAGATCCTTACCGCGTTGCAAACCATCTCGCATCTTATTTTGCGGATATATCCGGTTCCGATAACACTGAGCCTGCCTTCGTGGTCCTGAAGCGCGAGGCAGAACGTTTCCAGCTCAGTATTGCTTCCCGCGGTTCGGAGGAGTACAACGTGCCCTTTACGGTGTGGGAACTCCGCGGAGCGCTGGCGCTCTGCAGGGACACGTCTCCCGGCCCGGATAATATTCACAACCAGATGCTTAAACACCTTAACGATGAGAGCATTCGTTATTTGCTCATGGTGTTCAATCGTATCTGGTTGGAAGGTGTGTTTCCAGCGCAATGGCAGGAAGGTATCATTATACCTATCGTGAAGCCCGATAAGGATCCCAATTTGACAGGGAGTTACAGACTTATTTGTCTCATTAACGGTCTGTGCAAGCTCTTTGAGAGGATGGTCAATCGGCACCTGGTGTGGGTCCTGGAGAAACGAGGACTCCTGTCTGAATACCCCGAAGGGGATCTTCAACGTGCCAGTAAATGTAATGACACGGCTCCCTCGCATTTGCGTACCCACAAATGCCAGCTGAATGCTCCAGGTTTCGAACCTGCAACCTTGGGCTCAGCAAGCGAGAACGTTACCCCCTGAGCCACGCAGCCAGACCTTTCAGACCTCAGAACAATTTTATCAACGATTCGAAGATTTTTAAAACATATTGATTGTGGCTCATTTTGTCAACTCCCCTTTTGTTGAGATCGATGCAGAAGATTTCTCAACTTGTATTGTAAACAATTTCGGAGGAGATCAGGCTGCAGTGGAAATGGAAGTTGTTGATTTTCAAAATGATCTGTTTATTAGAAGCCTTTCTACCTCTGGAAATATTTGGCCTCTAGTTCCCAAACAGAAATATCCAATTCTTGTTCAAGTTGGATTGAGATTGAAAGCGATGTTCAGCTCTACATACTTATGTGAATCATCATTTTCCACTATGAAGTTCATTAAAAATAAATATAGAAACAGGCTGTCCAATGAACACTTGGATAACTGCATCAGAATGGCGGCTAAAACATACTCTCCAAACTAAAAGATGATACTTGATGGCCAAAAACAGTTCCACTCCCCTCATTAAAACGTAAGTTTAGAAACTTTTTGTAATACAGTTGTTCCCATCTTCATTGTTATTTGATTAATACTAGAAATGTATGTATTTCGGCAATAAAGAATATTTTGATTTTAATTCAATATTGCGTACTTTCTTCGGCACAGTATTCCTTGGTAGCTCATAGAAGATTTATGAATGCTATGGTGGCTCACTGGCTCAAAAGTTGAGCGACATATGACTTACCATAGCTATTCGTTGATACTTTGTCAATTGTCAAGCATGAACTAATCTCTAGTAAAGTTCACTCGATAATATAAATAATAGTTTAAATTGAGAGCAAAAGTGGGTGCAAAACTGGGTGCAAAAGTGATTTAGACGTATTTTCCTCCTTTTTTGTTTTCCAAATATTCAAAACGGACAGCCGTACTAGATGAAATCGTTAAGAAACGGACCCGAAAAATGCCGCAACTAGATAGAATTTTAGGGCACGATGCGTAAGAACTGACTTTGTTTACAACAATGAACTCATTGAGTGTCCGTGGATGATGACAGTAATGACTATTCGACAACCAGAAAAGATGATGATGATAATTGTTGTTTTAAGGGGCCTAACATCTAGGTTATCGGCCCCTGATGGTTTGGGTGATCGTGAAGATGAAATTGAAAAGCGAACTTAAAACTAAAACTAACTACTAACCTACATACTAAAAGAAGAAATGGAAAACTAAAGGAGAATAAGGCAAATAAAAAAAAGTTGGGCGGTAAGGTTGAGAATCTTACTATTCTCGGGGAGTATAGGTTTGAGAGGATTCCTTACCTGTATAGGGCTACCATAACATAGATCTCTTCACTACAGTTAAAATAAATCACGCTATCCCAAAAAAATATATAAAAAGAACGAATGAGTTTATTAACAAAAATCCTAAAAACTAATTAACAATATAATAGACAAATAACAATTAACAAAAAGGAACGAACCCCTTCCTCTAAAACACATACACTCAAGTCTACACGACTCCACAACACATATACTGTTACAATTATACTGCTATATGAGGTGCCGAACTCCCAACACTCAAATAATAAAAATGCTCTTCCCACTGCTTTTAACAAGGCAGCTGAGATTTACGTGTCTCCATCAGGCTTCTGCTTACAATTCTCGCCGTTTCATTTAACCCGACCCACCTATATCCGTAACATAATCTCCCCGCTGCACGGGCTCTCTCCTCTCACCTGTGTCTAATACACTCAGCTGGACTGCATACTCAGTTCGTAAAGGCTTACTAACCTGTTGTCTACATTTTAAAAAATTTCAAATCAGTTACATACTTTCTCGAAAGTGGAGAATCATTTCTACACACACAAAATAAAATGTAAAACTGCGTACATGCTCGCAACAATTCATGATATTCGCGACTAACGGAACGTTGCACATTCTCTCACTCCATTTAGACAAACTGTCTCTAGCATCCTCTAATGCCTACAAACATTTAAAAACACTCACAAATAATTATGATGATGATAATTGTTGTTTTAAGGGGCCTAACATCGAGGTTATCGGCCCCTAATGAAATGAAATGACGTGAAATGAAAGGATGTAGATAAAAAAAACTCACTGCCATGGATAAAGCGAAAATGGTGTTTATAAAACAGACAGTGAACCCCAAAAATTATGCCTTAATTGAATAAAAAGAATAAAAGGCGGATGGTAAAAAAGGATAAAACAAATAAGGCATAGTGAACAATACAATACATAACACAATAAAAAACATAAAACAGATTTAACCAGAATTAAAAGTCGGAACTACACATTAAAACTTAAAAAAGTAACCACTCTCCCTCATGAACCGGATGACGAGGTCAGCTGACGGCCCGTCATCACGGAGAATAAGGGAGAGGGTATTAGGCAGTTTAAGAGTCCCTCGCAGATCGGCCAGATCCACACACTCCAAGAGAAGGTGTGCCACGGTTAAGTGGGCGCCGCAAGTACACTCAGGAGGATCTTCTCTCTTTAGCAAGTGGGAGTGCGTAGCAATCCCATGGCCGATCCGGAGTCGACAGAGTACCACAGCTTCCTTCCGGAAAAATCGGAAGGAAGATTTCCACACCTTCGTTGTCTCCTTGATGCCACCTCCCAATGCGACAGGATCGAATGCCGCAACTGAGAGCGCACATCACTAGCAGGCACCTTATATGGTAGCGAGGGCAGTGCGACTGCCTCTCTCGCCGCCTGATCAGCAAGCTCGTTTCCCGCAATACCCATGTGGCTAGGAAGCCACACAAAGGACACCCCGGCCCCAGCGGTACGCGAACTGACGAGCAGGACGTGCACACGCTGGACCAACGGGTGCTTCGGGAAACACACACCGATCGCTTGCAGCGCACTCAGAGAGTCAGTACACACAAGAAAGTGCTGGTGATCGTCTGATAACGTGTACCGCAGAGCCTCTAAGATGGCATAGAGCTCCGCTGTGTACACGCCACAGGCATCGGGAAGTGAAAAGAGAAACCGACGATCTTCAACCACAAATGCACAGCCTACTTTCTCGTTTACCCTCGAACCGTCCGTGAATAGAAGCCCTGATCCCGGATACCGGCTCACCACGGACTGGAACAGCTTCCGATGGACGGAGGTGTCAGTGTCCGACTTGGGGCCGGTGTGCAGATCCAGGATGATATCACGGCGAGAGACCATCCACGGAGGGGCCTTGCTAGGTACTCGGACGATTCAGGAGACAGAAGGAAATCGGAACTGACGGTATAAGTCATCCAAGCGAATCCCCGCCGGCCGAGTGGCTCGGGCGAGCGCATCATACAGCCGGCGATTCGGATTGGAAAACAAACATGGATAGCTTGGATGAAGGGGCATCTATCGAATAGTTGCAGCATAGGTCAGCAGTACTCGTTGGCGCCTCAGGTGTAAAGGAGGTACGCCAGCCTCGGCGAGCAAGCTGACGACTGGGCTTGTCCGAAAGGCACCCGTCGCCAGCCTCACACCGCCGAGGTGGACACTGTCCAGTTTAACAAGCACTGACTTACGGGCCGAACCATATGCTACACTGCCATAATCTAATCTCGATAAAATCAGTGCCTTATAAAAACGTAGGAACACCACGCGGTCTGCCCCCCATGATGTGCCGCTAAGAAACCGGAACATGTTGAGTTTCTTAGCACAGGCAGTTTTCAAACACCGCACGTGTGGTTCCCACGTCAATTTCTGATCGAAAAGGAGCCCAAGGAACCGGTACGCAGCAACAACAGGCAAAGCTACAATGCCCAGATAAAGCTCAGGATCTGGATGGAGGCCCCGCTTTCGGCAAAAATGGACAACCGAGGACTTAGCGGTTGAGAAGCGAAAGCCATGCTCCAGTGTCCAGCGTTCCACTCTCCGAATAGCTTGTTGTAGCCGTCGTTCAGCGACCGCCATATTTTGCGCACGATAATGTAGAGCGAAGTCGTCTACATATAGCGACGGTACCACTGCTGGACCAGCAGCTGCGACTATACCGTTTATGGCAATCGCAAATATTGTTACGCTAAGCACCGATCCCTGTGGGACTCCGTTTTCCGGTATATGATATTGCGAATATGTCCCCCATATTCGGACACGGAACAGGCGAAGGGTCAGAAAATTCGCAATAAGAACCGGCAAGTTACCTCGGAATTTCCATTGATGCAGGGTAGAGAGGATGCTGTAACGCCAAGTGGTGTCATAGGCCTTCTCGAGGTCAAAGAAAACAGCGACTAGGTGCTGTCTCCGGAGAAAAGCGTCCTGTATGGCGGTCTCCAGGCGTACCAGATGGTCGTTGGTACACCGAGACGCCCTGAAACCACACTGGTATTCGGACAGGAGTCCCCGTTTCTCCAGGACCCACACCAGGCGCCGATTGACCATCCTCTCAAAGAGCTTGCACAGACCGTTAGTGAGACAAATAAGTCTGTAACTCCCTGTCAATTTGGGATCCTTATCGGGCTTCAGGATAGGTATAATGATACCTTCCTGCCATTGCGCTGGAAACACACCTTCCAACCAGATACGATTAAACACCCTGAGCAAATAATGAATGCTCTCATCGTTAAGGTGTTTAAGCATCTGGTTGTGAATATTATCCGGGCCAGGAGACGTGTCCCTGCAGAACGCCAGCGCTCCGCGGAGTTCCCACTCCGTAAAGGGCACGTTGTACTCCTCCGAAGCGCGGGAAGCAAAACTCAGCTGGAAACGTTCCGCTTCGCGCTTCAGGGCCACGAAGGCAGGGTCATAGTTATCGGATGATGATGATGATAATTGTTGTTTTAAGGGGCCTAACATCGAGGTTATCGGCCCCTAATGAAATGAAATGACGTGAAATGAAAGGGTGTAGATAAAAACCACTCACTGCCATGGATGAAGCGAAAATGGTGTTTATAAAACAGACAGTGAGCCCCAAAAAATTATGCCTTATTTGAATAAAAAGAAAAAAAAAGGCGGATGGTAAAAAAGGATAAAACAAATAAGGCATAGTGAACAATACAATACATAACACAATAAAAAACATAAAACAGATTTAACCAGAATTAAAAGTCGTAACTACACATTAAAACTTAAAAAAGTAACCACTCTCCCTCATGAACCGGATGACGAGGTCAGCTGACGGCCCGTCATCACGGAGAATAAGGAGAGGGTATTAGGCAGTTTAAGAGTCCCTCGCAGATCGGCCAGATCCACACACTCCAAGAGAAGGTGTGCCACGGTGAGGTGGGCGCCGCAAGTACACACAGGAGGATCTTCTCTCTTTAGCAAGTGGGAGTGCGTAGCAATCCCATGGCCGATCCGGAGTCGACAGAGTACCACAGCTTCCTTCCGGAGAGATCGGAAGGAAGATTTCCACACCTTCGTTGTCTCCTTGATACCTCTCAGTTTGTTGGGTGGAGGCGTGGCACGCCACGCCTCCTCCCAATGCGACAGGATCGAATGCCGCAACTGAGAGCGCACATCACTAGCAGGCACCTTATACGGTAGCGAGGGCAGTGCGACTGCCTCTCTCGCCGCCTGATCAGCAAGCTCGTTTCCCGCAATACCCATGTGGCTAGGAAGCCACACAAAGGTCACCCCGGTTCCAGCGTTACGCGAACTAACGAGCTGGTCGTGCACACGCTGGACCAACGGGTGCTTCGGGAAACACACATCGATCGCCTGCAGCGCACTCAGAGAGTCAGTACACACAAGAAAGTGCTGGTGATCGTCGGATAACGTGTACCGCAGAGCCTCTAAGATGGCATAGAGCTCCGCAGTGTACACGCTACAGGCCTCGGGAAGTGAAAAGAGAAACCGACGATCCTCAACCACAAATGCACAGCCTACTTTCTCGTTTACCCTCGAACCGTCCGTGAATACAAGCCCTGATCCCGGATACCGTGTCACCACGGACTGGAACAGCCTCCGATGGACGGAGGAGTCCGTGTCCGACTTGGGGCCGGTGTGCAGATCCAGGATGATATCAGGGCGAGAGACCATCCACGGAGGGGCCTTGCTAGGTACTCGGACGATACAGGAGACTGAAGGAAATCGGAACTGACGGTATAAGTCATCCAAGCGAATCCCCGCCGGCCGAGTGGCTCGGGCGAGCACATCATACAGCCGGCGATTAGGATTGTAAAACAAACATGGATAGCTTGGATGAAGTGGCATCTGTCGAATAGTTGCAGCATAGGTCAGCAGTACTTGTTGGCGCCTCAGGTGTAAAGGAGGTACGCCAGCCTCGGCGAGCAAGCTGACGACTGGGCTTGTCCGAAAGGCACCCGTCGCCAGCCTCACACCGCCGTGGTGGACACTGTCCAGTTTAACAAGCACTGACTTACGGGCCGAACCATATGCTACACTGCCATAATCTAACCTAGATAAAATAAGTGACGTATAAAAACGCAGGAGCACCGCGCGGTCCGCCCCCCATGATGTGCCGCTAAGAAACCGCAACATGTTGAGTTTCTTAGCGCAGGCAGTTTTCAAACACCGCACGTGTGGTTCCCACGTTAATTTCTGATCGAAAAGGAGCCCAAGGAACCGGTACGCAGCAACAACAGGCAAAGCTACATTGCCCAGATAAAGCTCAGGATCTGGATGGAGGGTGCGCTTTCGGCAGAAATGGACAACCGAGGACTTAGCGGTGGAGAATCGAAAGCCATGCTCCAGTGTCCAGCGTTCCACTCTCCGAATAGCTTGTTGTAGCTGTCGTTCAGCGACCGCCATATTTTGCGCACTATAATGTAGAGCGAAGTCGTCTACATATAGCGACGGTACCACTGCTGGACCAGCAGCAGCGACTATACCGTTTATGGCAATCGCAAATAATGTTACGCTAAGCACCGATCCCTGTGGGACTCCGTTTTCCTGTATATGATATTGCGAATATGTCCCCCCTATTCGGACACGGAACAGGCGAAGGGACAGAAAATTCGCAATAAAAACCGGCAAGTTACCTCGGAATTTCCATTGATGCAGGGTAGAGAGGATGCCGTAACGCCAAGTGGTGTCATAGGCCTTCTCGAGGTCAAAGAAAACAGCGACTAGGTGCTGTCTCCGGAGAAAAGCGTCCTGTATGGCAGTCTCCAGGCGTACCAGATGGTCGTTGGTACACCGTGACGCCCTGAAACCACACTGGTATTCGGACAGGAGTCCCCGTTTGTCCAGGACCCACACCAGGCGCCGATTGACCATCCTCTCAAAGAGCTTGCACAAACAGTTTGTGAGACAAATAGGTCTGTAACTCCCTGACAATTTGGGATCCTTATCGGGCTTCAGGATAGGTATAATGATACCTTCCTGCCATTGCGCTGGAAACACACCTTCCAACCAGATACGATTAAACACCCTGAGCAAATAACGAATGCTCTCATCGTTAAGGTGTTTAAGCATCTGGTTGTGAATATTATCCGGGCCAGGAGACGTGTCCCTGCAGAGCGCCAGCGCTCCGCGGAGTTCCCACTCCGTAAAGGGCACGTTGTACTCCTCCGAAGCGCGGGAAGCAAAACTAAGATGGAAACGTTCCGCTTCGCGCTTCAGGGCCACGAAGGCAGGGTCATAGTTATCGGAACCGGATACATCCGCAAAATACGAGGCGAGATGGTTTGCAACGCGATAAGGATCTGTAACCAGTTCATTAGCAATGGAAATTCCCGGTACAGTAGAAGATGTCTGAATTCCCGAAATGCGTCGTAGTTTAGTCCACACTTGAGAGGAGGGGGTATGTGCCGTAATAGAAGACACATACCGTTCCCAGGATTGTTTCTTACTCTGGCGAATAAGGATCCGTGCCTTGGCACGAAATTTCTTAAACGCCACCAAATTGGCCATGGTTGGACGCCGACGGTAGTGCTTATGAGCTCGACGACGGTCTCTTATTGCCGCTGCAATATCCTCTGTTCACCAAGGGACGAGTTTGCGACGAGGAGTCCCAGAAAAGGATGGAATGGACTCTTCGGCGGCAGCAAGAAGCACATCGGTGATGTGCTGTACCTCGTCATCGACGCTCCGGCAACCAAGATCAACGAACACAGCTCGTTCTTGAAACGAGGGCCAATTTGCCCGCTTAAGAACCCAACGACTGGGGAACTCCACGGGCGTCTGGTTCAGAAGGGTAAGAACGATCGGGAAATGGTCACTGTCACAGAGGTCGTCGTGTACATACCAGTCAAATAGGGGGACCAGCGCACGGCTACACACACTCAAGTCAATGTGTGAGTACGTGCCGTGCGCTAAGCTAAAATGTGTAGCTTCCCCTGTATTTAATAGACATAAATCCATCCCTTGAATTAAGCCCTCCACGTCCCTTCCTCTGGGGCAGGAAGATGGTGATCCCCAGTGGGGGTGATGAGAGTTGAAATCACCCACGAGTAGGAAAGGGACTGGAAGTTGATCAACAAGATCTAAGACGTCATTAATATCAAGGGGCTGGTTCGGTGGAAGGTACACGTTACAGACAGTTGTCATAGCAGGCAAGGACACGCGAACTGCAATAGCTTCCAGAGGAGTGGCGAGTGGAAACTCCTCACTATAGCAGTCAGAGCGAACGAAGGTACAAACGCCCCCGGAAGCCCGGGCGGCGTCTTGTCGCTCTTTAGAGTATAGTCGGAAACCTCTCAGAACAGTCTCATGATCAGGTCTGAGGTTCGTTTCCTGTAGGCAGACTATACTCGCTGCGTATTGGGCAATAAGCTGACGGAGCTCTGTCAAATGCCTGTCATAACTGTTACAATTCCACTGTAACAGTGCCATTGTGTGAACTTGGGGAATAAGTTGGAGCAGCAAGCTACTCCAACTTTGACTCTGTAGGATCTACAGTCACTACGTCGACTATAATCTCCATGTCCTCAGGCGAGTTCATGGAGTGAATCGACTCGGTGGAAGATTTCCTGGACGCAGTTCGGCGGCGGGGGGATCTCCGTGGGGAGCGCGCAGATCTGGGGACCGAAACGTCCCCAGGCGCAGAAGCATCCGCAGGTGTTGGCGCGGATGGCTTCCCCTTTTTTGGAGAAAGGGAATGCGTAGTGCGGGGTCCCTTCTTACCCGCCCCCGGCTCTTTAAGGTATATAGACGGGTCAGGAGCCGAAGTCCTGACCCTGGTCGACGATGCCGCCTCCGCCGGCTTCGGCGCGGCTTTCGCCGACCGTTTGGGTGGGGAGGAAGACTTCGACTTCCTCCCGAGTGGGGAGTAAGTCTTCGACCTCCTCCCCGGCTGTGCGGGCGGAGCAGCCTTCGCTCGCACAGCCTTCGTGTTGGCCGAAGGTGGAGTTGAAGTCACCTTCGGGCTTTCCATTAGAATCATAGGTGCTGGCTTCGGAACACGTAACTCAGTTGCAGGTTTCACAGCTGGTACAAAAGATGAGGTCGCCGGGACCAAATTTGGTATTATGGCTCTATAATCGACCGTTGGAGGAGGCGAAATCGTGGTATGGTACTTCTTGCGGGCCTCCTGGTAGGTGAGACCATCCAGGGTTTTGATCTCCTGGATTTTCTTCTCACTCAGGAAGACAGGGCAGTTCCTGTCCCGAGGAGAATGAAATCCAGGGCAATTAGTGCACTGATAAGGTGTTGTGCACTCTTCCGCTTCGTGTGGTACCTTACCGCATGTTCCGCAGACGTCAGGGCTCGAGCATCGGGATAACATGTGCCCGAATTTCTGGCACTTATAACACCTCATGGGTGGAGGGATATAAGGCCGGACGTCACAACGATAACTGGTAACCTTGACTTTCTCCGGGAGCACCGAAAGCTCAAAGGAAATAATGAAAGCACCAGTATCCACGATTTGACCGTTGACCTTGCGCGTAATGCGCCGGACATCAGTCACGTGACGGTGCTGCATATCCTCCTTGAGCTCCTCGTCAGTGTTCAGAATCAGGTCCCGGTGGAAAATAACTCCTCGGACCAGATTCAGGGATGTGTGCTTTTCCACTTTGACGGGAATGTCGCCAAAGTGGTCACATTGCAAAAGTCGATCAACTTGCTCACCAGTCCTAGTCTTGAGCAACAAGCTACCGTTCCTCATCTTTTGTACTTTCTCAAGCTCACCATAGACACCTTCTATGTGGCGAGAAAACAAAATACTCTTGACCAGCTTGAAATCACCCCCATCTGTTCTGGTAGCTACCAGAAACTTGGGGGTGTTAGTACCCAGATTTTCACGCACAGATTGTTCCCAGGGGGTTGATCCCCGTAGGGAATCAAATGTTAAAGACTTGGGTGTAGGACCACCCTGTTTGGGTGTACGTCCACCCTGGTTGGGGATTTTTCTTTTAGAACCCATGGCCAGATCATCCTCCCCGAATGCCACCGACATCCGATCACGGGCCGTCACAGTAGGCGCTACCCAGCCAGGGCAAGGCCCGCCTAGCTTGGAAGGCATTGCCCGGGGGTCCGATGTTTTACAATGCCGTATCGGCATGTACCCCTTGGCATATACTGGATTTTACAGCTCAGACATTCGGCTGTGCGGGGACCTGCGTAGTCAGGCGGATACTACTGAACGGGTACATGGCACACCCACCTGTCGGCGCGGCCAAGACCGGAACAGGCTTTTGAGCGTAGTCGCTAGCGTAAGTGGCCCATCCCCTAACAGCACGCACATATAGAAATTTTGGTTGCCAGACCCTGAAAGCAGTGACGGAAAGAAGTGCGATATAACCTAATGAGAGTTATACCGCACGGGTGTATGTCTTTTAGAGCTGACTGTCAAACCCTCGAAAGGGGACCGTTCCGAGAAGCCCTTTTAGTCGCCTTTTACGACTGGCAGGGAGTACCGTGGATGTATTCGCTTCCTCCCACCCACTGGGGGTCCAATTCACAAAACAACGCGGAGTCCTTAAAGTATAGCCAAGGTCGCCCCTTTTAGTCGCCTCTTACGACAGGCAGGGGATACCGTGGGTGTATTCTAAAGCCCCCACCCACGGGGGGGGCGCTGGAAACACACCTTCCAACCAGATACGATTAAACACCCTGAGCAAATAGCGAATGCTCTCATCGTTAAGGTGTTTAAGCATCTGGTTGTGAATATTATCCGGGCCAGGAGACGTGTCCCTGCAGAGCGCCAGCGCTCCGCGGAGTTCCCACTCCGTAAAGGGCACGTTGTACTCCTCCGAAGCGCGGGAAGCAAAACTAAGATGGAAACGTTCCGCTTCGCGCTTCAGGGCCACGAAGGCAGGGTCATAGTTATCGGAACCGGATACATCCGCAAAATACGAGGCGAGATGGTTTGCAACGCGATAAGGATCTGTAACCAGTTCATTAGCAATGGAAATTCCCGGTACAGTAGAAGATGTCTGAATTCCCGAAATGCGTCGTAGTTTAGTCCACACTTGAGAGGAGGGGGTATGTGCCGTAATAGAAGACACATACCGTTCCCAGGATTGTTTCTTACTCTGGCGAATAAGGATACGTGCCTTGGTACGAAATTTCTTAAACGCCACCAAATTGGCCATGGTTGGACGCCGACGGTAGTGCTTATGAGCTCGACGACGGTCTCTTATTGCCGCTGCAATATCCTCTGTTCACCAAGGGACGAGTTTGCGACGAGGAGTCCCAGAAAAGGATGGAATGGACTCTTCGGCGGCAGCAAGAAGCACATCGGTGATGTGCTGTACCTCGTCATCGACGCTCCGGCAACCAAGATCAACGAACACAGCTCGTTCTTGAAACGAGGGCCAATTTGCCCGCTTAAGAACCCAACGACTGGGGAACACCACGGGCGTCTGGTTCAGAAAGGTAAGAACGATCGGGAAATGGTCACTGTCACAGAGGTCGTCGTGTACATACCAGTCAAATAGGGGGACCAGCGCACGGCTACACACACTCAAGTCAATGTGTGAGTACGTGCCGTGCGCTAAGCTAAAATGTGTAGCTTCCCCTGTATTTAATAGACATAAATCCATCCCTTGAATTAAGCCCTCCACGTCCCTTCCTCTGGGGCAGGAAGATGGTGATCCCCAGTGGGGGTGATGAGAGTTGAAATCACCCACGAGTAGGAAAGGGACTGGAAGTTGATCAACAAGATCTAAGACGTCATTAATATCAAGGGGCTGGTTCGGTGGAAGGTACACGTTACAGACAGTTGACATAGCAGGCAAGGACACGCGAACTGCAATAGCTTCCAGAGGAGTGGCGAGTGGAAACTCCTCACTATAGCAGTCAGAGCGAACGAAGGTACAAACGCCCCCGGAAGCCCGGGCGGCGTCTTGTCGCTCTTTAGAGTATAGTCGGAAACCTCTCAGAACAGTCTCATGATCAGGTCTGAGGTTCGTTTCCTGTAGGCAGACTATACTCGCTGCGTATTGGGCAATAAGCTGACGGAGCTCTGTCAAATGCCTGTCATAACTGTTACAATTCCACTGTAACAGTGCCATTGTGTGAACTTGGGGAATAAGTTGGAGCAGCAAGCTACTCCAACTTTGACTCTGTAGGATCTACAGTCACTACGTCGACTATAATCTCCATGTCCTCAGGCGAGTTCATGGAGTGAATCGACTCGGTGGAAGATTTCCTGGACGCAGTTCGGCGGCGGGGGGATCTCCGTGGGGAGCGCGCAGATCTGGGGACCGAAACGTCCCCAGGCGCAGAAGCATCCGCAGGTGTTGGCGCGGATGGCTTCCCCTTTTTTGGAGAAAGGGAATGCGTAGTGCGGGGTCCCTTCTTACCCGCCCCCGGCTCTTTAAGGTATATAGACGGGTCAGGAGCCGAAGTCCTGACCCTGGTCGACGATGCCGCCTCCGCCGGCTTCGGCGCGGCTTTCGCCGACCGTTTGGGTGGGGAGGAAGACTTCGACTTCCTCCCGAGTGGGGAGTAAGTCTTCGACCTCCTCCCCGGCTGTGCGGGCGGAGCAGCCTTCGCTCGCACAGCCTTCGTGTTGGCCGAAGGTGGAGTTGAAGTCACCTTCGGGCTTTCCATTAGAATCATAGGTGCTGGCTTCGGAACACGTAACTCAGTTGCAGGTTTCACAGCTGGTACAAAAGATGAGGTCGCCGGGACCAAATTTGGTATTATGGCTCTATAATCGACCGTTGGAGGAGGCGAAATCGTGGTATGGTACTTCTTGCGGGCCTCCTGGTAGGTGAGACCATCCAGGGTTTTGATCTCCTGGATTTTCTTCTCACTCAGGAAGACAGGGCAGTTCCTGTCCCGAGGAGAATGAAATCCAGGGCAATTAGTGCACTGATAAGGTGTTGTGCACTCTTCCGCTTCGTGTGGTACCTTACCGCATGTTCCGCAGACGTCAGGGCTCGAGCATCGGGATAACATGTGCCCGAATTTCTGGCACTTATAACACCTCATGGGTGGAGGGATATAAGGCCGGACGTCACAACGATAACTGGTAACCTTGACTTTCTCCGGGAGCACCGAAAGCTCAAAGGAAATAATGAAAGCACCAGTATCCACGATTTGACCGTTGACCTTGCGCGTAATGCGCCGGACATCAGTCACGTGACGGTGCTGCATATCCTCCTTGAGCTCCTCGTCAGTGTTCAGAATCAGGTCCCGGTGGAAAATAACTCCTCGGACCAGATTCAGGGATGTGTGCTTTTCCACTTTGACGGGAATGTCGCCAAAGTGGTCACATTGCAAAAGTCGATCAACTTGCTCACCAGTCCTAGTCTTGAGCAACAAGCTACCGTTCCTCATCTTTTGTACTTTCTCAAGCTCACCATAGACACCTTCTATGTGGCGAGAAAACAAAATACTCTTGACCAGCTTGAAATCACCCCCATCTGTTCTGGTAGCTACCAGAAACTTGGGGGTGTTAGTACCCAGATTTTCACGCACAGATTGTTCCCAGGGGGTTGATCCCCGTAGGGAATCAAATGTTAAAGACTTGGGTGTAGGACCACCCTGTTTGGGTGTACATCCACCCTGGTTGGGGATTTTTCTTTTAGAACCCATGGCCAGATCATCCTCCCCGAATGCCACCGACATCCGATCACGGGCCGTCACAGTAGGCGCTACCCAGCCAGGGCAAGGCCCGCCTAGCTTGGAAGGCATTGCCCGGGGGTCCGATGTTTTACAATGCCGTATCGGCATGTACCCCTTGGCATATACTGGATTTTACAGCTCAGACATTCGGCTGTGCGGGGACCTGCGTAGTCAGGCGGATACTACTGAACGGGTACATGGCACACCCACCTGTCGGCGCGGCCAAGACCGGAACAGGCTTTTGAGCGTAGTCGCCAGCGTAAGTGGCCCATCCCCTAACAGCACGCACATATAGAAATTTTGGTTGCCAGACCCTGAAAGCAGTGACGGAAAGAAGTGCGATATAACCTAATGAGAGTTATACCGCACGGGTGTATGTCTTTTAGAGCTGACTGTCAAACCCTCGAAAGGGGACCGTTCCGAGAAGCCCTTTTAGTCGCCTTTTACGACTGGCAGGGAGTACCGTGGATGTATTCGCTTCCTCCCACCCACTGGGGGTCCAATTCACAAAACAACGCGGAGTCCTTAAAGTATAGCCAAGGTCGCCCCTTTTAGTCGCCTCTTACGACAGGCAGGGGATACCGTGGGTGTATTCGAAACCCCCCACCCACAGGGGGGAATTGAGGTTGAAAACAATCGCGAGATGTAATGTAGATCGAAAAAACTTACAAAATGCAACATAGATCAAAAATGCCTTTAAAAAATCGCTAAAAGGGAATTTAGATACACGGTGATTCGAGTAACAAAAACAGTGCGGGAATCATAAAGAGAAAAGGAAACAGAAGGAAATGAGGATAGGAGAGGGGTGAGAGGAAAAGGTCCGCCCCAAAGGGAAGGGACAAAAAGGGGAAAACGGATCCAGCTCAGGAATCCCTCGGGGTCGCCAACGCCCGAACTCACCAGCCGTGAGCCCCTGAGGGTGTAGCATTATCGACGGTGCACCAGAAGTGGTGGGGCTACATACACCCTGCCTCCTTAAGGGCCTTGAGCACAAGGCAGGAGGTAAAAGGAAAAGAACAAGAAGGCTGACCCCTCACAGAAGGAGGGTATCAGGAAAGATGAGACAAGGGCCAATTAAGGCGGGAAAGTGAAAGACTCCCTAGGCGTCGGATAACCTAATACCGTCGGGGTCGGAAGAGAACAAGAGTTGGCCAAGGAAGGTCGACAGGAAAGAAGAAAGAGAGGAGCCCGGCACAAGTAAGTGGAAGCAATGCCGGACTCAGCTGGGGCCCCGTGGTCATAGTTATCGGAACCGGATATATCCGCAAAATACGAGGCGAGATGGTTTGCAACGCGATAAGGATCTGTAACCAGTTCATTAGCAATGGAAATTCCCGGTACAGTAGAAGATGTCTGAATTCCCGAAATGCGTCGTAGTTTAGTCCACACTTGAGAGGAGGGGGTATGTGCCGTAATAGAAGACACATACCGTTCCCAGGATTGTTTCTTACTCTGGCGAATAAGAATCCGTGCCTTGGCACGAAATTTCTTAAACGCCACCAAATTGGCCATGGTTGGACGCCGACGGTAGAGCTTGTGAGCTCGACGACGGTCTCTTATTGCCGCTGCAATATCCTCCGTCCACCAAGGGACGAGTTTGCGACGAGGAGTCCCAGAAAAGGATGGAATGGACTCTTCGGCGGCAGCAAGAAGCACATCAGTGATGTGCTGTACCTCGTCATCGACGCTCCGGCAACCAAGATCAACGAACACAGCTCGTTCTTGAAACGAGGGCAAATTTGCCCGCTTAAGAACCCAACGACTGGGGAACTCCACGGGCGTCTGGTTCAGAAGGGTAAGAACGATCGGGAAATGGTCACTGTCACAGAGGTCGTCGTGTACATACCAACCAAATAGGGGGACCAGCGCACGGCTACACACACTCAAGTCAATGTGTGAGTACGTGCCGTGCACTAAGCTAAAATGTGTAGCTTCCCCTGTATTTAATAGAGATAAATCCAACCCTTGAATAAGCCCTCAACGTCCCTTCCTCTGGGGCGGGAAGATGGTGATCCCCATTGGGGGTGATGAGAGTTGAAATCACCCACGAGTAGGAAAGGGACTGGAAGTTGATCAACAAGATCAAAGACGTCATTTATATCAAGAGGCTGGTTCGGTGGAAGGTACACGTTACAAACAGTTGTCATAGCAGACAAGGACACGCGAACTGCAATAGCTTCCAGAGGAGTGGCGAGTGGAAACTCCTCACTATAGCAGTCAGAGCGAACGAAGGTACAAACGCCCCCGGAAGCCCGGGCGGCGTCTTGTCGCTCTTTAGAGTATAGTCGGAACCTCTCAGAACAGTCTCGTGATCAGGTCTGAGGTTTGTTTCCTGTAGGCAGACTATACTCGCTGCGTATTGGGCAATAAGCTGACGGAGTTCTGTCAAATGCCTGTCATAACTGTTACAATTCCACTTTAACAGTGCCATTGTGAGAACTTAGGGAATACGTTGGAGCAGCAAGCTACTCCAACTTTGACTCTGGAGGATCTACAGTCACTACGTCGACTATAATCTCCATGTCCTCAGGCGAGGTCATGGAGTGAATCGACTCGGTGGACGATTTCATAGACGCAGTTCGGCGGCGGGGGGATCTCCGTGGGGAGCGCGCAGATCTGGGGACCGAAACGTCCCCAGGCGCTGAAGCATCCGCAGGTGTTGGCGCGGATGGCTTCCCCTTTTTTGGAGAAAGGGAATGCGTAGTGCAGGGTCCCTTCTTACCCTTACCCGCCTCTTTAAGATATATAGACGGGTCAGGAGCCGAATTCCTGACCCTGGTCTACGATGCCGCCTCCGCCGACTTCGGCGCGGCTTTCGCCGACCGTTTGGGTGGGGAGTAAGTCTTCAACTTCCTCCCCTGCTGTGCGGGCGGAGCAGCCTTCGCTCGCACAGCCTCCTTTGAGGCCGAAGGTGGGGTTGAAGTCACCTTCGGGCTCTCTCTTTGATTCTGGGGAGTAGCTAGAGATGTTGATGGCAGTGGTAAATTAGAAGGTTTCACAGTTGAGACAAAAGATGATGTAGCCGGGACCAAATTTGGTATTATGGCTCTATAATCAATCGTTGGAGAAGGCGAAATCGTGGTATGGTACTTCTTGCGGGCTTCCTGGTAGGTGAGACCATCCAGGGTTTTAATCTCCTGGATTTTCTTCTCACGCAGGAAGACAGGGCAGTTCCTGTCCCGAGGAGAATGAAATCCAGGGCAATTAGTGCACTGATATGGTGTTGTGCACTCTTCCGCTTCGTGGGGTACCTGACCGCATGTTCCACAGACGTCAGGGCTCGAGCCTCGGGATAACATGTGCCCGAATTTCTGGCACTTATAACACCTCATTGGTGGAGGGATATAAGGCCGAACGTCGCAACGGTAACTTGTTACTTTGACTTTCTCCGGGAGCACCGAAAGCTCAAAGGAAATAATGAAAGCACCAGTATCCACGATTTGACCATTGACCTTGCGCGTAATGCGCCGGACATCAGTCACGTGACGGTGCTGCATATCCTCCTTGAGCTCCTCGTCAGTGTTCAGAATCAGGTCCCGGTGGAAAATGACTCCCCGGACCAGATTCAAAGACGTGTGCTTTTCCACTTTGACAGGGATATCGCCAAAGTGGTCACATTTCAGAAGGTGTTCAACCTGCTCACCAGTCCTAGTCTTGAGCAACAAGCTACCGTTTCTCATCTTTTGTACCTTCTCAAGCTCGCCATAGACCCCTTCTATGTGCCGAGAAAACAAAATAGACTTTACCATCTTGAAATCACCCCCATCCGTTCTGGTTGCGACCAGAAACTTGGGAGTGTTAGCACCCAGATTCTCACGAACAGACTGTTCCCAGGGGGTTGATCCCCGTAGGGAAGCAAAAGTTAAAGACTTGGGTGGCGGACCACCCTGGTGGGAGATATTCCTTTTCTGTCCCATAGCCATTTCATCCTCCCTGAATGCCACCGACTCCAATCACGGGCTGTCTCTGTAGGCGCTACCCAGCCAAGGCAAGGCCCGCCCAGCTTGGAAGGCATTGCCCGGGGTTCCGATGTTTGACATGCCATACAGGCATGTACCCCTTGGCATATACTAGAGAGTTTTCCAGCACAGGCATGCAGCTGTGCGGGCACCTGCGTTGTCAGGCGGATACTACTGCAGGGTACATGGCGCACCCACCTGTCGGTGTGGCCAGACCGAACAGGCTCTCGAGCGTAGTCGCACACTTAGGTGGCCCTTCCCCTGACAGCACGCACATGTAATTTTGAGTGCCAGACCTCAAAAACATGAACGGAAAAAGGCGTGCGATATAACCTAATGAGAGTTATATCGCACAAAGTGGGGCGTTTAGAGCTGGCTGTCAAACCCGTAAAGGGGACCTGGGCCAAGAAACCCTTTACGTCGCCTTCTACGACTGGCAGGGTATACCTGTGAGTGTATTCCATCCCTCCCACCCACGGGAGGTCCAATTCGCGAGACAAGCCGGAAACCTAACAGAATAGCCAAGGTCGCCCCTTGTACTCGCCTCGTACGACAGGCAGGGGATACCGTGGGTGTATTCTAAACCCCCCACCCACAGGGGGAAAATAATTATGCTAATAACTAATAATTAGTTATAAAAAGTTTTAAAATATTTACACTATACTTTCACGAAGTCTAATTGTTTATAACAATTAACTCCAGATTATTAATATTAATGGTTTACATTTACTATAAACAATAGTATTAATCCTTCTTCTGCTCCAGTTTGAAACTATTTCATTTTAAACCTTCTCCTGTGAGATATTATCTCTATTTCAATATTAGATCTAAGTTCCTATGCCTTTGGTCAATCTCTGGTAAAATGTCACAAATAAGTCTACGATGATCTATCATTTAAGTTCAGGCATCTGATTATTAGAGTTCCGGGTTTTGAATAAATGTTTAATAAAAGTTTAAGAATCAATGGTTATATTTTAATTCGCAATACGGTTCCAGCTTATTAACTCTGCTGTCTAACCCCTTAATGTCAGAGTTTTACTCACTCCTCTGAGTATTAACAAACTCAGTTACAAACATGACAATGTTTTAAATACAACACAACAGTATTAAATGCAATAAAAGCTAATACGGAATACATCCTCGTATTGCTACAATAAATTCTCTTCCACTGAGAATCCTGTACTAAATACGTTCCCATAACGTTATATACGGCATCAACTTCATCGTATATCATTCCCAAACTCATACACTCGAGTATCAATGGTCTATTTCAACCTCACATTATAATTGCATTGCCTTAACCTTAATGTTCCAGTGATCAGGTCTGAGGTTTGTTTCCTGTAGGCAGACTATACTCGCTGCGTATTGGGCAATAAGCTGACGGAGCTCTGTCAAATGCCTGTCATAACAGTTACAATTCCACTGTAACAGTGCCAGAGAACAATAGTTGACCAAGTGAGGTCGACGGAAAAGAAGACAGAGAAGAGCCCGGCACAAGTAAGTGTAAGCAATGCCGACTCAGCTGGGGCCCCGTGGTCGCCAACCCACATCCCACTAGATGTGAGCCCCTGGGGGGGAAATAAAAAGAAGGCTGACCCCTCACAGAAGGAGGGTATCAGAAAAGATGATGATGATGATAATTGTTGTTTTAAGGGGCCTAACATCTAGGTTATCGGCCCCTGATGGTTTGGGTGATCGTGAAGATGAAAATGAAAAGCGAACTTAAAAACTAAAACTAACTACTAACCTACATACTAGAAGAAGAAATGGAAATCAACAGGAGAATAAGGCAAATAAAAGGACAGAAGGAAAAGAAATTCCCTCAACCCTCGGAGAAGGCGGATTGAGGGACTTGGAAGGAAGGAGAGCCTTGAAAGGCAGATAGGAAAGTGAAAGAGGAGAGGGTCCGCCCCAAAGGTAAGGGACAAAAAGGGAAAACGGACCCAGCTAAGGAATCCCTCGGGGTCGCCAACTCCCGAACTCACCAGCCGTGAGCCCCTGAGGGTGTAGCATTATCTAGGGTGCACCAGAAGTGGTGGGGCTACATACACCCTGCTGCCTCCTTAAGCGCCTTGAGGACAAGGCAGGAGGTAAAAGGAAGAGAAAAAGAAGGCTGACCCCTCGCAGAAGGAGGGTATCAGAAAAGATGAGACAAGGGCCAATTAAGGCGGGAAAGGAAGAGACTACCTAGGCCTCGGATACCCTAATACCGTCGGGGTCAGAAGAGAACAAGAGTTGACCAAGTGAGGTCGACAGGAAAGAAGACAGAGAGGAGCCCGGCACAAGTAAGTGGAAGCAATGCCGGACTCAGCTGGGGCCCCGTGGTCGCCAACCCACGCCCACAAGATGTGAGCCCCTGGGGGGAGGAAAGATGAGACAAGGGCCAATTAAGGCGGGAAAGTGAAAGACTCCCTAGGCCTCGGAAAACCTAATACCGTCAGGGTCGGAAGAGAATAAGAGTTGACCAAGTAAGGTCGACAGGAAAGAAGACGGAGAGGAGCCCGGCACAAGTAAGTGGAAGCAATGCCGGTCTCAGCTGGGGACCCGTGGTCGCCAACCCACGTCCCACTAGATGCGAGACCTGGGGGAGGGAAAATGATTACATGGGGGTACCGGTACACAAAACTGCAATGAAAGTTTGAACAATCAAATCTGGCTGCGATGCCCCAAATCTACATTTTGAGGTGTTAAAATTGTTCAGATATCAACATATGATGCTGCTGTATGCTATAATTATGGCAGTGAAGGAAAAGTGAAGGTATAGGGATGAATCCAGGGATGCCGACATTAAGAATCCTGAGCAAGGAGCGGGTTGATCGGGCTGATGCAGCATTGATAAATGCATCCAAAATTCACAGGCTGTTGACAAGATCACAGAAAAGAGGAAGAGAAGATGAGTAAGACCCTGATTATGGCAAAGGAAAGTTTGAAAAATCCATAAATTCCATATATTTCTATGGAAAGTTAAAAAATTTATCAAAGTTACTTTTTAGTTTTTAGGAACACCTAACTCCATGATGGTTAGAGATAAAACCCTGAAATTTTCTCAGCATGTGTATGTTGGTAACCTGCTTAAAATGAACTACAATGAAGTAGGTGGGGGCGTAGTACAAGTGATATGTCATGAAACACACGAAAAATGCCATTAAAAACCTGTCCGTATTATTTAAAAAATCATAAAATTATAAGGATTGAAGTATTCATTTTAGTTCAGGTTATACACTGACCGGCAAAAAAGTGGAACAGTTAAAAAAGTAATGTAAAAAGTATAAAATTAGCCATGAAAAAGATGTAATCACATTCTAAAAGCTTTTCACGCATTAGAACACACATCTGAAACATCCGTGAATAGAAATTGATAATATGACATTTCTTAGGGTGGTTTATTACCACCAATTACCCCCAATCTTCGATGAGCCTACCTTAATGGTTTTATGGCGGGAAGTGCACTGTAAGCGCTTAAGGTCTATGAGTGTTGCCGCTCGCTTATTGTTGTTCTAGGGATAGCAACTGACATTTGTTGAACACCTGGGAACCATTGCCACACATTTTAGTAGGTTATCCATGTCCAGTTCACACTAAAACATGCCTCTTAGCCGTGAAGGAGCTGCACAGGCAGTTGCATTGGTGGAGGATGGCCGCAGCTTCCATTATGTTGCTGAAGTCTTTGGGTCATCTCTCGGTAGCATTCACCGTGCAGTGCAACTTTACAGAGAACTCCAAACATACGACAGGAGACGAGGGTCAGGCCGTAGAAGCAGCACAAGTGCCAGGGATGACAGATTTCTCAAACTGCAAGTTCTGCGTGATCGCCATACCACAGCAGTCCAGGAACGATATCAACTGGAAAATGTCACAAATGTGAGAGTGAGTGAGCGAACAGTAAGAAGCAGGTTTGAAGAAGCTCATATTTCGTCCCGGAGACCTGCACGTGGACCCGCACTCGAACGACATCACAGAGAGGCGGGTCTTCGCTTCGCAAGGCAGCATCTGGGATGGACCCACGAGCAGTGGGCCTCTGTTCTCTCCACTGACGAGAGTCGCTTTAACCTTAGATCTCCTGATGGAAGAGAAGGAGTGTGGAGAAGGCACGAGGAGAGGTACGGCCCTGCTGCTTTCACCTCCAGGACTCCATTTGGACGTGGCATCAACGTTATGGCCCGCAATGAGTTGGTGTGCATCGATCACGGGACGCTCAAATTCCAAAAGGTACATCGAAGAGATCCTGATGAACCATGTGATGCCCTTTGCGCCTTTCGTTGGTCAGAATTTCATGCTGATGCAGGATAATGCCCGCCCTCATACCGATCGCTGTGTTGTACAATATCTGCAGGAAGTGGGGATTCAAACCCTGGACTGGCCAGCTCGTAGTCCTGGCTTGAACCCGATCAAACATGTATGGGATATGCTTGGAAGGAACGTCAGACAGCGTGACCACACCACCTTGGCACAATTGAGAACATCGCTGCTGGAGGAACGGGATCGCATCCCGGCAGATGCCATTCGAAGAATTGTGAACAGTATGCCTGAGCGTTTACAAGCTGTCATGGACGCTAAGGGTGGAAACACTCGTTTTTAGTGATCAGTGTTCCCGTGCAGTGCAGTGCAAAAATCCACATGTTTTGTTTGGCAATAGGTTTGATAAAAAACAGCCCAAAAGAACATTACTAAAAAATAGACAATTGTTAGATTTGTGAAATGTAACGAAATTTGTGAGTTAAAGCGTGTTGTAAAATATGTTTCGGTATTTTCTGTAGCTAACGATCTAACATTTACATGAATAATGAAAATATTGGAAAACTGATACATTTTAGTGGAATAAATTAAGAAATTACATAAAAAATTGAAGTGTTCCACTTTTTTTGCCGGTCAGTGTATATTGAACCATTAAGACTGTTTTAGTTAAGTTTCATGATTGTGTGTCAATTGGTTGAGAAATTGTGTGTTCCTAAATTGTTATTAACTATTGCATATCTTATTTTCTGATCAAAGACTGTAGACTGACTTTGTTCAAATAGGTGTTGGTTGGTTCTTAAGTTAAGGGGATGCGACAACGCGGTCAAATAGGTGTGCCAAGTCACATTTAAATATGTTGATATTTGGTATTTGTTTTTAATTAAATCATACTTCGCTGCATTTTCACCATCATCCCTAAGTCATTTCCCTCCCCGGGGTTTGTCAGGTCTGTGTTCTGTTTTTGACTGCGCTCCGCACCCATGTGTATTCCCTAATTGTAAGAATATACTGTTTTGTTTTATTTTTTGAATAATGCGGACATGATATCCCCTTATTCTTTAATTCCTAAACCACCCTCTGGGGAACAATCCCGCACACCACTCCAAGGACATTCTGTCCTAAGTCCCCTCGCTTCTCCGGTGTTCCAGGTAGCCTAAACAAACCTACACCGGACATAACTGAAGAGGGGCTATACTCGTCATGGTTTCCGCCGGTGGCGGTTTACTGAATAAGAAGAACAGCACACAGTTCAAATCATCTATGTCCAATGGAACTCTGGAAGCCATTTCTATTTTGAAGACCAGAAGTTCTGAAGCATGTGATACAAACACATATTCTTTTGACTTCCTGAAGAAAGCAAAGCAAGCCACAACTTAAGCTCTGAAATCAGACCCTTATTATGTCATCGGATACTGCCAAATACTAACTGACCTTACATTTGCATGATAAGTCTGTGTAAAAATCGTATTCTGGTTTGCCGTTGTTTTATACAGGTCAATTGCAGAGCGTTTCGACGTTAGAAGGGATAACGCCCTGTGTACCACACGAAGAGTCGTTTGTAGACTCGTGGCCGTAGCTCCCAATTACATCCAATGACCAACACCTGAGAGAGCTGTAGGTATTTGGGCCAGGTTTGAGGCAACGAGTGCCTTCCCGAAGATTGAGGGAGTTGTTCACGGGACTCCCATCAGCACGAGTTAACCCCGAGGCGTATGTGGACAGCAAAGGACGGCATTCTATTCATCTTCAGATAAGCATATGCTCTTATTCCACATCAACATTTTGTTAAAATTGTGTGATTACAACATCTTGTTATTCCCAGGGAGATTGTGATCACATGGGCTGTTTCACAGTTTGGTGGGCAACGTGGGGTCAAGGCATGACCAACGTATTTTTCGCTAGTCGCAAGTTCAGGAGCTGTTGAATGATCTTACAAAATTTCCCAAAGATAGCCACCTTGTTGGAGACTCGGCTTACCAATTTCATCCCAACGTGATGGTGCCATTTAGGGACAATGGCCACTTGAATGCCCGTCAGAAGAATTTTAACAAATAGGGGGATAGGCAAGGAACTGAGAGACATGATAAAAGGAATGTGCATGGTGTGCTACAATAGTGTTAAGACTAGAGTCGGGACATCAGAATGGTTTAAAATTGACACTGGACTAAAGCAAGGAAGTGTGTTGTCACCATTATTGTTCGTAATGGTGATGGACGACATCATGAAGGCAGCAATGAAAGAATATAGTAGGGCAAAGATGAAGGTAATGTTGTTTGCAGACGATGTTGTGATCTGGGGGCGAGGATGAGAGGGAGGTCCAAGAACAGTTAGACGTCATAAATGAAACGATTGAGCAATGGGGATTGAAGATAGATGTGTAGAAGAGCAAAACAGTGGTGATGAATAGAGGTAAGAAAGAAGGAAAAGGAGTAATCAAAGAAGGAGATAATGAATTGGAAGTAGTGAAACACTTCAAATACTTGGGAAGTGAACTGACTGAAGATGGAAGACTAGATTTGGAAATTAGCAGAAGAATACAACTCGGGAGTGCTTTCTACCAACAGGTACGGGAACTAGTATGGAACTAGGATATACCAATGAAGGCTAAAGGAGTTATGTACAAAGCATATTATGTTCCTATAATGACATATGCAGCAGAAACTTGGAAAATGACCAAGAGGGATGAGAGCAGAGTACAAGCAGCTGAGATGAGATTCCTGAGAAGTATGGTCCAGAAAACGAGGAGGGACAGAGTGAGAAATGAAGATATACGGAAAGAACTGGGAGTACAGAAACTAAATGACAAACTGGAGCAAAACAGATTGAGATGGTTTGGACATGTCAAACTGATGAATGAAGTAAGGCTACCAAGACGAGCACTGGAACGACGGATGACAGGGAAGAGAGGACGAGGAAGACCAAGATTGCGTTGGATGGACTCGGTGGAGAAAAGTATTAGAAAACGGAACCTGGATTGGAACACTGTGTCGGAAGAGGAATGGTGGAACGACAGAACAAAGTGGAGAGGAACCATATTTGCCCCCACCCAGTGTCAACTGGAAAAGGGGAAATGATGATGATGATGAATTGTCTTCTCCCAGGATGACTATAGAAATAGCTTTTGGCCTCCGGAAAGGTCGCTTCAGAAGCTTGTTGACAGTTCTGGCCACGACAGATTCGCATTCCATTCCCTATTTCATCCTGGCATGTTGCGTTGTACACAACATCTGCTTGTTGAGGGGAGATATATTTATTTATCGTAAGGCTTTTAGTGCCGTGTGTCCCAGGACATGTTCCGTCTCGCCTAAGTCTGTAGCTGCTTCCAGCAGACACCCTTAGGGTGAGCTACAAGTTCCGTTCAATTACAAGTAGTTCCAACTTTCGCCACCAGATATCAATGATACCTAGTGGTGAACGTTGGAACTTTGTTAGAGCGTTCCGACAAAATCTAACCGAACAATTTTGCTTCACACAAGTTTAGTGTGTGGAAGGATCTTTTACATGCCATAAATCTATGACATGGGACTGCCGGCTTTACTTCCCCTCCGAAGGAAGGCATAATCACCAGCCGTGATGGTGATGATAATTGTTGTTTTAAGGGGCCTAACATCTAAGTTATCGGCCCCTAATGGTTTGGGTGATCGTGAAGATGATAATGAAATGTAAACTATAACTAAAACTAACTTATATACTAGAAGAAGAAATGGAAAACAAAAGGAGAATAAGGCAAATAAAGGACAGGAGGAAAAGAAATTCCCTCAACCCTCGAAGAATGCAGATTGAGAGACTTGGAAGGAAGGAGAGCTATAAAAGGCAGATAGGAAAGTGAAAGAGGAGAAGGTCCGCCCCACAGGTAACGGATGAAAGGGGAATCCCCGAACTCACCAGCCCTTGAGGGTGTAGCAATATCTAGGGTGCACCAGAATTGTTAGTGGGCTACATCCACCCTGCCTCCTTGAGATAACAGGAAAAGAAGGAGGGTATCAGAAAAGATGAGAAAAGGGCCAATTAAGGTGGAAAGAGACTCCCTAAGCCTCGGATACCCTAATATCAAGAAGAGTTGACCAAGAGAGGTCGACAGGAAAGAAGACGGAGAGGAGCAATGCCAGACTCAGCTGGAGCCCCGAGGTCACAAACACAAGTCCCACTAGATGTGAGCCCCTGGGGAATGTAAATGAGATGTACGTGGATGCAGACCATGCAATGGTGGAGCAGCACCAGCCTGTAGTAAGGGCAGGTGCAATGACATCTGTGATGTCTTGCATATGCGGCAGGTATGATTGGTATTCTGATATAAGTTATCAGGAGTGTTTTTACTCAAGAAGTTTTTATTTTTTTATTTTTGTCTCTTATCTATTGAAAATCCACAGCCTGCTTCCAGTCTCCGACCGGGTCAGGAATGGAATGAATGAAGCCCCCATCTAGCGGCGAGGATATGAACTGTGCCGGCTGCCGAGGCCTGTCGCACTCCTCTGGGGCAATGATTAAATGAATGACAGATGGAATGAAATGATAGTGGAGAGTGTTGCTGGAATGAAATTTTGACGGGGAAAACCGGAGTACCCGGAGAAAAACCTGTCTGCCTCCGTTTTGTTCAGCACAGATCTCACATGGAGTGACCGGGATTTGAACCACGGACCCAGCGGTGAGAGGCCGGCGTGCTGCCGCCTAAGCCACGGAGGCTCCGTCTCTTATCTATTATTTATTGTAATTATTAGTTTTATTTAATGGTTTGTTTTATTAATCCTGTAATTGGTAGCCCGTAGAAAGGGAAGGATAAGTGAAGATCGACCGGTGTGTGCCAAAACGTCGTTTGTTTCCTTCCTTGGCTTTCTGCCACACTGAATCTAGTAGTCGCACATGTGACAGGGTGGACAAAATCAATGGTGATTGACCGTTAAGTGCTGGTAGCCTAGGTTGTTAAGGTCCCCCACACATATCAGACATTACAGTAGTAAGGTGACCAAACCAGTAAATGAACACCATCCATTGAATGAACAGTGTGACTTTATGTGTTAGAAAATAAGAGAATGTTGCCATTGGCTAGTTCAAATTACTGATAAATCCCTCCAATCGCTTGTTCTGAAATGCTGGGCTGTGATTGGCTGATTGTGTTCCCATCATCCTCTGCAAGCGAGATGGCTGTTGAAGCAATGCAAGCACATGTTCAACTGAAGAGCCTCCTGCTATAAGGTGAGTGAGTGACACACTACTATATTTAACAGTGTTTTGAACAATTTAGCCACCTAACTAAAGGAAATGTTGTAAAACACTCTAAAAAAAAATATAATCAAGTAAAGTCCTGTTTCAAGTGAAACAAGTAGTTCCGTGAAGAACTATACAGCCTATTTTCATATATCCTGCTCATGTTAATTGCCTCTATCAACATACAAAATGTCAGTTTAATTGCTGTAACAGATTCGTAGATATTGAGAACCGTCTAAATATTTCAGATGGTCACCAGGTTGGATTTTTATTTTTGTACTATTACATTAAGATTATTGTGTACGTGTGGTATTCAAACTTAAATCACATGATTAGAACACAAGAAGTTCCGTGAAGAACTATACAGCCTACTTTTCATGCCAATGATTATTCTACAGAATATGAACCTATCTAGAATAATGACTAAATTAAGTTGGTAATATCGAAATATCTAATTAGTTCAAAATATACTTGGTATAATGTAGCCAAATAGAGCACTACAGTTGGCAGCCCTGGTGACTGAATATATTCTTAGTTCCGTCTCTTAAGGTACAGAATACAAAATTTGGTTGAAGTCCAATGGACGTTACATGCAGTTAGACATTGGATCTATCAGCACGCGTAAAAGCATGTTGCCAACAATGTCATGCGTGTGCTGATCAGAAATAATCTGAAATATTATGATATCTTGTTGTGCCAATTTTGGATGAAATACATATGTTAGTATAGAAGTTACATGTATTTTAAAATTGGACATATCAGCAGGCATAGAATCACGTTGGCAGCAATGCCTTGTATTAATTACTCCAAATTAATCTAGAATGTCAGGTGCTATACGTGTGCAAAGTATAGAGCTGTTGGCTTGCATACTTTCTGATATATTGATATTAGGTTAAAAAAAATATAGACAACATTTATTAACAGTTGGCAGCCCTGATTGCTCTTAACAATACTAATATCTGTTATCGTACACATAGCACATACGAAATATGGTTGAAATCCAACTGATAGTATATAAGTTACATGTATTTAAAAATTGGTACTATCAGCAGGTTCATAATCATGTTGGTAGAACTAACGTATATAAGTTACTCCAAATTAATCTAAAATGTCAGAATATACGTGTGCATAGTTTAAAGCTGTTGGCTTGCATACTTTCTGATATATAGGTATTTGGATGAAAAAAAAATAGAGAGAGCAAATATTTAGTCGCCTCTTACGACAGGCAGGGGATACCGTTTGTGTATTCTAAACCCCCCACCCACAGGGGGAAATCGCGAGATGTAATTTAGATCGAAAAAACGTACAAAATGCAAGGTAGATTAAAAATGCCTTAAAAATCGCTAAAAGGGAATTTAGATACACGGTGAACCAAATAACAAAAACAGTGCTGGAATCTTAAAGAGAAAAGGAAATGTAAGGAAAAGAGGAGAGGAGAGGGGAGAGGAGAGGGTCCGTCCCAAAGGTAAGGGACAAAAGGGGAAAACGGACCCAGCTCAGGAATCCCTCGGGGTCGCCAACTCCCGAACTCACCAGCCGTGAGCCCCTGAGGGTGTAGCATTATCTAGGGTGCACCAGAAGTGGGGGGCTACATACACCCTGCCTCCTGAAGGGCCTAGAGCACAAGGCAGGAGGTAAAAGGAAGAGAAAAAGAAGGCTGACCCCTCGCAGAAGGAGGGTATCAGAAAAGATGAGACAGGGCCAATTAAGGCGGGAAAGGAAGAGACTCCCTAGGCCTCGGATACCCTAATACCGTCGGGGTCAGAAGAGAACAAGAGTTGACCAAGTGAGGTCGACAGGAAAGAAGACAGAGAGGAGCCCGGCACACGTAAGTGGAAGCAATGCCGGACTCAGCTGGGGCCCCGTGGTCGCCAACCCACGTCCCACTAGATGTGAGCCCCTGGCGCGGGGGGGGGGAAGTGAAAGAGGAGAGGGTCCACCCCAAGGGAAAGGGACAAAAGGGGAAAACGGACCCAGCTCAGGAATCCCTCGGTGTCGCCAACTCCCGAACTCACCAGCCGTGAGCCCCTGAGGGTGTAGCATTATCTAGGGTGCACCAATAGTGGCGGGGCTACATACACCCTGCCTCCTTGAGGGCCTTGAGCTGAAGGCAAGAGATAACAAGAAATGAAAAAAAGGCTGACCCCTCGGAGAAGGAGGGAATCAGAAAAGATTAGACAAGGGCCAATTAAGGCGCGAAAGGAAGAGACTCCCTAGGCCTCGGATAACCTAATACCATCGGGGTCGGAAGATAACAAGAGTTGACCAAGTGAGGTCGAGATGAAAGAAGACAGAGAGGAGCCCGGCACAAGTGGAAGCAATGCCGGACTCAGCTGGAGCCCTGTGATGGCCAATCCACGTCCCACTAGATGTGAGCCCCTGGGGGATCAAAAAGTGAGGGTGTTCATCTATGTATTGACTTGGGGTGGGCAGGCCAGTAAATGAACATAGTTTAGATGCTTATAAGCTAGGGTGAACAGTGTATAATGGTACAGTTCAGGATTTGTCTCAATTAGAGCAGTGCTTCCAGTAAATGAACAGGGTTAAAGTGGAAGTGTTCATTTATTAGGTAGCAGGATACATAGTTATTTTCAGGTTATTACACATTTAAATTAAGTAGGCCTAGTTTAATATAGCCTATAAACAGATCAGCAACGGAATTATTGGTCTGCAATAATTATTTAGAAAGGAAAACTGAAATAAATCAGTGATTGTTTCCTTCTTTCAGATTTGTTGGTGAACGAGAAGCACGGGCCCATGCTATGTCCACCGTGCTGGTGCTCCAGTATCTGCAACGGAGAAATATGTGTGTTTCTCCTACACTGAAGAGCGAGGGAGAAATGAGTAAAGCACATAGTGAGTAAGGTATACCAAAAAGTACACTAAGTAACAAACTCACAGGGAAAGTTCCAGTGACAAGAAAATTGGGCCCTGTGCCCACTCTAACTGAAGCAGAGGAGGAATTGTTGGTGTCATGGATTGAAGGGAAGGAGAAATTAGGGTTTTCTATGCATCCTGGCGTCATGAAGACTGCAGTTCATGAAAGACACTGGCAGACCAAATGTATTCTCTGATGACAAACCAGGAGATGAATGGATGCAGTTGTTTTTAAAGCAACATCCCACTATTGCACTGAAGAACACAGAGACAATATCCAACGCCAGAGAATCAGTGACCAAAGAATTAATTTTGTCATGGTTTGTTGACCTTCACAAATATTTGGTTGAAGAGATGATGATGATGATGATGATTGTTGTTTTAAGGGGCCTAACATCTAGGTTATCGGCCCCTGATGGTTTGGGTGATCGTGAAGATGAAAATGAAATGTAAACTATAACTACTAACTTATATACTAGAAGAAGAAATGGAAAACAAAAGGAGAATAATGGCAAATAAAGGACAGGAGGAAGAGAAATGCTCTCAACCCTCGAAGAATACGGATTGAGGGACTTGGGAGGAAGGAGAGCCATGAAAGGCAGATAGGAAAGTGAAAGAGGAAAGGATCCGCCCCAGAGATAATGGATAAAAGGGGGAAAACCACACCCAGCTCAGGAATCCCTCGGGGTAGCCAACTCCCGAACTCACCAGCCGTGAGCCCCTGAGGGTGTAGCAATATCCAGGGTGCACCAGAAGTGGTGGGGCTACATACACCCTGCCTCCTTGAGGGCCTTCAGCAGAAGGCAGAAGATAACAGGAAAATATAAAGAAGGCAGGCCCCCTTGCACAAGGAGGGTATCAGAAAAGATGAGACAAGGGCCAATTAAGGCGGGAAAGGAAGAGACTCCCTAGGCTTCGGATACCCTAATACCGTCGGGGTCGGAAGAGAATAAGAGTTGACCAAGTGAGATCGACAGGATAGAAGACGGAGAGGAGCCCGCCACAAGTAAGTGGAAACAATGCTGGACTCAGCTGGGGCCCGGTGGTCGCCAACCCACGTCCCACTAGATGTGAGCACCTGAGGGTGGTTGAAGAGAAATGTGAGGACCTTCTCCTTGATCCTGATAGGATATACAATGCGGACAAGACAGGTGTGCAGTCATGTCCCAAAACTGGGAAAGTTTAAAAGTTTTGGGACCAAGCTATAGGAATTTTTACGAAATTGCAGCAGGTCCCGAAAAACAATGTACGACAGTTCTCTGCAACTTTTCTGTCAGTGGTAAGTCAGTGGATCCCTTAATTGTTCTACCCTATCAACGAATTCCTCGAGATGTTGCAGAGTGTTCCCAATGGCATTGCTCTTGGACCTCGCGAGTCAGGGTGGATGGTATCTGCTACATTTCACGAGTATGTGGCTATGTTTTCTATCCATGGCTCATTGCTAATAAGGTACAATTTCCGATTTTGTTTCTTACGGATGGACACATCAATGTCGAGTTACACAGGTTTTGTGCAGAGAAACAAATTCTTTTGTATTGTCTTTTACCAAAAGCAACACACATTTTACAACCATGTGATGTTTCTGTCTTTCGCCCACTGAAGGTCGTGTTGCTTCCCATAAGCAGAAGACATCAAAACCTCTAACAAAACTAAATTTCGCAGGTCTGTTCAAAGAGGCGTTTGATAGGTCTTTCAAGAAAAGCAATGTTGTAAATGGATTCCGTGCATGTGGATTGTTTCCATTTAATCCGAACGCAATAGACTTTTCAACGTGCATTTCGACTAGGAGACAAGAAATTCTGGCAAAGAAAACCCGATTTCATGTGAGTGATTACCGGTATAATAAAGATTTATTGCAGCCAAGTGGCCGTACATTAATTTTAGAAAGCCGCAGGACCAGACAAAATCTATAACGAACATCTAATAGAATCCAGACAACCACTAGTAGACATAAGGGTAGACCCTTTCAACAAATGCATCGAGACCAATCAAAGTTCTACGAACTGGAGAGACTATCATTAAGCTGATCTACAAAGGGAAAGGAGATGTACAATGCCCAGACTTATATCTAGGAATAGCTCTTGGAAATGCCATAGCCAACTATTCACAAAAATAATCAATAATAGAATGACAGAAGAAGCAAACCACCTTATTCCAGAGGAACAGTACGGATTTCGGAAAGGTAATCAACCCTTCAAGCCATAGCAAACCTCCACGAAGACATACAAGATGCAATAAGGCGGAAAAATGGAAAACTATACACAGCTTTCTTCGATTCTAGTAAGGAATTTGACTACTTACTACGAACATAAAAGAAAAACTGGAAGATATGCTTGGCAAAGTCAACTAAGTGACAACAACCACAGCAAATATTCTAAAATATAACATCCTCACCATAGACAACATAGAGAGACCAACCCAATAGTAAACACAAATGGTATCCTTCAAAGTGACCCTTTGAGCCCACTACTATTCAACATTGCCACTGCCGATGTAATAAAAATGACAGCAATTGAAAATACCAGAGTCTACCTCGATGCTGATGACATGGCTCTCGCCTCCACAAAGGCCGAAGATCTGCAGCCTTAACAACCTGGGCTGAGGAGAACGCATTGAAAAGCAATACACAGAAGAGCTCTTTAATGGTGTTTAGAAAAGGGGGAAGGATTGCAGGAAAAGATAAGCTAAGCCTTGGACAAAGGAAAATAGAAATAATAAACGAATACAAATATCTAGGAATCACCTTCCAAACATCAGGAAACTCCTTCAACAAACACATAAAGCAAAAGGCAATGACCGCCATCGCTGCAATGAGGGACATCAGAAAAATTCGATCACTATCATTAGAAACTGCGATGAAGATTTTCAGAGTCAAAGTGTGAGTGATTATGAGAAGATGATGTTGATGATAGTTGTTGTTTTAAGGGGCCTAACATCTAGGTTATCGGCCCCTGATGGTTTGGGTGATCGTGAAGATGAAAGCGAACTTTAAACTAAAACTAACCTACATACTAGAAGAAATGGAAAACTAAAGGAGAATAAGGCAAATAAAGGACAGGAGGAAAAGAAATGCCATCAACCCTCGAAGAAGGCGGATTGAGGGACTTGGAAGGAAGGAGAGCCATGAAAGGCAGATAGGAAAGTGAAAGGGGAGAGGGTCCGCCCCAAAGGTAAGGGACAAAAGGGGAAAACGGACCCAGCTCAGGAATCCCTCGGGGTCGCCAACTCCCAACTCGCCAGCCGTGAGCCCCTGAGGGTATAGCATTCTCTAGGGTGCGCCAAAAGTGGTGGGGCTACATACACCCGGCCTCCTTGAGGGCCTTAAGCAGAAGGCAGGAGATAACATGAAAAGAAAAGGAAGGCTGACCCCTCGCAGAAGGGATTCAGAACACATGAGACAAGGGCCAATTAAGGCGGGAAAGGAAGAGCCTCCCTGGGCCTCGGATACCCTAATACCGTCGGAAGAGAACAAGAGTTGACCAAGTGAGGTCGACAGGAAAGAAGACAGAGAGGAGCCCGGCACAAGTAAGTGGAAGCAATGCCGGACTCGGCTGGGGCCCCGTGGTCGCCAACCCACATCCCACTAAATGTGAGCCCCTAGGGGGGATTAAGAGAAGGCATTGCAACTATTGGAACAAAAAATTCCATCGGAAGTATTAAATAATTTGATGTTGATGATGATAATTGTTGTTTTAAGGGGCTTAACATCTAGGTTATCGGCCCCTAATGGTTTGGGTGATCGTGAAGATAATGAAATGATGAAAAGGAAACTATAACTAAAACTATTCAGTTTTTCCAACAAGATCCTGTGCTTTATTTTTCCAATTAGCCCTGAATGCTTTATTTGCCTCCGCCGAGGGCACGATAAAACCAACTGTTTCAAGAAGGGGAAGACGACTTGCAACAAATGTCGTGGACCACATCACGTGTCCATCTGCTCTGAAGGTAACAACTTGAGAACCTCCGTAGGCAAGATAGGGGTCGCCACGTACGACTTCAACTTGCCTACAGACGACACGTGTATGGATCAAGGATGATGATGATGATAATTGTTGTTTTAAGGGGCCTAACATCTAGGCTATCGGCCCCTGATGGTTTGGGTGTTCGTGAAAATGAAAAATGAAAAGGGGAACTTAAAACTAAAACTAACTACTAACCTACATACTAGAAGAAGAAATGGAAAACTAAAGGAGAATAAGGCAAATAAAAGGACAGAAGGAAAAGAAATGCCCTCAACCCTCGGAGAAGGCGGATTGAGGGACTTGGAAGGAAGGAGGGCCATGAAAGGCATATAGGAAAGTGAAAGAGGAGAGGGTCCGCCCCAAAGGTAAGGGACAAAAGGGGAAAACGGACCCAGCTCAGGAATCCCTCGGGGTCGCCAACTCCCGAACTCACCAGCCGTGAGCCCCTGAGGGTGTAGCATTATCTAGGGTGCACCAGAAGGGTGGGGCTACATACACCCTGCCTCCTTAAGGGCCTTGAGCACAAGGCAGGAGGTAAAAGGAAAAGAAAAAGAAGGCTGGCCCCTCACAGAAGGAGGGTGTCAGGAAAGATGAGACAAGGGCCAATTAAGGCGGGAAAGGAAGAGACTCCCTAGGCCTCGGATACCCTAATACCGTCGGGGTCGGAAGAGAACAAGAGTTGACCAAGTGAGGTCGACAGGAAAGAAGACGGAGAGGAGCCCGGCACAAGTAAGTGGAAGCAATGCTGGACTCAGCTGGGGCCCCGTGGTCGCCAACCCACGCCCACTAGAAGTGAGCCCCTGGGGGATATGGATCAAGGGGCAGACAAGGCGAAGCAAATTAATCCGTTGCATCCTGGACGCGGGAAGTCAATAGAGCTTCATCCACAACTCTCTGATTGACTCGCTGCAGCTTAATGTCACTGAGCGCAAGGCTCTAGAGATAAGCATGTTTGAATCACCGTCCAATACTCAGTACACTAGAAGGAAGGTCTGCTTTGAGATGAAGGGTTATTCAACCAGAGCTCAAGTCTCGATTACAGCGTTCGAAAGCCACAGCACCTACACCCCACAACCGACCGCTCCTCAAGACATAACCATGCTAGCATCGTTAAGGAAAATAAAGCTAGCAGATCCGAGAGATGACCACGCCACGGATCTTCCAATCGAGGCACTCATAGGTGCTGATTTCTACTGGCAGATAGTTACAACAAGAGAACCCATTAGAGTGTCACCATCACTGGTCCTTCTTCCTACTATCTTTGGGTATATCCTCAGTGGAAATAGGTCAGGCGTCACAGTCAACCAGATAATGGTCCATCACATTTCTTCTGCTGTAAATGAAATCTCTGATGACAGTCTACGTCAGTTTTGGGAGTTGGAAGCTATTGGCATTAAGGAACATCGAAGGCGAACACTGTGACCCAAGGATCACGCTATTCTCCAAGATTTCCATAACACCTGCCTTAAGGAGGATGGGAGGAGAGTTGTTTCGTTGCCTAGGAAAGAGGGCGTTCTCTTTTCTTCCAACTTCACAATAGCAGAAAGGCGATTCTCATCATTAAAAAATTGACTACAAGGGAATGATGAGCTGAAGTCCATTTACCATAAACACATGTTAGATTACATACGGAGAGATCAAGTAGAGGTTGCCCCTCACAATGACTACCCTGGAGATGTATATTACCTACCCCACCACATTGTAAAGAAATCCAACGCGAGTAGCACAAAATACAGAGTCGTTTTCAACGTATCCTCTCACAAAATAGACTCTCCATCACTAAAAGACGTGCTCAAAACGAGTCCTAACTTGTTACCAGAAATTCTAGGGACACTGTTAAGATTTAGAAAACACTCCAAAGCAATTGTATGCGACGGCGAGCAAGCATTCTTACAATTGACATTCAACGAAGATGATAAGAGATTTTAAGAAATTTCTATGGTATCGTGTCAAGCAGATGGAGGACGGAATTGATGACACGTCAAACGGGTTGATATCCTATAGTTTTTAACGCCTACCCTTTGGATTGACGTCTAGTCCATTCCTTCTGTCGGACACTATAAGGGAAACAGCCACACCGAATCGGGACAGATATACAGTTGCATCAGAGTTAGTGGACAAATCTATGTTTATGGATGAATTCATTGCAAGTGTAGATGATGACACAAAGGTAATTGCTATATATCAGGAACTCACCGCACTTTTGCAACAGATTAAACTCTCATTTTCCAAGTGGGCGACCAACTCGGAACCATTAAAAGCGTTATGGCGTAAGGAACATCTGGAGGAAAGATGAGTGATGAGCGTTCAAGGAGTAGACTGGAATACGGTTAAAGATTGTCTCTTCACTAACAAGAATCTCATACATAAACCAGGAACCAAGAAGAACATTCTTCGTGCCACCGCCCAGTTCTACGATCCACTTGGACTTTTCGCACCAGTGGGAATTGTTGCCAAATTAATATTTCAGGATACCTGGCTAAGAGGATTGACCTGGGACGAATTACTGCCTCCAGATATAGCTAAGAATTGGCACTCTTGGCTTACCAAACTTCACTTATTGTCATCTGTACAAATTCCCAGATGGATCCGGATAGGGAAAACAAGTCACGAATCACATGTGCACGTATTCTGTGATGCCTCAGAGAGAATATGGAGCAGTTATTTATATGAAATCAACACGGGACTACACCACCTCCGCTCGCATTGTTTGCAGCAAAAACTGACTAGCCCCAGTGAAGAAAGTCACGCTTCCAAGATTAGAGCTGCTAGCTGCACTTATAGCCACATGCCTCCTGCGCTACGTTTGTGAGGAAACCGGTTTTGATAGGGCTACCCTGTGGAGCGACTCTACAGTGACGTTGGGATGGATAAAAAACGACCCAAAAAGTGGAAGACTTTCGTTGCCAATCGTGTAAGAGATAATTAGCCACACAACTCCCAGCCAGTGACGACACTGTCCCGGAGCCCAAAACACTGCAGATTATCTCAAGCGAGGAGTAGACACAGACCAGCTACCATCTTTATACACGTGGTGGTGTGGTCCCCACTGGCTTACTCAAGAGCGATACCTGGCCAACTGACAAAACAATGTAACACCTAACACTACCAGAAATCAGAAAGAAGTGTTTGTGATCACCGCCACTGAAACCATATTAGATGTATTGAGGTTCAGCTCATATTGGAAATTGATAAATGTTACTTGCTGGATTTTACGGTTTGTCAGAGCAATCAAGGAAAGAGTACAATACCCCAAGTATCTGACAGAAAAGGAACTAAATGATGCCCGACTTTACTGGATACATCAGGTTCAAGAAGTGTGTTTCGGTCTAGAACTCTCAGCCTTGAAGAAAAACCTTCCACTTCCCAGTATGTCCAAGATTGCAAGATTCAATCCATATATTCAAGAAGACCTGATTCGACTTGATGGTCGACTTCAAAATGCAGATCTGACGCAGACAGAAAAGCATCCAGTGCTTTTGGATGGGTCCCACACTTTCACGCGACTTCTAGTAAGGCAGACCCACATCGGGCTCCATCACTTAGGTGTAAGGATAGTACTGTCAGAGCTACGATCAGAATATTGGATTCTTCGAGCCCGGCAAACCATAAAGAAAGTTCTGCGCACTTGTCTGCCTTGTAAAATGGCACACAACCCCTTTGGCCAGGCTACTGAAGCACCCTTGCCAGCCGACCGTGTGGAGCCCTTGCAACCCTTCGAAGTGACTGGCATCGACTTTGCAGGGCCTTTATATATCAAGGTGGGGAGAGAAATGCTACATTGCTCTCTTCACATGTGCATCTACAAGGGCCTTGCACCTGGAATTATGTTCAGATATGACTAATGAAACATTTCTCCTCGCATTACAAAGGTTTGCAGGAAGACGAGGGTAGCCTAACATAATCTATACGGATAACGCTAAGACATTCCACGCTACTAACAAAGAATTGTCTTCACTATGGCAACACCTCACCGGATCGTCCGTCCATCAGTACCTAGCACAGTATTCCGTCAAATGGTGATTATTTGCTCCACGGGCGGCCTGGTGGGGAGGATGGTTATTGGTTAGCACTACAAAACGATGCCTAAGGAATGTGTCGGGCAAGGCATTGACAACCGAGGAAAGGCTAAATACCATCCTAATGAATATTGAAGCCGCCATCAACTCACGACCCATCACTCACAATGAAGACGAAGCAGAAGCTCCGACTCCCGCCCACTTCTTGACCGGACAAAGACTAACTACCCTATCAACTGGACCAGAACCAACGTTAAGAACGAACCTGACAAAGGAGTTTACTGCACGACAAAAGATCACTGACGACTTCTGGAAGCTCTGGACTAAGGAATACCTCATGGAGCTTTCATGAAGTCCGTCATCCTCGAGGCAACATTCCACAACTGCGAGTTGGAGACGTGGCACTTCTGCAAGACGGCCAACCCCGACACATGTGGAGGAACGTCCGCATAGCGGAACTCCGAGCTGGGAGAGATGGAGTGACAAGAACTGCAATACTCAAGGACTCAAAGGGGACTATAATAACTCGTCCAGTGCAGCTGGTCAGCCCCCTGGAGATAGACCAGGGTGGGGAGGATGTCATGGATTTTGAAGCACCACGGCCTATCAACCAGTAACATACTGTATATCTAGTCTGGTAATATTAATAAAACTGTATTGCAGTCGAACGACCATAGAGTATAACAGTTTAGATTACATGTGCATGTAAATGTCATTATTCTTTGCTGTATTCCTTGAGTGATTTTGTGCGCTTTTGGCACACAGTGAAATGGTAGCGCTCACAGGCCTTCCCGCAGAGGATGCATACACACACTGGTGAGGGATCGTGAAAACTGTTTCTCGTGCATAACTTGTGATGGAAACCGTGCACTGAGAGCCTAGTTATGGCGCTTCGTAGGTCCTTGTTTGCTCCCGTCCAGTTCCTATCCAGCATCGCGTCTGTTGTGTGGTAATATTAATCTATGCCAACCAGAGAGTGTAGAGTGAAACAATAGAAACACGAAAATAAAGAGTGTCGAGGAAAAAGAAGTGTTGTCCATCACAGTTGTATACACCTGACGACTACATCAACGTGATGAAATCATGCAGAAAGAGAAATCCGCTGTGTGTTCACAGAATGAAGTCTGAGGACTTAAAAGCACTGAATTACTTCAGAAACAAATCGTGAAAAGGAAAATAAATAGTCAGAAAAGATAAACTGGTTGTAAGTAAAAGTGATACAGTTACATAAAGACAAGCCGTGGAGCATTTTCTTTATGCAGAAATATAAAGGCCAGCCTGTAGTAATTAACATACAGAAGAAGACAGCTATTGGGCGTCCTGTACAAAGAGATGCAACGCAGTATTTCAGCAATGTGTTGTCATCTTTGTGGCCGAATGGGAAACCCATTTCGAGAGCGAAACTCACTGACATACACTCCTTGATGCCACTTATTCCAAAAGAAGCCAGGGCATTTTATCGTAAACTGTGCAGTCATCCAGGTATCGAAGACGATATCGATGGATAGGACTGCCAGGAACTTTATTTCGATGTACAAGAGGAGAATTAAAAGAGGCTCAAGAAGCTCACCATTCCAGCATCAGCTTGCATACTCCGAACGTTCTTTCTACTTTTTATTATGATGTTATTATGCATGTAAGAAACCAATCTGTAAAGTGCAAGTGATAATCGTGTATTATGGTCTGTACAGTATGTTTAAATGTATTTTAATAGCACTATGCAACAATAGAAGTATGCTTTGTTCAACATTACTCATTTAATTTTGTTTGTAAGACTATTTGCCTAGAATAGTGCCCTTGATAGTTACAATCCCTAATGTAAAACATAAGTAAAAGCATAACATTAATAAGCATCAAGTGACCACGAGACATAACTGTCACTTGTTCAGTTGATGCGAAATAGAAAGAGAGATTTAACTCAAAAAGTGTAAATTCATAAATAATGAGGCACTTACCAACTTGCTAAGATATTGGTGATTGGTTTAAGAAAAGAACATATCCCTGTCCCTCTTCTGGTGAAAGAAATCCGGCATTTCATTCAAAACTCGAATTTATATGCTAAATGACACGTTTGCATCAATATCTCGAAATGACAATTTGGTGCTTGGTCAAGTTGTGCATAACACCGTCCAATTGTAAGTTACATTGTTTATTTATACGACTGAGTTGTTGGTTTGACAGATACATACTTCCATAGCCTAAGTTCCAATATTTCACTTGTATGGCTAGTAATATTTAAATCTAATTCTGAATACACTTTTTTGAAGTAATACATATGGAACCTCAAAAAAGTGTTTACAATGGTAACAGTGCAGGAGACATGAACCCAGGGGAGGAAAGAAATAACTTGTGAAATTTGCAATAAATACCTTTTCTATTGATTCAAATTGATCTGGGAATGGTGTAGTTCACTCCTCGGCTGTCTATAACCCACCGCCCCAACCCAAATTACAACATGACTTATATAGCAAAAATTCCTGCTGTGGCATCCATTTTCAGCGTTGGAACAGTAGTGCCAACCCCACACATACGGTACTAATTTAGGCGGTTTTCTAAAACAGAAGAACGCCAATCTCAATTCGTAATTGTGTGTGTGTGTGTGTGTGTGTGTAAAGATTATGAACCTTTTCGGAGTAAATATTTTATTTTTTGTTATATAGGCCGTTTTTTTTTTCTGCTATATAAAATTTGTTTTAGTAAAAGTTACATTTGCCTAGACCAATATCTTTGACAATGGTTACAACCTAACACATCCAACCCAATGGCTTTTCGTCAACCGTGCCCCGCTAGCTCACCGTGGCCTTTGGCCGCACCTAACCTTCATTTTGTCCAATCCAATGGTTTTGACAATGGTTACAGACTAGCCCGCCCAGATCAATGTTTTTTTGTAAACCTTGCTCCATTATCTTACCTACACCGGACCTAACCTTCGTTTTGACCAATCCAATGGTTTTTGACAATGGTTACAGCCTAACGCATCCAGATCAATGGTTTTGACAATGGTTACAGCCTAACGCATCTAGATCAATGATTTTGACAAAGGTTACAGCCAGACACGTCCAGATCATTGATTTTGACAAGGGTTACAGCCTAACACATCCAGATCAATGGTTTTGACAATGGTTGCAGCCTAACACGTCCAGATCAATAATTTTGACAAAGATTACAGCCTAACGCGTCCAGATCATGGATTTTGACAATGCTTACAGCCTAACGTGTCCAGATCATTGATTTTGACAATGCTTACAGCCTAACGCGTCCAGATCATTGATTTTGACAATGCTTACTGCCTAACACGTCCATGTTTCTTAGTGATGGTGTATTTTATATCTTACATTTTTGGCACACTGCCGTGGCATAAATGTCTCGTCATATCTCACCGAGCTGCAGTGAGCAATATGTCCACCGTAGTTGAAATTCAACAAGAAAAAGAAAAAGAGATTTTACAACAACTTTGAACGTAAAACACAGCTAATGATCAACCAGAAAATCCTGCAACGTGAATTGAAATTTTTATACATAAAGAAAAATCAAATAAATAACTTTTTATATGAAGTTCACTTAGAGGCCGCCAACATCTTGGATAAGGACGAATGGGACTCCTTCCTTCTCCATGTAGAGGAAGTTGTCGCATTCCACGCCAGCAAAAAGGTCGGCACTTTTAACAGGAAGTTAGACCAACTAATGCGGCAGGCACGCACGGTGAGCAACGAGGAACCAGACGCTCCATCCCATGAATTCCAAAAACCGTTTGAAAACTTATCTAATGTTGATTTTAACCAAGCGGAAATCGAATTAATGGAAAAAGGCTATAAACATAACTGGCACTCCTCCTACAATAATAAAACTAATTTAACAGTACTAATAGCAGAATCGGAAGCGACAATCCAAAAACTCCCAATAGAAAAAAGGAATGAAATCAGACATGTCATCAACAAGAAAATCAACAAAATAATAAAACAGGATAATAAACAACCCCACACAGAAAATGTCACCAACCTAAAAAAGAAAATCGCTCAAGAGAATTTAATAATAACAAAGGCCGATAAAGGTAATAGCATCGTTATTTTAAATAAAAACGAATACATCGAAAAAAAACGGAATCTTTTTTGAGCAACAAAAATTTCAACATTATCAGCAAAGATCCCACAGGGCCCACACAATGAAAGCTCAAGCAGCTATTAAAGAACACCGACATGATTCTAGATGAATATCAAATCAGTAAACTGATTAATATGAACCCAGGCATACCAACCCTCAGGGCATTACCTAAAACTCATAAGGATAACGTACCGATCAGACCTATTGTAAATTTCAGAGGTAGTCCTGTTTACAAGCTGTCTCAATTCCTCCAAATTTTTTTGAAAAAACACTATAAATTTGTGACTAATAATGCAATTAGAAATTCCATTGACTTCTGTGAACGCACTAAAGTTTTGAATATAAAAGGCTCAGAAACCTTGCACACTGCTGACATCAGCGACATGTACACGAACATCCCAGTAGGTCCCACTGTAGATATAATAGAGGAAAATTTAAAAATGCACAGTAGGATGTCACAAGGTGAAATCAAAGAGTTCATTAACCTGTTAAAATTTGCCGTACAAAACAATTATTTCACGTTCAATCAAAAAATCTACAGGCAGACAGAAGGATTGGCCATGGGTTCCCCATTGTCAGGCATACTGGCCAATATTTACATTGACCATTTGATGATGATGATGATGATGATAATTGTTGTTTTAAGGGGCCTAACATCTAGGTTATCGGCCCCTGATGGTTTGGGTGATCGTGAAGATGAAAGGCGAACTTAAAACTAAAACTAACTACTAACCTATATACTAGAAGCAGAAATGGAAAACTAAAGGAGAGTAAGGCAAATAAAGGACAGGAGGAAAAGAAATGCCCTCAACCCTCGGAGAAGGCGGATTGAGGGACTTGGAAGGAAGGAGAGCCATGAAAGGCAGATAGGAAAGTGAAAGAGGAGAGGGTCCGCCCCAAAGGTAAGGGACAAAAGTGGAGAACGGACCCAGCTCAGGAATCCCTCGGGGTCGCCAACTCCCGAACTCACCAGCCGTGAGCCCCTGAGGGTGTAGCATTATCTACGGTGCACCAGAAGTGATGGGGCTACATACACCCTGCCTCCTTAAGGGCCTAGAGCACAAGGCAGGAGGTAAAATGAAGAGAAAAAGAAGGCTGACCCCTCGCAGAAGGAGGGTATCAGAAAAGATGAGACAAGGGCCAATTAAGGCGGGAAAGGAAGAGACTCCCTAGGCCTCGGATACCCTAATACCGTCGGGGTCAGAAGAGAACAAGAGTTGACCAAGTGAGGTCGACAGGAAAGAAGACGGAGAGGAGCCCGGCACAAGTAAGTGGAAGCAATGCCGGACTCAGCTGGGGCCCCGTGGTCGCCAACCCACGCCCACAAGATGTGAGCCCCTGGGGGGTTGACCATTTGGAGAACATTAGTATCAGTAAAATAAAAGGCATCAGCTATTGGACAAGATACGTCGACGACGTTTTTCTGATAGTAGATATAAAATCAGTAGCATCAATCACATCACAACAGAGCTAAGGAAAAGGAAGCTTGTAGTTTAACGTGACCGTTAATCTTGAGATCATGAGCCACGGGACCTCCTTTTTTTACGTGGAATCCGAACCACAGGACATGGCATTTCACTTCGAGAATCTCACATGCATTGACCGGGAATCGAACCCGGACCGCCTTGGTGAGAGGCATACAGCTAGACCGCTGAGCCACCACGCCCCCCCACAACAACAACAGAGCTAAACCAAATTGATAATAGCATCAAATTCACCACAACATTAGAAATAAATCAGTCTATAAACTACCTGGATCTTACTGTCATTAGGGACACCATGGGCCTACTATTCAAAATATACAGGAAACCAACCCAAACGCACTCCACCATTAGGAAAGATTCAAATCACCCGGCCAGCCATAAAAAAGCTGCTTTCAGGGCATATATCAACAGAGCTATTAACGTACCCCTCTCAGAACAAGATTGGAACAAAGAGCTTTCCACCATATATCAGATAGCCATAGCCAATGGTTTTAGCAAAATGTACGTTGATTCCATTTTAAGCAAAATTAAAAATAAACCAGTCACAAGTTTGCAACCAATAGAAAATAAGAAATCTTTTGCAGTTTTCACATACGCAAATCAACTAACGCATAACATCACGAACGTTTTCAAGAAACAAGAGGTTAGAATAGCATACAGAACAGACAACACCACTATGAAACACTTATTTAACTCCAAATCGATCAATAAACAAGACAAATTCCAGAAATCCGGTATTTACAGAATGAAGTGCAAGAATTGTGATGCAGATTACATAGGTCAAACGGGGCGTAGTTTTAAAATAAGATATAATGAACATTTCAACGCTGCGAGGCACAAAAAATTCTCAGCCATTAATAATCACATGCAGGAATACAACCACAACTTTTCGAAAATTGAAGAAGACTTAGAAATTTTACATTATTGCAGCAAAGGCATTATGCTTAATATTTTGGAACAGCTTGAGATAGACCAGGCCTTGAGAAACAACCCGTTACACAATCTGAATGAAATTAATTTCGATAGCAATGTTTTATATGAAACATTGACAAACTTTGTCATCAGCAACAAACATAAAAAAAACTCCATAAATTAACAGATCTAGGTTCGTAGTACCACCCAACCTCCTTTTCCCCTCCCACTCCAAGTACCTCCCCGCCCCTACGCTCATTGTTTGCACCAATGGTATTCTCCACCCCTACATGTCTCACGCAACCTCACCTCGCCTCGCCCAGATTCAGCACTTCAGTTGCCACAGCTGTTTCAAGCGCACATGTTCACTGCATTCACTGGGAGGTAAGGATTTTCTAGCAGTCGTTTCTGGTTGATCAAAATTGGAATTTCTTTGCTTCAGTCCATTCACTAAATAAATTTTAATTTTCTTTCAACAGAGGACTATTTGTGTAGTCTGGGAGCCCTAAAAGTCTTTTGCATTTGGAACCATTCAAATGGGACTACTACTCCATTTCCGTTCCCTACATGACAAGAAGCAGATAATAGAACAAGACAAGATTTCCTATCATAACGACATGTATTTTAAACGGTGGCAATTGAACAAGTCAAATGGACTTTCAGAACTTTTAGCATGTGCTTTTTAATATGTTTTGTACAAATTTTAATGGAATGTTTTTAATATGTGTTTTATTAGTGTGCATGCATTTTTTGGATATTGTTCAGTGTTTTTTGATATGTTTGCCATTGTGCGAGAGGCTGATGAAGGACCGACTTTGCAAGGTTCGAAACATGTACCTAACTTAGCGCACTAATAGCGCAATATAGGCTATTTTGTATTGATTCGACGGAAAGATTCAAACTGATTAAATAATTTGCACATATTTCCAGTATATCAGTCATAATGAACGACAATTTCAATAGGTACTGTCCCGTGGAACCCCTGAAAAGGTATGAAAATCAAATATCACTTACCATGTAGGCCTAAGTAAAACTGTGAAAGTCAGGCTCCCTTCTCATGCACTAGTAATGTTAACAATTACCCCCCCCCCCCCAACCCTATTGTGTGTTGTGATCATGTTTTTTGGTTTTAAATATATGCTAATGTACGTTTAAATAGACTATCTGATCTCACAAACGTGTTCATTTTGTAATTTATTGAAGGCGTTCATTTACAGGCTGGAACGTAATGTTCATTAATTGGTACCGGTAAGTGTTGTTTAATCACTAGGTAAGTTAATTGTGTGCTTATAATATTATGTGCAATTACTTCTTAAATAACACATAAAAAATTTAATGAAGGCACTGCAGTTGTAGAGTCCAATCAATTTTGAAGTGATGGGTAGTGTACAAGTATGCCATTGCTAGTACTTTTTGGCTTAATAATTAATAAATCCTGCCTTGTTCTTAAGTGTTCATTTACTGGTCTGGTGACCCTACCAGGAAGAATAAACTGCAGAATTATTGGCAGTTAAGTTTGAGCATCTCGTCGTTGAACAGCAACCATTAAACTTTCTTTCGTTCCAACATTGTATCCTCCAAATACCCACTGTTCACGCCGTAAGTGTCCTCGTTTGAGTGTTCGTCCTACAAAACAGATTTCATTAATTTCAACAGTATGGCCTTCTTCTCCTAGCTGAATGGGATTCATGGCATATTGAATAGATGTTTCAATAGATTTTTGGATGGATAATCTTATTATTTCGTGTTCTGGGACTTTTCTCAGCAAACCCCTCGATGCAGAGTACATTTTATGACCACTCCACATACATAGTGTAGTGGACTGATACCTAACGTCGTAATATATTACACTTAAAATTTGCACCTTTCTCTTGGCAACTTTTCGACTATAAATTCAACTATTTTCGCACCTTAAATTCCTAGCTCTAGTTATAATACACATGTCCCACGGGAGCCTCGTGGTGCCAAAATCCGATCCATATAGGCCCTTGTTATTTCGCATACAATAAAGGATCGGATGTTATCCTTGTGCACACCTAAATTAAAAGCACCTTCACTTAACACTGGTTTAATGAACATTATGAAATGCTAGTAGAATGTTATATACAATACTACGTAGTACATAAACACACACGAAAATCCAGAGCCGTGAATGCTGTGTCCATAGCAAAGAATATAGTTTCAAGCAAAGAAGAAGGGTTTCAAGCAAGGAGGATTTATGCATTGGTATATGCAAAGAATATAAAAGCTTCTCACGCTACTAACGTGTTTGCGGCAGCACCTCAAGGAGAATATATTAATGTCATCAGAAAGAGTGTACCACATCGTTACTTCAAGTCATCATCATCTTCATTTCCCGTTTCCAGCTTCCTGGGTCGGGTTGTGAATTAAGGACCTCCAACGTTTCCTGTCTCTCCACCACTCCTCTCCTGTTTTTAGTATTTCTTCAGGTTTTCCTCCTCTCTTCTCTACACACTCCCACACTGTATCTGCCCATCTCTTTCGGGGCCTTCTTCGTGGTCTCTTCCCTGTCATCTTTTCACAGAAAGTTTTCTTTGGTACTCTCTCCTCTCCCATTCTCATCATATGTCCATACCACTTTAACTTTGTTGTTTCTATCCTGTCCTGCAGCTTCAAGATTCCTGTCATTTTTCTAATCTCTTCGTTTCTAACTCTATCTCTTCTGGTCTTGCTCTCTATACCTCTTAGGAATTTCATCTCCGCGGCTTGTATTCTACTCTCCTCTCTTTTTGTAGTAGTCCACGCTCCAGCTGCATATGTTAGTATGGGTCTGTAGTAGGTTGAATATAATACATTTTTACATTTCTTTGGGACATCTCGGTTCCACAGAATACCCCTTATCCTCTGGTAAAAACTGTTCGCTTGTTGTATTCTCTTTCCAATTTCCTCAGTTATCCTTCCATCTTCTGTGATCACACCTCCCAAGTACTTGAAACTTTTAAACACTTCTAGAATTTTCCCATTCAATTCTATATTTCCTCTTCCTTCCTTCCTCTTGACATTACCATTGTCTTGCTCTTCTCTGTGCTTACTTTCATCCCATATTTCTCTATTTCTTGATTCCATACATCTAGTTGTTTTTGTACTTCCTTTTCATCCTCGCCCCATATCACTATATCATCTGCAAACAGCATGGCCTTTGTTGCCTCTTGTCCCAATCTCTGTTTAACATTCTTGTGAATTTCATCCATGACTATGATGAATAGTAAGGGGGACAATACACTTCCCTGTCGGAGACCTGTTTCCACCTTAAACCATTCTGTTTCTCCTATACTGGTCTTCACGCTACTCACACAATATTTGTACATAGCTTTTAACATTTGGACATCAGCTCCGTTAACTCTCCTTTTCCTTAATACATTCCAAACCACCTGTCGAGGCACACTGTCGTACGCTTTCTCAATATCAATAAATGTCATCACCATGTCTTTTCCAAATTTCCATCTTTTCTCCATCATTTGCCTTAATGCAAAGATTAGGTCAAATGTTGATCTGTCTTTCCTAAAACCGTACTGTTCTTCTTCCATCTCTCCTTCTATCTTCCTCCTCAGTCTGCCTTCCAGAACTCTCTCAAAGATCTTAGCTACATGAGCGATAAGAGTGATCCCTCTGTAGTTATTGCATTTCTTTTTGTCACCTTTCTTAAAAATCGGGATAATTAATCCCTTTCCCCATTCTTCTGGATTCTCTTTCTTCTTCCAAATTATTCTAAATAATCTATACAACCACTGTACACCTATTGGTCCCGCTGCTTTTATCATTTCCGCGGACACCTCATCCACTCCTGCTGCTTTACCGCTCTTCATCTTCTGTATGGCTTCCTCTATTTCTAGCATAGTGATCTCCTTTTCTTGTTGTTCTTCTTTTTCTTCCATTGTTTCTTCTTGTTCTTTTTCATCTTCCAGTTCAATGTATTTAACATTTAGTAGCTTTGAAAAGTATTCTTCCCATCTTTTTAATATATCATCTCTTTGATACAATATCTGTCCTGCTTCAGTTTTTACAAATTTTGTGTTTTCCCTACCTTTTACACTGTTTTTCACCAATCCATATAGAACCTTTTTACTTCCTTGGATATCCTCCTTCAAAGTTTCAGTGAAACCTTCCCAACTTTTCCTTTTTTCTTCTTGTACAATTTTTTGGCATGCCTTCTTTGCTTCTCTATATTTTTGCCATTTCTCTGCATTTTTAATGCCTATCCACTTCCTCCATGCCATTTGTTTTTCTTTAACAGCTTCCTTTACCCTGTTGTTCCACCAAGGAGTCTCCCTTTCTTTTTTTCTTCCCTGATAGTCTTCCACAAGTGTTTACTGCACACTTCGCAAAACAATTTCTAAAACATGTCCATTCCTGTTCGACACTTTTTGCTTCGTCTTTGGGAATTTCCTTTTTCAAGTCTTCTTGGAACTTTTCCATTGCCTCTCTCTCTTTTAGCTTCCACACCTTTATTTTTCTTTCCCTTTTCTCTGCAAGCTTTGTGATTTTCCCAAGCCTTAGTTTGGCTATCACCACTTTATGGTCTCCTTCAAAATCTCCTCTTGGCATAGCTGTCACATCTACCAGTTGTCTACGTTTATCCTTTTCCACTAGGATAAGATCGATCATTGTTTTTGTCTTTCTGTCTCCCCATCCATACCTAGTTATTTTTTGGGAGTTCTTTTTCCTAAACCATGTATTTCCAACAATTAATCCATTCCTTCTACAGAAATCTATTAACATTTCTCCTTCTTCATCCTGATTTCCATAGCTAAATGAGCCAATTATCTCTTCTTTTCCCTGCCTATCTGTTCCCACATGTGCATTCATATCCCCCATTATTATAACCTCTTTGTCTTCTATACACTTTTCCAGTTCTTCTAAGAAATCCTCTAAACATTCATCTACCTTCCCTATCTGGGGTGCGTAAATCTGTATAAAATCCTTTGTTCCACTCTCAAGTCCTAGTCTAATTTTCATCACTCTGTCATTAATTTGGTCTACTTTCTCAACATACTGCACTAAGTCTTCTCTCAATATTATTGCAACACCATTCATTGCCTTGTTTCCCCCACTCCAATATATTCTATATCCCTTCCCTTTCTTGACTTCTTTCTCACCTTTTCCCTTCCATTTCGCTTCACTGACTCCCATCATTGCTATTTCCTTCTTTTCCATGTAGTCCACCAATTCTTCTGTCTTGCCATTTAGGCTCATCACGTTTATGAAGGCGATGTTTGTGGTGTTACTTCAAGTGTCCTCAGATTTATTCCTTGCTCTGCCCCCATTTGGATTTTCATTAATTTTTAAACCGTCAAGAGCGACGTGGGATGTATCAGGTTTATGCATTGGAATTTGAAAGGAAGGTCTGACTATGATATATATTTTTATATTCGTGAACTCAAGCGACGATGCTGCCGCTTATCTGGAACTAGCGGAATGGTGATAGAAATATTAACAAACAGTTGTTTAACATGTGATTTTTGTTGAAGTGTGTGATCTTCAGTGCCGGATTAAGGTAATATGAGGCCCAAGACCCTCAGATTTTAGGGGCCCCTTTATTTTTTTCAAATAATTTTTACTTTTTAGCACCTGTACATTTAATAAAGTATATACAAGAATGTTTTTCTCAATATGAATAATACACTTTTTATTAAATCATATATACATACATTTCAATTGAAACGATCATCGTTACTTGAAAACATTTCAGATGATTTGATAAACAATTTAACAAATCACACTATTTTTTACTTTTTTAGTTTTTTGGGGACCCCAGGTAATTGGAGAGCCTGGGCCTAGTCGGGCCTAATGGGTAATACCGCACTGGTGATCTTCTCTCATTTTTTCAGCTTTAGCATAAAAACTTAGGCTGAAAACGAGTAATAGATATTGTTCAGTTCCACAGTGCTCTTCAAAGACAACAAGAGGCATATCAATGCATTACGTTCCTAAAGAGAAAGGTTTAACGAAGGAATGGAGTCGAGTACTTCGCATCGCAAATCCGATTTCTAAATACATGATTGTATGCGGTTTGCATTTCACAAAGGAGGATTATTTTTATCCAGGTTAGTAAACATTCCATTGTACGTCTGCTGTATATGACTTGTTTATTTCTTTCATACATATTAATTACGTCCCAGTTGTAGAAAGATAACCTTCATGCACTGGATTAGGCTACATTATTTATACCTATTCTTCTTACAGTGGACTACACAAGCTACTTCCAGTGGGGTAGGATTATCAATAACCAATAAGCATATGATTATTATAATATTGGAGTAGAATTATAAAATAAATATATTTTACTTTCAGATGTGAGAGCATGTAAAAGATACCTGAAAAGGGCGCCATCCCCTCTCAGAAATTGCCACTGAAATCATTGGAAAAGAAGATATCTTCTCCCCTGTAACTACAGGCAGAGGCCAGGGATGCACGTGTGCAACATAGACATGAAGCTGTGGCACCACCATCTCCAACTGAAGACAGTGAAGTGGTAACTGAAGACACAGAGACTGTGGCAGAGGATGTGTTAGCAGCTCTGGTGGAAGATCCCACTCTAAGGAAATGTGTAGAAGATAAAGGGATACAAGTAACGCCAAGTGTAATTGATGATTGTAGAAAAATAAATTTAGAGGACATGATGAAAACAAATAGAGAAATTAATGCATTTACTGGTATCCCATTGTTTACATTATTAGATAATATATGTGTTGCTACAGAAAAATTATAAAGACAGAGTGCCAAACCACTAACCTTGACATTAAGACAGCGTATCATTTTAGTGTTCGTGAAATTGAAAATTAATCTTTCTTTTAGATGTTTAGCTGTTCTATTTGGGGTCACAGCTAATACATGTAAGAACATTTTTCATGTAACAGTAGAGTTATTACATGAGGCACTAAAACAGCTGTTCCATGGCTGGAGAAAGATCTGATTAAGAAGAGGATGCCAATATGTATTCAACATTTTCAGAATACTAGAGTTATTTTGGATTGTACAGAAATTCCCTTGGAGAAAAATAGGTGTTTAGGATCAGGATGCTGTAATGGTTGAAAAAGGATTTTTGATAGAGAAAGTGCATTGAAAGGAATATACAATTGATCAGGCCACCCTTTCCTGGTAAGAATCAGCAATTGTCAACAGAGGATGCACTCAGGACTGCTGACATAGCTGCAGCTAGAGTGCATGCAGAAAGAACAATTCAGAGGGTTAAAATATTTACAGTATTAAAAGGGAGGGTCAATTTATGTATGGTTCCATACATGGATTCTGTAATAACTCTTATTGCAGGAGTAGTGAACCTTTCAGCTCCTATTCTTAGTGTTGATAAGTATGACTAAGGGACCTAGGATAAGGTATGGGTCGGAATTCGAACCGAAAGCTCTCAAGAATAAAAGCGCCAATGCTACGCGTCGGTTTTGGAAACCGACAGCATAATAATGTGTATCAGGACTGTACGAATGCCAGAATTAATTTGAAAGATTTCCGTATACGTTTAGCCCAGAAACACGAAGACAAATAAAACGCTATTTTATTAACATGGAGAGGAATGAGATTTAATAGACGCTGGAAACTGGCAGGATTGGCAAAGTTTAGTGAAGGCGGCAATTGGGAAAATCCAGTTTTGGAGAAGCACGTGTCAAGGTGACATTGAAGCGTGGCAGAGGAGAGATATGACCGCGTAAATGAAGGAGTTTCATCACGTGACCACATATTAACCAATAGCAATATTATATATTGGCGGTCCTCAATATTTTAGTAAATATTGAAAATAACTTATAGAAGAGAATATTTGGCAGAAATGGAAAGAAGACGAAAAATGAAAGCCGATGGTATAAATTATAGTATAAGATTTAATAGGATGAGACCGATATTTATTGATAAAGAAATTTACAAGGTGGAATGCCAGAAACGCCATTTTCTAATTGCTATCAGAGTGGGGACACGACTAGGAGAAGTCATTCTCTACTTGTCTTCGAAAATGTATAGACGTATAATCTGAAAGCAGAAAAAGTTAACCAAGCTACATGAAGAATATTGGACGGGAAGGACAGCATTGCCAGCAAGTCAAGATGAAGACGAACACCGATGAAAGTTAATCCAATGGAAAATAAAAGCTATAAGTCTACAAAAGCAACTAATACAATGAACAGAGATATGAAGAAAAGTCTTTGAAATAGCAAAGGGAAAATCAATCTACAGTGTGGAGATATAATTGCCAAGCAGCAGCAAAGTTTTTCGCAAACTACAAGAGTTGTTCGAAAACTAAGGAAGATTTATAAAAACATACTCAACGAGTTAGTTCAAACTGCAATTGAAAATTAAGATGATGATATTTGAATTGGGGTCAACGAGGATATTTGACATGAAACATTACTCGAGTGTCATGGAAAGCTACTAGATCATGAAGGGGAACTAACTATTTGCAATATTAGGATTCCGGCAGTGACTTGGCCCGCATATCAAGGCTTTGTCGAGGAGGGTGAAAGCTTACCATCATGTTTCACCGAATGAACATAATTGCATCTACAACTGCAAGGTATTGCCGTAACATCGGAAGAAATACCTATGAACTACAACAACGACAACCATTCAACGGAGGACTTCAAATATGCTCTTCGCTAGAAGAAATCGCCAATGACGCCCGTATAAGAAAAATGCAGCGAGATTCGAGCCCCGGAGTGGAGAGTGAAGGGAGACACGCGATCCAGGCTAAAGGACGGACAAACGAGAGGGGAAGCGGGCAGGGGTCCACCAGACAGACCAGCACGCGACCACAACCGATCCCGTTAGGTCAGCTGGATGACCGGCTTCTGTATGAGGAGACTGCAGCGGGGAAAGAACGAGTCCAATTGGGATTCCGAAAAAAGATTCTGGCAGAAGGTAAAAGAGACCCTACGAATACTATTGTAGTTAGAATGCAGTAACGTAGATATCCTTGATCTGACCTAGTTTTTGTGTGGCTAATTTTGAAAGACTAATTTTTAAACTACTTAATTGTTTTAATTAAGTGTAGAGAATCGATATTGTCGTTTAAATGTTTTAGTAATTGTTTCGATAACGTCGTCATTAGGATTTTGACGTATTAAGGATATTTTCTCTATGATATAGTCATGAGGACTAAGAATAGTGACAGGAAGCTCACTACGTTTTATTATTATTTTAAATATACTTACTATTTTTATTTCTGAACGTATGAATATTGTAACGAGTGAATGTAGGTGTATTAGGACTGGGGAGTGTCCTTATTTTTTAAATAAATGTGCAGGCACTTGTTAGTTTGCCTGGTCGATTTTTTATAGAACATCTCGACTTTCTGTCTTTAATAATCAGGAAACGAAAGTGCTGCTAGTTAGGTACTGGCGCTCATTGCAAATTTTAGTAACCGCTCACCCTCGAGATTCCAAGAATCTCGTCCTACCACATTTTGATTGTAGAATGTTTTTATTATTGTAGCTAAGTAGATGTACTATCGTGTTTTGATAAATATACCAGTATTCAGAGGTTACTAGCTATCCACCTAGCAAGGATCCGTTGATCTTTGTAGCTGGGTATCAACGCCCTGTGCGATCCTTTCCATCGCTTAGCATAATAGGTGGGGGCTACGTCAACTTCGGGTGCATAAAGTATATTTAATTGGCGTTACCCAAATCGTGGGGCATGATTTGATGTTTGCACGTGTAGGCAATATTTAATAATGGGCTCAGTTGAAGCAACGATCACTCAGAGATGAGGGGTAATATTTTATTGGAAGATTATTTATTTGCCGATCCCGATTATTGTATATATTAAAGTGAACTAATATAAGCATTATTGAGGATTACTGAGATGTTTGAGGCACATTGTTAAACCAGCTGATGACATGTTTGGTCATAGTAATTTAAAGGTAAAGTGATAGTTAAATTGTTGGTTAATTTTAAAGATTATTAGAGAAGGATGTTCGGGATGTTGTTACAACGATGAGTTGATGATGAAGGAACGTAATTATAGAGATAATATATTTTATATAGTTAGTCTATCGCATTTTAAAATATTCCAAAAAATCAAAGATGCTATAAAATTATGGTCACTCAAGGTATCCACATTGTTGTAAATAGTGATGTTTCCCTAGCTCTCCAAGAAAGAAGAGTGTCATCGAAGGATATGGACGCTATAAAGAAGATATATGGGCAATTGAAGGAGTCCCAAACCCAAATATCAGTAGATTTATAGACATTGCATAAATACACACATGCTAATTCTAAGAAAGTACAGGAGAAGATAAAACAATCTGCAGCCACAGTAAAAACAGATTTAAAAGCTGAACTTACACTTGTACGAACACGCACTAAAGAAAGTATTGAGGAAGTACAGAAGGAATGTAGATTAGCCCAGGAAAGGACTCAAAATGAAATTCAGAAAGCTCTGGAAGAAAATAGGAAAGTCCAGGAAGAGAGTAGGAAGGCTCAGTAAAAGGAAGAAAAAGCTCAGGAAGAAATTATGAAAGCCCAGGAAAAGGCAGAGAAAGCTCGGGAAGAAAATAGGAAAGCCCAGGAAGAGATTAGGAAAGCTCAGGAAAAGGTAGAGAAAGCCCAGGAGGAAATTCAGAATGCTTTAGAAAAGGCTCAGAATGAGGGAAGAATATCCCAAGAATTAAGTAAACTGGCACAAGAAGAAAGTCGACTAGCCCAAGAACAGAGAAGAAAGGCTTTAGAAGAAACTAAAACTAGAATAGAAGAAGCACAGAAAATAAGTAAAAGTAGTGGTGAGAAAATAGATCAGGCTTCCACAGATTTAGAGAAGAGGTAACTAAAAGAGTAGTTACTGCACAAGTAGAAAAGAGTAAAAACATACTTAATCTTAAAGAGAAGTTACAAAAGGGTATAGATGAAGTAAAACAGGAACACACATTGCATTATAATAAGATTACAGAATCACATGCTGCATTAAACATTATTACTGTTAATGCATTAGAAAAGAAATTAGAGGATCAAAAAAGGTTGATTGAAGAAGGCATAAACCTAGAGATAACCAGCAATATTGTGAAAGCTGTTGATACTATGAAGGAAGATGTTATTAGATCTAATAGAGAATATATTCAAGAAATGCATGCTAAAATTCTTAAGGATACGGGAAAATTTGAACTAGATGCAAATAGAGATATTTCTAGTTTAAGAGAAGAGTTAAATATACGTATTGATGAAGTACAGCAATGTAGCGTTAATAGGATGTCAGAATTAACTAATAATTCAGATACCAATAGATCAGATGAACTCGATAAGATTAAAAAAATAGTAGATGAGGTAACGACCGAACTTCAAAAAATAAGTCTAGTCAAGAATCGGAACTATCTGCATTAACTGAACACATGAAAAACGTAAGCATTAGAGAAACGGGCCATCGTGAAGATTTAAGAATGGATATACGGAAGGATTTAAGGGAAGATTTAAATAGATGCTTTCAAGATCGAGAGGATAAATCACGAGAAGAACGTGTGACACACGAGAGCAGAAGAGATAGATATGAAGGGATTGATAGACGGGAAGAAGAAGATAGAGAAAGCCTATATAGTTAACAACATAGAGATGGAGCAGAATTTCGGCCTAATATCGAACGAATTAGAAGAGACTATGAGGAAGGAGGAAGATATTTTGATTCAAGAGAGAATAGAACAACTCAAAATATAGTATTCTTGAAAAACATAGATGAAAAGCCGATTCGTTTTAGTGGCGAGGGAAATGTGACAGCCGTAGAATTTCTGAGGGATATTAAATGTTACCTAGATAACAATCGCATTCCTAAAGATAGAGAGATGAGGATTGTTGAGAAATACCTCAAACGAGAAGCACTTCTTTGGCATCGCGCTTTCCGGTATACATGTGCTAGCTTTGATCAGTTGGCCGAAGCTCTGCAAAAGAGATTTTGGAGTTTGGAAACTCAGCAAGACATACGTGCAGAAATATATTCTAAGAAATATGCATTTTCAACCCCAACCAGATACGCTAGCTTCTTCACAAAGCAATTAGCCCAGCTTCAGTACCTTCAACCTCCGTTAGCAGAAGAGGAGCTAGTTCATGCAATTTCTAGGCAGCTTCCGACAAAAGTACGCCATCACTTAATATCAGCAAATGTAAAAACATTAGAAGAGATGGCAGAACTGCTCAGACAGCTTGACCACACAAGTTTGAGCACAAATTCACCCAGTATTAGGAGAAGGCCTGAAAATAGAGAAGTGTATACTGTACAAGTAGACCAAACTCAGCAAATGGAAGAAGAAAGAAGCAATGTAGGTCCAACACGAACGCCGTACTTTAGACAAAATAGATATGAAACGAGCTATAGAAATGGAAGAGAAGGAAGACCATACCAGAACAAGTATTGGAACGGTAATCAACGTAGGACAGGATTCCACCGAAATAATAACAGTTTCCAGAGGACCAGTTATTATAATCGTGATACTAATCAAAATAGACCAGGCTGCAGACGATATAAGAATGGGAATGACGACAATTTCAATCGTCAAAGGCAACAGCAGTAACAACAACAGCAACAATCCAATAATAGAGGCTGGAGAAACAACGAAAATGTAAGGAAATTCTATGACGGGAAGGAAAGAAAAAGTTAAGAATATATAGCCGACTTAAGAGAGAAGGAAAGAAGAGATGCTGAAAGTCAAGTAGACGAAGAAATAGAGCAAAAACCTTCGTCGAGTGGACACAATCATGTTAAAGACTCGAAGAAGGGAGGACGAATAAAAAAGGCATATGGCAGAAGGAACTAAGAAATAATGGAATTTCTTCTTCAAACTAGACTGTCATAAAGGAATTATACTAAGTTAAGAAGGAAGATATCTGGACGGGATATTTAATGTTCCGAATGACATTGATCTGCCGAGGGATAGAAGAATTGAACTTGAGAGAGAACATCTGAACAAACAGGCGGAGAAGAGAATGAAGAGACGAAGAGATAAACGGTACAGTCGACCATTAAAAGTTGGAGATCTAGTCCTCATAAGATCCAATGTAAAGGCCGATGTTTCTAAGAATATCTTTATCAAGTTCTCAAATATTTACAAGGGTCCGATTAAAGTTGACCGTGTCTATGGAAATAATTGCTATAGAATAGTAACAGTGGAAGAAAATCGCCTAATGGAAAATTTCAACCATGCTAAGTTGAAACGATTTGTCCCAGATATACATTATAGACTTTAAATTAGTGTTCTGATAAGAAATGAAGAAGATCAGTAAATTAAGTACATTATATACTTAATTATTGGGTCAATGAGGAGCTGAACCCATAATTTAAAGGACTTAGGATAAGGTATGGGTCGGGATTCGAATCGACAGCTCTCAAGAATAAAAGCGCCAATGCTACGCGTCTGTTTTGGAAACCGACAGCATAATAATGTGTATCAGGACTGTAGCTAATGCCAGAATTAATTTGAAAGTTTTCCTTATACGTTTAGCACGGAAACACGAAGAAATATAAAACGCTATTTTATTAACATGGAGAGGAATGAGATTTAATAGACGCTGGAAACTGGCAGGATTGGCAAAGTTTAGTGAAGGCGGCAATTGGGAGAATCCAGTTTTGGAGAAGCAGGTGTCAAGGTGACATTGAAGCATGGCAGAGGAGAGATATGACCGCGTAAATGAAGGAGTTTCATCACGTGACCACATATTAAACAATAGCAAAATTATATATTGGCGGTCCTCAATATTTTAATAAATATTGAAAATAACTTTTAGAAGAGAATATTTGGCAGAAATGGAAAGAAGACGAAAAATGGAAGCCGATGGTATAAATTATATTATAAGATTTAATAGGATGAGACCATTATTTATTGATAAAGAAATTCACAAGGTCGAATGCCAGAAACGCCATTTTTTAATTACTATCAGAGTGGGGACACGACTAGGAGAAGTCATTTTCTACTTATCTTCGAAAATGTGTTGACGTATAATCTGAAAGCAGAAAAAGTTAACCGAGCTACATGAAGAATATTTGACGGGAAGGACAGCATTTCCAGCAAGTCAAGATGTAGACGAACACCGATGAAAGTTAATCCAATGGAAAATAAAAGCTATACGTCTACAAAAGCAACTAATACAATGGACAGAGATATGAAGAAAATTCTTTGAAATAGCAAAGGGAAAATCAATCTACAGTGTGGAGATATAATTGCCAAGCAGCAGCAAAGTTTTTCGCAAACTACAAGAGTTGTTCGAAAACTAAGGAAGATTTATAAAACCTTACTCAACGAGTTAGTTCAAACTTCAATTGAAAATTAAGAATATGCTATTTGAACTGGAGTCAACGAGGATATTTGACATGAAACATTACTCGATTGTCATGGAAAGCTACTAGATCATGAACGGGAACTAACTATTTGAAATATGAGGAATCTGGCAGTGACTTAGCCCGCATATCAAGGCTTTGTCGAGGAGGGTGAAAGTTTACCATTATGTTTCTCCGAATGAACATAATTGCATCTACAACTGCAAGGTATTGCCATAACATCGGAAGAAATACCTATGAACTACAACAACAACAACCATTCAACGGAGAACTTCAAATCACGAATGACGCCCGTATAAGAATGCAGCGTGATTTGAGCCCCGGAGTGGAGAGTGAAGGGAGGCACGCCATCCAGGCTGAAGGACGGACGAACGAGAGGGGAAGCGGGCAGGTGTCCACCAGACAGACCAGCACGCGACCACAACCGATCCCGTTAGGTAGGCTGAATGACCGGCTTCTGTATGAGGAGACTGCGGCGGGGGAAGGACGAGTCCAATTTGGATTCCGAAAAAAGATTCTGGCAGAAGGTAAAAGAGACCCAACGAATACTATTGTAGTTAGAATGCAGTAACGAAGATATCCTTGACCTGACCTAGTTTTTGTGTGGCTAATTTTGAAAGACTAATTTTTAAACTTTTTAATTGTTTTAATTAAGTGTAGAGCATCGATATTGTCGTTTAAATGTTTTAGTAATTGTTTTCTTAACGTCGTCATTAGGATTTTGATGTATTAAGGATTTGTGGCCGTCATTGTTAGTCTTTACGAGATTATTTTGATTTTATTAAGATTTACTAGATTAATTTGAATATTTTTAAAATTGCGTTAGTTCTGACATCTAACTAAGCAGCATGTCGTTTTGACATTATTCTGAACAGAAAATTTTCGTGGAAAAGATTTATTTGAAATCTGAATAGATAAACAAGTTATTGTTTGGTTCTGTTGAGAACAACAATTGACTTGTATTCTTTAAAACCAGATTTAGTGAAGGAGACGTTTCATTAAACAATCTGATGTTTTGACACAGATGATAAACGCTATATTACGGTACGGAAAAATACGGAATGTATAATGTAATACTCGTGTAAAGGAATTGTCGTGAGAAATGAAAGAAATATACAAGATAAAATGTCTCAAGACAGGAATACTTGAATGGAAATGAAATGTAACGTATTTTTATTTGGTTAAGACGAGAATATACAGACCTTTCTCTAATTTTAGAAAGTTCTATGAACTTTGGTTCCATAAAATAATAGAAAGATAATGAGATCGCATAGTAACAGGTTTTTAAATGATGTTGTGGCACAATTTGCATAAGAAAGGAACAGGAATGAAAATACAAGAGGTTTTTTAAGTAATGGTGAAAGGAATGGAATGTATAAGCGGTAGAAGACTTGTAAATTGAACTCTATAAGTAAAATTACTGAATTTCGTGAATACCTAGAGTATTCAGAGAAATAGGATTAGTTATTATTATTGCGTGTACTAGAGATGAATATGAAAGCGTAGGTATTGACGCTACCTTATGTTTTGTGGTAATATATTATGGTGTTCCTAAGGAAGTATAAAATATAATGCGAATGAATAATGAAGTTCCGACTAAGTTGTCGAGGTGTAATGTGTGGAAAGATGCGATAAAGATAATAAGTCACTATTGGAGTAACGTATTGTGTTACGTAGATGTTGGGAACCGCAGAGTCGTCTGATATATGTCCGTCTTATTTTATTAAACTTCTTTTAATGGATTTGTCTATATCGAGCAGTTTTTTAGCTTCATTGTTTGAAACATTATGCTAAATGGAAGTGAAAGTTAACCCATGAAATGACACTGAAGTAGAAGTTTTATTATCAAAATGACAGAAATATACTGTAATGAGAAGGATCAGTGCGATCGAACCATTATCGAATAGCTAACGATAATGTTGTAAATATATTTGTTTAACTTAATAATAAGAATGTTTCTACGGTCAGTTAAAATATGTGAAGTTTAGGTTTATTTAAATATCAGTGTGTAATATAGAGTATCATATAGGGGATGAATGTAAGACGTTTGCGTGAGAAAGAATTTATGTGTACAACAAGTACAGTATGAGCCACAAGTGTGACTACATTTTAAAATATTAAATGTTTTATTTTAAACGTTGGAGAATTATTTTCCCTATGATATAGTGTGCCCATGTGGACTGGCCCAAGTATCGAACCCATATCCTTGTATGCAAGAAAAGGGAGGAATTAAGGCAGAACTTAGAACGGATATCTAACGGTTTCTGAAGGGATAATAAGAAGTTGGACTTTTGTTAGGTGACGCAAGAGCTAGACACAGCGAGTCACCGAAGCATGAGATCACCGTTGACGCAGCAGTAAAGGGCTGGCGCATGATTATAAATAGAACTTGTATTTTTCCGTTCTGAAAGACAGAGAAGAAGTTTCGGATAAAGCCCTTACTCAACAGTAAATCGACAACGTCGCAATGGCGCAATAAGAGAAATAATTAAAATTGAGCCATTTGCAGGCATTAAACTAAAGAAAAGACTCCGTCACTGTTGATAATCCTGGGAGAGAGATTTTTGTGTGTGGTAAAAGTTAATAATAATTGCACTGGAAAGAAGGTTCTACGCAGCAATATGCAATTAGTTATTCCCCGAGCCCGGAGCTGGCAGAGAGGGAAAACAAAACTCCACTACCCACGCATGTCAGGAGCTCATTTATTAAATATCATGTGATTGTATGATCGATTTTCGTAATTAAAGAAACCCTTTTTACATTTAGAATGAGAGATTTTTGGAGATATATTTTTCAAAATTATTCGACGATTATTTTAGAAGTTAGGGTTGGCGAAGGAACGAATCTGTTCTTTTTGTGGCAGATTTGAATATAAACCCTGGACGCGCCAGGAAGATCATTCAGTCCTAGAAGGCCCGGGGAGGACCTTGCACTGTTTCACCAACGTTACAATTCAGTCTACCAGAGGTGCCGGAGAGCACGGTACTGTTTCACAATTCAGTCATAGCAGGCCCGGGGAGGGTCTTGCACTGTTTCACCAACGTTAAAGGCAGTATTCATTAGACCGTGATGGGTCGTGTTACTCTGTGTCACAGACGAGCACCCCTTATGGGAGTCGCCGTCTAAGTATCGTCAACAGTATCGCCGTGAGAAGAAGCATCAGAATCCTTGTTATAGGAAACGTATCATCAAGCTTCGGACTTTATAATTTTTACAAATACAGTCAACGTTTTAGACGGTGGACTTAAGCAATTACCGGCGATAGGTACTCGAACCTAAATAGTTTCATCTGAAGTATCAGCATCATAGGAGTTCGAAGTACCCGAGAACAGTGCACTATAAAATTCTATCTCTACGTTAAATAACCAGATCAGGGTAAAACCTGATAGTAACGCCTAGTGTTCCTGAACTGAGGAGGCTAGAGCGGATTGCGATAGAATTCAGGAATGGATATTCCAGGCATTGTCTATGTTAAGACAAACGAACAGTAAGACATTGGAATTATTCCAATAGTTAAAGAACCGCAGCATCAGAAAGTAAAATCCACGTGTGGATTACCAGAGAAAGAAATCACTAGGTCGCCGTTATAATAGTTCGAGCGAACCGAGAAGTAAAACGTCAGTGACAGACTTATGTTAAACGAACAATTTAGCAACAAGCGAGATACGATATCGTGCATTAAGTTCATTAAGCCGATAGTCGAAACCAACGGAATAGGAGGAGCAACCGTTCCAGTGAGGGTAGTTCGATCGAGACTTTCAATCATCCCGATAGGATTAGGAAGCCGAAGATAACAAAGTACACCCCTTGGAGACGGGAAAGGAGAATATCATCACGTGTGTTAAGGCAAATGTAATAAATGACAGAAGTGATAAATTTATATGTAATTTGATTTTAGTGAAATGTTTGAGTGTAATTTATATCTTTTTAGTGAATTTGTGTTTTAAGTGAAAATGAATCCCAGAAGGGTATTCTCTAGATTAAATATGATCAGTGTATATTTTTATGTGATTTTAAAGGAGTTTTACCAAGTGTAATTATGATCATAAGTATGGCGTAAGAATCAGTGAGTGGGTGAAATGGTTCATCGTTGGAAAACCCGGTCTCTGACTGGAAGGATCATGTGAGTACTAATTTCACTATTAAGAGTTTTGGGAAGATTTGCGTAAAATCCTCAGAAGTTGAAATAGGGATGTATCAAAACATGTGAAAATATAGGTTGCGCGATCTGAACGATTAATTTGATTGAAATATGAGTAATTTGAAGTATTAATTAACCCCTCGTTGAAAATATTCAGTGGAATATCAGTATAATGACAAATAATATAATTATTTAATGCAATCACGATAATAATAAAATTAATTAAAGAAATTAATTATGTGATGAATTTTATATTGGGATTGGTTGTAGCTGCAGAAGCTCCTTATATGAATTGTTGATATGTTGAGGAACCAGTAATGTTCTTAAGGTTAAATCTCATTATCGTTGATGGAGGCTAATGCTGATTATATTCTTTTTTGAGACGAGGATCAAATTTTGATTTGAATTTTATTATTTCTTTTTTTGAAAGGCAACTAGGCTATTTGATGTAATGAGCGCCATGTCGCGCATTTTCTGTAATTTTTCACGCTAGGAACGCGTTGAAATGTTCTGTAAGATAGTTGTGAGGGACAATTAGTCGCGGTAATGAAGCTATGTTGGATTGTGAGCGCGGGATGAGTGCGAATACCTTCCCTAAGTCGCGAATATGATGTGGTTGTATGCAATACTGGAAAAGGGTGCTAATTATGTTGATTGTGAGCGCGGGATGAGTGCGAATACCTTCCCTAAGTCGCAAATATGATGGACAGTTGGTCAGATACCACTGGTCTTGTAATTCTTGGTTGTAAGTCCTCAAAGTTGGATGTGGTTCCCGAGGCATTTTAAAAGGAACGAACTCAGATTCCTTTACGTCGAAGCCCCTTATATATTTGTTGTTTCATCGATCATTTTACCCACTAATGATGACACTTCATAATTATACTTTACTGAAGCTTGGAGTATAGGTCTGTAGAACCTAATAATGTATTGTTGTTGATTTGAATTAACATGCCTTGTCTTTCAAAAGAAACGTATTGGAGCGGCCGGTAGCAGGCGCTTTGTAGTCCGTCTCAAGAGGGCGAGACTGTGGTCCCCTCCTTTCAAAGCCATAAATTAGCCGAGTGTTGTGACACACTCTTAGAAACTCTCTTGTAGAGAAAGGTCAGGGACGCGCTGTATCTTTCATGTTACACGGATGTGTTTAAGTTTGTTTTAACGACCCAGTATTTGAACTGAGGTCCTTTTACGTTAATTATTATCGCTTGCAGAGTTCAGATCGTTGCTTCCTTAAGATATAATTGTATTTGAAGACAACATAATAAAATCCCAAACTTAATTTTTAAATGGTTTAATTTGTTCACGAGTTATGATGAGAATTTTGAGATATATGGGAGCTATCTTAAGTTGACTTTGTCAGTAGTTTTCTATAACTCGGGGATACGCAGATTTTTCCAAGCACGGTAGTGAGTTGGTAGCTTGAGAAGAGAGATGGTAACAAACTGAACATTGTGGGAGCCCAAAATAAATAATAAGTAGCCATACTATAATAATGGAACCAAATCTAGATAGACTAATTCAACGACTAAATGGTGTGTGTTTATTTGCTAACACGAAGTATGTAAGATTCACCGAGCCATTGGGAACTCGTTTGTAAGAAGTTAGGATTTGTAATATATGGGAGTGAAACTCAGATGATGTTTTTGTCTGGTTCTTGGATAACCATTAATTAATATTTGTGAATCATATTTTGAATTCCTTGTTCATCTTTGGAACAAGTGTGAAGTGTAATTTCAGTTGTTTTTATGTTCATTTTTGTAGCGCCAAATTTTTGAATAATTAAATGCTTTGATTGTAGGATTTTTACTTTTTTATTCTTGGAAGTGTATCCTATGGTTAGTCCAGAGTGTGTAAGTCACAGAGTGGGAGAACATACCATGAACCCCGATACTCCCGATTGAGCATTGCTGGCTAACTGTGATTTGCATATTTCATTGTTTAAATGGGCACAATAGTCATGAGGACTAAGAATAGTGACAGGAAGCTCATTACGTTTTATTTTTATTTTAAATATACTTAATATTTTTATTTCTGAATGTATGAATATTGTAACGAGTGAATGTAGGTGTATTAGGACTGGGGAGTATCCTTATTTTTTTTAAAAAAATATGCAGGCACTTATTAGTTTGCCTGATCGATTTTTTTATAGAACATCTCGACTTTCTGTCTTTAATAATCAGGAAACGATAGTGCTGCTAGTTAGGTACTGGAGCTCATTGCAAATTTTAGTAACTGTTCACCCTCGAGATTCCAAGAATCTCGTCTTACCACATTTTGATTGTAGGATGTTTTTATTATTGTAGCTAAGTAGTTGTACTATCGTGTTTTGATAAATATACCAGTATTCAGAGGTTACTAGCTATCCACCTAGCAAGGATCCGTTGATCTTTCTAGCTGGGTATCAACGCCCTGTGCGATCCCTTCCATCACTTAGGATAATAGGTGGGGGCTACGTCAACGTCGGGTGCAGTAACTAGTAGCCAGTTTGTGGGTGTGTTTTTTCTAAAGCAGAATTTGAGCGCTGTATCAGCAGCGAAGTAAAGCGCTACATATAAACTAGCTGTAAATGGAAACGGATGGCACGAAATGGCGGTCGTTTAAACGTGTTTCGTTCATTATTTCAAAATAAATTTTATACAACTTAATATAACAATGGGTCCACTGGGAGACTAAACTCATGATGAATGCATAGTGGTGTCACTCAATAAACTACTTTGTTAATTTCACGTTGCTTGTAATTTTTAGGTATTCCGTCCCATAAAACCTCAATAACTAACTAATTTTTAGGTTAGGCCTAGGCCATTCGAGTTACCTTCTACGAATTAATGCCCTTGCTTCAGCCACTAAAGTTGCATGATCGTTTCATGAATGTAGCAGCGTATGGATAAAAATTCCTGAACTTAAGTTTACCATACATATAATAATCACCATAACGTTTATGTGGCAGGTTAAATTGGATCTAAAAATAGGATGACCAAGCTCTCGACTTTTTACCAATATTTCTTAATTAGCCTACTGATATGCTGCTACTGGAAATGTAGCCCTATAATCATGTAGTCTCATAGGCTACGCCAGTAGCCAGAGCATGTCGCTAATGATCTCGGAGTAGACTGTGCATGCACGTTAACATGGATTTGCTGGTTTGTGACATTACGTCAACAAATTTAAAAATGTAATTGAACTCTCCTGATTCCATTCTGGCCCCTGTTACTGCCACATGCATGGTTCCAATATGCTTGATTTCATTTTTAGGATTATTATATTTCACTATAGCTTACCTGCTGCACCACTCAGAAAATTAGGCAAATTCATGTATCCTTGTTGTAGATCAGGTCAATGAACGTCCAAAAATGTTTTATATGTCTTTGGTGTTTTTCCCACTACGCTATTACTGTCCTCCCCATTCACAAAAGACGTTATGAGCACAGCGGACCACATACATACGACAAAATGTTGGCTGTAGTGCGCCTAGTGGCCAGGCTGTGTGCTCAGTACGAAACGCACTGTAATACCAAGGGCAGTACTCGTGCGACTAAACGGTGCACTGCTCAGAAATGGACAGGGCAGTGATTCGCCGGCACGAGTAAATTTCTCGCTAGCACTACTTTGCCCCATCCATTGAACAGCCCTGCCCTCTATCCTATTTTTTTGAGGAGTCAAACTCTTCCTTCTACAGTATAGCATAACTGTATGTCAACAGATGTAGGTGACCTTAATATTACACTCGTTAAAACGGTGGTCCCCACCACCACCCTCCGTCCTAATGATGCAAAGTGTTATTAGACTGGGGCGTGGTGGCGCAGCGGTCAAACTGTTGTCCTCTCACCACGGCAGAGCGGAATCAATTCCCGGTCAATACATACAAGATTTTAAAAGTGAAATGCCATGTCCTGTGGTTCGGATTCCACGTAGAAAGGAGTTCCCATGGCTCAATTTACGAGATTAACAGTCACTAAAATTACGACCTTCCTTCATTGTTATTAGACTTTAAATACATTGCCATTGATAGTACAAATACTTGTAGATATCCGTATTGATAGATGAATTAAAAGTTTTATTTAAACTTTTAACAATTTACATACCGGTAATACAAAAGTAGCTACAATAAACGTGCACCACTAATGGGCCCTCATTGCTTACGGACCCCTATGCATTTGCCCCCCTTGTCCCTCCCTCTTGGCGGCCCTGGGCCTAGACTGTGTCAATTGAAGAAATTAGACTAGAAGAACCAAATCACTAGTAAAACAATATACAGTAAAGGAAGGAAGCTTGTAATTTTACGTGCCAATTAATTTCGCAATCATGAGCCACGGGACCTCCTTTTTACATTGAATCCGAACCTCAGGACATGGCACTTCACTTTAAAAATCTTGCATGCATTGACCAGGAATCGAACCTGGTCCACCTTGGTGAGAGGCCAACAGCTTGATCGCTGCGCCACCACGCCCCCAAATATACAGTAGATCATAATCAACAAGTTCTCTGTAACTTACATTAGCCTACTAGTTCATGTACAGTATACAATTTGCGTACCTAGTTAGAATGCACCTGAGTGAAAGAAAATAGGCTGGTACCCCTAGCCTATTATTTTACATGAGAAACCTAATAGAATTTTCTGTCACTCTGCCAAGTACAGATATGTTACCATCTGGGGTATGTACACCAACAAAATTATAGTAATGTTTGTAGACCTGGGGAAAAAATGCGGTATTTCTTTCATAACTACGTACCGGTACTATATGTAAATTATTTTTACAAATCTGCGTCTTCTTATGGAGAATGGGTTTTCCTCCATAGTCCATAACCAAATAAATGTAATCATCAATTGAATACTCGTATGATTATGAACTTCAAAGCAATTCTACGCCTTTCTAGGCTTGATCCTACTTATCAAAATTGATGGCTCTCGTGTAGTATCCGTTGCCCGTTTCGAAAGTGCGTTATTTTACTAGTAGCTATCTGAAAATTGTTTGTGATTACTCCGCCACGTTATTAAAGCCATTTGCCATTGACAAACACCGCATAAACACTTCCAAAATAAGGAAATTGTCAACATTAACTTTCAAGTAATAAACTTATCAAAAAGCATGTCGCCATGTTTGCTGCCAACTTACTGATTGTGCTACTAGGCAAAACCATTGGCCTGGATAAAGAGTATTTATGCGTGACTACCCCTCTGCAGGGCCGTGGAGAGCGGCGACGGGCCCTGGGGCTGGAATCTCCCGGGCCCCCAAGACCCAAAAATTAATCAACAGGAAGTTCAGTTCATTGAACTGCATGTTAAAATAGGTGGAAGAGGTATACTGTACACTGTGCCTCTGTGACATATGAAGTAATCTCTTTTCATAATAAAAACATGAATTTTACACTAAGTCAAGACGTATTTTAAAATACGTTTCACATATAGGGTTTTTATGTTGACATTCTTAAAACTCGCTGCCCTTGGGTCTAAGCCTAAATACTGATAAGTGTTTTGGTTGAACGGCGATCACACATACATTAAACCAAGCAAAATATATTTGCATAATTAACCACGGGTATACTCATACGTAAGTCAAGTTATTTATTATGTGCTATCAGTAGATTGCAGCTGATCAGTGATTGTTTTCACAAATAATGAAAATGTGAATTTGAACTATTTTTTGTAATTTGCTGTCAGTGTACTTCTTATAATTAAATATTGCTTTGCAATAAGCAAACCTAGAGGGTTCTCCTAAAACTCCCCAATTCTATCTATGACTGGTGACCATCGGGGGCGGATTTAAGCCAAGATTGTGGGGGAGTGGACACACCGGGGATCTGGAGGTATGGAATATCACCAATCTCAGAGTGGGGTCCAGGGATCCTCCTCCGGAAATTTTGCAAAAATTAGGTCCAAATTATTGAGTTATAGGCCTTTTGGGTGATTATTTTTGTGATATTTTGGAGTAAAAATGTGGTGACCATAGACATTTAGTGGCTATAGAAAAGACTCCGTTATTGAAGTAAAAGCTCTCGCACCTTCAAGTAAGACCCCACGGTGTAGCTCACCAATGACCGAGATGGGGGCCTACAGCAAGTCTGCAGATCAGAGATTCGAATCCCGGTGCTGACAGTGGCTATCCTGAGTGTGGATTTTCACACTCCCTCCAGACAAATGCTGGGTTAGTACCTTATTTCAAGTCCAGGAACACCTACCCTACTCTTAACCCTAATAAATACAGTAATTGTCGTGACGGGCGACGCATTCCCACGTTTCCCCGTCGGCAACTAAGAATACGGAATGCGATTGATCATGTCACAGAGGCCCTAGCACAGCACAGTGAATACCCTGCTTTTCGTCCAGCAGGGGGTGGTTTCAAGAGGGTCTAAGTTCCTACTCTCCAAGACAAATAGTTACAACAATGTTACAAATACACCTCTCTAATTATACAACAACCACTAGCCTCCCCTTCAGTCTACACAATTCGCACGTTTCTTGGTTTTCTATTTTGTTCGCTGTTTGAGAATCTTATAATTTACTTAATTAATATTTGTGAAAACTGCTGCTTTACAGTCAACTTCATTCAATAATGCGTAGGCCTTCAGAAACAAACCGAAAAATTAACGCGACAGCAAATACTGAATTATAGGCTATCTACAGTATGGTACTAGTTGATGCAAACGATTCCCAACCGAGTGCCAATGGTTCATTGCCTGCCAGTGGTACTAGACCTACTAGCTACCAAGTAAACTGTCTAAATGTCGCAAGCCCCTAAGTGAATTACAACTGTAACGACAAATCGGCCTATTATTAACTGTTGAGTAAGACTACGAATGACACCGCAGTCGGTAAGCCGAATCCTACATTCCTGCCGCGGCTTCGTCATGACCCGGAGTCATTTCCAAGTCATAAAGGGATCAACTCATGTTATGTTTAACGGTACTGAGACGTTAAAGCTTATCATGAAAGGCCTTGATTCGCAAGGGAAAATGTCTCATCGCGTCCTGAAAAATAAGCCCTTTGCAGATCGATGCTGCTCTTTGGAATAATCGGCGTAGAAATGCCCAATAATAACAGTCACTGCACCAGCTCAAAACAAAATTGTATTATATTAATATTCGACAATACTTCATCTTAATTTTCTCCTAAATTAAGCAGAGTTCAATATTTGGTTTTAGAAAAGTCTGCGCGGTTGCCTACATGCAATATATTAATTTCTTCATCGCCATGCACACCACTGACGTTACTTATTGTTGTTTTATGAGACGGAACAGCTACGGTAGGTCATCTGTCCTTACCACTGACGTCCCATGAGAGGAATTGGAAAACAAAGTTGACTGGTTCAGTGTCCTAGCTTCATTGTCATTTTTCTCCTGGTTAATTAAACACTTAGTCCAGAAAAATACTGGAATGTTACCTTAGTTTCAGTCTTTGGATACATTTCCAACTCTAGTACCAATAGTAATATAGGTTTTCAATAAATCCCGTAATCAGAAATGATATTCGCATGAACGCAAGTACCTAGGATTGTTGATCGTATTGAATGAACCAGTTAAAATAATATTATACTGCACCTAAGCATCAGATTATTCAAATGTTAGCATTGATTTCTCAATTCAGTATACGATGAACAATTTGGCATGCATTTCCTCTATCTACGTTTGACAACAGAATCATCCCACCCTTTCGCTAGATATTTAGCCAGCAATGATAATTTTTCACATAGTGCGAAAGTGAATTACTAGGGAACGATAAGCTCGCTGTTCTGCCCCTCAAATCAACTATAAAGTAAATTACTATAAAATTACTACTTTAAAATATATTTTAATTACCTGCCTGCATGGCATACGATACGTCTGGTTAGACAATATGTTCATTTCTGACACTATCATCTCTAAATAATATAAGCTCGGCGTAACGCACCAAACTTGAAACTCTTGAGCTACCGGTAGCTGACCAAACACACCAGGGCATCCCAGGCTCTTGTGGCCTTGGCGAAAGTGTTTTGAAGGATTGGTGCATAAGCCGAATAAGCTAAATTTAGAATAATGAAATGCTCTCTCTGTCTTCAGGTATATTCTGAGAACAATACATAGCGAAACCCCAACGCCTAAGTTTACCACTTTGAGATAGTTGTTCTTCTCACAAGCGCTTTGTCCACTTGACATAATAAGTTTCTCAATCCTTGTAACATTGTTCACAGACAGTTCATTGCATTCACTAAATGATTGTCAGTAGCAAATTCAAGTCACATAAAGGCAATAATAAATCAATGCCCGATCGGACCCATCCTCCTAGGATGCCGGGCCCCCCTGGGAGGGCCGGGCCCCGGGGCACCAGCCCTGCCTGACCCCCCCCCCCTTCTCGTCGGGCCTGCCCCTCTGTGTGTGACAAAAACCAGGGGTGTTTATATTAGCCTAACGCACAGGGCCGCGCTACCTAACCTTTATTGGCCTAGGCGAAAACCATTGGTCTGGATGAAAATATTGGTCTGGAAACAATAATGTTGGCACTCGGAAAAAATACAATAACTCTCTCTATCAATAAAATATTCAACTCCTGTATATTAGTAACATTGGCCCTTTCTATAGAAAATTTTTCGGATTTTAATGGCGCCGGGCAACGTATACTACACGAGTTCCAAATTGATATTCAGTCGAACACTCGTATACAACAATGCCTTCAGGAAAATTCAGATGAAAACAAGAGTTTTTCTTGTTATGACTGCAGCCATTTTTCAATGTATTAAACGTGCAGCGAAGTAAAACCACGCTGCATGATGACTCATCTTAAGCTAAAATGTTGGGGGATGGGGGATGCTTTGTGGTATGACCTACATGATGACATTATTACATTCACATTGTACTTCTATGATAAATAAAGCATTTGAAACAATATCACTTTTTATTATTTTATAAATTAGCCTATTTATGGATACAATGTAGCAATAATTACTCTAAGTTACTTTTTACATCAACTATCCTATAATAAAAGCTAGTAAAATGCTATTTACAAGAGAAAAAAAACATTAATTGTTATAGGTGTATTATTCAGAGTTGGAATCTGACAGTTCGGCGGAGAACTGTTGAACTGAAGGCAGCGTTGCCACGAATGTGTGTACTTCCACCCTCCAACTCCTTTCTTCATGGTTTTCAAAAATCTTAAACAAAGCAGTGCTTAAAACTGTTCGGTGCACACTTTAAAATAAAATAATAGCCCGTCAAATTGAGGAGAGGCCTAAAATATTGTAATGAATGGCAATAGCAATATTACGAACACTATCATAAATCAAAAATGTTCAAAGCGAAACGACAACACGTGATTGTTTCCGTGATATTTAGCTATTTATATTTCCTGTAGAGTAAGTTCCAAGGCACAAGAAACACAATCCCTTTGAGAATAAGTTTTTCAACCTCTGTCAAATTGAATGTTTTACTGTTAACAGAAACGTATTGCTTAACTTGAGCTCAGCGCGTGACTGAATAGAATTAATGGTTCGACTGATGCTCGGATATTTTCACCCTACCTTTCAAAAAATCCTGTGCGGCGATGATCATTTTCTTTCCATGGCTTCGAATAGGTACACCTCGACCAGGTCTTCACAATACCCAAACTGCATGTATCCTCAGTCAACCTCTACAAGAAGTCATCCTTTAAAACGGCACCACTCGCAAGAAAAAGAAAGCTATCTTTAATCTAATTCACTCTAGCCTATGAACACGAACCTAAGCTTAAACTGACACTAACACTGCTACATAAATAAATAACGGACACTAATGAATTATAAGTATAAATCCTACAAGTAAAAGTAATTAACTAATTAACTTAAACCAAAACAATTATAACTCATAAAAACAACAGATTATGAAACGCAGCAAGGCGAGTGTGCACTGGAGGCAACCAAACAAGCTAACGGTCAGCGACAATAACGTGGCCAAATAGCATCCTTCAAATTGATAGCGCTGTATGGTTTCCATGGCAACAAGCCTTGCAGGCGATCTAGTCGTTAACTGTTTTTGCCCAGTGGAGCCCAACTGTCAGATTCCAACTCTGGAAAATACACCTATAGGCATGGTCTAACCTACAATTTACATAGGACAGGCAATATATTCTTAAAGTACACATATCCAATAGTTCTTATCATTACCTATGTAAAATCAGCATCAAATGGTATGTTGATTACAACTAATGAATTGTCCTAGGATGAGAAAATGACAAAATGACAAGCTTCCAATCCACTTAGCAGCATTTGCAGCTGCACCTGACCGTAATATTGATGATTTGTCTTTAAGGATAAAGTATTTTCCTCAATCGACCCATTTAAATATTTTAGGCCCTGCACTACATCAATTGCAGTCTACGTTTTACCTGCTAGAGGGCACTTAACCTCTACACAACAGAGTGAACTAACCACACCATCCAGACATACACCTAACCATGGGTCACTTGGAGGAACAATAATGCCCGCCGGTTCTACTTTATTTTTAAAAGCAATGTCATCAGCTTCTAAGGCTACTAGTTCAAATGTTTTCCCATGCACAGTTGCCATGTTTCCCTTGAAAACAGTTTTGAACAGCCTACTCACTTTTAAATTCCAGTCAGGGCTTTTATTTTTGCTGTAACTAATAACACTGTAACAAGTAGTACCAGTTAATCTTACTTTTCTTGCTTTCTTCCAAATTTCTCCAGATTGGGTAAGAGTTGTCAAACATAATTTTACACTGTCTTCATATGTGAGAGCCACCTTCTCATTAAAAAATTGAGCAATGTCACCTTGACGTTCTGCATCAAAATCAACCATAGCACTAAATTGTACCAACAAGTTGTTGTTGCCCAAAAGTTTATGGCATAGAGATAATTGTAGCCAATCATCACCACTCGAGGCTTGAATAATAGTAGCAGTAGTCTCCCTTAAGCGCAAAGTAAGATCCATCTCGGATCCCCGTGGCCCAGAAAGTAGAATATCCAGTATATTATTCTCGCGAAGTTACCGACTAGGCGACTTTGTAGGGTCGATTTGACAGTTGATCTTCCCATGTTGTGCCCGTTCAGACCGGAGTCCGCACGACCACATATGCATTTTACCAAGAATCAGTCAGCACGAGAATCAAAATATCCCGGGGCGCCAGATGGGTTAAAGCTAATCGCAAAAACGACATCAAATAAAAAAAAACGCTTTACTGATTTTCGGCTCAATGCAACAATAAGGATTGAAGGAGATTCAACTTGGCATAACACAACATGTAAAATTATCTCATTTTATTCTGAATTTTAAAATTGACTGCAAAATGACGCTCAAGGTAACATCATTCCCGTGCGACGGCACACACTACTATTTACACAATGTACAGAAATTTTCCAACACATTGAACAATTGTCTTTGGAGACACAAGTCTGATTATCAGTCCTGTAGACTGTGTTCCAAAATTATATCAATTATTTACGATGAAATCCAGTTCAAATTAAATTGTCTTTACTGGAAATATTGTAGTTCACTGGTTGAATTTCTAACATGATATTAACACTCGTAGAAATTCTCACTGTTTATAATTGTTTATAGAATTTTTAACTTCCACTTATTTTTCCAGTTTCAAAAATATTGTCAAAATATTATCTTTGACCCAACACTAATTATGTACACATAATAACAACATCTGAAAAGTATTTGACCCTTGAACATAGCATCGAAGAACTGTGCGAAGTACAACAAAATTAATTGTTCTTCCAAAATTAAACATTCCGAGAAGTGACTCGATTATGAACTTCAAATTCCAAAGAAATATGATTTCTGAATCATCAACTTGATCAAAAAAAAATTGTTGAACCACTCAACTATTCGATTTTCCACTTGGAATTATTATTAAGAAAAATATTTATATTTGTTGCTATTTTAGTAACTTTCACAACTTGCAATTCTTGAACAGAATGCGGAAATAAGAATTGTAGCTTTATAATAAATTCATTTAGTTCATGACAATAGGATTGAAAACATCCTTTAAGTAATTCGTGGATACAGAATTATTTTTTTAATTGGCAGTGGCCCATTAAATTATTTGTGTAAGAACACAATATCCCAACAACAACGGCAAAGGTCTTCCTCTGAAGAAGAATAAAATTTTATCATGACAAAACCGGGTTCTAGCAAATTCAAAGTATTAATGGAATACGTAAACAAGTTTGAAATAATTACTGATGGTTTGGTCATTCATTCGACGAAATGTGTGGTTCCAATACTCCTCCTATAAACCTGAGCCATCGAACCTGCTATTTGATTGATGCTCAAAAATAAACTCCTCATTCCTGCGACTTAAACATGCGCACCTGGGAATGGCATTTCAACTACTCCACACACATAAATTTTCTTCCCAAAATTTATACAATAAATCAAGCCTCTGCTTGTTATCAAAACTGGAAGATCTATAAACTTACAAGTTTATTTTATTTTACCATTCAGTTCAAACCGTGAAGTTACCACACTTGTGATATTCTCTATTTCACTTTCGAATGTGTGCCTACGTCATGATTTTATATAAACACAAAAAAAAATCCTAATTGATACAAATATCATTGGCTTCCTGTTTCATGCCTTTCCGTGTTATCTGAAAAATATACTTTGCTCAATGCAAATATTAACTGTTCAACCAGAACTGTAATGTTGGTTGAATACGGGCTTGTGCTATCCACTAGCTTTCGGAAAATCACCTGTTCCAAACTAGGAATGATTAAACTAATCCATAAGCTCTCTCTCAATGAATGTGATTATTAGAAAATATAATATCCAAGAATTATTTAGAAAAATTATGAAAATTATTATTATTATTATTATTATTATTATTATTGGATTATTATTGTTATTATTTCCTTAAATATGTTTAATTATTATTTCCTTATGTGAAAAACCACATGTTCGACTCTTCGAATATGGATAAAATATCCATTCCTCAACAAAAATAAATATTAACTTCTACAGTTATATCGGCTGTTTACCGTGATTCTCAAACAAAATGAACATTCAAATAAATGCTCGGTATGCTCGGTCATCGATCCTAAACTGTTCTGAGTGCTGAAAATACTCAGAATAACCCTAATGTGTCTTGCGTAAATCAATGCAAGATTTAAATACGAAGAAATATAAATGTGTTGGTCATCTGCAGAAAATGAGTTTGTTCCAATTAGCTAGGCATAATATAAAAGTCAAATGTGGCTTACATTTCTCGTTGGTCTTGAAGCGTAGTGAACCTGGTCTGTACCAGATTTATCCAGATACATGCCCTATTGGACACGCACGTCTAATCCTTGTATCGGCCGCCATTATATACCCACAATCTGTCTAGCACGACATAGTGGAAATATTTCTTGAAGTTTGAAGTAACTGCTGATCCATTTTAATATTGACTTCAATTAAATCCATAGCAGTTTGCTTAAATGGGGTCAGATCCAAATGATCTCTTCTCAAAAGCGTCAGTTGTAACATAACTCACGGTAATCTTTTCAGTACAGGAAAACACTGATAGTCTAAAACAATCAACGGCTGTTCTGAAGATCGTTCCCTGGGCATGGCTTCACACCATCTATCATGCGCGAAGCAACATATAGTTTCCCTTTGTCGGCTAATGAACTGCACCGTGATAGACTGGCCTTCCATATACTGAAAGATCTGAGTGGTTATTAAGTTACAATTTGTGAAACTGACAAGTTGGATTAAAATATCCAAGTATTGAATTATTGTTACTGGACTGTGACAGAATAATATCTAGACAAAGTCTAGCATATGTCCATATAGAAACAAAGTGTTTCACCAATGTCCGTAGAAAATAACAATCACCTTAGTGATTCCCTCTACCGGAAACTTACTACGTTCCCCACGTATCGTAGCACTTTTGTGACTATCACAATTCAAAGATATCTTCTGCGTAGATTCGGCAACCATGTGCCTTGGCTCGACGTAGCAGCAGCACCTTGTCCTACAAGAGCTTGGGTTGAAGTGAGCTGCTTATGCTTGGGCCGAGCGGCTTTTATACAAAACGGTCGGCTCCACGCTGGATCACGCTGAAATCTGAAAATCCTCATATCTCCGGTGTCTCTGGTCTGATTCACTTGAGACTAAGTGCATCCTCTTTCATTTGGCCGTGCCAGTAATCTGATACAAGTATCAAGTCTCTACTCCATGGCTAAGTATTTAATCACCAAATAGTCTCGACCTCTGCTACTATTTGCCACGTCACTTAACATCTTCTTGGCTGCATAAAGTTTCCATTTCAATCTAGAAGGAAAGGAGCGCGATATTCAAATATCTCAACTTTCAAAAGCGGCTGTAGCCTTTCCCTTGATACCTAGGTGTCTGAATCTTGGAATACCCATTCCTAGAATTGGGCACAATGTGGCAAAATTTATTTACAGGAATCGCTTTGTCGTACATGTAGTTGTCTTTCTTTAACTTACCCCATTGCTGCTTCAAATCTATGGTGCTCAGGTCTTCCAAGTTTTCAATTGTGTGCCTATTACGAAAAGAAGAAAATACAAATTCAGTCAACTTGTACAATCTTCGCTTTATCGGCTTCAACAGTATTATATCTTCTAAATTTAAATGCATCTACTTACCGAAATATGTAAAGCAATGTACCGACTACATGCTTACATTTTCCTGAACTTCCAGTCTTACAGGTCCACGAACAAATTAACTTTTTCTCGGCATCTGGTGATCGAATCTCAATTTTAATCTGGTGAGGAACTCCCTTCAAATTTCTGGTTTGTAAGCATAAAGCTTCAGGTCTCACTAAATCTTCTGTTTCAGCTACTCTCCCACACATAATTATGTGTCTGGCATCTAAAATTGCCTGTCCTTCAACGAGAGGCCGCCTAGAATTCCCAACAACATTCAATACCATCAATCAAGTCTATCACCATTGCGTCCACCATTTTGTCGCGGCCGACCTGCCACCTACATTCGATTGAGTTCGCGAATAGTATGGGCAACGTGCCTGTAACTTCAAGGGCTTTCATGGAGGAGGCAATCAGGACAGTGGAAATGGGACAGGCAGCCAAGGCTTGAATGAATGTTTAAGTTTTTTAACGTATTCTCTAATGACAGTAAACAAAATAAAAATAAAAATAAACATAATTACAGGGTCCTTATATGTTAAGCAACATAGCATCGCAGAATTATCTCTCTCGGCAATGAGTCACCCGGATACGCATGCATTTTGCTGGTGCACTGATTCTAGACAGATAAATGTGACCCTGCAGTTATGTTAGATCGCACTAGGTTAGATTGCAATCCGACAGAGATAATTGAAGGTTAGGAGATTCCCATCAATGACAGGGTATTGTACTATATCAATTTCATTGATAGTACATAATATTCTATAAGTTTATTGTGGTGTTTGAATATAAGTTTATTAAATATACGGTACAAATTGAGTAATAAAAGATAGTGGTAGCCTGGCCTATGATTGAGTCCCAGAATATGGGTCTAGTTATAATTTTTCTCGGAGGATTTCACCGAACAATTTTTATTAATACGTCCTTCCGCATGTTCGAACGTCTTGTGGTATAGCATAGCAATAATCAGTCGGACACACTCTTTCCAGTATTCCACTGTCATTTAACACATTTTTTTATTACGTCAGCTGATTTTGATATACCGCAGCACGGTCGACTCTAGAAAGGTCGGAAGGTTCGACCTGACAACACTGTAGCTACGGTTGTTGTCAGTCATACTTCGTCGCGAGCGCATGGACAGCTGTTTGTTAGTGAGGGGGGCGACAAATACTACTGAATTAATACAGTATTGTACAAACATATGTACTTGGCAGATTTTATGCCGAAGAGAGATTTCAATCGCTGTTTCTTTTCTGCCTCTAAAATTTGAAGAAATGAAACATTGTAGTTTCCGCCCGATAACTGTCTGTAGCAACTGAAGCGTTCCTCAAGATTGTCTGTTTGTAACTTGCCAGGCAGCAAAAACTCTACCTAAGGGTTTGAAAACTCTACTCAATAAATTCAATCAAAACTGAAGTGCTCTGAAATAAAGCCTTATGGGTATCACGGAGTAACCCACCTTCCTTAACGCATTCCCAGTGTTGAATCCATAGTAAATACTGACTACGGTAATGAATACTAGTCGATCATCTTCAACACTGTAAAAGGGATTTGCCCATTCATTTCTTTTTAGAGTACCTATTAGTTTCAATTTAACATTTACAATGGTCCACCGTTTAATGGTTATGAGAATAAACTGACAAGTACCTTCACTCGAAACAATTCCAGAACCACTTTGAAATTCGGCTCTTAAAGCACTGTAAGTTGACTCGTGGAAAATATTACAAGCTAGTGAAACCTTCTGTCTCTCTTAGTTACTCGGATATAACGTTTTGTGATTCAGTTTATGTGCTGGTCTCAATAGTGGGCTGGTAAATTTATCATGGAGGTATATTTGTTTTAAGTCTGAAAACTTTGCTATCAAAAGGGTGTTGGGTTCCTCAAAATCTGGAAATCTTTAATAATATCACCTTCGTGAAAATGGTTTATGCAACCTACAGACCATTTCGAAGGTTTTCAGTCCTTCCGAGGAATTTTCCTAATCCTGGCCTGGCGCAGATTTTCGTCACTTGGGAACATAACACTGGCGTGTAGCCACCCTTACTTGGATAATTTGCGTTACAGTTGAGGATACAACATTTATCTGGCATCGTTACGGTGCCGAAGCATACCTGGAAAAACAAAGTTCAAAACATGAAGTACGACATGTGGTAATTCCATGTAACGTATTTGCCATATTTGCCAGATACAAAGCACACTCTTCAGTGTGTTCTCGATTTGGGATTACAGTTTTAAAAAACTCAACTGGAAGGGTAGAATAAACGCTTCTATAAAGCGTATAAACGTAAAAAGCGTAACACACAAAATATTGAAGGAAATATCCATATTTGATAAACAAGAACACCTGCCAGACGGAACGTTCCCTTCGTGTTCCACCTGCAAGGGTATGACTGATGAATATGTTGCCAAGTCTCAGCCTTCGAACCTATCTAGAGTCGACCGTGACCGTAGGCATCAGGCCAAAGTCATCAGGCATATTAAGCAGAGTGACCAAAGAATAGGGGAAAAGTTCAGGTTGGACTACTACTGCTGCACACCGTCAAAATGCGCATACGTTACGTTGCTCCGTAATTACAATATCATTGGATGAGATGGCTACTCCATAAAAGTGTCCTATATGGTACCACAGGTTGACTGAGAGTCGTGTAAGAATATGGGTATATGGGTAAGAACCAACGAGCTAGATAAAGGTATATAGAGTGGAAATGGCGCCGCCATTTTGGAAGCAGGTTGAACTGGCAGCCGCCATGATATACACTGTCAAGAGGGTGGGAGTCAGGTAGGGAGAGGCGTGTCTAACGAGGCGTAATATAAGATTAGGCCTACGCAAAACCTGACAATTTAATTTGTACATTGAACGATAACTAACACAATCATCTTACAAGACAATATGCTACGTTGCTTATGCACAGTACATTGCATGATTTCATTGTCCTTTAAAAAGAATAATTTTTGTGTACAACTGACGCACCTGTTGACCTCTCTCTCGATGAGCTGTATTTCTGCAGAAGTGGTGAAGCCTGCATTTATAATACTGTTTCACAATTCGCTCGATGAGTGAAGCATAGTGAGACTTTCCCCAGGTTCAGTAGCTGTAAATAGATGGTCAGATTTCTGAAACAGATAACCCGGCAGCATAGCGTAGACATCTGTCTGCAACTTCAGCATGAAATTCTTCGTGTTCTTTCGCAACATACTGTCATTATTCCTGATGACAATCCCAGCTGTTTTACATAATTTCACTACATCATTTGATGGATTCAAAAGGCCATCTTTCACGTCTTTCTCTTTAATCAGTCCTTCTTTCTGAACATATTGACCCGATAAAAGCACTTCTAGGCATTCAATTCAAGTTAATTTTTTAGACACTTGGCGAACGACACTTCCTGCTATGTACTGAACAAAATTTTCTACATACATATCGTTCATATGCATACCCCGCCCAGGGGGCTCACAACTTGTGGGACGTGGATTGGCGACCACGGGACCTCAGCTGAGACTGGCATTGCTTGCAAATCCACCCGTCAACCTTCCTCAGTCACCTCTTGTTCTCTTCAGGCACTAACGGTATCCGAGACCTGGAGAGTCTTTCAAATTCATGTCTTATTTGGCCCTTGTCTCATCTTTCCTGATACCCTCATTTTTCGAGGGATCACACCTGATCTTTTCATTGTATCTATCTCCTGCCTTGTGCACAAGACCCTACTGGAGGCACGGCCGGCGTGAGCAGCCTCTTGAGAATTAGGCATAGTTACTAACGAGCTACCCCCCAGTGGGACGTGGGTTGGCGACCACGGGGCCCCAGCTGAGTCCAGCATTGCTTCCACTTACTTGTGCCGGGATCCTCTTTCCTGTCGACCTCACTTGGCCAACTCTTGTTCTCTTCCTACCCCGACGGTATTAGGGTATCCGAGGCCTAGGGAGTCTCTTCCTTTCCCGCCTTAATTGGCCCTTGTCTCATTTTTTCTTATACCCTCCTTCTGCGAGGGGTCAGCCTTCTTTTTCTTTTCCTGTTATCTCCTGCCTTCTACTCAAGGCCCTCAAGGAGGCAGGGTGTATGTAGCCCCACCACTTCTGGTGCACCCTGGATAATGCTACACCCTCAGGGGCTCACGGCTGGTGAGTTCGGGAGTTGGCGACTCCGAGGGATTCCTGAGCTGGGTCCGGTTTTCCCCCTTTTATCCAATACCTCTGGGGTGGACCCTCTCCTCTTTCACTTTCCTATCTGCCTTTCATGGCTCTCCTTCCTTCCAAGTCCCTCAATCCTTATTCTTCGAGGGTTGAGGGCATTTCTTTTCCTCCTGTCCTTTATTTGCCTTATTATCCTTTTATTTTCCGTTTCTTCTTCTAGTATATACAGTAAGTTAGTAGTTAGTTTTAGTTTACATTTCATTTTCATCTTCACGATCACCCAAACCATTAGGGGCCGATAAGCTAGATGTTAGGCCCCTTAAAACAACAATTATCATCAACATCACCAACGAGCTAGAGAAAGGTATATAGAGTGGAAATGTTAGTTCCTGCTTCTGCAAAGGGAATCTGAAATGTAAATATCACACAAACTTAAACTGCTGCATCACGCTTTCGTCAAGAGTCTACCTCATTAATTTATGAATTTGGATGGCATTTCTTATCTGAAATACGACACTCCTGTTGTCTTATTACTTCTATTCGTACAATTCAATGACGAACACACTGACGGCATGGTCTATGTATTATTAAATAAATTTCATTCAACGCATGTTCCTGTACAGCCCGAATAATCGCAACAAGCTCTTGTCAGACGACGTTCTGAATCATGGCCGCCTTAACTCAGGTTGCCTCCGCCCAGAGCGCTGCTACGCGGCTCGTTGCCTCTCTATATACCTTTCTCTAGCTCGTTGGTAAGAACGGTTACTCCAGCTATCCTCTTCACCTTCGAGTTAGATATTTGGGCACAGTACAGCATTTGACCGAGTCACTATCACTTTTTACTCGAAGGAGTATCTTAATAACTTATGAAAATCACTATTGGAGCGCTGCAGTCGTTCCAATATGGCCGGTATTCGTAGGATACAGCACTCAATAATACAGGATTGCTATGGAACACTTTCGTATTATCCTGTTATGATCAGCAAATGTGATCCCTAAAATACTGACAGTGTTATATTATGTATAACAGTGCCGTACACGCGATCTAATCTGTGTGTTCCACTACATTTTATGCGTAAATTCTGTATTATCAAGAATTGATTGTCTGCTGGGATTTGTTTTTGTGCATTTCGAATCATGACGCTGTTACATTTCAAAGCTATATTCGAGATTGCTAACTGCACCATAGACTCCAGAAACTTCACATAGAGGGTAGAATTGTTATTTGTTAGAATTTTATATGTTTTGAGTATTCTTTAGTCGCATTTGAATATTTCCAGAGCATGCAGGCTTAAAGTCACCACGGAAGAAGATTCTTCCTTTGTTTGTTTTATTGTTTCATTGCCAATACAGAATTCCAAAAAAACAATGAGATTACATCCGCATGATTAACATAGATACTTTGTACGGTGGGGGGGGGGTCGGGGCAGATGACCTCGTAGTTCCGCCCCTTAAAACAACAATAACTAACTACAACACTGTACGGTACAGTACTTGGATAGTCACCAATATGATGCCCTCGTTCACCCGTGTATTGTCCCTGTTCATCAGACATTGGTGCTGTGTCTGGATGCTTCGTCTTCAAGTGCTTGAACATAGTGCTTGAGGTTTTATTGTAACTTAACTGAACCTTGCATACGTTACACACCACTTTATTCGAGACATTTTCGACACGTTCAAAATGGTCCCACACTACCGACCTCTTCCTATATGACATCGTGTCTGCCTCAGTCAGTTAGTTAGTTATTGTTGTTTTAAGGGGCGGAACTACTAGGTCATCTGCCCCTAGCTGCCTCAGTCAGTACCTGTCTGAACTGAATGAATGCGTGTGGTATAGGCAGGCCCGCACTTCGAGATCCAGGCCCCTAGGCACTTGCTATTTTCCCCCTCCCCCCACCACCACCATCTCGTAGCTATTTTGAAAGTTAGCAAATTAAATGCACTTCTTCTTCTTCTTCTTAGCGTCATCCCGTAGGAACTGGGTCCACCTTTTGGATCAATGCACGCCATTTCTTGCGATCTAATGCTTCGCGCGATTTCAAGTTTCTTGATCGTACATCGGCGTTAATAGTGTCGAGCCACCGCAATTTTGGTCTCCCACGCTGTCTCTGGCCGTCGACCGTTAGATGGTAGGCCGAGCCGATGACTGAACTTTGTGGTGCACGGACAACGTGCCCATACCAACGGAGTCTCCATTCCTGCATTTTCTCATTGATTGGAGCCACGCCAGCTGTGTGTCGAATCGTTGTGTTGGGGATATGGTCGAGCAGAGAAATGTCTAATGATCTTCGCAGCATCCGCATTTCCATGACATGAAGTGAGTGCTCAGCACTTCTAGGTGCTGGCCAACACTCGGTACCATATAATGCAACTGGTCTCACCATTGTGCGGTATATCTTTGATTTTAGGCGGATAGGCGTCTTCTTATCACAAAGAACACCGGTGATATCTCTGAATCGCATCCAAATCGCATTGATTCGTGCCCGCACATCTTCATTCACAGAGCTTTCGCCATTCAATCGTGAGCCTAGGTATCGGAATGTATGTATTTACCTTGGTAAGAGGAGCTCCATTAATAACTATAGTTCCAGGGGATGGAGTCGTTTCGAGGTATTCAGTCTTGTGGATGTTCAAACAAAGACCAAATCCTTGCAGACGATCATGCCATGTCTGCACTTGCGTTTCAAGATCATTCCTGGAGTCTGCCGCAAGCATCACATCATCAGCGTATAGCAATGACCATGGGATACACTTCTGCAGGTCTCGCGTTAAGGAATTCATGACGATAACAAAGAGCAGGGGAGACAGAGCTGAGCCTTGATGAACCCCAACTGTCACAGGGAATCTGTCAGTCAGTCCTGCAGGGCATCGCACGTGGCTTTTGGTGTTGTTGTACAGCATTTTTATCCAGTTTATATACATTTCTGGAACTTGATGATTAAATACACTAGTTAAACATATAATTTTTAATCGACTTGAATGACTTTAATAATCATCAGAATAATACAGTCTATGTTACTATAGTTACGTTATTCTATAAAAATTATAGAATCATACGACGAACTTTCTTCTGTGCAAAAGAATGAATGACGTCATCATAGTCAATTGACTGCATTATTTCTGACTCTATGTACATTACAGAAAACCATTTCCAGGACGGCCGAAGGTGGGGCTTGAACCCACGTCTACCGAGTCCGCAGAGAGCTTGGTCCCATGGCCTAGCGCTGCGCTTTAGCCAGTGTAGCTACCGCTGTCGGTAAGAAAAACAATTAATACCCTAATAATATTTCCAGTAATAAAAGCTGTACGTTTTCCTTTAAATGTATAGGTATTCATAATTGTGTTCTTTAATAATTCAGGAAGTCTTTTAGAATATACATCCGAGATGCTCCGTCAACTGCCGATACCATGTCTTGCAATGTATTTAAGCGTACTTGTGACCCTTGCGGTTCTTTCTCGCCCTCGTATATAACGTACGTTGTTTTGTTCTCGTGAAGGTTTTCATGTAGACTAACTTATAATCCATTTAATCCGATGACAATGTGGTGTTCTATGACCTGCGGCATTCGTGATGAATGAGGTACATCCACTTTACCGTGCAATTGAATACAGTTTTCTCTGATATCAAGCAGTCTATTAACCTACCTCCCCTTAATGGAAATAGTGCAACACCCAGAACAAATATTGCAAGAGCATCAAAAAGGACTATATAGTAATAGTGATAATGGTCATGATGATAATGATGATGATGATGATGATGATGATGATAATGATAATGCTTTGTTTGTTCCTAAAAATTCATTTGTTAAATTTGTATACTGGAACAAACCCACTTTTTGCTCCCAATTTTTGCTCCCTCTTTTTTGCTCCCACATTTGCACCCATATATGCTCGCACATTAAACTATTGTTCTTATTACCAAGTTGTCTTTACTAGAGCTTAGTCTATGCATGACATTTGACATGGAAATATCAGTGACTAGGTATGGTAAGCCTTATGCATACTATAAAGAATATTCATATATTGTGAAACGAACCAATAAAAATGGAACTGTTATTTGGCGTTGTTCAAAACAACGTTCCAAGCATTGTCGTGGTTACCTAAAAAGTAAAAATAGTGAGGTTTTAAGTGTCAGTGATCATCAATGTAGTGTACTGCATGAAACACAGTTGTCGTCGACAAAAAATCAAGAAAACCATATTGCTACTCAAAATAGTGGATTGTTTAATGAGCAAAGTTTAACCCCTGTTCTAAAAGTTATTTTTAATCAATCTTCCACATCGCAAGAGCCATCAACATCACAAACTATGCAAGAGGTAGTGTTGCTGTTGTCGTTGTTTTAAGGAGTGGAACAACTAGGTCATCTGCTCTTGATATGCAAAAAGGTACCATAGTATTGCAAGAGGATCAAAATGACTAAATAGTAATAACAATAAGGTTTTTATGCCTATAAAACCATTTCGGCTTCCCCAGTTTTTGAAAACAACAGTGAATGGACATTGCTATAAAACGATCTACAACAAGCCTTGTGTATAAAAACTATAACAGACTATTGTAAAGAGAGAAAGAGTTGTATTAAGTGTGCATCTATTGTCATAATCATGTATACTCTGCAATGTTAAATATTCTAACTTTGTATAAAATAAAACAACATTGTAACATCATTTTGCATTTATTTACAAACTTGATATACATTTATTTTGGTTCCATGATAATATTTTTAAGACAATACTAAAAACTAGAACATTATTATTCTATACACATTTTTTTTACTTTCAGTCCATTGTCTTCACTTATATTTTCCATTATTATTTCACTTTTTATTTTTCATTTAATTAAAACGAACCATGCACATATTGTTTTTAAAACCTCCATAAACTAAGTGTACAGGATGCACAGCATTATTGACTTCATCAAAAACACTCTCCGATATATCATTAAACCGTGTAGGCAGAAATGTCTCAAAGTTTTCACATACACAAAGTACACGATCACCATATGCTGTTTTCAATTTCCGAATCTTGACAATGCGGAATGGAATATGCGTTGGCAATTCGCTGAGCTTCTTTGTCTCTAAGCCACATACTTGACCCACAGCATTCAAAACATTCATTGTAGTAGTCTATAAACAATATAAAAGCATATCTATTACACTCCAAAACAGCTTTAATAATATTGTGCAATTAGGGATTTTGCACTATGCATTGCTAATAAATTATACTATTTATGCAAGAAATGCCCTAACTGTAGCAGATACTGCTTTTCTGCATATAGCACAAGTGTTATGTTCTAATGCACACTGATGGGCGTGGTGGCTCAGCGGTCTAGCTGTATGCCTCTCACCAAGGCGGACCGGGTTCGATTCCCGGTCAATGCATGTGAGATTTTCGAAGTGAAATGCCATGTCCTGTGGTTCGGATTCCACGTAAAAAGGAGGTCCCGTGGCACATGATCTCAAGATTAACGGTCACGTAAAACTACAAGCTTTTTTTTTTCTAATGCACACTTGACACAGGCTATCATGTGACCACAAGGCAAAAATGCAACACCTAGTTCATCTTGTTAACAAATTTTACATAATTGTTGGTCACACTTTTGTATCTGTTCGTGAGACAAGTCTTTTTTTTTTCAGCCTCATGTATTTGCTCCGCGTGTTCTAACTCTAAAGTCACTTTTTTGTCTTGTGCTGCAATCACGTTTTCTTTACGAATAGTGTTCACAAATTCCTGACCTTTAAGCAACACCATGTATCTACAGTTAGGTAACCAACGAGCGTGTTGCACAAAAGGGTCATCAGTCATATGCCAATCCTTTAAAGCAAATCCACAATAAAAACATATTGGTTTATCCCCTTCACCAGTATTAAAAAAATCCAGCTTCACTTAGCTGTTTGGTAAGGTGTTTTAATATTAATGGCCAAACATTTTAAAAGATTCTAAACGTTTTTCAACAGAGCTGTACTCTGGGTGTGCTAGTACTTTAGTCTTGCAAACTCCCAATTTTTCAAAAGCACATGCCAATTCAACACTGTCTATGGCATATGGACCACATATATCGACACTACCGTTGTTGGCTGGTAGTACATCATTATTATTTATTTATTTGTGATTCAGCAACGTAAGTAGCGGCCAATGGCCTAGTGGTTCGGTAAAATGGATACACGGGTATGTTACCCACTTGTTTTCCAAGCATGTAAGGACAACAAGGAGACCATCGCAAATGGTCTCTAAAGGGATCATCCCCTTCTTCCCAGTGTGAAAGTTCAATACGACAAAACACACAGCGCACCACATCTTCTCGGTTCAAGTAAAAAAAAAGGGCTTTTGCAAGTTTATGTGTTGACAAAAAGCCTACAGGCCAACGACCATGTTCTGATTTTAAATTTAACCTACGCTGTAAACCAACTTGTTCACTTGTTGTATTTGGTACTAACGCCATGTGTTATAATAAAACTTTTTCTTATTGTAAGTTATTAACGTTGCACACAGTACTTTAAACCACAATGTATGCTTTTTTTCACTGTCTGTTCACTATGTTAATGGCGTATGACCACACCTAAAAAAACTCATCACTCAATCAATCAATCAATCAATACTTGTAATTAAACTTTAACGTTAATTGGCATTAAATAAAAAAATATCATCAAAAAATATTTAAAAAAATAAAGCTGCAATCATTTACATTTCCCTTTAACCAATATATAAACAAAAATAAATATCATATCATTTTGTTCAGATTTTCTTGTTCAAACCTGTGGATATTTGTTGAGTCCATAGGGAACCACCCATAAATTAAATTTTTTGTTTGTTTTGTTTTTAGACAATCCAACATAGCCTTGTACTTCTCCCAGTCAACAACCAATATAGTCTTGTACCGTTTGTCAATACATGGCCATTATTCAAGAAAGCAATCATCGTCCTAGTCATGTACAGGTAATGAATTTTTTGTCTACGAGTTTTCAGTAGTGGTAAAATGGAATAGCATTTTATGTTAGGCTTACCTGAGTTTTAAATAGTTCACTGCCTGGAAACAATGGTTGCACTCTACTGCGTCTCGGGTTTTCAGCAACTGCTACGGTGGTAAGGCTTTTCTTTCCAAGTTTCTACAAATAAATAAAATAAACCGCTATAAATACCTAAATTCAGGTTAATACATGCATTTCATAAAATAAAATGAAATAATATCAAACAAGAAAAATGAAACAAATTAGTTTAAAAAATAATCTCACCTTCACTTGCACTGGCTTGTTGCTGTTTACTTCTAGTGGGCTCAAAAGCGCAATGGTTTCTTGTATCTCAGACATGTAAGGTATACCGGTTATCTGCAATCAAATAAATAAAATCATTAATTACCTGATCAATAACTACAAATTTAAGGTTCATTAGCATGACATTATTAAAATAATCATTCATAGGTACTTACCAAAAAATAAAAGGACTTTTCTTCCACAGCTCTACTGTATACGTCTATTTGCTAGTCCTGTCAGTGTATCACTAACGCAATCCTTATCAGTCTGCTTAGCAACAGATAGAGTTGCATTTTCTCAGCGTTTTGACCTTGAACTCATGTCTGTCTCTCACATTTTCCCACGCCTCCCCACATTCCTCAATCTCCATAAGATTTGCGTACCTTATACTAGTTTCATGTTTTTAATAAAGAACCAAAATGGCTGCCTGTTATACATTGGTAGTACTACTGCATAAGAACCAACATGGCGGCTGCTTAAACATCGTACCTGCTAGCCACCACGAGGCTAGTAAAATGATATCGCACTTTCTGCTGACGTAGACATTCCTGCCTCGTCAGCAGCAGCAACAGCTCTCACGAGGCCTCTGGCTGGGTACAATATTCAGTCTCCAGTGAGCAGGACTGTGTGTGAGTTAGCATTGAAAAACATGTGTGTCTTATTATTATTATTATTATTATTATTATTGTTAAACATTTTACTGTAATAATAATAATCATTAGCAATCGGTCATCCACAATACATGACCATGTTAACCACATACTTTCACCCTATAACACGTCAATTCACCCAGTTCAATATTTAGTTTATAACATCTTTGGGGAATGACCTTACAGTTTTGGCTCTTTGCATTCATGCACATAGCTTGGTCGAGCGAAAGTTATAGGTTTCCATATTCTACAACCATTCGCCCTGCCAGACAGTGGTCTCGCTTATTACCGTTTACTAGCATGTTAAAGATCCCCTTCAAGGGTAAAAAATTCTTAGCATGCTTCACGCATTTTTTCAATTATTCGCCTCAATCCGTCATAGGAAATATCACAAAACCAACCGTCATATTAAGCCGCCCCGCCATCCCACCAAAATAGCAATTCGTTTCTTCCGGGCACGGTCATCGAAATCGCCATGAGGGATTTTTGAAATATTCGTCATAGGAAATATCTTAAAAAGCGACCCCTCGCCCTGCTGTCCCGTCGAAATAGCCATTTCCTGTATTCACCATGGCCAGTCATAACCTCGTTGTAACATACGTCAAGCGCTATCGGCTCTCTGTCTACAAACACTCTTTTATAAAATAATAATAATAATAATAATAATTAAAATGCATAGTTCTTGTCCTAGAGACTTGACATTTATTTTCATGGTAGAGACCTTTCATTTATGTCAAACAAACCTATTTGTAAACGTGTAAGTTTCCAAAAGAGCAAACATTAAAAATTTAATTGTTTTCAAAAATTAAAAAAAGTTTTATTATAAAAAATAAAGGACATACAGCCCATTCTTTTAAGCCCATTCAACGCTTTTTAGAATGTTTGGTTTTAGAACTATCACCTACTTTTAAAAACAAAAATTTTCAGAAACATTTAAAAAATATAACGAGTAGTCTATATGAAAGAGGACGTCAGCTCGAGTCCAACGACACCTCATACGTTAAAATCCGACCATCCATTCGCCAATTTTCGCCAATGTTCGCGAGAAAGTAGGCTATCATTTTTTCCTCCTACACCCTTGAAACTTGCTGCCCACCTAGAGGGCTTGCCCACCTTTCATTAACGTCAAACAAACTTTTTTCCAACATTTACCGTTTCCAAAATAGCGCCTATCCAAAAAAACAAGAATTTTCAAATTATTATAAAAAAATACCAACACACATTCTTAGCCAAGAGGACGTCATCCCAACGCCAACAATATCTCGTTCGTTAAAATCCGACCATGCGTTCGGGAGATATCGGCAAAGTTTATATGAAAGTAGGGGGTGTCACAGAACGAACACTACCACACTACTACCAGTTTTTATCCTAGAGACTTGAAACTTATTTTGGGAGTAGAGGGGGTAGGGACCATTCATTTACGTCAAACAATTTTTTTTAAGTTCCTAGTTTCCAAAATATAGCAATTTCAAAATTGGACTGTTTTAAAAAAAAAACATCAAAAATAAAAAAGGTTTATTATAAAATATAAAGGACATAAGGACCATTCGTTTCAACCATGGCACAACGTTCTATCATGTTCGGTTTTCAACCTATCGCCTACATTCAGAAACAAACATTTTGAAATATTTTTTGAAAAATATAATACGTGGTCCATAGCAAAGGGGGCGTCAGCTCGAGTCCAACGACACCTCATTTGTCAACATCCGACCATGGGTTCACCAGATATCGGCTTGGACTCACGCGGCGGCCATGACACTCGTTAGAACTGTCACTGCTCCCCTACTGACTTAGGGTATTGTTCACAGTTATTAGAGTACTGTATCTGTTGTTGTATTCTATGCCCATGTCAATAGAATGTGAAGTATGATTATTGGTTTCGGTTTGGCTAGCAAGAATGAAGAAAGAGAAAGGAGACAGTATCCTTTTGTACGGAATGAAAGGTTATGAAGCGGAAGATCACGAATGTAATGGTAATGTTTTATCTGCTAGTTGTTGAGGAGATTCATTGAGATTAAAAGGATGGTAATATGTTTTCTAAATGGCTTTCCCTTATGGTAAATAATTACCACCACGGCCCCGATAACCCCAGACAAAAGTAAGTACGGTTACACTTGTCGTACCAACGTGGCGCATGAACAAGGGGATTTTTACTATAAGACATACTAAAGTGAGTACAGTGCCCGATTAAGGGAATTTTGACAATCAGTTTAAGAGCAGTGAAGTACGGCCTTATCATGCAAAATAGCAGAGATAACTTTCTCCAAATGCTTACGGCTATGAAATAATCTATGAAGAAGCAGGAAGAGTCGCTTCTCGAATCTATGAAGAAGCAGGATGAGTTTTTGAAAGAGTTAAGTAAGGAAATAGGAGGTCTGAAAAAGGGAATAGGAGGTGTGAAAGAGGAAATAGAATCTTGGAAAGTGTCTTTGAGTGTGGCTGTGGAGGAGGAGAAAGAGAAGAAGGAGCAGGAGAAGGTGGAAGAGAAGGAGAAAGAGAAGAAGGAGCAGGAGGAGGAGAAAGGGAAGTTGCAAGAGCACAGAGTGGAGATCATATGCATCGTACGAGAGAAGTTGAGTGGGATAATATGTGATGCTGGGGGGCGTGTAGATGGTAATGGAGAGGAAGAAGGAATGAAAGAGGAAGGAAATGGACAAGATGAAGAAGAAGAACGTCAAAAGGAGGAGGAGGATAAAACTGAGGACAAAGAAGAAGATGAGATAGAGGACACGGTAGAAGAGAAAGGAGAAACGGATAACGAAAGAAATGAAACGGAAGAACGAAGGAAGGCAGGTGATATGGACGAAACTGAAGAAGGAGAGGAAGCAGGTGAAGGAGAAAAATATAGAAGAGAAACTACTAGCAGATGAAGTTGGTCATGAGCAGGACAATAGCAGCCAAGAAAAAGAGGTTAAAGATGAGGGTGAAAGTACAAGAGTCAGTCATGAAGAAGACAGCATACTGGAAAAAGATAAGGTGAAGAAGCGTTGGAGAAGGAAGATGGGGATGAAAAGGATGAGATGTAAGACGAAGAGAAAGTAAGTGTTGAATAGTATGAGACAGACAAGAAAGAACAGGAGAAAATGGGGAAGGGAAGGGGAGAGGAACGTTGGAGATGGAAGATGAGGAGTTCGAGGTATGGGATGACATGGCAAATGGAGAAAAAGACGAGATGGAAGGCAGAGGAAGAATGAAGAATGGAGAAGAAGGAGGAACAGATGAATAGGATGAACCAAAAGTGGAAGAATGTGAAGGGAGTGATTTTGAGGATGTAGATAAACTTCACAGTAGTGATAACATCATGATTTTGGATTCTGTTAGTGATGGAGAACCAGTTTGCAACCGGTATCACAATACATTTGATAATAATCTAGTTAACACTTATGGGTATTATGTTGTGAATGATATAGTTGAAGTTTCACAAGAGCCTTAGTGTGTTCCGAGTGTGAGTTGTGTGGAAGGTGCAGATTTGACAGACAATGGCATCGAATGTAGCAGTTCGGATGATGAAAGGTGTGAAGATGGTGTGTACTTGTCAAGTGAATTCATTATTTCAGTTCTTCGAGACTTAATATCGGAAAGTGGATTGCAGCTAGATGATGGGTTGGATTCAGAATATTTAGTTAATGCATCAGGGATGCTTACATTAGATCGTCAAGGGGAGAAGTTAATGGAATAAATGCAAAAAGAGTTAGCAGTTGTTAAAGCTGATGCATCAACGCCTTCTAAGATAGCTGAGTGAGCAAATTTTGACCATTTGGGTAGTGGCTCAAAAGAAAAGAAGCATTTGAGAAGTGGCTTTTTGGAAGCAGGAAGGGAAGGCATATAGACTTTCTGAAGTAGTTGATAAGTTATATTTTATTTGTGTGTGATTTTTCTTAGTGTATTTGTGAGGTGTGTTACTTTTATTTATGCAGTGTGTTTTTTTTATGAATGTGATCCTCACGTGCTTCTCACGTGAGAATCACATTGGGGGCGAATTGTAACTCTATGAGGTTACAAGGTTCTTATTTTACTGTTTATTTCTTGGAATAGTTGAGGTTAGAAGCGGAAGATCATGAATGTAATGGTATTGTTTTATCTGCTAGTTTTTGAGGAGATTCTTTGAGATTAAAAGGATGGTAATATGTTTTCTAAATGGCTTCCCTTGATGGTAAATAATTACCACCACGGCCCCGATAACCCCATACAAAAGTAAGTACGGTTACAGGCTGCTGTTCGGATACGAGATGTTCCTGTCAGTTTACTCAGGGCTTTGAAAAGATGTGACTCAATTTGCCGTCCTTGATCCGATGTGACTGTTTGTGAAACACCGAAGCGAGCAATCGAACTATTGAAAAATGCACGCGCGACAGTCTCAGCAGAGATGTCCGCTATGGGATGTGCTTCTGGCCAGCGTGAGAACCGATCAATAGTTGTTAGGCAGTAGGTGAATCCGTTGGATGGAGGAAGCGGTCTGACAATATCGATGTGGACATGCTCAAAACGATGGTTAGGTGGAGCAAATGAACCAACAGGGGCCATGACATGCCGTGTAACCTTGTTGCGCTGGCAGGAAATGCAGTTACGAACGAACTCTCTGCAATCGTGTTCAATATTGGGCCAAATAAAGGATTTCTTCACCAATCGGGTTGTAGCTTTCACTCCAGGATGTGACAAACTGTGTAAAGATGCGATAGCCTGTTGACGAAAATCCTTCGTAACGAATGGGCGAGCGGAAGATGTTGAGGTGTCACAATATAACTGTATGCCAGAATTCGGAATGTAAATCTTTTTCAGAACCAAGCTTGTGTTCGTACCAATGAATGTCTGTAGTTCGTTATCAGTTTGTTGTGCTTCGGCAAGGTCTCTGAAGTTCACTTCCCTTTCAATGGATGAGATGCGGGAGAGAGTATCGGCTGGAATATTGTTAGCACCATCGATGTGGCGTGTATCTGTCGTAAATTGTGCGATGTAGTCCAGATGGCGTGACTGACGAGGTGATGCTTTCTCTGGTTTCTGCTTCAAAGCGAAGGTAAGAGGCTTGTGGTCAGTGAACAGAGTGAAATGTCTTCCTTCAAGCATGTGTTTGAACTTCTTAACCGATGCATACGCTGCGTAGAGTTCACGATCATATGCTGACCATTGTTGTTGTGTAGGGGATAATTTGTGGCTGAAAAATGCTAATGACTGCCAATTACCTCCTGTAAGCTGCTGAACCGATGCTCCTATTGCTGTCAACGATGCATCTACCATTAGTGATAGCGGTGCATCTGTTGAAGGGTGCACGAGGAGGGTGGCGTTGGCAACTGCATCATTCAGTTGCTGAAATGCTTGTTCGGTAGCAGAGGTCCAAGGTAGTTTGTCTTTAGGTTTCGGGCTACCTTGCAAGAATCTGTTCATTGGAGCAGAGACGGCTGCTGCATTATGAATGAAACGCTGATAGAAATTAACTAATCCCATAAACCTACGGAAATCTTGTACATTGATTGCTTTTGGAAAGTTTGTGATTGCTTCAACTCTACATGGAGGTTGACATATTCCATCTGAGTTCACCAAATAACCAAGGAACTGCACCTCGTCTGAGCCGAACACACATTTTGCTGAATTAATCACTACTCCAAAGTCACGGAGTCTAGTGAATACCTGATGTAAGTGCTCAAGATGCTCGGTTTCGTTACGAGATGCAACCAGTATGTCATCAATATAGACATAGCAGATATCGAGATTACGAATAACTTCATCCATGAAGCGTTGAAATGTCTGGGCAGCGTTACATAGGCCAAATGGCATGAATTCAAATTCATACAAACCAAACGGAGTGACCACAGCAGTCTTGGGAATGTCTTATTCTGCAATGGGAATATGGTGAAAAGCACGAACAAGGTCAATGGTGGAGAATACATGACGTCCATGAAGGTTGATGGTGAAGTCTTCAATATGTGGAACTGGATAGCGATCAGGAATTGTGCGAGCATTCCGCTGACGATAGTCACCTCAGGGTCTCAACTCATTGTTCTTCTTTTGGAACATGTGCAGTGGTGATGACCAAAAACTTGTAGATGGTCGACATATTCATTGGGCTAGCATGAATTCAAACTCTCGTTTGGCAGTGTTATGCTTTTCAGGTGCCAGCCGGCGTGGCCTTGATCGAATTGGTTGACCTGGAGTGGTAACAATATGATGAACAGTAGAATGTTGGATTGGTGTAAGAGTTGAAGATGGACGAGTAATTTCAGTGAATTTACTAAGCAACAAGTGGTAGGGAGAATCGCCGACTACAGTTCGAATTGATGGGCAAGTGATGCAACGGATATGACCATTACTGGTCAAGTTGGCCGTTGAATAAATGAGACGTCTATGACGAAGATAAGGGAGAATTCCGAAGTATGCGAGAAAGTCGGCTCCGATGATGGGATGAGTAACATGGGCAACAATGAAACGCCACGTGAAATCACGGCGGAGGGAAAAATCAAGTTTCAGAACTATGTGTCCGTAAGTCTTGATAGCTGTTCCGTTCGCGGCAAAAAGTTGGTATTCTTCGAGGCTACGGCGAGGAAGCCGAGCTGCAGGATAAACAGAAACGTCAGCTCCAGTGTCTATCAGGAAGGAAACTTTTGCTGATCGTTCGGTCATGAACAGACGGCGATTCGAAGGTGTGGAGTCAGTTGCCGTCGCTACTGACTCCCGGAACTCGTTTCCCTGATTACATGGAGGGCGACATTGACGAGCATTAGAGCCAAACTTACGGTGAAACCACCAAATATCCCTGTTGACTGAAGGTGATCGTGGGGAGCGATAACGTTATGGAGAACTACGTCTCGAAGCTGATCGGCTGGATCGAGTGTTTCTGGTTGACATCTCGGTAAATAGTTTCGTTAGTTCGTTAATTTGGAGTCGCAATGACGTAACGCAATGCTATTAGGTTCGGAAGTAGAGGCCATTATAGAGGTACTGGTTGTTGCCAGATATAGTTCAAGTAATCTATCGGCGATTTTTGCAAGCGCATCAAGATTACCTTCTGAAACTGTGAGGATCTCCTGTACATCGGAAGGCAGGCGAGACATCCAAATGTTCTTAAGCATATCATCAACCATGGTGGTACCTGCTAATGTTTTCAGTCGACGAAGAAATTGAGATGGAGTACGGTCTCCGAGTTCCTCGGTTCGCAGTAGCTTCTCAATTCGTTTTGCATCAGATAGTGACATGCGGTCGATTAACGCCTGCTTTATTGCGGCATACTTATTAGTACCGTAACTGGCGGTGACGATAAAATGTCCTGAACTTCGATAGCTAATTTTTCACTTAAGCTAGCTACTACAAGACTATATTTTGTAGCATCAGCAGTTACGTTAGCTACAATGAACTGACCTTCAAGTTGGGCAAACCAAAGAGCTGGATTTTCAGACCAAAACAGGGGACCTTGACGGAAACGTGATGCACCGCTGGTTGACCGTTGAGTGCCATAAAGTTAGGTGAATGATACTTATAAATGACGGAATGTTAACTAACACTGTAAGCAGTGATTTAGTTGGGAAAAAAATATTTACAGGAACTCGCCTTTTTAATTCAGCAATTTGGGTGTCAAAATCAGCGGCCTCATGTTTCCGACAAGTTGTTTCATCAGCTGAACGTCTCCCCTTTCGTAGCCATGACTTGACATATGATTGTGGGTTAAATAAATGCACAGGAGGTCCTACGCTGCTTATGAAAATAAGTCCGCTTGATCTTTCAACCTGCAGCCTATTTCTCTTTTCGGTGTGGATCTCATTCATGGTACTGAAAGCTCTTTCAGCTTCTGCTGAAGAGATGGGAATGGTCTGTACAGTCTTGCTTAAAGGCATCAGCTCCACTGGAATTTCCTTGGTCTCGACATACTTTCTAAAAGCATTAATGTACCTCCTCTTGTCTGACATGTGGAAAAAGTCACAAAGGTTGCCGACACTCTCATCACCATAGCAGATATCCAAAGTAGAAGTGGAGGGCCAATTATTTTTGTATGGTACCTTTGAATCACTGATAACTTTTGTCATTCTCTCATGTCTCTGCTGACTAGAGCTGGAACCAAGATGAGATGATGTGGACACATTTTCCATAAGCTTGTTATTTAAATTGTTCACAAGACTTCTGAAAAACTGCTTTCTGTCAATTTTTACAACTTTTTTTAGAATCATGTAATCCTATGTTCCTAAACTTTTTGTTTTCTGCTGCTTTAAGAACTGTTCTGTAGTATTCTCCAGAAGCTGAGTTACACATAGATTCAAACACTTTTATAGTGCGCTTGATAGCATGTTGAGCCTCTGTCAGACTTGTCTCTCTTTTCTGCAACTCTAATGACAAATCAGCTAACTCAACAAGAGCATCATACATAATTGCAATATTTTCTAGAAATTCTACACAAGTTAACATATTTTCTATACCTTGGAATTTTGCCCTTTCTTTGGAGTCTCTCTAGTGGTCATTTTTGGCCTCACAAAAATGTTTTACAAGAGCACTGTAGTTTTCCCAGACAGCTTTTACAGTTCTCTGGCTTGAAACTACCCATCTTATTGTAAATATTTTCCCAATCTTCTTAACTCTTTGTTCCAGTGAAGCAGCACAAATGTTGAGTTCCCTTTGATTTTTGGGAGACATGCTGTATAAAGAATACAATTTGTCAAAGAAAGAATGGAAATGGTTAACACCTGTAACTTCATTCCTTGAATCAGAAACGGCCAATTCCAAGCAATGGTTTAAACAGTGCCAGATTACTATATCTGGAAATAACTTTAAAAACTGTGCTCCAACTCCATTTTTCTACCCAACATTACAGAGGCCCCATCACATGCTAGACCAACTTAATGTTCTGCCAGAAAGTTTTCATTCATCCCATATGAAGAAAGATTCTTCAATATCTCTCGAGTAATAACATCTGCTGTAGTTGATTCAAGTTCTATCAAGTCCCTGAAAAAGGAAACAACTTCAGAGTTATCTGAAAGAGCACATCTCAAACATAATACTAACACAGATTTTACACTAACTGTTGTTGATTCGTCAATCATAATACTGATTTTCCTCTGATTTTCTGCTATAGATTTTGCTATTTTATTTCTCATTTCATGTGAAATGTGTTCAATAATATTAGCACAACTAAAATTTGTATGACAAACTCGTCCCACATCTAAACCATTTAATTGTTGAAGTTCAACATAAGCCTGTAGGTCTACGAAGGGTCTATTTCTTTTCGCAATTGAGTATGCTGTTCGAAATACTCGAACGGTGGTTTCTTGGTGTTTGACATTCATAGTGTCCAAGCAACTTTCAAATATCTTTTTATTGGATTCTGATTTTTGTAACATAGCTTTTTTGTGAGATTCTGAATTTTTGTGCTGAAATATTTTTTCCTAAGGCTTGTTTGTTGTTGATTAATATTATTTCCGTTGGGATGAATCTTGCATTCTACCCATACTTTCATTAGCTTAAGTCCTGCCCCTTTAGAAACTCCTAATCCTAATTTACTTTCCTTTTACATATATTGCAGCCTAAATTTTTATTTCCTGCAAATAACCACTCGTTCTCTGACAAAATATAACGGTACTGAGACTCGTTCCAACAGTCTGGAAAATCTTGTTTTCGGTAGGTGGGTCCTTGAATTTCACAGTCGATGGTAGAAGGTGTAGAACCATAACCTAGATTCTCCCTTGAATCTGCATCACACGTTTCAGCAACATTTAACCCAGGGTCTATCTCTATACTCACGTCTTTAATGAAACTAATGTTCTCGGAACTCCATTCAGTTTCGTTTTTACTTGAGCCATCACACACCTTTTTAGTATTCTTTGATTCTTCATCTTCATCCCCAGCACGTTTTTTTGAACCCAGCCACTTTAAGTAAACTCATTGTCACAAGTTGTGACTCACAACTCTCTTTCACAGTCACTGGAAAACTTGAAAGGTACTACGGGGCTACTGATGTTCATTAACTGCAGAGAGATTCCGTAATATCTGCTTCACAGCAACACATCGAGCAAAACATAAAATAAAACTTGGATTCACACAAACATAACGAGCGGAAGAAAGTTGTTGTGCTCCCTTCCCGCTCTCCGTATCCAATAGCAGTGTAGCCAACCTTAGAGAACCAGAAAAACGCCCAGGAGTGTAAAAGCGACCGTATTTTATGAACATAAAACCGTAAGGTTCGATATTAGTCCGCTAGAGTACACCCGTGACGTTCCAGCGCTATGTATAGATTATAAACGATTTTCTTACTGAATGTAAAATTGTTTCGTCATTCTAAAGCGGGAAGATATTTTCCGGAACGGCGTTCCGCCCCGTTCCGGTCCAACTAAACCACTGACTGTAAGTAATATTCTCCAATATTTACTTCATATCACGCCGGGGTCACCAATTTGTAGCCGATCTATTTATTAACATTCACCAAAGAACAAGCTTGCCACGGTGGGTGAGTGGTTATAGTGTCGGACTACCAACCCCAAGATTGCAGGTTCGCCCCTGGCCATGGTAAGTGATTTTTGAAGGCGACAAAAATCACGATACTCATGTCATACGTTGTTGGCATGTTAAAGAACCCATTTGAATTCATTAGGCCGTGTTCAATGGCAAAATTAATCTCGGGATTTTCCGCCAACACAAAGTTCCTCCATTCTCTACTTGAAAGCGCTGTAGTGTCAAGGAGTTTAGACATCTAACCTTCTTGACTTTCGTAGCGTTCAAAGGAACGACGAAATTCGACAAGCAAGCTACCCTCTGGGTGTCAATTAACAAAGCTTGCACCAGGCACCGAGGCCATACGATATTATTATCATTATTACCAAAGAACAACAATAATACAACGACACCGATTGACATAAATCACTGCCGGCTGGATCGCACCCCTCCTGGTTGCTTTAAACTGCCTGCCCATTCGACACTCACAGGCGTACTAGATATACTCATTAATTCACCGCTAGGTGCAGCACCAACGCACTGGGATTGCCGCGGCCTTTTAAAGAGGAAGATACCTGAAACGAAGGATTGTTATGTTTGGAGGCTTAATATCGAGTTTGACGGACGAGAAAACATTACACTAAGTTTGTTCTTTTGTTATTCAATCATCTAAAAGTGTTCGGCCACATACTTACGGGCAAATTTTCAGTATAAAGGAAAGCAAAAATACAAGTGGTGGAGGCGATTGTTTTTAGGGGCGAAATGTCTAGCTCATTTTCCCGTATAGGCCAGTCAAAAGTGACACAAAAAATGGCTAAATTCGCAAATCATGATGTATCTCTGATTTTTTAGTATGTTGTTTGGACCCATTAGGAACGACGAAATTCGTCATGCAAGCTACCCTCTGGGTGTCAATTAACAAAGCCTGCACCAGGCATCCGAGGCCATACGATATTATTATTATTACCAAAGAACAACAATAATACAACGACACCGATTGACATAAATCATTGCCGGCTGGATCGCACCCCTCCTGGTTGCTTTAAACTGCCTGCCCATTCGACACTCACAGGCGTAAAAGATATACTCATTAATTCACCGCTAGGTGCAGCACCCGGCATCCGAGGCCATACGATATTATTAGGGCTATTTATACCCAAGTTTGCAACTCTCAAAAGGTTGTGGAAAAAATTTTACACACCAAAAACCACGAAATTTTTGGACTTGTTTCAGATTCTGCTCTATATCTCCTAATCTATGCATTCGTCGTCGACAGCCACTCTATACGTTTATTAAGAGCATTAAATGTGTGACAATTTATGCCCAACCGGAGCTCTGTAGGTCAGTTGGTTATTGAATTACGGCACTTGTAAAATAGGCCAGGTTTTCCAAAAATTGAACATTTTAGTTTTAGACCTTCTTTGGACCGAAACTGCGCCGAAACCGTTGATCCTACGAGTAGAACTTGTAGAATATAATTTGTAGTCAATTTAATTAGCTTTAAATTAAGCACAGAGCGGTGTATGTATGCCCCGTAGTGCTCTCAAAATCTCAATCATCCTATATATGAAAGAAATCGCATTTTCCAGAAATGTACCTAACCACTTTTTGTTGCATGAAGTGAGATTTAAACATGAAAAACGTGTTATGAATCTAGGGGAGGGCGAGGAGGGCGACCGCCCAGGGCTCCGCGGTCCGAGGGGGAGGGGTGGGGGTGGGGGGTGGCACGCCATGGATTTCATAAATTGAATGTATAATTAATTAATTATAATTTTCAAACCAATTTATAATTCATATTCTTTTATTCAGTGCAGCTATGACCTCCCGTGAGACAGAGAGGCTCTTGCTTGGCACTAAAAGGTTACAAATACTGTTTGCAGAAGACAATGAAAATGTACAAAGTGTAACTGCCAAATTCAAAAGTGCCCTTGAAAAACTTGAAGAAGAAGGCACGACCGCAAAACTTTGGGTACCGGTAGGGCCTACTCTACTATCGAATGACCTTACTCATGAAGCAATTCATTCAAGCCGAAAGGATGGGAGATTGGAACTTTCACCTGCAAATAATCAGGCAAATGCTCCCATTCTTTCACTCGTCTGGACACTTCTGCTATACGAAAAGTGCTTGTTTATATTTCCAAGATATGAGCACTCTGCAAGACCGGATGGACCCAACCGAATATCGATTGTTCATGAAAGGATGTTTGCCATCCGCAGATCCGACAAATTTTGGCCAGGTCTGTGGACTGACTTGACAATTGAACAGGTATTGATGCGTTCAGTGAAGAGCCAGGGTGGCCTAACCCATGGCAGAGGTATCTCGACAAGTGTGCTCTCTCGTTGGACGGGCGGGATGGTATATACTGTATGCTGAATATATGTGAAGAGGTAGAAGGGTATTGGGATATTTCCTCCACAACAAGCGAACAGCATTTCGATATGCGACCTACGCAAATTGCACGAGATACCTCTGACGTGAAAAAACTGAAAGCCTGGTTCAATAACCATCCACCGTTCCCATCGATATATAAACTCGTATCCAACAGCAGTGGCACTGTAGGTGGCCCCCACATAATTTGCCACACTGCCCGAGAAGGACTGAAAGGGGTGAACCGAATTATTGGCAAAACGTTTGGGAATGTTAGTTTCTATAGGAAAGAAAAAGTCCTCTCTTTGGCAACACCTACCACCTCTATCAAGATCCACGAGAAGAGAGTCGATGTCGAGCCACTCACCATCTTCCAGCGCATGTGTATCATGAAACAGTCAGACCTACAGTTGAAGGCCCACTTCACATATGAGCTCGCTCCATTTCCAATGGTCCTATTTTCCGACGAAGGGATGTGTAAAGGCACAAAATCAGCTTTTTACGCTGCCTTCACTCAAGCCACAGAGAACGTCAGTGTGCAGGCAAAAACATTTGCTGTCGTCGATGGAGGATACCTCCTCCATAACGTCGTGTGGCATCGGAATGATTCGGTACGGGATATCACAGCAAGCTACGTAAACTATATACATATTTAACCATTTTGGGAGAAATGTGTGTGTACTCTTCGTCGGGTATCTTGAGGATGGCGCCCAAAAGAGCACCAAATTTGCAGAGCGATTACAGCGATATTCTGCAGCATCAGCGGAAATTGTGTTTGACGCATCGACCATCATCACAGACCCCCAAGAGAAGTGCTCTCGAATGGCAAAAACAAGGTTCGTCTCATTGAGCATCTCTGTTCTGCTTTTGCTCTCGAGGGAATTGAGACAAGAATATTTAAAGAATACGCAGACCGCGATATCGTCGTGACTGCTCTGCAGAAAAGTACCTCCACTGACCACGTCATCATCTTTGGAGAGGATGTGGATTTTCTTATGGTCCTCTGCGGTCTAGGATCCACTAAAACAAAAGTATACATCCAGAAGAGTGGCAGAGGTGAGACGGGTTGCGTCCAATTCTCCACCAGCTCATTCAACCAAGGGGAAGTGGAGCTACCACCTGGATTTGAACTTTTCATCCACGCATTAACTGGGTGCGACACCACCTCTGCCCTCTTCTGACAGGGAAAGATGAAAATGTGGGGCCACTTCAGACAAAATCATGCCCTAGTGGACAAAGCAAGAGTTTTCCTCCAGACAGATGCCACGCACCAACAAGTCTCAGCAGCCGGTGACAAGTGCCTAGTTGCACTATATGGAGACCAAACGACAGAAACCCTCAACGATGTACGCTTCCGTACTTTTGTGTTGACGGCAGCCAACGCCAAAGCAAATCTGGCCCGTTTGCCCCCAACCACAGAGGCTGCGTCGTATCACCACTACCGCACATACCACCAGGTGCCAAATTAGTTGGGGGTTGAGAAAGAGGCCACCGACTGGGGTTGGGAATTGACCTCGCCTGGACTCATCCCCATTACCAGTTGGCAAGCTCCTGCCTCCGCAGAGCTCCTAAAACTCCTCTCTTGCAAATACAAGAACGGGTGGAGTGGTGGCTGCACTTGCCTGAAAGCAGGGCACAGATGTTCTGTGATGTGTGCTACCTGCTCTTATCATCATTGAAGAGGACGACGACGACGAGCCTCAAGACAACCTTGACGATCCACCAATACTGGAGTACCTACGTACAGGGGACGAAGACGACGAGCCACCAATAGTGGAAGACCTACCTATTGAAGAGAGCAACGAAAGTCATGGCTCAGGGCCATCAAAACCAAGGCGATGAGTTTGACTATGTGTCTAATTTGATTGACTGATTGATTGATTTATTGATTGAATCAGTTACTGTACTTTTGATTTCTTAAGTTTATTTTATTATAGTTTTATTATATTATGTATATTAGTATATTACATTATTATTATTGTATTAAAATATTTATTTTTTATTTATTTATAGGGTACAGAAAGTCCCAGTGAGCTGGTAGCTCAAGGGGGGACTGCCCTTTACAAATATGGCTTAGCAACTTATACTAGAATATATTAAGGTGGTAGGATCATTTATTCAGTCTTTATGGGTTAATCTATATTCTTCAACATATAGTTTCAGGAAGTACAGGTCTGACGTTTATTTTTGGCCGGTGCTTGCATGTTGCGTAGAGGTCTCCGACCAGCCAGGAAGCCTTCTTATTGTGAGAATGTGCAGTAACAACTCCTTGCACGCACGCACGATCAGAAGGAACGAAGGAAAGAAGGAAGGAGGTTGAACGATTAGCACAGTGGATGCGCGGATTTCACGGCCACCGGCCAAAAATAAACGTCAGACCTGTACCTGCGTGTTTCCTTTTTGAATTTGTTTAAGTTTACAATTTGTCTCAGTTTAGGAGGTAAGTTGTTATAAGTTGTGCTGGCTGAATAGGAAATACTTTTAATACCATATCTAGTTGTGTTTGTTGACTCCATGTATAACTGGTTTGCTGATCTTGTGTTATGGGTATGAATGTCTTTCCTGCATTGAAGTTCAGTATTAAGATTAATAAGACCTTGTTTATATTTGAACATAAATAAAGCTTCAGAGTATTTGAGCTGGCTTCGTAATGGCAATATGTTTGTCTCCTGAAATACTTGTACAGTTGGTTTACTAAAATAGTAACCATACATGATTTTAATTCCTCTTTTTTGGAGAACTTCGAGCTCATTTATTGATTCCTGTGCACATTTACCCCATATTATTTTCATGTACATAAGGTGAGAATGAATAAGAGAGGCATATATGCTCCTTAAATGTTGATTGCTTATTCCATACTCCCTTAATCTTTTTAGAACACCAATTACACTAACAATTTTCTTTTTCACATTTATGACATGTTCATTCCAACTTAAGTTATTGTCCAAAGTTAGGCCTAAATATGTGTATTGTTTCACCCGTTCGATGGGTACATTACCAATTTTAACTATGTTGCAAGTGCTTGGACTGTAAGCTGGTTTGTGAAATAGCATGTATTTTGTTTTTGAGCTACTAATGATTAATTTACTTTTTGAAAGCCATGTTGTTAGTATATTTAGATCCTTTTGCATATTCTGCATAATCGTTTGTTCACAGGCGCTCTCGTAAAGTAGAAATATATCATCTGCAAATAGAAATATTTTACCAGTAAACTCTAAATAACCTATATCATTAATAAAAATCAGGAACAGCAATGGTCCGAGCACTGTCCCTTGTGGGACTCCGCATTTAACATCAGAAATGGACCCTTTAGTTTTATTAATATTAGCATACTGCTTCCTGTTAGACAGGTAGTTTTTAAACCACTCAAAGGCTATTCCTCTAATTCCTGCATTTGATAGTTTACTTAGCAACAAGGTATGGTTAACAGTGTCAAACGCCTTAGCAAGATCTATAAATAGTCCTGCTGCTATCTTATTGTTATCTAATGCTTTATGTATAAGTGACACTACGTCAAATGCTACTGAATCAGTGCTATGTTTGGGAAGGAAGCCGTACTGATATTTGAAGAAAAAATTGTTTTTTGTTAGGAAATTCAGGACTTGTTTTTTGATTACTATTTCCAGTACTTTTACAAGTGAGGATAATATACACAACGGTCTGTAATTACTGGGGTTAGATACATCACCTTTTTTAAATATTGGTACCACTCTTGCTAGTTTACATTTATCTGGTATTACTCCTGTTTGCAGTGACAAGTTAATTATATCAGCAAGCAATGGAGCCAGATGATTGGCACATCTCTTAAGGAGTATGTTATTTATTCCATCATCTGTGTAATTCATTTTATTCGCAAGGTTTTGAATGATTTGTTTAACTTCCGTCACATTTGTTGGTTTTATGAATAGTGAGTTACAGATCGTCTGGTTCGATTGCAAATTTGCGATCATTGGAGTATCTTTAACCAAGTTTTCTACAACATTTATGAAATACATGTTAAATGCTTTACATATATCTTGGCTAGAGGTGTATTGTATGTTTTCATATTCAATTTCAACAATGTTTCGTGTATTATGAGGTTTGCCAAGTATTTGATTTACTGCCTTCCACATTCCTTTTATCGTATTCCCTTCTCTAATTACATTATTGTGGTATAACTTTTTCAGCTCTCTTTTCATTCTAGTCACATCCCTACTACATCTTGTGTACTCTTTAATGGTTTCAGTTGAAGGGTTTTTAGTTTTAGTTTTTGCATACAAATTATTTTTTCTTTTTACCGCTTCCAGAAACTCCTGTGTTACCCATGGTTTGTGTGTACCTTTTACCTGTGGTTTTTGCTTAATATTTATACTAGCTGTCCTAAGTCCATCACTAATGAAATCGCATAGCTGATTATATGCTTCGTTGACGTCAGTAGTTAGATTTGGAAATTTATTTTTTGAAATGAAATTGTTCAGTTTGGCATAACTTATTTTCGTAAATGTTTCTATATTGGAACGATTATTGGATTGCGTACTCACTTCTGGTTGTGATGAAATGTCTAGAATTAAAATATTATGATCACTAAGGTCACACATAACATTATACAAATAGAAATTATAATTATTGGCAAAGTTAGAATGTATATGGTCAATTAAAGTTGAAGAAGTAGGTGTTATTCTTGTTGGCAGTTTTGTATTGCATGGATAAAAACTAAAGCAATTCAGTAAAGACGAATAGGCCCATTAAATAATGCTGTCTTTTAGAAAATCTACATTATCGTCTCCGATAAGTAGTGTGTTTAATTTGTTAGTATTGCAAAGTAGGTGTTCAAGGTCAAGCATAAATTCGTTTGCATTACTCTCCCTTGGATTATAGTAAGCAATAACATTATATCTTCTGTGTTTCTGAAATATTTCGATTTGTAATATACTGTGATAACTGTTAATGGTGTTAATAACTTTGGTCGCCCATTTTCTAGATATATAAATTGACAGACCTCCTCCAGTACCGATTCGTGTTACATGGTGTGAGTCAAAGCTGGGAATGTTATAATAGTGTGTTTCTTGGTCTGACAACCAATTTTCTGTTATGACTATTAAATCTATTTCTAAAATCTCGTCAATAAGGAGCATAATATCCTCGAACTTATTCCGAATACTTCGTGCATTGATGTAGATACATTTACATTTTGAATTCAAGATCTGATTTTTAGTCTGTAAATTATAGTTTTCTATAGAATCACAACGAATTTCGACAGAGCTTAATGTTTCGTTGTGTTTATAGTCGTCTCCGTCCATTTAATATATATATATATATATATATATGCAACTTTTGGTGTGGGATACCTGCAGCACCTATTGTCCGTATTTTTTCTCGAGGTGGGCGATCTTCGCTTCACCGCCGATGAGTGTGCTTGGACCATCTCGAGCTTCCCGAACATAAATCTTGCAGTCTCTTGTCCAGGTTCCAAATATCTTCCCATTCTGCTTCAGGATCCGGCATCTTCTTGCAATATAGTCGTTCCTGGGTGATAGGTGGTCATTTATAAAAATATTGCGTGATGGGCAATTCAGTCCAATGTCCTGGGTTGTTAGAACTCTCTTCTGAATTCTAGCATACACTATTTCATCCTTCTTCCACCTGTTGGTGAATTTCACCACGATTCGCCCCACGTCTCCGCCTCTCGCCGGCAAACGATGGGCGACATCGATGTCACGGAGTCCCAAGTCAACCCCCAATGCCCTGGAAGCTTGGATCACTAGGTCGTACACATTTTCCCTCGGCATTCCTGGAATTCCACTAAATAGCAAATTATTCCTACGTGTGTACTGTTTAAGGTCTTCTGACCCATCTAACGCTTGCTTTGTATCACTGCTGATACTTGCCACCGACTTTTCCAATTCTAGTGTTCTTTTTTGTATCTCATTTGTGAGGTTTTTGAAATCTTCAAATTGTTCGTTAATGAATTCCGTGGCTTGCTTGATTATTTTCAAATCCTTCATGAAAGTGTTCCTTAGTTCATTTACTGATAACTGAATCTTTTCTGTCACCTCCTTCACCAAGTCACATTCACTGAACTTAAGTGGAGGGTGACAATCCTCGCGATTGCATTTCCACACCTTTTGCGGATCACTTTTTACTGACTCGTAGGCTTTCTTTGAAAGTCTTGTGCATTCCTTGTGGAAATTACGCCCACAATCCCCTTCACAACTAACGAATTCTTCGCAATTTTTCACTTTTTTCCCGCACGGAGAACAAACATTACTAGCCATAGCCGCCATCTTTCTGACATTTCACCGTTTGTTTAAATGATTATATGCCTTCTTTTTCATTACCAAAACAAAAAATAAAGGATAGGAAATGTTAAGGAACATTCCTGGAAAAATGCGATTTTACCTTATATGGGTTGTTTTGAGATTTGGAGAGAACTACGAGGCTTACATACCCTGCTCTGCGCTTAATTTAAATCAAATTAAATGGCCTACAAATTATATTCTGCAAGATATACTCGTAGGATCAATGGTTTCGACGCAGTTTCGGTCCAAGGAAGGCCTAAATCTAAAATTTTCAAATTTTGGAAAAATTGACCTATTTTCAAAGTGTCGTAATTCGGTAACCAATTTACCTACAGAGCTCCGGTTGGGCTTAATTTGTCAAACATTTTATGCTCTTAACAAATGTATAGAATAGCGTTCGACGAAGAATGCATGGATTAGGAGATATAAAGCAGAATCTGAAACAAGTCCAAATATTTCGCGGATTTTGGTGTGTAAAAAGTTTTCCACAACTTTTTGTGAGTTGCAAACTTGGGCATACATAGCCCTAATGGGTCCAAACAACATACTAAGAAAATCAGAGATACATCATGTTTTGCGAATTTATTGTCACTTTTGACTGGCCTAGTAATTATGCAGAGGATAATAAAAATACAACTACTTCTGAGTTAAATCTAACGTATATACTTGGCGAGATGAAAAGAAAAGAATAAGGACAATTAAAGACAGGGAAAAGAAATGCCTCCGGCCCCCGAAAAATGGGATGTTGATTTATTTAGGGGCTTTGCGACATCGTGGTCATGTAGCCCCATGTACTTGGGTGTGAGTTGAATTTGTCTGATAACCCGTCTTATTGTTATGACTGTATTGTACATTTTTAAAGAGTTTTTGGATAGATTGTTCATTTATTTACTTATTTATTTACTTACAAATTTATTTATTTAATTATTTATTTACTTATTTATGTATTTAATTATTTATTTTCTTGTTTATTTGTTTACTTATTTACTTACTTATTTATTTACTTATTTATTCACTTATATATTTATTTACTCATTTAAGTTACTTAGATAATTATTTATTTATTTAATTATTTATTTACTTATTTATTTAATTATTCTTTTATTTACTTATTTATTTTCTTATTTATTTATTTGATTATTTATTTATTTACTTATTTGTTTATTTACTTACATATTTATTTACTTATTTACTTACACATCTATTTATTTAATTATTTATTATCTTATTTATTTGTTTACTTATTTATTTGCTTATTTATTCACTTTTTAATTTACTTATTTACTTACATATTTATTTACTTATTTATTCTTTTACTTATTTATTTACTTACATATTTATAACAAACGTTTGGTGCTTTTCAGTCGGTCAACACGAATGTAATTTATTTCAGGATTAGGGCATAACCCAGCTCTTTTTGGGTACATTCGTGTTGACCGACTGAAAAGCACCACACTTTTGATTACTTAGGCAACACTGAAAAATGGCTTCAAACCCCATAATGTTACATATTTATTTATTTATTTATTTATTTATTTACATATTTATTTACTTACCGTACTTATTTACTTACATATTTATTGAGTCACGCATTTACTCACTTAATCATTCATTCATTTATGTATTTTTTATATTTCTATTTATTTGCTTCCTCTTCGTCACCTTCTCTGGAAATTGCACGTAACCATATCCCACGCAGTGAATTGTCCGATGGTATCTCATGAAATGAGATTCCCCGGTATTTTAACTTGCCCTGTTCTGATTTACAAAATGTCACGTAGCTTTACAGCATTATAAAATCGTTCAGAATAAATTCCAAACACAACTTCGCCATTAACATCAAATCAAAACTTATGTATGCCACAGTCACTTGGTGCTGCTTTCTAGCGCCTTTATTTGGAAACGAGGTTGTACGCTGAAACCAATGCTGTAATCGTTGAATGGGCAGGCAGTTTAAAGCAGCCAGGAAGGGTGCGATCCAGCCGGCAGTGCATAAATATTATATCCACAGATGAGCATATCGCTCTCTGGTATGTCATCTATAGTACCAATCAGAACCACAAGGAAGCGGCACCTCAAATACATCATCACCATCATCATCTTGCACAGTTTCCAGCCACTGGCCGGGTCTGTTTGGAACACAAGCCTCTCCAACGTCTTCTGTCTTCCCACCATCTCTCAGCCTCCACCCTTGTCCAGTCTTCTCCTCTCTTCTTCACGCTTTCTTCCACCCCCTTCAGTCACCTGTCTCTCGGTCTCCCTCTTGGTCTCTTTCCTTCCCACTTCATCTCGTGTATCCTCCTGGGTATCCTCTTCTCCTCCATTCGTTTTACATGTCCATACCATCTAAGTCTAGATTTCTCTATACCATCCTGTAATGGTTCCTCCTTCATTAATTCTCTGGTCGTCTCATTTCTTATTCTGTCCCTCTTTGTAGCTCCAATACTGCTTCTCAAGAACCTCATCTCACTGGCCTGTATTTTGCTCTTCTCCCTTCCTTTCATAACCCAGGTCTCCGAGGCATACGCAGAGGCGGTTCTAGCCCAGGGCCGGGGGCCCGCCCCCCCCCCAGTTTTAGTGAAATAATTATTTTAAAATTCCTTGGTTACTAAATAAATTGATAATTTACAGATATAATTTATCTGATATAAAACAAACTCTTGCATTTAATTAAGTTAATTTTTCTTTCAATTTCAAAATTTATTTATTTTATTATATGTAATTTAAACACAAAATTGAAATCGTGTATAAATATAATATTTGTAAAATGCGTAGTGCATACACCAAGAGTATTAAACTCTTTTCCCAACTTTATGACATGCAAGTTCAGAAGTTTCCAATGTAGAGGAACCTTCATGAGATACAAGTGCATCGATATCTCCCCAACTCTGTGACAAAAATGTGAGTGCAACTGTTTCTAATATAGACGAGCCAGTACCATTTTATATCAGTGCATCGATCTATGATGGTCCATGCCAACCCCGTAAATCAGTTTATAAACAAAGAAGAACAGAAGTTTTAACAGGAAATGGTGTGATAGGTATACATTTATTGAATACTCTGAGAACAAAGATGCTGTTTTCTGTGTCGTCATTTCGTTCAATCTGATTCAAGCAATGCTGAACATGTTTTCAGTAAAACTGGATTTTGCAATTGGAAAAGAATATGAGAAAAACGTGCAAAGCATGCTGATAGTGAATGTTATAAATCTTCAATAGTAAAGTGAAACTGTTTTCTGGTAAGTGAACATAGCAGCACAGTGATTTCGAAGCTAAGCGAGAACCCTCTGGTTATATTGCGTAACCGCTCAGCTGTGGCAACAATGGCCCGAGTCGCATTACTTGGTGCTCGGCAAGACATTGGGCTTAGAGGTCATCGCCAAACAGTTTCGGATGATGACAATGTTAATAATAATGGGAATGTTGATGAAATTTTAAATGTAATTAAACTAGAAAGTGAATGCACAAGTAAACAGTATATCAAAGAGTGCAACTTACTCATCTAAAGATTCTCAAAATGAATTTCTTGATATCTCAGCTAATATAATAGTTGAACATATTGGAGGAGAGACGAAAAAATATAACAATGGTTATGTTCCCTTAATCCTGGATGAAGTTAGAGTTGTTAGTAAAGTGGAACAGATGTCCGTATGTGTCAGATATGTAGGACAAAATTCTATAGAGGAGCGTTTCATAGGTTTTATACATTTGTCTCAACTGAATGCTGAAATTATAGCTAATTCAGCTTTAGAGTACCTTGTTTCAGTGGATTTCGATCCATGTAAGTGCATTGGACAAGCATATGATGGAGCCGCGGTTCTGTCAGGGAAGATAAACGGTGTGCAGCGTTTATTGCGACAGAAGGTCAATAACCCGTGTGTTTACGTGCATTGTTATGCACATCGCTTAAATTTAGTTTTGGTGGACGTTTCAAAGCCAGTTTGTAGACGTGGTAGGGGACACTTTTGGTTTACTGGAAGCAATTTATGCTTTTCAGTCTGTATCTACAGTAAGACACCAAAAGTTTGTTGAGATACAAAGTGATCTTCATCCAGGAGGACGTGTTTTAGAGATACCTCTTCAAAGTGACACGTTAGGTATGTAAATATAGAGGAGTAATGTATTTTCAAAACGTTTTGCTTCAGTTAAAGCAGCTCTGGAGTATTTTTCAAAGTCAGTTAACAAGAAAGAGGCAGCAGAAGCAAAAGGTTTGTTGAAACAGCTTTGTAAAGTGAAGGTGATGTTTGTGTTACAAATCTTTTATGATATTCTCGAGCTTGCCAATGGAGCCTCTATGTTCTTACAACAAAAACATGTGGACTTCGGAAGGGCACATATATTGATCTATGGTCTTGTACAATCGTTGCAAGAAAAACGAAATGATTATTATTTTAAGGAACTATGGGCGGTTACATGTGACTGTTCAGTCGTTGGGCGTGAAAGTTTATAAGCAATCTAGAGTCTCAAGTATTCCAAATAACTTTTCAGACTACGTTTTATTAATGCCAGTCTCTGCGGAGAAAGAAGAGGAAAATGTCACATTATCAGAGACATGTAAAATAAATCTTTTTGAAATATTAGACAACATGGTAGAAGAGTTACTGCGTAGATTTACTGAAAATGATTTTGTGTGCAATGCAATGGATGCCTGTAACCCAAGAAGTGAAAACTTTTTAAATTTTGAATATATATATTCTCACGTTCTGTGAAAAGTATATTCTAATCTTCACAGACCGTAAGGTGCTATAGACTGAAATCAGTTTAGCTAAGAATGTATTTAGAGGCAAATATCCAAACACTTCCTCATTCTTTTTTTCTGAACTTCTGAAAATGGAAGTTGCTTTTCCATAGCTACTATTATTTTTCAAGTTGATGCTGACTCTTCCTGTGTCATCTGCTTCTGCTGAGCGCAGTTTCTCTGTCGTGAAACGAATAAAATACTATTTAAGAGCAACAATGGCAACAAAGAGGCTTTCCAATCTCACAATTCTTTCAATTGAAAGAGAATTAAGTGGAAAATTACTTCACGACCCTTCTGATATAGTGAACCAGTTTGCCCAGAATAGAAACAGAAGAATAAATTTATGTGACAGTGAAATATGCTATTTTTTACCAATGATAGTTTTTAGCCTACTTTTCTCATTTTGCAAAAATGAGGAAAAAGTAGACTAATGAGATTCATCCGGGAAAATGCCCCCCCCCCCAGATTTAAGCTTCTAGAACCGCCACTGGGCATACGTCAGGATAGGGACATAGTACGTCCGATATATGATCATTTTGCTGTTCTGAGGGACATCCTTGCTCCATAACATGCTTCTCACACTCCTCCGGAATGCTTCTGCCTGTCTCCCCCGCTCATTTATTTCTCTAACGTTTCTTCCATTCTCTAGTATCAGGCTTCCCAGATACTTGAAACTCTCCACTTTCTTCAGCTGTTCCCCACCAATTGTTATTCCTGTTGTTGTTCTTTCCTTCTTCCTTGTTGTCATCACCATCTCACTCTTATTTATGCTAAATTTCATCCCATACCCATGTATTATTCCTTCCCACGCGTCCAACTGTTCCTATACCTCCTCCTCCTCCTTGTTTCCCCAAATCATCAAATCATCTGCAAAAACCATTGCTTTCATCTTTCCTTCCCCAATTACTTGTGCCACTCGGGTCATTATGTCATCCATCACCACAATGAAAAGTAACGGTGACAGTGCACTTCCTTGTTCCAGGCCGTTTCTCTGTTCCAACCAGTCTGATCTCTCTCCTCCCACTTTCACACAGCTCACGCTTCCCTTGTACATCTCCTTTATCCTCCTTATAGTCCATTTTTCTACTCCTCTATCCTCCAGGGACTTCCATACTTTGTTTCTGCATAAACTGTCATATGCTTTCTCAATGTCCAAGAAGGCCATCAGTAGATCTCTTCCATACTCATAGTGCTGTTCTTGTAACTGCCTTACAGCAAAAATCAAATCCACTGTGGACCTTCCTGCTCTGAAGCCATGTTGTTCTTCCCTCATCCCTCCTTCTATCCTTGTCCTAATTCTCCTTTCCAAAACTTTCTCAAACATCTTTGCACAATGACTCATCAGTGTTATTCCCCGATAGTTTCTGCATTCTGTTCTACTACCTTTCTTGAAGATCGGGACAATTATTCCCTTTTTCCAGTCCTCTGGGGTCTTCCTTTCCTTCCATGCTGTCTTCATCACTCGGTACAACCATTGTATCCCCACCTCTCCTGCTGCTCTCACCATCTCCACACTCAACTCATCCACACCCGGTGCCTTCCCTCCTTTCATCTTCCTCACTGCCTCTTCCACTTCTTTCCATGTTAAGTCCTTTTCTGTTAGCAGTTCATCTACCTCTTCCCCGATTTCTTCCTCCTCGCCATGGTTTCCATTTGGGTTCAGGAGTTCTTCAAAATATTCTTTCCACATTTTCTTCAGTTCTTCCCTATTTTCTATCTCTTGTCCCCTTTTGTTCACCATTCTAACATAATTCGTAGGATCCTTCCGCCTCTTATTCTTTACCTTCACTATCCTCCTTCATCATTTTTGTCCACTCTTCTATCCACTTCCTTCTCTCCTCAGCCACTACTCTTTTGCCTCCTTCTTTCTTTCCTGGTACTCTTCCCTTGTCTCTACCGTCCTATTTTGATACCACCTCCTAAAGGCTCTATTCTTTTCCCTTACTATTTCTTTTGTCTTCTCATTCCACCATGGTGTTTCCTTCCACCTCTTCTTACTACTTGTCCTCCCACATACTGCTTCTGCTGCACCTACTAGTGTCTTTTTAAATCTAGCCCATTCCTCTTCCACCCCTCCTTCTTCATCTGTTGGAATACCTTCCTTCACCATTTTGAGGTACTCGACCCTTCTATCTCCTTCTTTCAGTTTCCATATCCTTAGGCCTATACGTCTTTCCTGGTTCTCAAACCCTTTCTTCTCCTTAGTCCCTCTCAGGTTCATTACCAGCAATCGATGGTCGCTATCCATGTTCTCCGATGGTATAACCTTGATGTTCTTATTTACTTCTTTCTCATACAGTATATAGTCGACCACCGACTTCCTGGTCTAGTCATCACTGTGCCATGTGATTGTGTGGCTCTCTCTTTTCCTGAACCAGGAATTCCCAACTAGCAGGCTGTTCCTTTGGCAGAAGTCCAATAGTCTCTTTCCTTCCTCATTTCTTCCGCCCCAACCCTCTGGTCCAAGGACACTCTCATACCCTTGTCTTTCTCTTCCTACATGGGCATTCAGATCCCCCATAACAATCATATTTCTTCCTAGCAGCTGCTTCTGCAATTCCTCTTCAAACTCCTCCTTCTCTTCAGAGGCTCAGCCTACTTGTATCATACATAGAACACCTTAATGTGTGACTCGCTCTTCATTTTTGTTTACGTAGTAATTCGCTAAGATGGGTCACTGGAACGTGAAGAATAGCACCTTTGTGTCCCAGTCTATGTGTTTCCTTCTTCCAATTTAATATAGTCCATTTTTATTCATTGATACTGGATACTCCCACCGCTTTTTTCGTGAATAGATTTTTGTTAGTGATGTTCCCAAAAAATCTACTAGAACTAGATGAGAAGAAGAGGAGTCGTTCTGTTGCACGCTCTGAAATCCTTTGGTCAAGACCGACTAAAATATATATAGATATTGTAGTCGGTCTTGGATAAGTATATTATTCTTCCGATACGCTGTAGTCTATTCTTTGCGTTGCAGTAGCAGCAACCTTGGCAAGGAAGATGTAGCTCATGTCACAACTTGCTTGAGCTTCGCTTGAGGTTGAGGCCACAGATCATGTTAGTGGTCGTATGATTTTGTGTTGATCAGCTTTTGAGTTTTGATACTATGGATAGGATCATCCTTTACAGAATTATGCACTTATGCGGTAGGTGTAATTTACTTTAATAGTTCTTGTAGTTGCGAGGATATGGGTTATATACCGACGTGTTATGGTTGTAGGCTATTCGTATACCGTTAGTGTTAACACGTTGTGTTCTTTGTTTTTTTTCATCGTCCGATGCTGTATTTTCAATTCAAAATACTTTTATGTAGGATATTTATTAGGATATTAAAGTATTGTCTGTGCTCAACTTTTGAATGGGATAGGCCTAATTACTTGCCTTCCGCTTATAACTTTGCTTTGTTGAAACGGGGCTAGACTTACTGTATAATGAAACTAAACTGTTGATCTACCATGGCTGTCTCCAGAGCAGGATTATGCCAACGCGGGGCCTGTAGCAAGAGGCCTTTGTTTTTGTATGATAATAAAACAACTTTGACAAAATGAACTTTTCTCGATTTATTGTGAGCAATCTTGGGGATGTTGAGACAAATCAATTTCTGTACGTGAATTACATTCAATTTTCATCAAGGTGAGGTCACTTGGACGATCTTGTCCTACCGTGTTCCATAACTCGCCTTTTACACGGTTTAATGTGTTGCAGTTAGCAATCATTAAAGGGAAGTAAATTCGTAAGATTATTTTCTACATATGGCAAACACGACTGCAATTCATTTTCCATTATAAGTTTATACAATTGCAGTTCAAGAGCCTCATGCTTTTCGTTAATAGCAGCAGCCACATTAGTTATAAGAAGTTCAGGGAACTGCGCAACTCCTAGGCTTTCTTCCAAATCCTGTTGGTAAGCACTGACAATATTTCGTGTTCTTTTCTAGATCTATTTTTCTGTAAGAGATTTTAACCACCGAGATATTCCAAATACACCAATCACTGTATGGTACGCTTCCATGCGTTTAGTTATGGCAGACTGTAAATTATCAATTATGACAATAAACACCTGACTTTCAAATTGTGGAAAATTGTTGCAGGAGTGTTTGATTTTCTACAACTTCATAGAGTGTAGTAGAGCCACTCAAATAGTCATACCGGTAGTTAGTATTTCGCTTGCATCGTCTTGAAGTTTGTTGATATTCTTCACAGGAGCGGCTTCGGTGGCGCAGTCGGTAGTATGCTGAACTGCTATGCCCAAGATCGCGGGTTCAAACCTGGCTGAAGTCTTCAGATTTTTAAGAGCGTTAGAATCCTTCAGAATGCCTTCCTTCGGAGGGGAAATAAAACCGGCGGGCCAATGTCGTGTAAAAGAACCTACTACTACAGTTGATAGTGTGTAGCTAAATTTGTAGGTCATATTTCGTTAGAAACGCTCAATGAAGTTCCAACGTTAATTGGAATCTGGTAGCCAAAGTTGGAACTACTTGAAATTGAACTTGCTCATTCATCTTCATCCATTTAATTTCCTCAGTATGCCTTCCTTCGGAGGGGAAGTAAAGCCGGCGGTCCTATGTCATAGATTTATTGCATGTTAAAGAACCTTCCACTTATATCACCTGTGTGAAGCTAAATTGGATAGGTTAAGAATGTAAACAACGCTCTTAGATTTCTACGTTCGTTGCCAAGATCCGACTGCGGTGGTGTTTAGTAGCTTAAGTTCTGAACTTGGCCTAGTAGTCGTTGACGGTGGCGCTTGGTGGCAAAAGTAGGAACTATTTGAAAAATTCTAAGTTGCAGTACTTAAATTAAAAAACAGGTAACACACACTAATACAGTCATCACAATTATCACCGGTTATCAGACAGATTCTACACAGACCCAAGGTACACGGGGCTACATGACTGCGTTGTCGCAGCCCCTAAACTTAAGAACCAACCATTTCATTTCATCCACACGTGACGGTACTTGTAGCCCACCCCATGGTTGTCCGCATAGAACCAGCTACGAACTGGCAAGCCGGACATGTCCTCAGATACTAAAGCCATATGCTAAATAAATAAATAATTCTTTGGATTTGGCATCTATATCTGAAAATGTAGGCCGCATACCCGAGTAACGATTAATAAAGGCATATCCCGTTTTTAGGTCTTAACCAGGTGACTGTAATGAAGCGCTAGGCACCTGCATTCGGTCTAGTATTGTGTTCCATGAAATGGTCATTATTCCAGCCTTGGCAAGGAATATGTAACTCGTGTAACTACTTGCTTGAGCTTTGCGCAGGAGGAGGGATCTATACTACTGAAAAATTATACATGATATTGTGAGTATAAAACATTCTCGCATATACTACAGCAAACATCTTCAAACCGTACTTTGCCGGTTATTTTTTGGCATGTATTGCCGGATAGAACACCTTCCTTGAAAAGACTCTTAACATTTCGTCCTATGTCACATATTCGCCTACACTATAATTATCCAAACATCCCTGCACAAATCCATCAAATAAGTTCCCTATCGGTGCCAGTTTATCAAGTGCTTTCCTCTCCTGTCGGCTGGTGACACCATCGAAGCGAAGGGCCCTAAGTAATAAATAAAAGCGTTTGTAACTCATCACCAAGTGAAGTATTTCAGGTGCAGTTGCATCATCTGCCCACAAATCTAGAATATTTACGTGGGAAGATTTCATCACTCCAGCCAGATAGAGCACTGCAATGAGGACTTAAATTTCTTCTAGGTTTGTATCTACCATGCCTAATTCACTCCTGTACTTTGATCTAATTTTTCTCAGCCGTACATTTGTATGGTGGGTTATTTATTCGAGAACTGACGCAGGAAAAAAGAGGTTCCATGCTTCAGTAGGCTAATTGTCATTGAATTCCTAGCATCTGCTGGTACTCCTTGAAGGTGAATTACAATGTCTGCGTTGATTTGGTGCGTGTTGTGTTGTCTTGTTGCGGCCAGTGTAGTAAGGCCCTGCATTCACGGCACTTTCTTCCTCTCCTCCCTCTTCAACTGTTTGTTCACTTTCACTGTTGTGGTCACTATTTCCAACCTCACGAACGTCAGAATCGTTGCCGTCCGGAAACAAATTGCTTTCATGGTCAGAGTCCTCGTCAAGCCAATTAGCTATTTGATTTTCATCAGTCATAATGCAACATAATAACACAAAACATAAAGGAAATTTGAAGTAGGTAATTAATTGAAGAATTTGACCAACTAAAGACAAAATACACAAATTGAGAATCTAGCAAAATCGGTAAAAATGTACAACACGGATGGTGAGTGCTCCGCTCACTGGCACGTAGCACTGTACAGCTTGGATGCACTAAACACCCTGATGGAGGCGCACATGCATCTCCCCCAGTCCTCACATTTCAACGAAAAGCTACTCCTAGTTACAGGCCATTCTCTGCGACTTCTGACTTATTTCAACAAAAATATTTCAAAAGTGAGCGTCGCGCTCACTCCTCGACCAACTTGCAGTAGGATAGCCGGATTAATTCTTGACAAGAGCTGCTCTTGGCTTTTCAACTTTTACAAGGCAGATTATTGAAAATCTCTGATTTATGATTCACATACTGGACCTTTCTGGGAGTCATTAGAAGTTGATTGCAAATTGAATTGTCACTGCTGCACCGGAAATATTTGTTTTATTACGTAAATCAATGATTTTACTTCTTGCTCATTCGATGACGACTGCCATGACATATTGACGTCCTACCCGTTGCCAACATGCCCTATACAAAATACACCCCATGACACGTAACTTTGTCATTATGTGAAAAAAGAAATGTAAGGCAAAACCATTGGCCTGGATAAAGATTATTGATGCATGACTACCACCACTGTGCATGACAAAAACCAGAGGTGTTTATATTAGCCCCAAGGGGCCGTGCTACCTAACAATTATTGATCTGCCTGATGCGATATAGTACCAAATGTGTGCTGTTGGCAATACTGTACATCAGTGCTGTCCAACTTTCTGGAGTGCTGGGGCACATTTAACTAATGCCCAAAGAAGGGCGGGCAACACCACTGTCATCACAGCCAGCATTTGAGTACACTTACTACATTTATTATTATTATTATTTTGGCATTATTATCACTAAAATATGTAATACTTCAAACATCAAAAATACTACAAAGTAATTACTCTTAAAATGACTTAGATTTATAACTTACATAATTAGTGTGAAGTTTGACACACTGCATGTTCGCTGAAAGCTCAGAAAATTCTGGTGCGTAGCTGGAACCAGCTGCTCTTAATGCCTCATCTAGATGCGAGTCTGTCAGGCTGGATCGGTATTTATTCTTGATGATGTTCATAGATGAAAATGTGACCTTGCAAAGATATGTCGAACCAAAACAAGAATACATTTTCAAAGTGACACTACGGACCCTGGTATACTTATTCCTGTCCACCAGAGACCAGAAATTGGTTGAAGTTGAATAACATGATTTCAGAGGTATATCTTCTGGAAGATTTAAAATTTCCATTTCTACTTCCAAATTACAATTTTTGAAGATCTCACACATCCTATCCCCAAGTTAGATAATGTCCACTGAAGCGATTGGATTATTGATGAACTGGTTCAAGTGCTGAAAACTGGCTAAACCTGTTACTAAATTCCGTGGATAAGATTTCAAGATGCTGAGCAAAAGATGGAAGATGGCATTCACCGACATTTACGGTTTCCATAATTGATTTCAAAGTTGGAAAGTGAGAAAAGGGATTTCTTTTGGAATGTTCAATCCATAACTTCAATTTCTGCTGAAAAGCATTTACTGCACCTACCATGCATGAAATATTGCGATCTTTTCCATGCAATTGGAGGTCAAGCTCATTTAATTTTGAAGTGATATCTGCCAAGAAACCTAAATCTAGTAGCCATGATCTCTCATCAAGTTCCTGACAATATTGCCCAGAAGATTTCAGAAAATCTCGATCTCATCCAGAAGACAATCATTCCGTAGTTTTCCCTCTACTCGACCTCGTGGACGAGTGTCAGGCCTGCCAGGCCGAGCTCGATGTACGGAATACTTCTCACTCTCCGCCCGCTTTGATCGGAACTTAACCCTCTTGTTTTCCCGCTGCCCACTTTTTCATAATTTAAGTTCTTATTCAGGCAAATACTGTATTTACCGGTATATTTTCATGTTCAGTTTGGTCAACGTGGTCATTTAGCCCCGTGTACTGGGCTATGAAGTATATAATTTTTAATTCAGGTAAGGATTGGTAAGGAGACGGCTTTGGCCTTAAGTTAGGTAGCAACTTTGAAAAAAATGTTCCCCCTTTTTCCAGATTTTCAGCCATTTTAGACATATCTTTCCCTTTGTGTCTGACTGTACAACAAGCATTGGTTGCCCAGTCATACAACCAACAGAATAATGCAGGGCTTGTATACCAATTGTCGCAGTACAATGTGTGCCCCTTTCGTAAATTTGGCTCTAACAATGTAGCTACGGTTTCTCCAGAAATTCCAAGGTCGTATTTATGAATATCCGTAGCTGAGCCTCAATAAACAATAAAGTCTAAGATATAATAGGTTAGAACGTCACAAAGAACAAATATTTTTATCCCAAAGCGGCTTCTTTTAGCTGAAATATACTGCTTAATTTTTAGTCTGCCCTTGAATAATGGACGGCTTTCGTCTATGCACAAATTTTCATAAGCATAGAAATTTTCTTTATATTGCTCTGTAAAGTGGTTGATTATAGGCCGTAGCTTATGTAAAAAGTCACCATTCTGAGCCTCTTCATTATGAGAAAAGTGCAAAAACCTCAATATATACTGAAATCTGTCTCTAGGTAGCAACTCTGAAAAAGTTGGTGTATGAATAATTGGGTTTTCAGACCAATATTCAGAAATGCAGTTTCTTTACCCTGGTCATGATAAACATCGTGGGAAAAAAATGTAAATATCATTTATAGTCACATCCCTCAATTCCTTCCTGGACCCTCTTTGGAACACTACCATCCGCCACCATTTGAGAATAGTATCGACTAGTTTCCTCACATAAGGTTTATGATACCCGCACTGAAGAACATCTGAATGAAACTTATCATGCTGCCGTTGTTTATGATACCTTTCAGTCCAGGGTACATTTTCTTCTGGGACAAGTTCTTATTTTCCCAGAGGATTTTTTTCTTTCTTGGTGGCTCAGGCGCCTATTAATCTTTCACTATCACTAGATTCAGCTTCATTAGAAAAGTTCAAGTCAGTGGACCTTCCAAACGTTGAGGGAAAAGCTGGAGTAGCAAATGTGCCTGAAGTGGAAGCTGTAACTAAATTGCTGTCTTCACCAGATTCAGGTGTTGCCTCGCTTTCGTCTTCGTCTTATTCAAAGTCACTACCGAGTATGAGAGAAAGAGCTTCCACCACTGTGAATCATTTCTCGGACATACTCAGTCTTATAGGAACTAAAAGCACTACGAAGCAAAGTAAGGAGCGCGACACGTCAGACAGTACACGGATAAGGCGGGAAGTGAACAGTGGAACGGATGCTCAATATCTGCTCTTTGAACTGATTACCCCTGCCATCTGCTGAATAAATTAGTAACTACTGACTTCCAAGACAGCCACCAGATATTGTAAATGTCGAACTTCCACTGCAGTCGAGCGTAGTGAAACTGTGAAGAGACAAGCGAGACACAACTGCTAAAGCAGTCCAGCGGTTGAGCGGCACGAACGCGTCTCGACTTGTACAGCAGTTCACCGGTCGGAAAGGGTTAATGAAAGACTGGCATGTTAAGTTTAAAATATTTTCCTCTTACAGGCTTGCAATGTGCACGGCTCTACCGTGAGACGACATTTCTCTATGGGAACTATGACTTGATCAAATTAATTTTTATGAAAATGCTCTGTGCATTTTTAACCTATTTTCATTTATGAAAAAAATATTCTTATGAGATCACCTTTTGTCTGTGTGTGTGTCCCCCTAATAACTTCTAAACTGCTGGAGCGATTTCAATGAAACTCGGTAAGTTCATAGCACTGTTCCGGACGACCCAGACCGTGCCCTTCAAATTTTGTTACTTCTTTCCAATCCAACATGGCGGCTGTGCGAAATATTTCACCAGCATTCAATATCTCCAAAACTATACCGATATCATCCTGGAATTTTGTACGGTGATAAGGGAAACTACTAGAAGTTCACCTATGTGACCTTTGAAAAACTGGTAACTACAAAACCAACATGGCGGCCAAGCGAAATTGCGACTTTTAAATAGACGTTTCTCGCGATTTAACCAGCCAAACGCAATGAAACTTGGTACAGTATATTATACACATAGTAATACACCGAGATCTAACTTCGTTCAATTGTTTACATAACCTCAAGACGGCGGCCGTGCGAAATATTTCACCGCCATTCTATATCTTTGAAACGATTACCGGTATCACCCTGAAATTTTGTTCGGAGATAAAGGGTACTGTTGGAAGTTCATCTATGAGACTTTCCAAACCAGGTTAACTACAAAACTCGCGATTTAATAATTCAAACTCGATGAAACTTGGTACAGCAAATGTTTATACATATTGTAATGCACTGGTATCTAATTTAGTTCAATTGTTTACATAACCTCAAGATGGCGGCTGTGGGAATTTGAAAATTAAGTTTTTATTTCTTGTGTCGTAATCATGCGATCGAAGTGAAAGTTTGAATAATGAACCTACACAATAATTTTCCTTTAACCCGGAAGTGGTGGTGCGGGGTCTTTTGTGACCTGGCGCAAATTTATTTAGTTAGAGTGAGCTTGTTTTTAAACTTGGGTGCCACATACCTCTCCCCAGATTCCTGAAGTCAGTAACATTGTAAGGAAAGGTGTTCATTCTTTGAAAGAGGGAATATTGTCAAGCGGTGCTTGTGAGCGAACCCCATACATGATTTATTGAAAGCCTGTTTTTTTTTTTTTTTTTTTCAAAAGTTTTGTAAAAATTGGTTGGATGGTTCCTTGGTGTATCATTTAGCTACTGGGTAGATCGTAATAATTAGCTCCGTGAACTCATTGGGTGTATAAAATTTGCTTCATAACCTGTGCTGGTGTGGTAAATATGGTTTCATGTATATTGTTTGGTAACTTATGCTGTGAAGCTATAATGCAATTTTTTCTTTCAATAAAATATCCAATTGAGTAAATAAACCCAATACATCAATGTATGATACATAAAACTTAGTAATTTTGACCTCAGAGTAAGTTCCGTCATGGGGGTCGGAAAGCCCCCCACGCCACCTTTCCAGGGTTAATGGTACATGACTCTATGGCCTAAACATATAAAAATCTAACATGGCGACCATCCGAAATATTTAGACGGATCTCAATATCTGCGTATCTATTACAGCAATCAAACTGAATTTTTTATGTCCATAGGGGCTATGAACATGAGTTCACCTATAAGACTTTCAATAACCTGGTGATCACAAATCCAACCTGGCGGTGACGCGAAGTATAAATATTCACATGGTAGTTTCTCGCAATTTAACCATCAGAGTGCACTGACACTTCGTACAGTAATTCCTTATACAAATGTTAATCCACTGGCATCTAATTTATTTCAATTGTTTCCATACCCACAAGATGGCAACTGTGCGAAATTTTAAATCTCTTTTTTACTTCCTGTATCCTAATCATGCAAATGAAGTTTGAATGCTACACGTACACAATAAACTTCATGTAACAGTACATAACTCTTAAGACCTACATAAAATGCAACATGGCGACCATACACAATATTTAGCCTGTTCTCAATATCTACGTATCTATTACAGCAATCAAACTGAAATTGTGTATGTTGATTGTGGCAATTAACAAAAGTAGGATATATGAAAATAGGCTTTAGTTCTTCACGGAACTACTTGTTTTATTTGTAAATACTAGGAAAGCAGAATACAAGGTGAACTTAATAAAACCGACAAAGTGCAGGGACTGATTCCTGACATGGAGGAAAAAAGGGTCCTATGAATATTTGTCCGGAAATGCATCGTTGCCACGGTAGATGCCACTGACTAATGATATTTTTCTGACTACTTAAAGTGTGTTTCTTGTGTGTTACAGATTGTGTGATTGAAGCAGCGTACTGTCAGCCGCAGAATGGTCCGGTATTCATGTCGGGAACTAGCTCAGATGGTGTTTGTGTACGACCAAGCAAATGGAAACGGTCGAGAGGCAGCACGGCTATACCACGGACACCAACCACATCATACAACTTTTCAAGCCCTTTTTGTGCTTATGTGTGATCATGGGTCCTTTCAGACAGACGAACTTGTAGGGAGGCGGCGAACTGTGCATACACCAGATTTGGATGAACAGGTTCTACAGGATATTGAGACGAACCGTAGTATAAGCTCCAAGCAAGTGGACGCCAACATGGTGCAAGCCAAAGTACGATTATGTGTATCCTGCATGATAACCGCTATTATTCCTATCACCTGCAACGAGTGCAAGGTTTATCACCAGCGGATTTCCCTCTACGGGAGGATTTTGTCGAAGGTTTATGCATCAGATCATCACAATTATGGAATTTCTGTCTTCAGTCCTCTTTGCTGATTAAGCAACGTTTACCCTGGGTCCCTCAGGGGGCTCTCTGCTTGTGGGACGTGGGTTGGCGACCACCGGATCCCAGCTGAGTTCGGATTACTTCCCCTTACTTGTGCCGGACTCCTCTCTGTTATCTTTCCTGTTGACTTCCCTTGGTCAACTCTTGTTCTTTTCTGACCCCAACGGTGTTAAGGTGTTCAAGGCCTAGGGAGTCTTTTACCATCCCAACTTAATTGGCCCTTTTCTCATCTTTCCTGATCCCTCATTCTTCGAGGGGTCAGAGCTCTTGTTTTATTTTCATTGTATCTCCTGCCTTCTGCTCAAGGCCCTAAAGGAGGCAGGGTGTGTGTGGTCCCACCATTTATGGTGCACCCTAGATAGAACTACCCCCTCAAGGGCACACAGCTGGTGGGTTCGGGAGTTGGCGACCCCGAGGTATTCCTGAGCTGGGTCCGGTTTTTCCCCTTTTTCCATTGCCTTTGGGGCAGACCCTCTTCTCTATGCCTTTCTTGGCTCTCCTTTCCAAGTCGCTCAATTCTCATTCTTCGAGGGTTCGGGCATTTCCTTTCCTCCTGTCTTTTATTTACATTCTTCTCCTTTTTGTTTCCCATTTCCTCTTCTAGTTTGTAAGTCAGTAGTTAGTTATAGTTGTAGGTTTCATTTGATCATCTTTCATTTTCATTATCACCCAAACTATTAGGGGCCAATAACATAGATGTTAGGCTCCTTAAAACAATAAATATCATCTAATGACATCATCAATCTGCATAATAGTCATCTGTGGGCTACAGAAAATCCCTGGGGAATGATTGAAGCGTCTCGTCAGCATCAATGTTTGGCCAGCGATTGTTGGCGACCACATACTCCGACCAGGTAACATTCCACAACGGAGGAACGTTCTGCCTGGTTTCCTTGTGAATGTGCCATTGGCAATAATGGTTTCTGCATGATGGAACACCACCCCACTTCCGCAGTATAGTTCGCCGACACCCCATCATCATCTTCCCCAGACATTGGATAGAACTCGGAAGCTCTGTTGCATGACTGCTAGATCACCAGACTTAAACCCCCTGGATTTTTACCTGTGGGGACATCTGAAAAGTGTTGTGTATGCTGAACCAGTTCTGATGTGCATACCCTGCAACAGCGTGTTCACGGCGCCAGTGACGCCATTCAGCGAGTGTTTGATATTGAAATGGAAAGGGGAGAGGTTTTTCAGGCAACAGAATCTCTATACAGGGAGCAACTATTGGGGTTATTTCCGGAGCGCTATCATCGCTTTTTATAAAATCCGAATCACTTGGCAATAAAGTCATCGTCTAAACCAGGGGTTCACAACCTGGGGGTGCACCCCCCGCCCCCCCCTAGGGAGGACGTGGGGCTTCCTCAGTGAGGAGTGGGAGGTGATTTCCAAATTTCCAAATTTCTTTTAAAAACTCGTATATTACAATTTTCTAAGATAAACATTTTTCGAATCTCTCCAAGTGATTGTCGCGCCAAGTCAATCGTTCAAAAGCACTCGTAATTGCCAACTGTCGGCACAAACCTCTGTGGATCCGCGAGGTTGGAGGTGAAATAAGGAATTTGCTGTGTTGTAAGGAGCATAATCAAGCCAGAGAGATAATTCCAAAATATTAGGACAGGGTGACTTTTGGGTAAACTGTCCTGCAGTTGCATTGGGTTTCATTGTCCCATTTTCAACGACATATTTATGCAAGTCAGGATTCTCAATGCTGAGTGTTATAAAAACAAAGCAGCACTGTCGACTTGATGTTGCAAATGATCTCCGCTGTGCTCTGTCAAATATCAAACCATTCATACTGAATCTTACCAAGAGAAAAAAGTGTCAACCCTCTCACTGACATTTGTTGACTAATTTAAGGATACCGTATTTGCTCGCGTATATCTCGCACTTTTTTTCCTGAAATTTCAACTAAAAAATGGGGTGTGTAAATACCTGGCCTCCTGAAGTATGGCAATTTTGTAATACTGGTAGTTCAACTATTAGCCACGATCGCGCTCCGATTACCTTTAAACACTGCCAGCTGGATCGCCTCCCTCTTGACTACTTTAAACTGTCGACTCATTCAACACCCTTAGGCCACCCTTAGTACATTACGATGGCAGTGCATAGGCGTACAACATGAAGATTAATTCACTGATAGGTCGCAGCACCAACCTACTGTGATCGGCGTGGATTTTTAAAGGGGAAGATGCCCAAAACGGAAGATTCTTAACTTAGCAGGCTGGCTTAATATAGAGATTAACGGACGTGAATGCATTACAATAAGTTAGTAGTTTTGTTATTCAATCATCATAAAGTATACAATATTGATTTTGACACTTACTGGCTAATTATCAATATAAAAGAAAACAAACAATACATTGTGGTAGAGGTGATTGTGTTAGGGATGAGGACAAAGTCATAAATATACCCATACATTTAGGAGAAAGTAGGCTTTATGTTCTTTGCTGAACATCTTGTTCTTCTTGTACAATTTTTTGGCATGCCTTCTTTGCTTCTCTATATTTTTGTAATTTCTCTGCATTTTTACAGCCTATCAACTTCCTCCATGCCATTTGTTTTTCTTTAACAGCTTCCTTTACCCTGTTGTTCCACCAAGGAGTCTCCCTTTCCTTTTTCTTCCCTGATAATCTTCCACAAGTGTTTACTGCACACTTCACAAAACCATTCCTAAAACATGCCCATTCCTGTTCTACACTTTTTGCTTCATCTTTGGGAACTTCCTTTTTTAAATCCTCGTGGAACTTGTCCATTGTCTCCCTCTCTTTTAGCTTCCACACCTTTATTTTTCTTTCCCTCTTTTCCGGAAGGTTTATGATTTTTCCCAGCCTTAGTTTGGCTATCACCACTTTATGGTCTCCTTCAAAATCTCCTCTTGGCATAGCCGTCACATCTACCAGTTGTCTTCGTTTATCCTTTTCCACCAGGATAAGATCAATCATTGTCTTTGTCTTTCTGTCTCCCCATCCATACCTAGTTATTTTTTGAGAGTTCTTCTTTCTAAACCATGTATTTCCAACAATTAATCCATTCCTTCTACAGAAATCTATTAAAAGGTCCCCTTCTTCATCCTGATTTCCATAACTAAACGGGCCAATTATCTCTTCTTTTCCCTGCCTATCTGTTCCCACATGTGAATTCATATCTCCCATTATTATAACCTCTTTGTCTTCTATACAATTTTCCAGTTCTTCTAGGAACTCCTCTAAACATTCATCTACCTTCCCTGTTTGGGGTGCATAAATCTGTATGAAGTCCTTTGTTCCACTCTCAAGTCCTAATCTAATTTTCAGTATTCTGTCACTAGTTTGCTGTACTTTCTCAACATACTGTACCAAGTCTTCTCTCAATATTATTGCAACATAATTCACTGCCTTCTTTCCTCCACTCCAATATATTTTATATCCCTTCCCTTTCTTGATTTCTTTCTCACCTTTTCCCTTCCATTTCGCTTCACTGACTCCCATCATTGCTATTTCCTTCTTTTCCATGTAGTCCACCAATTCTTCTGTCTTGCCATTTAGGCTCATCACATTTATGAATCCGATGTTTGTAGTGTCTGGTAGCCCACTTCTCACAGTTCCCCCAGACCCCTGAGAACTGCGCGTCGCTTGCAGGGGACGCCCTAGCCCTTTCCGAGGCCTCAATTCACATTTACTCATTCTATAGGCTATTAGTACGATGACCTCGCCACACTCGAAGGCATTTTATGACCTACTGCCAGGTGCTGTTCTAGGCCGATCCACTGGATAACAGACGCCTTTTGCAGCCGCTCCTCTGGTGTACAGACGCTACAGAATTCCCTCTTCCGCCATCGACGCCGTACCGAAGTCCATCCTCTCCGCAGTCGATACCGTTGGGGCTTCACCCATAACCCTGGGCTTGGGCCCTCCATATTTATGACCTCTGGAGAGAGGGTGTCCCAGTATCAAAGCCCCCAGGAACCGGGCTGCCTGTTTGGTCCGCGGGTTGTATTGGGTATTTCAACCAGCCCTACAGAAGTAGGGGCCCCCTATCCGCCACCTGGGGACGCGCCCTCTAGGGGTTACAGGCTCCCCCGAAGTAAACATAAAGTGCTGAAGAAACCAAATAGGCCTATATTTATCCAGTAATTAGGGTTGAACAATTAATACTCATACTTGTTACTGGCTGATATTCCATCTTAAGACTTAAGATATTCATATGATTCAGTATGATGACAACATTGATGAGCTTCACCTCTTGATCATTTGGGTTGAAGAGTGTAGAAATCGATATAATCCATTTTAGAATGTGCCTTGATATCGCGTTGATGATGTGCTAGTAACTTCTCCAAGTGCAGTCTTCATTCCTCAATTGAGCTCAATCTTCCATTTTATGTTTTCTTCATAGTTAAGATTGTTATAGAGATGATAAGGCCTACCCCATGTTGATTCTGGTACTGCAAGGAATGTGAAGACACTTTCATATTTGGTTTTTATTTTTTTCAATTTCCTTAAATGTACTGCCGTGACACAAACTGCACCTCTGTCGGCCCCAACTTTAATATTATAATAATAATATTAATAATATTATGTATAAAACTCAAAATAAGGAGGATTTTTTAAAAAATTGGGTCCAAGTCACACTCGTGTTCGGGCTACTTGAACCCATAGCATGTTTTCTCGTATATTGCCATTGTAAGTTGCACTGGGTCCAAGTAGGGGTTAGGTTTCCTAATAACAACAATTGCTTACACTAGAAAACCCATGACTATAAAGACCACATTAATATTTTAAAACAAACAAAATAATTTTTCTGTAATTGGACCATGCTTACTACAGTAAATGGATTTTTAGCGTTCATATGACACCAATTGAATTCAATCGACCCTTAGTTTTGAATTTAATAGCCATTCAATTCATTAATATTCCATAGTTCATCATGTTCACAATATTTAAAATCTAAGGAGTCTTATCTATATCCATCCTCAACCATATTAGCTAATTTGCACACGGTAGTCTTACAGCTGGAGTGAAAACAAGCCTCTTTTGATTAACTTGGGAGGATTAATCTTCAACTTAATGTCACGCCATTTGTAGAAAAGGGTGTCCTTTTCCTTTGGCCATTTCCAAGCTTTCTTGGTAGGCTCCATACAATCTACGGTGGCACCATCCTCGCTTGTGCTTTTTACCAGACCTGGAAATTCTTTCGCATTCCATAAAACAAGGACAAAATCTCCTTCTTCCACAGTTTGCAAAGAAAGTTTATGTTTTGAATTATCTTTACTGGGAAGAGCTACATTTTGTTCTGGATGGCCGATGAATTCATCATCGCTACTGGTAAAACATAGATCACTGTGTCCGGAAGACTCAAGGCTGAAACTGTCTTCATCTTCGGAGGATGACGTTTCATCCCTTTTCTTCTTTTTCGGTTTGTCTTTCGTAGATTTACGAACTGGTTTAGGAGTAGACTGTTCTTGTGGCTGAAGGTCACTTTCACAAATACTCTTTCCAGGGGGCACTTGCAATTTCTTCCTTCGTTTGAGCCGAGGGGTAACAAATTCATTCCTTTTGTCTGCAAGCTGTCCTAGGAATGCTTCTCCAACCAAATCCAAATTTGCAGATCTATCTTGATTAGGCAATCGACTGATAATTTCGTCTTTATTCAATGGAAATATTCCAGACTTCCTGAACCCAGCCTTTAAATTGTGGGATAAGTTTGGTTCTAATTCTTGTAGCACTCTTTTCAGCAACATTGGGAACTGATCTTTTGGCAAAGTTGACATCCTCTTCCCAGCATCTGACTGTTTCCATTTAGTCAGAATATCTCTCCATTTCATTTTAAGAGGCCGAATGTCAAGAGGCTGCATTAAATGCGAAGATTTTTGGTAGCAAACAGACGAAGGTAATGTTGTTTTCTTCGCACAGTTTCATGACATTAACACTGAAATGAGAAGCTAAATTATCTCCGATGAGGACCTTTCTTCCCTCTTGCTTCTTGAGGATTGGCAGGATATGAGAAGTGAACCACTCCTCGAAAATTGCCAAGTCAATCCAACCTTGTTTGCTTCTATTGTAACGTGCTCCTGTGGGTCCATTTTCAGTCCATGTTGTCCAAAGATTCTCGGCCTTGTAAATGACATAAGGAGGAAGTGAAGTTCCTGCTGCATTACCACAGAACATGACACTGGTACTGGACTTGGTAGAGTTCAATATTCTTTGCGGATATTTACATCCTCTGCGACAAATTACCTCCTTTCTCCCAGGATCGTCGCTCATGTTGGTCTCGTCGTAATTAAAAATATTTTCGGGAGGAACATCGACAAGCACCTCACTCATATTACTGATGTATTCACTGATAACATTTTCATCCACAGCTGCACGAACCCTCTTTATATTAGCAGCAAATCTGTCTGTTAACTGGGGGTGCCTATTGAAAAACAATTTTACCCAGTCTCGTCCTGGAAGATTGTTTTTGAAAGCTGTTACAGTTCTACCCTGCATAGCTAAGTACGACTTCACAATAAACCTAAAGTCAAGTTCATCAACAGGAAATCCGAAATCACACACTTTGTCACCTCTTCTTCATCAGTAAACACTTTAGGATGACCCGGTTTCTGACTGGAATTGTCTTTCAACCTCCTTTTAATGATGGATCGACTTATCTTGTAGAAGTCTTCTGCTTGTCTTTGCGACATTTGCCCTGACTGAATAGCAGCTAAACATTCTTCAAGCCTTTAGTCAGTATAATCTGCATATCTTCGACTACCAGGCAATCTTTTATATTTGTGTACCATTATGCTCAGACCTGTAAAGATACGACATGAAGTCAGCATTTTGAAGGGTGTAAAACATGGAAACAGACCGGTATATCACACACACTGAACAAGATAAAGGAATTATATGGGCTACTTGGACCCACTCTAGGCGTGGGACCAAGTAGCCCGGTTCTGGCCGTCATGTGTACACACTTTATATTTTACAAAGTTTTATGAAAACCTTGCTACTTATGAAAATGAATCCTCTACCAATGTTGCTACTGTATATGTAATTACTGAAATGTTAACTTACCACTGGCTAACGTTCATGAAAATACACTTCACGGATAAAAGTTTGCAGTGCAAAAATCGCGTCACTTTCACCACCTAAGTGTAAAACGTGCACTGCTACCTATTGGAGCACTGCAGAAATACATGACACTTGCCTATTACTGCATTGTGCTGCCACCTCACGGAGGAAACTCGAAACTACTTCCATCCTTCCTTGTATAAGGCACGTCATAAGATGATAACACATTTTTCATGTGGGTTCAAGTAACACCTTAAGGGTCCAAGTAGCCCATGTTTACGGTAATCTATCTGGTAACTAGCGTTATCACCAGGGCTTTTCCATGTGTACAGTCTTCATTCATGGTTACTGAACCAGGTGTTGGCAATCCAAAGGGCAAGACTTATCACAAAACCCTATCAGTTTATATCCTCTTTCATTCCGCTTTCCTAGTCCGTAATCCCCATCAACATTTCCATGCCTACTTCTCCCCACCATGCTTTTCCAATCTCCCATCACCACCGTTCATACATGTCCTTTTGGACTTTCCTCAAACACTCCCTCTATCTGTTCGTATATCTTGTCCACCTCTTCTCATCTGCTTCCGATGTAGGCATGTACACTTGAACAAATAAGGTATCCACAGGGTCACTCAATATATTCATCGCTATCACTTGATTATGTTCTTGTCCAGAATCTTCCTGTATAATAAGCCTACACCTCCATCTTTATGGTCTCCTCCCTTATAAATCATCTTATACTCTCCAGAAACAAACTCTCCTTCCCATCGCTCTTCACTTCCTAAAATGCTGATATTGTATCTCTCTATTTCCTTCTTTACATTTTCTAATTTACCTTTCTCGTTAATTGTTCTCACATTCCGAGGTGTAATCCTTAGTTTAGAAATGTGTCTTCTTCTTACTTAATCTCTCACCACAATTTTCCCCTAGGGTAGTGCCCACCCGGAGATCCGATTGTAAGCATATTACTCCAGAGAATTTCTTCTCAGTACAGCCATTCCATGGAGGATTTGTCGAGTGGGACTATGGATACCACAATGGTCTCGAATGCGGTGGTTTCCACTTGCCTTCCGCATCCTATGCCGTTGGCCCCCAGTTGGTTCCTCCGCCTTTAGAAGTGATTTCTCTCTTCAAGGGTGCCCTATACATCCATCTCTTCCACCCTACCAAGAGGCTGTTGGCACTTGGTGTAGAATGACCACTTATACCGGTTGTCATTCGGGATGTGATGGATTGTACTCGTATTAATCACCAAGGGCAGGGCTGCCGCTTCCGCAATCTCCGCCGTACCGTAAGTTGCCTCCTCCTTTGATGCCATTGAGGTCTTAACACGTCACCCTGTTTAAGGGGCCTATGTTATACATCCGTGTTAGTGATCTCTCTTTGGAGTGCAGGGCGTTGTATTCCATGGTGTCCCCGAGGGGCTCAATTCTTGTGCCCCCAGGGGCTCACATCTTGTGGGCGTGGGTTGGCGACCACGGGGCCCCAGCTGAGTCCGGCATTGCTTCCACTTACTTGTGCCGGGCTCCTCTCTGTCTTCTTTCCTGTCGACCTCACTTGGTCAACTCTTGTTCTCTTCTGACCCCGACGGTATTAGGGTATCCGAGGCCTAGGGAGTCTCTTCCTTTCCCGCCTTAATTGGCCCTTGTCTCATCTTTTCTGATACCCTCCTTCTGCGAGGGGTCAGCCTTCTTTTTCTTTTCATGTTATCTCCTGCCTTCTGCTTAAGGCCCTCAAGGAGGCCGGTGTATGTAGCCCCACCACTTTGGTGCACCCTAGATAATGCTACACCCTCAGGGGCTCACGGCTGGTGAGTTCGGGAGTTGGCGACCCCGAGGGATTCCTGAGCTGGGTCCGTTTTCCCCTTTTGTCCCTTACCTTTGGGGCGGACCCTCTCCTCTATCACTTTCCTATCTGCCTTTCATGGCTTTCCTTCCTTCCAAGTCCCTCAATACGCCTTCTTCGAGGGTTGAGGGCATTTATTTTCCTCCTGTCCTTTATTTGCCTTATTCTTCTTTAGTTTTCCATTTCTTCTTCTAGTATGTAAGTTAGTAGTTAGTTTTAGTTTTAAGTTCGCTTTTCATTTTCATCTTCACGATCACCCAAACCATCAGGGGCCGATAACCTAGATGTTAGGCCCCTTAAAACAACAATTATCATCATCATCATCATCATGATTTTGAACAGAAAGGTTTTTGTGCAGAAGCTTCCTACTCTCAAACTATCGAGTTTCTCTGTGGATGTCGTGCCTCATGGTTTGAACCTCACTTTGAAGTACTCAACCAGAACAGCTTGCTTGAGCTATTGGATGTGATTTTGCAGGGGCGGAGAATTTATGAAGTTCCTCAAACACCTCTCCTTTAACATTATTGAGAACTGCAGTCGAAGAGCTGGACATAAGGGTCCATTAATTTTATGACCTTGTCCTGGAAATATTGCAAGGACTTTTCACCCTCTCTACATAAATAAACTACGTCGTCTGATGGAATTAAAGGACCACCTCTGTTTTTCCTATTCAGAAGAGCCGAATCAGAAACAGTTGTATCCCCTCAGGGGCTCACTACTTGTGGAACGTGGGTTGATGACCACGGGACCCCAGCTGAGTCCGGCATTGCTTCCTCTTTCCTGTGCCGTTCTCCTCACTGTCACCTTTTCTTTCGGCCTCCCTTGGCCATCTCTTGTTCTCTTCTGACCCCGACGATCAATCAAACCATTAGGGGGCGATAACCTAGATGATAGGCCCCTTAAAACAACAATTATCATCACTACTACTCCCACGCCATTCCTATTTCCTTCCTCATTCCCACTCCAATATAGTCGACAGCCTTTTCTCAATTCTCTCCTTCCTTATCCTTTCCACCTTGATTCTGCCAGCCCCAGCAGATCCAACTTCCTTCTCTCCATCATATCCGCCATCTCCTCCACCTTCCCAGTCAATGTTTGTACATTCAGCGTTCTGAATCGTAGTCCACGGCTATTTAGGATATCAAAAACATTATTCATAATTCTAATGAATATCACAGTTTCCTCACCCTGCTTCAAATTGGGGCAGATTCAAGCCTTTATCATAATACGTCAGTGTGCATGCAACACTTTCACTCAACAACTGTGAGTCAAGTTTCACCTTGATGGGTTCCTTTTGCCAGTAATTGACTCTTCGTAAGCTTCGTCCCTAAGTGAAGACCTTCACTGTGTTGCAACGTCTCGAGTTCTTCTAAATATTTCCAGTCTATGACTTTGCCATTCCTGGTAAACATTATACCCAAAAGCATTTCTCACCAATTTTACATTGTGGCAGGCATCTCATATGATGAACACTCTAGACCCATTGGAAGGATTCGTGAACCAGTTCACTATATTTTCTTCATCAAGAGAAGCTCCCAAAGGGCGAGCCATTGAAATATTAGAAGTAGCACCATCAAAAGTTAACGACACAACTGTAAAATTAAAATCATTTAATAACCTCAGGCATTAAGTTTGCTTTCTCTGTACCACGGCCCACTAATGATGAAATAGCCAACTGGAATCTTCCAGTGTCCATTCAGAGACACAACCATCAACACTAAAGCTTTTGGTAAATCCTGGTCTTCTTCTAATTTATGGCCACAACTCAACATATCCAACATCGTTTTTGCCATTAAACTCTATATGCTTCTTAATGCACATTTCATCAATCATCAGACTGTATGACAAAATTGTTTCAGTTAGAAGTTGGCAAGACTTGCACAACACCGAGATTTTTTTTAAAATACTGGGGTGAGACCTAGAGTTGATCGTAATCGGATAAGGGAATAATTGTGACGTATGGGAAGTTTCATCCCAGTGACAGATGCCCTTGAAACAAATAAACATGCAAGTACAGGTACAGTTACAAAGTAGGTAGACCTATTTATGTAATTTTAGTGCGCAATTGTTACTTCAATTTGCTGAGTACAATACCAAACAAAAGTACCCGCTCTAATTAAAAATGAAAAGTCCGTCCTCACTTTACAAAAGGTGTTCAATGTGGCCACGAGCAGCCTGAGCGCATACTTCGCAGCGACACGTTCACACGTCCTGGTGTTCCTTATTGAGGCGACAGCAGCAAATACACGCCTTTGGAGTTCTTCGGGATTATTCACTTCACTCCTGTACACCAGTCCCTTCATATGACCCCAGAATTAAAAATCGAAGGGATTTAAATCAGAGCTTCGGTCCGGCCACTGCACAGGACCATTTCGACAAATCTACTGGCCAGCAAAATTCGTGTCTAAGTACCCTCGCACCGGCCGAAATATGTGTGGGTGCGCACCAACGTGAAGAAACCACATATCTCTTCGTACGTGGAGATGAATGCTATCTAGAGCCTCCCACAATGTTTCAGTTAGGAACTGTAAATACTGTTGGCCTGTCAGACACTGTGGGAGTATGAACGGGCCAATGATTGTGTCCCCGATGATTCCTACCCGTACGTTCAATGAGAACCGATGTTGAAAGTGACTCCGAACAACATGATGGGGTTTTTCTTCACTCCAGATATGGTTCTTATGGAGATTCAGTATTCCATCACGTGTGAAACAAGACTGATCATCAGCTAACATTCTTGTGAGAAAATCCGGATATTGCTGTTGTTTTCTCAATAACCACTGACAAAATCGTACCCTATGGGGACGATCTGCTGCTTGGAGGGGCTGAACATGTTGCACGTGGTATAGGTACAACAACTGCTCCCTAAGTGTTCGGTGAACAATGGAGTGAGATACACCCATCTCACGGGCAATACCACAGCTGCTCCTCCTTGGATCATTGTCTATTGCTACCCGGGTTTCTTCCTTCTCATGCTGTTGTCGTGAACCGCCCCTTCCCTCACAATTGGCCTGCACTATTTTAGTGCCTGGAAGTCTTAGTAGTACACTAACACCCCCCCCCAGGGGCTCACATCTGGTGGGACGTGGGTTGGCGACAACGGGACCCCAGCTGAGTCCGGCATTGCTTCCACTTACTTGTGCCGGGCTCCTCTCCGTCTTTCCTGTCGACCTCCCTTGGTCAACTCTTGTTCTCTTCCGACCCCGACGGTATTAGGATATCCGAGGCCTAGGGAGTCTTTCACTTTCCCGCCTTAATTGGCCCTTGTCTCTCTTTCCTGATACCCTCCTTCTGTGAGGGGTCGGCCTTCTTTTTCTTTTCCTTTTACCTCCTGCCTTGTGCTCAAGGCCCTTAAGGAGGCAGGGTGTATGTAGCCCCACCACTTCTGGTGCACCGTAGATAATGCTACACCCTCAGGGGCTCACGGCTGGTGAGTTCGGGAGTTGGCGACCCCGACGGATTCCTGAGCTGGGTCCGTTTTCCCCTTTTGCCCCTTCCCTTTGGGGCGGACCCTCTCCTCTTTTCCTTATATTTCCTATTCTCTTTCAGATTCCCGCACTGTTTTTGTTACTTGGTTCCCCGTGTATCTAAATTCCCTTTTAGCGATTTTTTTGGTAGGTATTTTTAATCTACGTTGCATTTTGTAAGTGTTTTCGATCCAGATTGCATTTTGTGAGTGTTTTTCAATCTCGATTGCATTTTGTAAGGATTGACAATCTAAATTGCTTTTTAGTAAGTCTTTCAATATCCGGGCCGGGGCTTTTGTGAGTTTTTTGAATTTCAATTGCATTTTGTATTTTCAACCTACCCCGCTTTGTTCAAGTAGTTAAGTCTCAATTGCAATTTTGTGGGTATTTTGAATCTCCATTACATTTTGTGCGTATTTTCAATCTCATTCGCATTTTGTAAGCATTTTGATTTAACTTTCATTTTGTAGGTATTTCGTCTGTACGTTGCATTTTGTACGTATTTTGGAATTAACCTACATTTCGTGTGTATCATAGTTGTTGGGGCTCACTGTCTATTTTATCTGAACCATTTTCGTTTCATCCATAGCAGTGAGCTGTTTTTTATCTTCATCCTTTTATTTCACGCCATTTCATTTCATCAGGGGCCGATAACCTCGATGTTAGGCCCCTTAAAACAACAATTATCATCATCATCCACTTGTGCCGGGCTCCTCTGTCTTCTTTCCTGTCGACCTCCCTTGGTCAACTCTTGTTCTCATCCAACCCCGACGGTATTAGGTTATCCGAGGCCTAGGGAGTATTTCACTTTCCCGTCATAATTGGCCCTTGTCTCATCTTTCCTGATACCCTCCTTGTGTGAGGGGTCAGCCTTCTTTTTCTTTTCCTTTTACCTCCTGCCTTGTCCTCAAGGCCCTTAAGGAGGCCGGGTGTAGGTAGCCCCACCACTTCTGGTGCACCCTAGATAATGCTACACCCTCAGGGGCTCACGGCTGGTGAGTTCGGGAGTTGGCGACCCCGAGGGATTCCTGAGCTGGGTCCGCTTTCCCCTTTTGTCCCTTACCTTTGGGGCGGACTCTCTCCCCTCTCCCCTCCTCTTTCCCTTATATTTCCTTTTCTCTTTAAGATTCTCGCAATGTTTTTGTTACTTAGTTCACCGTGTATCTAAATTCCCCTTTAGCGATTTTTAAGGCATTATTAATCTATGTTGCATTTTGTAAGTTTTTTTTTGGATCTAAATTACATCTCGCGATTGTTTTCAACCTTTGTAAAGATTGACAATCTAAATTGCCTTTTAGTGAGGATTTTGAATTTCAGTTGCATTTTGTAAGTCCCCCTGTGGGTGGGGGGTTTAGAATACACCCACCATATCCTCTGCCTGTCGTAAGAGGCGACTCAAATGGTGGGGAACCTTGGCTATACTTTAAGGACTCCGCGTTGGTTTGTGAATTGGACCCCCTGTGGGTGGGAGGAAGCGAATACATCCACGGTAATCCCTGCCAGTCCAAAAGGGCGACTAAAAGGGTTTCTCGGATCGGTCCCCTTTCGAGGGTTTGACAGTCAGCTCTAAAAGACATACACCCGCGCGGTATATCTCTCATTAGGTTATATCGCACTTCTTTCCGTTACTGCTTTCAGGGTCTGGCAGCCAAAATGTCTATATTTGCGTGCTGTTAGGGGATTGGCCACTTACGCTTGCGACTACGCTCGAAAGCCTGTTCCGGTCTTGGCCGCGCAGACAGGTGGGTGTGCCATGTACCCGTGCAGTAGTATCCGCCTGACTACGCAGGTCCCCGCACAGTCGAATATCAGAGCTGTAAAATCCAGTATATGCCAAGGGGTATATGCCGCTACGGCGTTGTATAACATCGGACCCCCGGGCAATGCCTTACAAGCTAGGCGGCCCTTGCCCTGGCTGGGTAGCGCCTACTTTGACGGCCCGTGATCGGATGTCGGTGGCATTCGGGGAGGATGATCTGGCCATGGGTTCAAAAAGAAAAATCCCCAAACTGGATGGTCCTACACCCAAGTCTTTAACATTTGATTCCCTACGGGGATCAACCCCCTGGGAACAATCTTTGCGTGAAAATCTGGGTGCTAACACCCCAAGTTTCTGGTAGCTACCAGAACAGATGGGGGCGATTTCAAGCTGGTAAAGAGTATTTTGTTTTCTCGCCACATAGAAGGTGCCTATGGTGAGCTTCAGAAAGTACAAAAGATGAGGAACGGTAGCTTGATGCTGAAGACTAGGACTGGTGAACAAGTTGAACAATTTTTGCAATGTGACCACTTCGGCGAAATACCCATAAAAGTGGAAAAGCACACATCCGTGAATCTCGTCCGAGGAGTTATTTTCCACCGGGACCTGATTCTGAACACTGACGAGGAGCTCAAGGAGGATATGCAGCACCGTCACGTGTCTGATGTCCGGCGAATTACGCGCAAGGTCAATGGTCAAATCGTGGATACTGGTGCTTTCATTATTTCCTTTGAGCTTTCGGTGCTCCCGGAGAAAGTCAAGGTAACAAGTTACCGTTGTGACGTACGGCCTTATATCCCTCCACAAATGAGGGGTTATAAGTGTCAGAAGTTCGGGCACATGTTATCCCGATGCTCGAGCCAGAAATCTGCGGAACATGCGGTAAGGTACCACACGAAGCGGAAGAGTGCACAACACCATATCAGTGCACTAATTGCCCTGGATTTCATTCTCCTCGGGACAGGAACTGCCCTGTCTTCCTGAGTGAGAAGAAAATCCAGGAGATCAAAACCCTGGATGGTCTCACCTACCAGGAAGCCCGCAAGAAGTACCATACCGCGAATGCTCCTTCGCCTACGATTAATTATCGAGTTATAATACCCAATGTGGTTCCGCCTACCTCATCTTTTGTACCAGCTGTGAAACCTGCAACTGAGTTTCCTGGTCCGAAACCAGCTCCTATGATTATGACAAAAATCCCGAAGGTGACTTCAACTCCACCTTCGGCCAGCACGAAGGCTGTGCGAGCGAAGGCTGCTCCGCCCGCCCAGCAGGGGAGGAAGTTGAAGACTTACTCCCCACTCCTACCAAAACGGTCGGCGAAAGCCGCGCCAAAGCCGGCGGAGACGGCATCGTCGACCAGGTACAGGAATTTGGCTCCTGACCCGTCTATATTTCGTAAAGAGGCGGGGAAGAAGGGACCCCTCACTACGCATTCCCTTTCTCCAAAAAAGGGGAAGCCAATCGCCCCACCACCTGCGGATGCTTCCGCGCCTGGGGACGTTTCGGTCCCCAGATCTGCGCGCTCCCGACGGAGGTCTCCCCGCCGCCGAACTGCGTCTAGGAAATCTTCCGCTGAGTCGATTCACTCCACGACCTCTCCTGAGGAAATGGAGATTATAGTCGACGTAGTGGGTGAAGATCCTCCAGAGTCTAAGTTGTAGCTTGCTGCTCCAACTTATTCCCTAAGTTCACACAATGGCACTGTTACAGTGGAATTGTAACAGTTACGACAGGCATTTGCAGAGCTCCGTCAGCTTATTGCCCAATACGCAGCGAGTATAGTCTGCCTACAGGAAACAAACCTCAGACCTGATCACGAGACTGTTCTGAGAGGTTTCCGACTATACTCTAAAGAGCGACAAGACGCCGCCCGGGCTTCCGGGGGCGTTTGTACCTTCGTTCGCTCTGACTGCTATAGCGAGGAGTTTCCACTCGCCACTCCTCTGGAAGCTATTGCAGTTCGCGTGTACTTGCCTGCTATGACAACTGTTGGTAACGTGTACCTTCCACCGAACCAGCCCCTTGATATTAATGACTTCTTTGGTCTTGTTGATCAACTTCCAGTCCCTTTCCTTATCGTGGGTGATTTCAACTCGCATCACCCCCAATGCGGATCACCATCTTCCTGCCCCAGAGGAAGGGACGTGGAGGGCTTAAATCAAGGGTTGGATTTATCTCTATTAAATACAGGGGAAGCTACACATTTTAGCTAAGCGCACGGCACGTACTCACACATTGACTTGAGTGTGTAGCCGTGCGTTGGTCCCCCTATTTGGTTGGTATGTACACGACGACCTCTGTGACAGTGACCATTTCCCGATCGTTCTTACACTTCTGAAACAAGCCCGTGGAGTTCCCCAGTCGTTGGGTGTTTAAGCGGGCAAATTGACCCTCGTTTTAAGAACGAGCTGTGTTCGTTGATCTTGGTTGCCGGATCGTCGATGACGAGGTACATCACATCACCGATGTGCTTCTTGCTGCCGCCGAAGAGTCCATTCCCTCCTTTTCTGGGACTCCTCGTCGCAAACTCGTCCCTTGGTGGACAGAGGATATTGCAGCGGCAATAAGAGACCGTTGTCGAGCTCATAAGCACTACCGTCGGCGTCCAACCATGGCCAATTTGGTGGCGTTTAAGAAATTTCGTGCCAAGGCACGGATTCTTATTCGCCAGAGTAAGAAACAATCCTGGGAACGGTATGAGTCTTCTATTACGGCACATACCCCCTCCTCTCAAGTGTGGACTAAACTACGACGCATTTCGGGAATTCAGACATCTTCTACTGTACCGGGAATTTCCATTGATAATGAATTGGTTACAGATCCTTATCGCGTTGCAAACCATCTCGCCTCGTATTTTGCGGATATATCCGGTTCCGATAACTATGACCCTGCCTTCGTGGCCCTGAAGCGCGAAGTCGAACGTTTCCAGCTTAGTTTTGCTTCCCGCGCTAAGTAGGAGAACAACGTGCCCTTTACGGAGTGGGAACTACGCGGAGCGCTGGCGTTCTGCAGGGACACGTCTCACGGCCCGGATAATATTCACAACCAGATGCTTAAGCACCTTAATGATGAGAGCATTCGTTATTTGCTCAGGGTGTTTAACCGAATCTGGTTGGAAGGTGTGTTTCCATCGCAATGGCAGGAAGGTATCATTATACCTATCCTGAAGCCCGATAAGGATCCCAATTTGACAGGGAGTTACAGGCCTATTTGTCTCACTAACGGTCTCTGCAAGCTCTTTGAGAGGATGGTCAATCGGCGCCTGGTGTGGGTCCTGGAGAAACGGGGACTCCTGTCTGAATACCAGTGTGGTTTCAGGGCGTCTTGGTGTACCAAAGACCATCTGGTACGCCTGGAGACCGCCGTACAGAATGCTTTTCTGCGGAGACAGCACCTACTCGCTGTTTTCTTTGACCTCGAGAAGGCCTATGACACCACTTGGCGTTACGGCATCCTCTCTACCCTGCATCAATGGAAATTCCGAGGTAACTTGCCGGTTTTTATTGCGAATTTTCTGTCCCTTCGCCTATTCCGTGTCCGAATAGGGGGGACATATTCGCAATATCATATACAGGAAAACGGAGTCCCACAGGGATCGGTGCTTAGCGTCACATTATTTGCGATTGCCATAAACGGTCTAGTCGCTGCTGCTGGTCTAGCAGTGGTACCGTCGCTATATGTAGACGACTTCGCTCTACATTATAGTGCGCAAAATATGGCGGTCGCTGAACGACAGCTACAACAAGCTATTCGGAGAGTGGAACGCTGGACACTAGAGCGAGCATGGCTTTCGATTCTCAACCGCTAAGTCCTCGGTTGTCCATTTCTGCGGAAAGCGCACTCTCCATCCTGATCCTGAGCTTTATCTGGGCAATGTAGCTTTGTCTGTTTTTGCTGTGTATCGGTTACTTAGGCTCCTTTTCGATCAGAAAAAGACGTGGGAGCCACACGTGCGGTGTTTGAAAACTGCCTGTGCTAAGAAACTCAGCATGTTGCGGTTTCTCAGCGGCACATCATGGGTGCCGGACCGCGCTGTGCTCGTACGTTTTTATAAGGCACTGATTTTATCTAGATTAGATTATGGCAGTGTAACATATGGTTCGGCCCGTCCCCCCAGGGGCTCACATCTAGTGGGTTGTGGGTTGGCGACCACGGGGCCCGAGCTGAGTCCGGCATTGCTTCCACTTGTGCCGGGCTCCTCTCTGTCTTCTTTCCTGTCGACCTCACTTGGTCAACTCTTGTTCTCTTCCGACCCCGACGGTATTAGGGTATCCGAGGTCTAGGGAGTCTCTTCCTTTCCCGCCTTAATTGGCCCTTGTCTCATCTTTTCTGATTCCCTCCTTCTGCGAGGGGTCAGCCTTCTTTTTCTTTTCATGTTATCTCCTGCCTTCTGCTTAAGGCCCTCAAGGAGGCCGGGTGTATGTAGCCCCACCACTTTTGGTGCACCCTAGATAATGCTACACCCTCAGGGGCTCAGGGCTGGTGAGTTCGGGAGTTGGCGACCCCGGGGGATTCCTGAGCTGGGTCCGTTTTCCCCTTTTGTCCCTTACCCTTGGGGGCGGACCCTCTCCTCTCTCACTTTCCTATCTGCTTTTCATGGTTCTCCTTCCTTCCAAGTCCCTCAATCCGCCTTCTTCGAGGGTTGAGGGCATTTCTTTTCCTCCTGTCCTTTATTTGCCTTATTCTCCTTTAGTTTTCATTTTCTTCTTCTAGTACGTAGGTTAGTAGTTAGTTTTAGTTTTAAGTTCGCTTTTCATTTTCATCTTCACAATCACTCAAGCCATCAGGGGCCGATAACCTAGATGTTAGGCCCCTTAAAACAACAATTATCATCATCATCGGTTCGGCCCGTAAGTCAGTGCTTGTTAAACTGGACAGTGTCCACCACGGCGGTGTGAGGCTGGCGACGGGTGCCTTTCGGACGAGCCCAGTCGTCAGCTTGCTCGTCGAAGCTGGCGTACCTCCTTTACACCTGAGGTGCCAACAAGTACTGCTGACCTATGCTGCAAATATTCGACAGATGCCACTTCATCCAAGCTATCCATGTTTGTTTTCCAATCCGAATCGCCGGTTGTATGATGTGCGCGCCCGAGCCACTCGGCCGGCGGGGATTCGCTTGGATGACTTATTCCGGCAGTTGCGATTTCCTGCTGTCTCCTGTATCGTCCGTGTACCTAGTAGGGCCCCTCCGTGGATGGTCTCTCGCCCCGATGTCATTCTGGACCCCCCCCCCAGGGGCTCACATCTAGTGGGGCGTGGGTTAGCGACCACGGGACCCCAGCTGAGTCCGGCATTGCTTCCACTTACTTGTGCCGGGCTCCTCTCTGTCTTCTTCCCCCAGGGGCTCACATCTTGTGGGCGTGGGTTGGCGACCACGGGACCCCAGCTGAGTCCGGCATTGCTTCCACTTACTTGTGCCGTGCTCCTCTCTGTCTTCTTTCCTGTCGACCTCACTTGGTCAACTCTTGCTCTCTTCTGACCCCGACGGTATTAGGGTATCCGAGGCCTAGGGAGTCTCTTCCTTTCCCGCCTTAATTGGCCCTTGTCTCATCTCTTCTGAAACCCTCCTTCTGCGAGGGGTCAGCCTTCTTTTTCTCTTCCTTTTACCTCCTGCCTTGTGCTCTAGGCCCTTAAGGAGGCAGGGTGTATGTAGCCCCACAACTTCTGGTGCACCTTAGATAATGCTACACCCTCAGGGGCTCACGGCTGGTGAGTTCGGGAGTTGGCGACCCCGAGGAATTCCTGAGCTGGTGGTCCGTTTTCCCCTTTTGTCCCTTACCTTTGGGGCGGACCTTCTCCTCTTTCACTTTCCTATATGCCTTTCATGGCTCTCCTTCCTTCCAAGTCCCTCAATCCGCCTTCTCCGAGGGTTGAGGGCATTTCGTTTCCTTCTGTCCTTTTATTTGCCTTATTCTCCTTTAGTTTTCCATTTCTTCTTCTAGTATGTAGGTTAGTAGTTAGTTTTTGTTTTAAGTTCGATTTTCATCTTCACGATCACCCAAACCATCAGGGGCCGATAACCTAGATGTTAGGCCCCTTAAAACAACAATTATCATCATCATCTCTGTCTTCTTTCCTGTCGACCTCACTTCGTCACCTCTTGTTCTCTTGCGACCTCGGCGGTATTAGGTTATCCGAGGCCTAGAGAGTCCTTCACTTTCACGCCTTAATTGGCCCTCGTCTCTTCTTTCCTGATATCCTCCTTCTGTGAGGGGTCAGCCTTCTTTTACTTTTCCTTTTACCTCCTGCCTTGTGCTCAAGGCCCTTAAGGAGGCAGGGTGTATGTAGCCCCACCACTTCTGGTGCACCCTAGATAATGCTACACCCTCAGGGGCTCACGGCTGGTGAGTTCGGGAGTTGGCGACCCCGAGGGATTCCTGAGCTGGGTCCGTTTTCCCCTTTTGTCCCTTACCTTTGGGGCGGACCCTCTCCACTCACCTCTCCTCTCTTCTCCTCTTTTCGTTCTATTTCCTTTCTCGTTAAGATTCCCGCATTGTTTTTGTTACTTGGTTCACCGTGTATCTAAATTCCCTTTTAGCGATTTTTTTAAGGTATTTTTAATCTACGTTGCATTTTGTAAGTTTTTTCGATCTAAATTACATCTCGCGATTGTTTTCAACTTCAATTGCATTTTGTAAAGATTGACAATCTAAATTGCTTTTTGGTAAGTCTTTCAATGCAGGTAGCCGGGCCTTTTAGTGAGAATTTTGAATTTCAATTGCATTTTGTAAGTATTTTCAACCAAAACCGCATTTCGCACGAATTTTGAATCTCGATTGCATTTTGTTTGGTGGGTATTTTGAACATATTTTGATTCTTAACTGCATTTTGTGGGTATTTTGAATCTAAATTACACTTTGTCAAGTATTTTCAATCTAAATTGCATTTTGTAAGAATTGTCAATCCACATGAGTCGTTTGAATCTACCGTACATTTTGTAAGCATTTTCAACTTCAATTGCATTTTGTGAGTATTTTAAATTTCAATTGCACTTTGTGAATAATTTGGATTGGAACTGGGATATTTCAATCTGAATTGCATCGTGTATTTTCAATTTCAATGCATTTTGTAAGTATTTTGAACCTCAATTGCATTTTGTACGTAATTTCGATCTCATTTGCATTTTGTAAGTATTTTGAATTTCAATTGCACTTTGTGAATAATTTGGATTGGAACTGGGATATTTCAATCTGAATTGCATCGTGTATTTTCAATTTCAATGCATTTTGTAAGTATTTTGAACCTCAATTGCATTTTGTACGTAATTTCGATCTCATTTGCATTTTGTAAGTATTTTGAATTTCAATTGCATTTTGTAGGTATTTCGACGCTACATTGCATTTTGTACGTATTTTGAACCTAGCCTTCATTTTGTGGGCATTTTTCGATCTATTCCTTTTGTGAATCTTTTCGTTCTAAATTCCCTTCTGTAAGAACATTTTGTGAGTTGTTTCAATCTGAGTTCCTTTTTGTAAGTATTTTCCGTCTCACTTAATTTTCGTTCTGGTTTCCGTTTCATTATCATATTCGCTATCACCCAGATCATTAGGGGCCGATAACCTAGATGTTAGGCCCCTTAAAACAACAATTATCAACATCATCTATCATCCTGGATCTGCACACCGGCCATTGGAGGCTGTTCCAGTCCGTGGCCCCCCAGGTGCTCACTTCTAGTGGCCGTGGGTTGGCGACCACGGGGCCCCAGCAGAGTCCGGCAATGCTTCCACTTACTTGTTCCGGCCTCTTCTCCGTCTTCTTACCTGTCGACCTCACTTGATCTACTCTTGTTCTCTTCCGACCCCGACTGTATTAGGACCCTCAGGGGCCCACATCTAGTGGGACGTGGGTTGGCGACCACGGGACCCCAGCTGAGTCCGGCATTGCTTCCACTTACTTGTGCCTGGCTCCTCTCTTTCTTCTTTCCTGTCGACCTCCCTTGGTCAACTCTTGTTCTCTTCCGATCCCTACGGTATTAGGGTATCCGAGGCCTAGGGAGTCTCTTCCTTTCCCCCCAGGGGCTCACATCTTGTGAGCGTGGGTTGGCGACCACGGGGCCCCAGCTGAGTCCGGCATTGCTTCCACTTACTTGTGCCGGGCTCCTCTCTGTCTTCTTTCCTGTCGACCTCACTTGGTCAACTCTTGTTCTCTTCTGACCCCGACGGTATTAGGGTATCCGAGGCCTAGGGAGTCTCTTCCTTTCCCGCCTTAATTGGCCCTTGTCTCATCTTTTCTGATACCCTCCTTCTGCGAGGGGTCAGCCTTCTTTTTCTCTTCCTTTTACCTCCTGCCTTGTGCTCTAGGCCCTTAAGGAGGCAGGGTGTATGTAGCCCCACCACTTCTGGTGCACCCTAGATAATGCTACACCCTCAGGGGCTCACGGCTGGTGAGTTCGGGCGTTGGCGACCCCGAGGGATCCTGAGCTGGGTCCGTTTTCCCCTTTTGTCCCTTCCCTTTGGGGCGGACCTTCTCCTCTCTCCCCTCCCCTCTCCTCTTTTCCTTCTATTTCCTTTTCTCTTTAAGATTCCCGCACTGTTTTTGTTACTCGAATCACCGTGTATCTAAATTCCCTTTTATCGATTTTTAAGGCATTTTTGATCTATGTTGCATTTTGTAAGTTTTTTCGATCTAAATTACATCTCGCGATTGTTTTCAACCTCAATTGCATTTTGTAAAGATTGACAATCTAAATTGCTTTTTAGTAAGTCTTTCAATACAGGTTGCGGGGCCTTTTAGTGACTATTTTGAATTTCAATTGCATTTTGTAAGTATGTTCAACCAAAACCGCATTTCGCACGAATTTTGAATCTAAATTGCATTTTGTTTGGGGGCATTTTGCACATATTTTGATTCTCAATTGCATTTTGTGGGTATTTTGAATCTAAATTACATTTTGTCAAGTATTTTCAATCTAAATTGCTTTTTGTAAGTATTGTCAATCCACATGAGTCGTTGGAATCACCGTACATTTTGTAAGCATTTTCAATTTCAATTGCATTTTGTAAGTATTTTGAATTTCGATTGCACTTTGTGAATAATTTGGATTGGAACTGGGATAAGGCCTATTTCAATCTGAATTGCATTGTGTATTTTCAATTTCAATTGCATTTTGTAAGTATTTTGAACCTCAATTGCATTTTGTACGTATTTTCGATCTCATTTGCATTTTGTAAGTATTTTGAATTTCAGTTGCATTTTGTAAGTATTTCGACGCTACATTGCATTTTGTACGTATTTTGAACCTAGCCTTCATTTTGTGGGTATTTTTCAATCTATTCCTTTTGTGAATCTTTTCGTTCTAAATTCCCTTTTGTAAGAACATTTTGTGAGTCGTTTCACTCCGAGTTCCTAAAGTATTTTCCGTCTCACTTAATTTTCGTTCTGGTTTCCGTTTCATTATCATCTTCGCTATCACCCAGATCATTAGGGGCCGATAACCTAGATGTTAGGCCCCTTAAAACAACAATTATCATCATCATCTCTTCCTTTCCCGCCTTAATTGGCCCTTGTCTCATCTTTCCTGACACCCTCCTTCTGTGAGGGGTCAGCCTTCTTTTTCTTTTCCTTTTACCTCCTGCCTTGTGCTCAAGGCCCTTAAGGGGGCAGGGTGTATGTAGCCCCACCACTTCTGGTGCACCCTAGATAATGCTACACCCTCAGGGGCTCACGGCTGGTGAGTTTGGGAGTTAGCTACCCCGAGGGTTTCCTGAGCTGGGTCCGTTTTCCCCTTTTGTCCCTTACCTTTGGGGCGGAACCTCTCCTCTCCCCTCTCCTCTCCTCTCCGCCTTTCCTTATATTTCCTTTTCTCTTTAAGTTTCCCGCACCTTTTTGTAGGTATTCTTGATCTACGTTGCATTTTGTACGTTTTTTCGATCTAAATTGCATTTTGTGAGTGTTTTTCAACTTCACTTGCATTTTGTAAGGATTGCCAATCAAAATGCTTTTTAGTAAGTCTTTCAATATAGGGGCTGGGACTTTAGTGAGTATTTTGAATTTCAATTGCATTTTGTATTTTCAACCTACCCCGCTTTGTTCAAGTAGTTAAGTCTCAATTGCAATTTTGTGGGTATTTTGAATCTATATTACATTTTGTAATTATTTTCAATCTAAATTGCATTTTGTAAGTATTGTCCATCCAAATGAGAAATTTGAATCTACCATACCTTTTGTAAGCAATTTCAATTGCCATTTGTGTTTTCAACCTACCCCGCTTTGTTCAAGTAGTTAAGCCTCAATTGCATTTTGTGGGTATTTTGAATCTACATTACATTTTGTGCGTATTTTCAATCTCATTTGCATTTTGTAAGTATTTTGATTTCACTTGCATTTTGTAAGTATTTCGACTGTACGTTGCATTTTGTACGTATTTTGGACTTAACCTACATTTTGTGCGTATTTTTCAATCTATTCCTTTTGTGAGTCTTTTCGTTCGAAATTCCCGTATGTAGGTATTACCGCTCTCCATTTGGTGAGTAGTTTCAATCTGAGTTCCTTTTTGTAAGTATTCTTCCTGCTACATAAGACTTAATTGTTGGGGCTCACTGTCTTTTTAATCTAAACCATTTTCGTTTCATCCTTAGCAGTGAGCTGTTTTTTTTTAATCTTCATCACTTCATTTCACGCCATTTCATTTCGTCAGGGGCCGATAACCTCGATGTTAGGCCCCTTAAAACAACAATTATCATCATCGACTGTATTAGGGTATCCGAGGCCTAGGGAGTCTCTACCTTTCCAGCCTTAATTGGCCCTTGTCTCATCTTTCCTCCCCCCAGGGGCTCACATCTTGTGGGCGTGGGTTGGCGACCACGGGGCCCCAGCTGAGTCCGGCATTGCTTCCACTTACTTGTGCCGGGCTCCTCTCCGTCTTCTTTCCTGTCGACCTCACTTGGTCAACTCTTGTTCTCTTCTGACCCCGACGGTATTAGGGTACCCGAGGCCTAGGGAGTCTCTTCCTTTCCCGCCTTAATTGGCCCTTGTCTCAACTTTTCTGATACCCTCCTTCTGCGAGGGGTCAGCCTTCTTTTTCTCTTCCTTTTACCTCCTGCCTTGTGCTCTAGGGCCTTAAGGAGACAGGGTGTATGTAGCCCCACCACTTCTGGTGCACCCTAGATAATGCTACACCCTCAGGGGCTCACGGCTGGTGAATTCGGGAGTTGGCGACCCCGAGGGATTCCTGAGCTGGGTCCATTTTCCCCTATTGTCCCTTACCTTTGGGGCGGACCCTCTCCTCTTTCACTTTCCTATACGCCTTTCATGGCTCTCCTTCCTTCCAAGTCCCTCAATCCGCCTTCTCCGTGGGTTGAGGGCATTTCTTTTCCTTCTGTCCTTTTATTTGCCTTATTCTCCTTTAGTTTTCCATTTTTTCTTCTAGTATGTAGGTTAGTAGTTAGTTTTAGTTTTAAGTTCGCTTTTCATTTTCATCTTCACGATCACCCAAACCATCAGGGGCCGATAACCTAGATGTTAGGCCCCTTAAAACAACAATTATCATCATCATCATCTTTCCTGACACCCTTCTTTTGAGAGGGGTCAGCTTCTTTTTCTTTTCCTTTTACCTCCTGCCTTGTGCTCAAGGCCCTTAAGGAGGCAGGGTGTATGTAGCCCCACCACTTCTGGTGCACCCTAGACAATGCTACACCCTCAGGGGCTCACGGCTGATGAGTTCGGGAGTTGGCGACCCCGAGGGATTCCTGAGCTGGGTCCGTTTTCCCCTTTTGTCCCTTCCCTTTGGGGCGGACCCTCTCCTCTTTTCCTTATATTTCCTTTTCTCTTTCAGATTCCCGCACTGTTTTTGTTACTTGGTTCCCCGTTTATCTAAATTCCCTTTTAGCGTTTTTTGTAGGTATTTTTAATCTACGTTGCATTTTGTAAGTCTTTTCGATCTAGATTGCATTTTTGAGTGTTTTTCAATCTCAATTGCATTTTGTAAGGATTGACAATCTAAATTGCTTTTTAGTAAGTCTTTCAATATCGGGCCGGGGCTTTTGTGAGTTTTTTGAATTTCAATTGCATTTTGTATTTTCAACCTACCCCGCTTTGTTCAAGTAGTTAAGTCTCAATTGCAATTTTGTGGGTATTTTGAATCTAAATTACATTTTGTTATTATTTTCAATCTAAATTGCATTTTGTAAGTATTGTCCATCCTAATGGGAAGTTTGAATCTACGATACATTTTGTAAGCAATTTCAATTGCATTCTGTATTTTCAACCTACCTCGCTTTGTTCAAGTAGTTAAGTCTCAGTTGCAATTTTGTGGGTATTTTGAATCTCCATTACATTTTGTGCGTATTTTCAATCTCAATTGCATTTTGTAAGTATTTTGATTTCACTTTCATTTTGTAGGTATTTCGACTGTACGTTGCATTTTGTACGTATTTTGGACTTAACCTACATTTTGTGCGTATTTTTCAATCTATTCCTTTTGTGAGTATTTTCGTTCGAAATTCCGTTATGTACGTGTTACCGCTCTCCATGTGGTGAATAGTTTCAATCTGAGTTCCTTTTTGTAAATATTGTTGGGGCTCACTGTCTATTTTATCTACATTGCTTCCACTTACTTGTGCCGGGCTCCTCTCCGTCTTCTTTCCTGTCGACCTCACTTGGTCAACTCTTGTTCTCTTCTGACCCCGACGGTATTAGGGTATCCGAGGCCTAGGGAGTCTCTTCCTTTCCCGCCTTAATTGGCTCTTGTCTCATCTTTTCTGATACCCTCCTTCTGCGAGGGGTCAGCCTTCTTTTTCTCTTCCTTTTACCTCCTGCCTTGTGCTCTAGGCCCTTCAGGAGGCAAGGTGTATGTAGCCCCACCACTTCTGGTGCACCCTAGATAATGCTACACCCTCAGGGGCTCACGGCTGGTGAGTTCGGGAGTTGGCGACCCCGAGGGATTCCTGAGCTGGGTCCGTTTTCCCCTTTTGTCCCTTACCTTTGGGGCGGACCCTCTCCTCTTTCACTTTCCTATATGCCTTTCATGGCTCTCCTTCCTTCCAAGTCTCTCAATCCGCCTTCTCCGAGGGTTGAGGGCATTTCTTTTCCTTCTGTCCTTTTATTTGCCTTATTCTCCTTTAGTTTTCCATTTCTTCTTCTAGTATGTAGGTTAGTAGTTAGTTTTAGTTTTAAGTTCGCTTTTCATTTTCATCTTCACGATCACCCAAACCATCAGGGGCCGATAACCTAGATGTTAGGCCCCTTAAAACAACAATTATCATCATCATCATCCAGTCCGTGGTGAGCCGGTATCCAGGATCGGGGTTTCTATTCACGGACGGATCGAGGGTAAACGAGAAAGTAGGCTGTGCATTTGTGGTTGAGGATCGTCGGTTTCTTTTTTCACTTCCCGAGGCCTGTGGCGTGTACACAGTGGAGCTCTATGCCATCTTAGAGGCTCTGCGGTACACGTTATCAGACGATCACCAGCACTTTCTTGTGTGTACTGACTCTCTGAGTGCTCTGCAAGCGATAGATGTGTGTTTCCCGAAGCATCCGTTGGTCCAGCGTGTGCACGACCTGCTCGTCAGTGCGTGTAACGCGGGAACCGGGGTGACCTTTGTGTGGCTTCCTAGCCACATGAGTATTGCCGGAAACGAGCTTGCTGATCAGGCGGCGAGAGAGGCAGTCGCACTGACCTCGCTACCGTATAAGGTGCCTGATAGTGATGTGCGCTCACAGTTGCGGCTTTTTATCCTGTCGCATTGGGAGGAGGCGTGGTGTGCCACGCCTCCACGCAGCAATCTGAGAGGCATCTAGGAGACAACGAAGGTGTGGAAATCTTTCCTCCGATTTCTCCGGAAGGAAGCTGTGGTACTCTGTCGACTCCGGATCGGCCATGGGATTGCTACGCACTCCCACTTGCTAAAGAGAGAAGAGCCTCCTGTGTGTACTTGCGGTGCCCATCCCACTGTGGCACACCTTCTCTTGGAGTGTGTGGATCTGGCCGATCTGCGAAGGACTCTTAAACTGCCTGATACCCTCTCCCTTATTCTCCGTGATAATGGGCCGTCAGTAGACCTCGTCATCCGGTTCATGAGGGAGAGTGGTTACTTTTTTAGGTTTTAATGTAAGTTAAGGCTTTTAATTCAGGTTAAGTCCGTTTTATGTTTTTTATTGTGTTCATCTATTTTATTGTTCACTATGCCGTATTTGTTTTATCCTTTTTTTGCCATCCGCCTTTTATTCTTTTTTTATTCAAATAAGGCATAATTTTTGGGGCTCATGTTTGTTTTATAAACACCATTTTCGTTTCATCCATGGCAGTGAATTGTTTTTATATACATCCTTTCATTTCACGCCATTTCATTTCATTAGTGGCCGATAACCTTGATGTTAGGCCCCTTAAAACAACAATTATCATCATGATCAAGCTTTAGGATGAATTTGCAGTCCGCGCGATTTTTTTAAAATTCCAGGCCTTTTCTAGGACGATCTTTGGGGTTTCATTTGAGGATTTTGCGAGTTATGCTTTGAGCCGTTCACATTTCGATTGGATTATTAGTATGTTGGGTCTGCATATCTGTCCAGATTCGACTGTTCAATGTATGCATTCTGGTTGCCACCTTTTTGAGTGTGAAGATAGCCAATATTAAATTTGACACTTGGATATTATATTTGTGATAGGAATTATTGAAGTTATGTACGGAAATGCTCAGATGATGATCTGGTTTCTGGTTTTGAATGATAGTTTGATGGGCCATGATCTTTCGTGACATGCTGCTCGAGTTATTTAGAGGTATATTGCCTTAGTGCAACGATTTATTTGCAAATGATATGATAAGTTTATTTATTATGAATTATTTATAATCCGATCATGATGTTTAAATATTTTGATCTAATTATTTTGTCTCTCAAGAGAATTTATGGCTAATTTTGAGTTAAGCTCATTGCTTTTGTGAGGCAAAAAATAATCTTTCTTTCTCTGTCCTCTTTACTAATTATTTTGATCAGCAATTGCCGGAGGAATTTAACGAAATCATCTAGTATGGTTGGCACTGATACTTCAATGATCATTTGATGGAGTTGATTCTGGATTATTTTTGAATCTAGTTGTGGATTTGTGACCACGCTACCACGAAATGATTATAATAATAATTATGGGCATTAGGGATAATTATTGAATTGACGAAAAGATTTTGAATTTTATTGAATTTTGAACAAGATTATTAGGTTTTGAATTTACTAAAAGATTTTGGATTTAGCATGAAATATTGAATTAAGGATTTCGATTTGATTAAAAGATTCTTTTTGATCTGATCCTGATATCAGTGGACTGATTTGAACAAGTTTTGATTTTTGGAACTGAGATAGATGACTTCATATTATATTATTGTCAGTTATAATTGTAAATACGTTTGGATATTTGAAAGGACTATTTTGTATGCAATTATGGTGTTACAATGCCGGTAACATATTATTAGCAAGGGCTCCTCTCTTTCTTCTTTCCTGTCGACCTTCCTTGGTCAACTCTTGTTCTCTTCCGACCCCGACGGTATTAGGTTATCCGAGGCCTAGGGAGTCTTTCACTTTCCCGCCTTAATTGGCCCTTGTCTCATCTTTCCTGATACCCTCCTTCTGTGGGGGGTCAGCCTTCTTGTTGTTTTCCTTTTACCTCCTGCCTTGTACTCAAGGCCCTTAAGGAGGCAGGGTGTATGTAGCCCCACCACTTCTGGTGCACCGTCGATAATGCTACACCCTCAGGGGCTCACGGCTGGTGAGTTCGGGCGTTGGCGACCCCGAGGGATTCCTGAGCTGGGTCCGTTTTCCCCTTTTTGTCCCTTCCCTTTGGGGCGGACCTTCTCCTCTCTCCCCTCTCCTCTCCTCTTTTCCTTCTATTTCCTTTTCTCTTTAAGATTCCCGCACTGTTTTTGTTACTCGAATCACCGTGTATCTAAATTCCCTTTTTAGCGATTTTTAAGGCATTTTTGATCTATGTTGCATTTTGTAAGTTCATTCGATCTAAATTACATCTCGCGATTGTTTTCAACCTCAATTGCATTTTGTAAAGATTGACAATCTAAATTGCTTTTTAGTAAGTCTTTCAATGCAGGTTGCGGGGCCTTTTAGTGAGTATTTTGAATTTCAATTGCATTTTGTAAGTATTTTCAACCAAAACCGCATTTTGCACGAATTTTGAATCTAAATTGCATTTTGTTTGGGGGCATTTTGCACATATTTTGATTCTCAATTGCATTTTGTGGGTATTTTGAATCTAAATTACATTTGTCAAGTATTTTCAATCTAAATTGCTTTTTGTAAGTATTGTCAATCCACATGAGTCGTTTGAATCTACCGTACATTTTGTAAGCATTTTCAATTTCAATTGCATTTTGTAAGTATTTTGAATTTCAATTGCACTTTGTGAATAATTTGGATTGGAACTGGGATATTTCAATCTGAATTGCATTGTGTAATTTCAATTGCATTTTGTAAGTATTTTGAACCTCAATTGCATTTTGTACGTAATTTCGATCTCATTTGCATTTTGTAAGTATTTTGAATTTCAGTTGCATTTTGTAAGTATTTCGGCGCTACTTTGCATTTTGTACGTATTTTGAATCTAGCCTACGTTTTGTGGGTCTTTTTCAATCTATTCTTTTTGTGCAACTTTTCGTTCTAAATTCCCTTTTGTAGGACCATATTGTGAGTTGTTTCCATGTGAGTTCCTTTTTGTACGTATTTTCCGTCTTCGATAATATTGTTCTGGTTTCCATTTAATTATCATTTTCGCTATCACCCAGATCATTAGGGGCCGATAACCTCGATGTTAGGCCCCTTAAAACAACAATCATCATCAATATTATTAGCAAGCACTTTCGCATCACAGGGCAAATTAGCTTGATTATTTGGTGTAATTTTTTATCTTTCATATAAGTGAAGTTAGGTCGCTCAGGGATGAGTGTTAATAATTTTTCGTGTCGTGTGCGCCGAAAAATCCCTGCAGTGACAGAAGATATTTTTTGTTGACTTTCGTTTTAGTGTTGTGATGTTTTTTCCCCCCCATTGATCCAATTTGGCAAGATTCGGAAAGACACTACACCATATCTTAGGGATTCTCTAGCCGTCAAGATCATAGGCAGGGTGTGGAATTTTAATACAAGCTGAATCCATGAATAAATAAGGATCATTTTCTTTTATTTTCTTAAATTTCTTTTATCTGTGTCATCTCTATTTTCCTTCTTTCAACTCTGGCTTCTCCAGGAATGTGTCCTTGCGAACTCTAGTTTGATGGCGCCCTTTTTCCCATCCCGTAACGACCCGGAGATACTCTGTCTCGTGCCACCCGAGCCGTTTTTCTTCATATATTCTCAAACTAGAATTCAGGCACATTCGGTTTTTTTCCTGCTACATTTTCTTTCGCTCCCCTGTTCTTTCTCGGAAATTGTTTGGTGTAATTATTGGTGGGTCATCGCACATATTTTCCGAGACGGGCACAATTCCTTTTGTGAGTATTTTCGTTCTAAATTACCTTTGTAAGTATTACCGCTGTCCATTTTGTGAGTAGTTACAATCTGAGTTCTTTTTTTTAAAAGTATCTTCCGTCTCACTTAATTTTCGTTCTGGTTTCCATTTCATTGTCATTTTCGCTATTACCCAGGCCCATTAGAGGCCGATAACCTAGATGTTAGGCCCCTTAAAACAACAATTCACATCATTACTGTACTCTGACTTATATGGGGGTTAACAATAAGAAATCTTGTATAGTGCTAAAATACATCTTCTGGTGATTTCGATTCATACTACACAACGTTTGGAGTTCAACCTTCGTCGCTTTTTCCGGAGGTACAACACCATTCTGTCTCAGCCATGACTGAAATAAATAGAAAATTACATTTTCAATCGGCACACTACTGAGTATCAGTCCGTACAATTAATAAACTACATAAACAATCACCAATAGTTGATCTTTCCTCTACTTGGTAGTTGGTGGTTGTTCCACAACTTTGCTATGATATGATGCGTTGTCCATCACGATTATACAATCTCCAATGGTTCGGAGGCCAACAACCAACTGCTTTTCCACCCATTGCTGAAATGTATCAGAATTCATAGCACCATGGTAATCCTGATTCCGCTTCAAATCTGATGCGAATATTAAATCAGCACCTTGAAATTTAAAAGAAATGGTAAAATGACAGTGACTATTTATGAATTGCAGTGTAAGAACAAATTTAATTTGATATTACAACCATAAATGGATGACCAGACTAAATGAAATAATAATTTACCAGGTACAAATCCCTCCTTTGGTCCAGCATGAACAGCTGCCAATCTACCTCCATCTGAAACAGGTTTACGGAGCACTCCTGCAACATCTCCACTCTTTCCTGCAGTGGCGAATTCTCCCATACACCGCATATACCGGCGGTATACCACCCGAGATTTTAAAAATGTAAAAATATTTTCTTGTCACTTTTTAGACATGTTGCAGTCATGAAAATCGTTCTTGTCATATATTTTCAGCAGATTGTTGTCACGAAAGTCGGCGGTCATAGCAGCGTACCATACTTATTTTTATTTGTGGTGTACAGTTTTAGTTATGAGTGACTGTACTGAGTTACCGCAAGGGTCTCCCGGTGGCGCTCGCTGGCTCGTCATAGGCACGAGGGGAAGGGGAGGGGTAGCATAAGCCCAGCAAATTTCAGCCCGAGGTATCGCGCAAGGACCATGCGGTTCAACTATGCCTAATGCTGATTGGCTGTTTCAAGGGGAAGTTGTTGACCAGCGGAGCATTGCAAGCGCTCAGCTTCTTCAGTTATTTGCGAGACAGTGTTGCTGTATGTTTGTTTTAAGTCAGTCTTGAAGTGATATAGTCAACAGTGAATTAATATAGAAATGTGTAGTGTGAATGAAGCACCGGAATTGGATTGTGGGTGCGTCATTGAGGACGTGCTAACCAAGGGATTTAATTTAATTGGATTCCCTCAGAAAGTGGAAATTAAGGAGAAAGGAAGGCCGGTGTGGCGGGAAAGCTCTTTTCATGGGAGTTTTAACACAGTTTACGGATGAATTACCAAATTTTTTCAATACTGAAATGAAGGTATAATCGAGCGGCTCTCGGCAAGTAACTTATAAAATTCGCATCTCAAAAGGCTCCGTCCGTAGGACGCATTTGAGTCCATTGGTCTGCACACTCCTGAGCTTCCAAATTTAATTTCAACTTGTGTAGACCGAAAGCGAAAGTATACTAGACATTTTTGTTCCTCGAACTATTACGCCATCAGTGGTTAACTAGATGCAAAAAACTTAACTAACTATTCTGCTGGCCTTGTGTCCTTTTCAGTCGTGAAGGAACGGCGCGGCGTGGTCAAAAGATGGATTTGACAACATTGCTGGTCTTACTAGTAGCTTAAAGAAACATGAAAAAGCGAGGAGTGATATCGCGTGTACTTTTGCATTGTGTAAATTCGGTACCTCGCGAATAGATGTTCAGTTGAATGCTCAGAAAGCAATGGAGGTCTCAAAGCACAATGAAATTGTAAAAAAGAATAGGCAGGTTTTATCTAGGCTAATAGATGTCGTTTGTCATTTAGGCAAGCAAGAACAGACGCTACGAGGACATGAGTCAGACCAGTCAGTGAACAGAGGTAACTACATAGAAACCTTAGATTTTCTGAGCACGTATGACCTTTTTCTACATGACCATTTACTTAATTCTACTATATTTCGATGTACGTCATCTACCATTCAGAACGATTTAATAGAAGTCATTAGAGCTGTAATGGTAGATGCTATTGCGAAGAAACTTGACAGAACAAAATGTGTAGCAATTCTTGTCGATGAATGTTCTGATGTGATTAATAAATCACAGTTATCCACAATTTTGCTCTATGTTGACTGTGCTGGAGAAGTTCAAGAACGATTCATTGGCTTCACGGACGTTAGTGCTAACAGGTCGGCTGAGGCTCTGTTCGCCCACGTTTCATGAGTATTAGAAGAGTTCGGATTAGGTAACAAGCGTATAGCACAGACGTACGATGGCGCGAGTGTCATGGCTGGTCATTTAGGAGGACTGCAGGCTAAAGTAAAACAAACATTTCCACGAGCTCTGTTCGTTCATTGCTACTGTCATGTGTTGAACTTAGTATTGCAACAGGCAGCTATGGGAATAACAAAAAGTCGAGTATTTTTCTTATCTCTTTCCGGAATGTCTAATTTCTTTTCTCATTCTTACAAGAGAACTGAATATCTCCGAAACTTTGTAGAAAAAAAATACCGAGAACTGCACCAACTCGCTGGAACTATAACTCCAGACTTGTTAACACAGTTCAAGAGCAGAAAGACAACCTACTCATGTTTTTCGAAAGCTTAACGGACAATGAAAATAGTGGAAACTGGGAAAACGATGCTATAGTACAGGCTCAAGGATTTTTGTATTTTGTGGGAAAAAAAATTGATACAATTTTTCTTCTTAATGTATACTCATTCATTTTCTGCCACATCTATGTTCTTTTAACATTCTGCAAAACAAGGCTATGGATATTGCTTTCTGCCACTCAAAGATAATTGAGACCATAGACAGGAGGGAAGGCTTCCAAATTGTCTGGGAAATAACATGTTCTAGCACAGCCGATGAACCAGCACAAAAGAGAATTAAAGGCAATTGATCACCCGAAGAGGGTTTTAGGAGATTCTTCTGTGAAATTCTGGATAATGTAATTTGCCCGATAAATGACAGATTCTGTGATATGGAGCGTTTTAACTTCTTTTCCCTCCTGGATTTAGAGAATTTGGCATTTCGTTCTCAAACAAATTGTTTTTAAATCTCTTAGAAAACTACGGGTCAAGTTTCGATCAAGTAGGTCTGGAAAACGAACTGATAGTGCTCTATGCGGCTAATGATCAAGAATTTCACGAGAAATCAGTGGCCGAAATCTAAGAATTATGAACCGAATGCAGTTAGTTAATACTATGCCTGAACTGTACAATTTAGCGTGTTTAATACTTATGATACCATCTACTACAGCCTCTGTTCAACGTACCTTCTCAACACTCAAACGAGTGAAGTCACACTGCAGGTCCACTATGGGTCAAGAGAGACTTACCGTACTTCCCTATCAATGATGACAATTGAAAAGCAGCTGCTTTGTTCACTCAGGAAGCACCCAAACGGTAATTTTACTGATGCTGTCATACAAGTGTTCTTGAAGAAATCCAGATGAATGGAACTTACCTTCAAATAGATTATTCCTGGTTTTGGCAGAAGACGGTTGGAATATAGATATAGAGGCGAGTTATCGCTCGAATTACTTTATTGATTTCGACCATTTTTTTTAAATCTTAGAAGTGCCCCACTTTTATTGTATTAATACCTTGGCTATGAATGTTTTAGTAATCTTTGGATATGTCTAACGATGTGCAAATGGTTTAGAACGTTGTTGTTAATAGGGGTCGATAACCTAGATGTTAGGCCCCTTAAAACCACAATTATCATCATCATTGTTGTTGTTAATAGTTCATTTTAGGGGCTTGCGTTGAACTTGTATAATAAGCTTCTATGATGAACTGAGGTACTATCGCTGCATTTGCCTGGAAATAGTGTAGGAAAACTCGGACAAAAAACACGCATGGTAGCCTCTATCAGCGTCGAGATTCGAACCCGATATGCGGACTTGCTGAAGCTCCCCATGGGGTGACTTAAGGTGCACGGCTATGCCACGGGGTGTTCATCGAACGCAAATACAGGTGGCCAATGTCATATTTCCAAGAAAAAGTACGACACTTGTCTGGAGCGGAGAGAGAAGGTGGAAGTGCGAAGATGAAAAGAGCCGCTTGAAAGATGTAACCAAAATAAACTGGGGAATGAGGGGATGTGGCAAGTGTTCAGGAGTGAAACAGAAATTCTTTAGGTATATAGACATAATCTTCCTTACAAATGACGGATATGTTTTTCTCCAACTCTAATAATAATAATTCTGACTTATTATTATTATTATTATTGGGCATATTGATATTGGTTGCAAGGGGTGAGTCAAGAGGAAGGGTGCACATGCGGTATACCAGGTACGGAGACCAGCAGTCGCCACTGCTTTCCTGGCCTGTTCCACTAATAAGTGGGAGATCCTGAAATAATAATTCACAATAAATGTAACAGCGAACAAGGTTTATTATATATACATTTGCAATGATCTTCATGAGTAGGCTATAAATCTTATTTCCCGTTTCTCATAGAGTAATGTAGAGCCTCACCATTCATAAATATCCATGTTTCATCCAAATAACAACAGGCTTAGGGTGTTCACTCGGCATGTTCCTAACATACTCTCTGACAAAGCAGGTCCTCTTATAGCGAATGATACCGCTCTCTCGAATGTGAGCAAAGCTATCCCCTTTGATTCAAACCAATGCCATGCCCCTCAATATGCTTTATAAGAAGCTTGATGTTAGCCACATATTAGAGAAGAAGTAGGCCTACAATATCCGTACCTCGATGTAATTTGGAATATATGAACATTGCAATGGCTTCCTTGGCAAAATCATCTATTCCAGATACAGTAAACTCACGCTTTCGATGTTTGCCTGGTGTTACAAGGAGTTTCCCCTTCCTAGACTGTAATATGACCTTGCGGACAGCAGAAAATCCACATCTGTAATAACATTACAAGTACCATACATTAAAATTTCACAAATATAACATGATACATACATGCATATGAACTCGCTGAGAGAACGACCCCAGAATACAGCAACAACCACTAGTAACCGTGCCATTCCAAGCTTGAAGCATACATCCTAGTTCACAAGTAAGATTTCACCCACTGAAATTTGAAACTTCTACCAGTCTGAAGATAAAGGAATTTAATCCAGCACAGTCTCGCCAACTCAACCTACTGTGGACTGCGAGGGTGTCTAGTTTTATGGAATAAGGAGTAGTTTTAGGAAAGAAGAATATTTTATTGCAAATTACTTTAATCAAAGCTTTACCAGAAAACAGGACACACATATTCACCATACCCTAAAGCAGCACCGTCCAATGTCAAGTCACACAGTGCAGACAATGTGTGTGCATCCCCTCCCTTACTCCGCGCGGTGGGGGAGTGTCATCGTTCAAGAAACGTGTAGAGTCAATTAGCAGGCGACGAGTGTATTTTGCAGGCAACGTGGCAAGAACACCGAATGTATTGTTCATGAAATATTATTTTGCATTAATCAAAGAGCGGCAAAAAGTTTCCTTTCAAAATTATGTTCACGTACTAAATGTATAGTACATGTCTCCCTTCCTATCCAAAGGGAAAAACATATCATATTTCCGCTGTGCCAAATATCACACAATAACAGCTTTACTGAAAGACAAAACACATAACGTTTCTACGATGGCAAACGTAAAACTAATTTCACACAAAATTAAAAACTAGCGCCGTACATGTCGGCTCATATAATGTTCATTGCTGTTCTCATTTACAGTACGCCTTGTTTGTGTGCGTTAACAATCTTTTTACAATTAGGCGCAAATGAGCGTGTTACAGACTAGCGTAAACAACTTCTCAAATTCTCATCTGAAATGCCTGCTGGGAACCTTGGTTTGTTACGTTTTAATATCGAGAAAAATATTTCACATACATAGGTAGAACCGAACATACTCATAAGTTTGGCAGCCTCGCGATTTAGGCGAGGAAATTCATTATGGGAAAACAGATACGTCCCTGCCGTAATGCGTGTGCACTGTTGTCTACCGTGACCGAACAGACACTACGCCAACCAAGACTCTGCACTATGCATTCACAGGTGTGGCAGCTGTGCGACTTTGCACAGTGTGAAGTACTTTGGACGCTGCTGCCCTAAAATAATTGTTAAAAATTACAAATAAACTTGCATACAAAACTAAGAGTTCCTTGAAGTACAGTCTCAATGGGAAAGCCATAACAAATATCTCAACTGAACAAAAAAAAAAAAAAAAAATCATGTGGATATTCGTAGGCATAAATATGTATGGTAGTTCCATTGTAAAGAGTTTTCACTGTTTAGGCAATATTAGAAATTATTATGGTCTACCTATGAATAGGCCACATTATTTCAATGATGATGGGACTTCACTTTCTTACTTGTAGGGCTTGTTCAAATCAAACATAAGACTGGTTTCTAGAAGGGAACACAATATTGTATATCCCCCAGGGGCTCACATCTAGTGGGATGTGGGTTGGCGACCACGGGGCCCCAGCTGAGTCCGGCATTGCTTCCACTTACTTGTGCCGGGCTCCTCTCTGTCTTCTGTCCTGTCGACCTCACTTGGTCAACTCTTGTTCTCTTCCGGCCCCGACGGTATTAGGGTATCCGAGGCCTAGGGAGTCTTTTCCTTTCCCGCCTTAATTGGCCCTTGTCTCATCTTTTCTGATTCCCTCCTCCTGCGAGGAGTCAGCCTTCTTTTTCTTTTCATGTTATCTCCTGCCTTCTGCTTAAGGCCCTCAAGGAGGCCGGGTGTATGTAGCCCCACCACTTTTGGTGCATGCTAGATAATGCTACACCCTCAGGGGCTCACGGCTGGTGAGTTCGGGAGTTGGCGACCCCGAGGGATTCCTGAGCTGGGTCCGTTTTCCCCTTTTGTCCCTCACCTTTGGGGCGGACCCTCTCCTCTTTCACTTTCCTATCTGCCTTTCATGGCTTTCCTTCCTTCCAAGTCCCTCAATTCGCCTTCGAGGGTTGAGGGCATTTCTTTTCCTTCTGTCCTTTATTTGCCTTATTCTCCTTTAGTTTTCCATTTCTTCTTCTAGTATGTAGGTTAGTAGTTAGTTTTAGTTTTAAGTTCGCTTTTCATTTTCATCTTCACGATCACCCAAACCATCAGGGGCCGATAACCTAGATGTTAGGCCCCTTAAAACAACAATTATCATCATCATCAATATTGTATATGACAATACACTTTATATCACAACAGAATTCAAGCAAGTCCATAGAAATTCCCTTCCACTGTTGAGGCACCTGTACCAATGCTGAAGAGGTTTCACTGTAACCTTTGAGAAGGAGGACGGCAGCCAATGTGTCACTTGACTTTCCCAACTTGAGCATCTGCAAGCTTAGCCTACACTGCTGCTAGCCTGTTGTTTTCAGGAAACTGAAGAGGAGCGATGGGCTCTCAAATTTAGCTTCTACAGCATTTGTTGGATTCATAGAATATGAATTTGTCACAACCTTGGAATTTAAAAAAAATAGAGATATTGTATAATGACATTTTTTTGGATTAAATTGTAAAAAGCTAGGGAAATACAATTTTAACCTTTCTTCGTAGTGCAGGGGCATGATGGCTCAGAAGTCAAACTGCTTGCTTCCCATCAAGGTGGACCGAATTCAATTACCGGTTAACATGTCGGATTTTTCGATATGAAATGTCATGTCCGATGGTTCTAATTCCATGTAGAAAGGAGTCCCATGGTTCAAGATTATGAGACTAATGGTAAAAGCTCCCTTTTTCTTCCGTGGTGTAACTGCAAGAAGCAATGGAAACTCCCTTTCTTAACGTGGAATCCAAACCACTAGACATGACATTTCAGCATAAACTAGCAATGGAATCCAGATGGTTGTGCCATCATGTCTTTCTTAAGTAACTATTTACGCTAAAGCATTCTCCATACAGAGTTCAACACATGTCCACCACAAAAATCTTCCAGCTATTAGTACAGGGTGCCAGGGAATGTTCTCCGCAGTGTCTACAAGCTGCTGTGAGAGATTACGTCACCAGTTACGTTGGCAGCATGGCCGTCGCTTGTATCACAACAAGCGAACAACTGTATCCTCACCACAGCCATTCATAACATACAGTACTGTTGCACTCTTCCAATAATCTAACTATATGCACTGATGATTTCGACAGCCCACACATGTGGCCTTTACCCTATCAGGGACACTGTGTTGCCAACTAAACTGATGACGCAACCTCTTGCAGCTGCATGTAGCGCTGCGGAGAACATTTCCTGGCGCCCTGTATAATCCCTGTCTCGTCTGGCATCGTTTAAGACCAGCAGTCCACCACAGAGAACTTTTGTAGTATATGGTGAGAGCTGCCATATTGGGGAGAAGACATGTTGACAGACTGAAATGTATAAATTGACAGTGTTTACAGGCAGACCTCCTTGCTTGCAGTACGAACAGTAATTTTCGTCCAAACAATATTGTCTAACCCACCAGCAAATGGTTTCCCCCAGACAGTGGCTACGAGGGACGCAACGGGGAGAGCAATAAAGAGAATTTTATCATTACGAAATTAAAACGTTCCTTTTTTTTTCCTATTCCCTATTAAAGTCCAAATGTGGTATTTGCTGCTGAATGCATTTAGCCTCAATAACTGTGGCAAAGTAAGTAGAAACTTTTGGAGTGATGCAAGCAAAACCTCAATGACTTCCCCCGTCCACCACAGAACCACGATTATAAACATTTCCTGTACCGTGATGAGAAAGCTTTTCTATTAAGCTCACTAATTTTGTAGCCTTTGCAATCTAAAACCCATCTTTCCCTCTCCTTTACATGAATTTACAATGATGCACAAGGTGGAAAAATCAAGTGACACCCCCCCAGGGGCTCACATCTTGTGGGCGTGGGTTGGCGACCACGGGGCCCCAGCTGAGTCCGGCATTGCTTCCACTTACTTGTGCCGGGCTTCTCTCCGTCTTCTTTCCTGTCGACCTCACTTGGTCAACTCTTGTTCTCTTCTGACCCCGACGGTATTAGGGTATCCGAGGCCTAGGGAGTCTCTTCCTTTCCCGCCTTAATTGGCCCTTGTCTCATCTTATCTGATACCCTCCTTCTGCGAGGGGTCAGCCTTCTTTTTCTCTTCCGTTTACCTCCTGCCTTGTGCTCTAGGCCCTTCAGGAGGCCGGGTGTATGTAGCCCCACCACTTCTGGTGCACCGTCGATAATGCTACACCCTCAGGGGCTCACGGCTGGTGAGTTCGGGAGTTGGCGACCCCGAGGGATTCCTGAGCTGGGTCCGTTTTCCCCTTTTGTCCCTTAACTTTGGGGCGGACCCTCTCCTCTTTCACTTTGCTATATACCTTTCATGGCTCTCCTTCCTTCCAAGTCCCTCAATCCGCCTTCTCCGAGGGTTGAGGGCATTTCTTTTCCTTCTTTCCTTTTATTTGCCTTATTTTCCTTTAGTTTTCCATTTATTCTTCTAGTATGTAGTGTGACCGATCCAGTCAGGGTCAATTACCAGCCCCGGATGACAGAAGATGAAGGAACTCGGAGAGTCAGTATGACGTCATGGCATGACGCGGCGAGAGCAGGGGAATGCTCCAGAAGGTTCCAACCCCTCCCACTTTCTTTTTCTCGAAGAAGGACGGAGTTCCGGAATGTTTAGTATGTGAGTTAGCAGTATGTGAGTCAGTAGTGCGTGGACGAGAATGTCACACAGCGGAGCACGGAAGATTAGCCCATGTCATGTAGACAGTGATTTTATATCGGGAACTTGAATGGTTTTTGTGAGTAACCAGCAGGCCATGAAGCCTGAAACTAGCGTGCATATATTGCCAGTGAGTTTTTTTACAGTGAAATATGTCAGTTTGTTGGTCGAACAGTGTGAATTTCAAGGCGATATCGGACTTGCTAGTATGTGAGGAAACAGTTAGAACTGATAAAGGAAGTCAGTTTATGCCGACAATTTATGTTCATTAAAGATTGATACCAGGAGGTGTTTAAATTTACGAGTATCAGGGGAAGAACTATATAAGGATAGTCGAGGCGAAACATTATCGCGAGGCCCTATATTTTAACTGGCATCCATTCGGAAATAGCATAGCAGTACGGCGTTTTAAGACACGTAGTGAAAACGCAGTAAGGGAGGCCACATCTACTTTAAGCTTGGGTTGGAAGACTACGGGCCGCAGGCAACTTGATATGTCGGTCAAGGCCAGCTCGAAATAGCTCCTCGTGGAAGGAAGTGTGTCACCGGGCTAAAGGAAGTGAAAACATATAACTCAAGTGAACCAGGAACTAGACGCTTTAGTGTGCGAGCATGGATGTGCTCTGATATAGTGAGGTGTAATATTGCCGCATGGCAGCATGAACTTAATAGCCATGGACTCATATATTCTGGGCATCAACATGCATATTAACACGCGAATTATGCTGCACTGAACTGCTAAGGGGCCATAATGGGATGAACGGTCTCAACGAGGTGGACGAGTGGACCATGGTTGGGACGTCGATCCACGGCGCTGATGAAGGTGACGGGGGACAACCTGTGGGCAGACATGGGCGTCGCCAGGAGATCGGGAGTTGCCAGAGGCGGATACCTCTACCAGTACGCTGGGAGACCACATCGCGGGGACGCTGGAGGGACGCCGCCGCCCTGACGCCGCAGACGATGACGACGCCGACGCCATGGATTTCCGAGGACGCCAGATATAAAGTAAGACGTTTTCTTTCCATCCTTGTTCATCAGAAAGAAGAGAACTTCTACCTCGGATAGCCATGCAATGAGATAACCTGAGATCGTGTAACTTAACGCCCTTTATAATAATTTATTCCAGATTGAATAAGAGCATCATTTTTTTTTCTTTTCATAGGGTCGTGCAGATGTTTTTTTGTCTTCCTTCTCGGGTCATTTGACCTATATAAATTTACAGCATCAATGGTAGGAGTAAGACATGTATTTATTCTCTGAGTCATAATAATAATAATAATAATTTGAAATTGGGTAACCATAATAAGAGATGCCCATTTTGCTGGGAGATCCTAGCACGTCGATTTCAGAGGTCATTATTCGAATTCTATTCTGAAAGGTTTGTCACGGAATGAACAGATTTTTATAGCAATGAATATGGTTGAAGATTGCCGGATAAGGTTCCTTGGATAGGATGCCATATTATCATACGACCTCGTGGTCCCGATAAAGTTGATACGCTCTGTTAGTGTGGGTTCTTGAGACATGCTGATAATGCCTGATTTATTTTGTAATGATGTTGTGTAAAGTTTATGTGATAATTATGTGGTAATAATAATAATAATATCGTATGGCCTCGGTGCCTGGTGCAAGCTTTGTTAATTGACACCCAGAGGGTAGCTTGCATGTCGAATTTCGTCATTCCTTTGAACGCTATGAAAGTCAAGGAGGTTAGATATCTAAACTCCTTGACACTACAGCGCTTTCAAGTAGAAAATGGAGGAACTTTGTGTTGGCGGAAAATCCCGAGATTAATTTTGCCATTGAACACGGCCTACTGAATTCAAATGGGTTCTTTAACATGCCAACAACGTATGACATGAGTGTCGTGATTTTTGTCGCCTTCAAAAATCACTTACCATGGCCAGGGGCGAACCTGCAATCTTGGGGTTGGTAGTCCGACACTATAACCACTCACCCACCGTGGCAAGCATCAATTAGATATGGTATTTTTCCGTCAAAATGTGACGAGATTATTCACGGGGCGACGGATGTCCGTGGAATTGTAGTTGTTAGGACAGGGTCCTCTTGACGAACGTGCCACGTTCATTGATGAATTGTATTGAATAGCGCAGGGGTGTAATTGATGGTGCGCTCGACAGTCAGGTTGTTTGGATCTTCACACAGAGTGTTCGGCGGAAGGGTTACGATTAAATGTTGGTTATGTGAGTATGAAATACGCTAGGGCGCCTTATTGCGAGGTTCTTAACCTTTCATAAACATTTGACAATGCTATAATTTAATTACAAGGACAAATATGACCATGTGGATCAAGGTTGTTGGAAAGGCGAAGATAAATTATTATTAATAATAAGAATTAGTAGTGTAAATATGTAAGCACAATCTGGGTGTGTTAATAATTTATGATAGGTTATAATTAATTGTTGAAATGTCATCGTATGTGAAGCTGAGTCGATGTTTGAGTGCTATTTGATGTAACATGATGCTCTTTAATTATTCATTTGCAGTTCGATAGAGGAGATCCGTCCATTACTGTATAAGGGTAGACAGTTGTAATTTACGTAGATATTCGATATTTTCTTAGAGTTTTTTTTTGCCGCAGGTGAACTTTGTGTTGAGTGGCTAGTGATGTTTACATGCGTGTGCACCGATAAATTATGGTTAATTTAGCTTTTTGAAAGACGATCTCCCTGTCGGAACTTTAAGAGAGGACACCCACGAGTTTGAATAAGCGTAATTTTCTTTCTTTGTTTAGGGACTATGAACTTTATTTCTTTTACGGACTTTGTCCCACCATAACATTATACTCGTGCGTGATAGGCAGGTTGCATATTTATTTATCCTTTGGCCAATAAAGGAGCAGATGTGATTTTACGAGGGCTTTTACTTTCTTTTCTGTTTGTCAATTCAAGTTAGGGTTTTGCTTGTGAATCCTGGTTCAGTCTATTTACCATCCCAACCCGTAAACGACCCGAGACCCTTTGTCTCTAGCTCACTGGAGCTTTTCATAGTCTTGTCTGTATGAACCAAGATTCATGCCCTAATTTTTTTTTTGTACCCACTCCCTTGGCTGTTTCTTCTAATGGGGCCGGGGTGCTAGCCGGGTGATCGCCTGTCCCATTGGAGAAACGGGCACAGTAGGTTAGTAGTTAGTTCGTTTTAGTTTTAAGTTCGCTTTTCATTTTCATCTTCACTATCACCCAAACCATCAGGGGCCGATAACCTAGATGTTAGGCCCCTTAAAACAACAATTATCATCATCATCATCATCATCAAGTGACACTCTATGTACAAGAAGAAATGCACTCTGCCATTGAAGTAATAAGTGAGTTATAAATCAGCTATTCCATGCATTTGGATTAGGAATTAATACTGAATTACTGGTAATTAATCTATGCCATTGCAATTTTTCATAAATTTAAATCTGATTACTTGTCTCTTTATTAACAAAGATATTTTCAATTTCATTAGCAACTTTGAGTAAGAGTAACATGGTTAAGTTGTTTAATATTGGGTGTAGTGTGTTACGACTCTCGAGCGTGCAGAAGGGTGAAAACATTCGGAGCAATTATGAATCTTAGCAAAATGTACTGCTAGAATTCTTACATTAATCGTAGACAAAACATCAGAAACTTTCATTTATTTCCCCAGCAGGACACGTGCTGTCACGTAGATAAATTTGTAGACTTAAAAACAAGATAGGCCTGTATGTATAGAGAAAAAAGTGTATGATTAATCCACTTAACTTTTCTTGTTCAGCAGGTGTAAGCAGGCTAGATAAGTTTTATTTCCTGACTGAAAAGCATTTTTTTTTACTAAAATCTTTCAAATATACACTAATCTCATGGAATAGCTGATTTATAAAATGGAACAAATTTATTAATTTGTTTCATCATCATCAATTATCACCTCAATAGCCTCCTTACTTGTACCAGCAGCAGGTTGCGATTGATTTTCCACCACAACAAAACCATAAGGACCTGACCGTTGGTATAAGTACGCGGTCAGATCTGAAGGAGGCAGGCCGCGAGCATTCTCCATGCTGTATAGCTCCATATCCATCTTGTACTGTTCCCTTTCAGCATGGGATATCTTAAAGTCCAGCAACTTTATCTCCCTCTCAATTTTCTGGGCTTTTATACCAGCAGGCAGATCATCATCATCCCTCTCCCTCCAGGCGCAGACTGTCGGCTCGTCCCAGGAGCTTGAGGCACCGGAGGGGGGCACACTTCAGGCGCCTCCTGATCCACTGGAAGATGGATTAAATCTTCATTGGTACCAGATGGTTCCGGTATAGAGAAACCATCTAATACCGGAGAGTCATTACCAATTATCTCCAGGATCAGCAGGTCAGACTTGTCATAGAGGCACCTTTTCCCTCCTCCAGTACCAGTCCGTCGCCTGTTGTCCCTCTTTTCCTGGAGGGCAGAAAAAAGTATTTAATTACATTACTTAATAACATTTCATAAATTCTGGCTTTCCAGAAAAGAATACAAAAGAGGCCTACGGTGATTATTAGGATACAATGTCAAAATACAACACACTGTCCATAAAGCCTTAAGGGAGAGTGTGTACACAAGTTTTCAAAACAACTAAGTTAATTATATATCATTAGCACTAGCCTACTAGGCCTACTAATGAATTATATAGGCCAGCTAAACTCCTAATCTCATAATAGAAAGCATCAAAATCTCCATCTATCAATTGAAAAACTATTTTATACAAATTTTCAAATCAGTGGTGGGTCTCTCTTTGTCAACTCACAGTGATGATATTCATAATTAAGTAGCTTAATTTAATAATGATAGTAATGGTAATAATATTCAAATGGCAATAAAACAACAATCTGAAGAATTGTACTTACAATCGTTCTCTTCCTCCAATTCTGCCACGTGGTGTCCCGAAGGTATCGCCAATCGCGACTATATATGCCAATAGCCATGGCTTTTTCGGCAATTTCCTTCCATTTATTAATTTTTGTCTCGTGCGTCAACACGTTGGAACATTTCCCAAATAGGATTTCTTTGTCCTCTTTGATGAGTGCCAAAATTCTCATTTTATCTTCCATTTCGGAAATGAGCTAACGAAACAAAGAACCAGCAAGGAACAAGGAAACAGCACTACAAGAAAGATTTCTTCATCAACGCGATAGTGCCGTGCCGCGCCAAAAAAACAAAAAAAAACATGTGCTCTTAATGAGAGTGCGAAATTTATCGAGTATATATATTTTAAATATTTAATTGTTCCCTTGATAGTAGACATTTCATAATAATTCAAAATATATTATTTACTACCAAAAAAGTGCCGCGGGCGAAACAAACATTTCTTGTGCACGGTTTCAAGTCGTGCCTGAATTGTAGTTTATATGGCGATTATCAAGAAAGATAAATGGCTGACTTTTTATGTATTTTTAGAAGCTGTAATGATAATCACATTAATGTTTTAATGAATAGTGAATCCTTCATTTGATAATCGCGCGTTGAACAGTTCGTGTAAATCGATATTGTACACTATCGATTCGCGGAACTATCGAAGTGTACATATACTCCACAGGTGGATTTGACAAATTGTCAAGGTTAAGAAACGGCCTCTATGACAGGCGTAAAGTTTACAATATTTCTCCTGTCACACTTTGACATATTGTCAGATAGAAGTGTCGCGACATATTGACAATTATGTCAAATTGTCACAATTGACGGACCTGTCGAGTTTTATGAAATAGGCCCCAGGTATAAGTGGACTGAGCCGGTCAAAGCAGACTGGCAGGCGCACTATGGCCTCACGTGTCCATTATTACCTGCATTTTCCCCCCGTTATTCTGCCGCGATAAAGCGAGAAGCTGTGCACTGTGGACGTACCTTTAGGCAGGGCGCTCGATGCTTGTTGATTGGTTCCTTGACTACAATCGTTGGCGGCTCTCGGTACGTCCTCCTTGCTCGGTCGCTGATTTGTGAGTATACGGCGCCACATTTGCTAGCTTGGTGGCAGCTCACTGCTGTCACGCCACTGGCGTGCAACCTGCACTTTACAGGTAGGCGGTGGGTAGGTTATTAGCTAAAGCCGCAGTTACACTGGAGTTGCAAACACGAAAGTTGACAACAGAAGTTGCAAACAGAAGATTACAACAAAAGTTTTGAACAAAAAACAGAGTTTTCTCAATTTTTGTTTACAACAGTTTGCAAATTCTACTTGTTATCGTAGCAGATTTTTTAGTCCTTCATCGAGTGCAGACAACAAAATGTCGAGTATTGAAGAGGTAGTCGCCGCTGCAGCAGCTTGCTTTATCTTTGCAAAGCAGAGGGCACCAAGGAGATACTGGATAAAACCGTCTTTGAAGGCGAGAACGAAGTATAGTGGAAGTGAATTGTTAGAAGACTTAAAAAAAGATCATATGGATCCTTTAACTGGTGGTTTTGAGGGATGACGGTAGTGTGAAAAACTTTTTGCGCATGACCAGCTCAGATTTCGAGTACTTAATTGCAAGCATTGGAGGTAAAATTTGCAAAAAGGACACAAATTTCAGAAAAGCTATTCCAGTGAGGGAGAAGTTAGCAGTTGAGTGGCTGTGTGCCATAGGTGCCTAACCCACATTTACTTCATTTTGAGATATTTAAGGTTAAAGTTAAAGTACGTTTGAAAAATAAAGAATGCATCTTGAATATTTATTTTTATTGCATCAATTTGTACAAAAATGGTTTTATTACATACATAATATTTAAAAAATTGGCACTAATTATTCCCCCCCAAATTAACCCATAAACTTATAGGCAACTTTGGCGCTGAACTAGATGACACTTCACAAACAAAATTGTTGGTTAGGCAACTATGTACCTAGATATATAAGGAACTTTCCCAATGCTCTTTTCAGTAGTAACTTACTGTAATTAGTTCAGTCTTTACCTCTAAAGGAATTTCTATGACACAAGTTAATAATTTTGGTTGTTGTTCTTAACAATACATATTACATAAGCTACGGTATCTCCTTATTGTTTTCAATCTTCGTCTACATCACTTTCTTCTTGTTGCTTGAGTGATCTATAGAACTGGTGGTGTTGTGGTGGAATATATTTCATCAAATCCAGTGAATCTTTTAATTTCTCTTTTGATATTTTCCTGCCTGTGGGGTAGAGGAGCTCCAGTGAACTTGGCAACTGACGGGTGGGTCGACCCCGAACTGATTTCTTTGCGATATCAACAGTATTGAATATTCCTTCTTCATGGCTGTTATAGCTATAAAACAGGATCTTTGGGTACTCTCTCTGGATCTTAAGCCATCGCATCTTCAACCTCTCCACTTTTTCCTTGTGCGTACTTGCTTTCCTGTTAGTTACACCTTGTTCCAAAGCCTTGGTGCTGAAGATCAGATCACTAGTCATTTTCATCATCATCATCATTTCCCCTTATCCAGCTCCTGCCGGGTCGGGGTATTTATGGCACTTCTCCACTTTCCTCTTTCCTTCCACCATTCTTCTTCCACGATCTTGTCCCAGTCCAGATTTCTTTTTCTTACGCCGTTCTTCACTGAATTCATCCACCTTGTTCTAGGTCTTCCTCTTGGTCTCTTACCCTTGCACTTCGCCTCCAGCATCTGTCTTGGTATTCTATTTTCCTCCATCCTCTTTACATGTCCAAACCACCTTAGTTTATTCTTCTCAATTCTCTCATTTAGTTTTCCCATCCCAACTTCCTTCCTAACATCTTCATTCCTCACTCTGTCTTTCCTTGTCTTTCCTATCATACTTCTTAGGAATTTCATTTCACTGGCTTGGATTCTACTCTCTTGCCTGCTTGTCAGGGTCCAAGTCTCAGCTGCATAAGTTAATATGGGTACATAGTACACTTTATACATTACCTCCTTGCTTTTCCTTGGTACTTCCTTATCCCAAACAAGTTTTCTTACACTTTGATAGAATGCATTGCTCTGCTGTACCCTCCTGCCAATCTCCATGTCCAACCTACCAGTTTGCATCAATTCACTTCCTAGGTATTTGAACGTGTCCACAATTTCCAAACTCTGACTTCCAATTTTCACAGTGCCCTTTCCTTGTCTTTCCCCTCTTGTCATCACCATGGTCTTGCTTTTCTCTATACTGATTTTCAGGCCATACTTCTGAATATTTTCGTTCAGTGCATCTAGTTGTTTTTGCACTTCTTCGGTGTTCCTTCCCCAGACCACAATATCATCTGCAAATAACAGTAACTTCATTTCTTTATGTTCATATGCTTCCTTTGTTTCCTTTACTATTTCATCCATCACCATTATGAACAAGAGAGGTGACAGCACACTCCCCTGTCTTAGTCCAGTCTTGTTCCTAAACCAATCTGTCTTTCCAACTGGGGTCAGTACCCTGCTAACACAGTTGTTGTACATTGCTTGCACCATTTCCAACATTTCTCTTCCCAGTCTCTTCTTAACCATGGTTTCCCATACCTTCTCTCTGGGGACACTATCATATGCCTTTTCTAGATCTATGAAAGTCATGATCAAATCCTCTCCATATTCCCAGTTCTTTTCCATCACCTGCCTCAAGCTAAAGATTGGGTCCACTGTGGATCTTCCACTCCTGAAGCCATACTGTTCCTCTTGCAACTCTCCTTCCACCTTTCTTCTCATTCTTCTTTCTAATATCCTTTCCAGTATTTTTACTATCTGTGATATGAGGGTGATCCCTCTATAGTTATCACACACCTTCTTGTCCCCCTTCTTAAACACTGGTATTATTAGCCCTTTCTTCCAGTCTTCTGGTACACATTTCCATTTCCACACACACTTTAGCAGTCGATACAGCCATTGCATACCAACAGGTCCAGCAGCCTTTATCATTTCTACACTGACTCCATCCACCCCTGTTGCTTTTCCCATCTTCATTTTCTGTACTGCTAATTCCACCTCCAGCATTGTTATATCATCTTCTGTTATAGAGTCGTCAGGTTGTGTCACTTCCATCTCACCAGTACCATTGCTCACATTCAAAAGCTTATCGAAATACTCCTTCCATCGTCCCTTTATCTCTTCTGGGTGTGTTAACAACTCTCCATCTTCCTTTTTCACTAGCTTTGTAGTAACTCTTTCTTTCCTCTTACTTCTTAGAAGCCCATACAGCATCCTTTTACTGCCACTTACATCTGTTTCCATTCTTCGTGTAAATTCTTCCCAACTTTTCTTCTTTTCTTCTCCTACCACTTTCTTACACCTCCGTTTGCTGTCGTGATACTTCCTTTTGCTTTCTTCTGTTTGATCTCGGTTCCATTCTTTCCATGCAGACTTCTTTTCTTTCACTGCTTTCCTCGCTTCCTCATTCCACCATGGTGTCTCCTTCTCTTTCACTCTTGTTGACGTCCTACCACAAGCACTCTCTGCTGCACCAACAAATGCCTTTTTAAAGTGAGACCATTCCTCTTCTATGTTTTCCACTTCAGTAACTGGGATTTGTTGCTTCAATCTCTCCTGAAAATCTTCCTGTATGGTTTTGTCTTTCAATTTCCATACTTTTATTTTACTTTCTCTGATCTCCTTTAGGTTTTCCAATTTTTCCCATCTAAATTTTGCCACCACAGCTCTATGGTCCCCATCAAATGCTTCTCCTGGTAAAGCTGTCACATCTATCAGCTTTCTGCCTTTGGGAGTGGCGACCCCATCGTAATAATAGCCTAAAATGGAAATGGAAATGGCACTAGTCATTTTATGGACAACAAACCTTGGCCGTTGCTTCTTAGCCTTCTCTATTACAGCACACCAATCTTCTGGATGAAAAATGTGAGGATGGTATTTCTTTTCTCTTTCTATAATTCCAAAGTCTTGATCACAAGTGGAAAAACTATGACGTCTGATGTATCACTTCAATGTTTTCTGAATTTTGAATGATGTAACTTAGCATCAGAACCATTTTGATATTACCACAACTGTCACTGTACAGTACAATCTCCCTTGTTGTTGACGGAAGACAGTTTTTGATATGGTATAAAAGACATGAAGCAATTTCTTGTTTTGTTGTGTGGTGCATGTTTGCCTCTTTTATCACTCTCCGGGGTACCACTGGTTTGTTTCCTCTTAAGAGCATTAGTAATTGTACCATCGCAAACAGCTAATGTATCTTAAAGAAATTTTTACATACTGCCACATCTTCACCATTCTCATCCTGGAGTCTATAAACTCTAGTTTTGCTTCGTCGAGATTCCACGTTCGTAGTATATCTTCTCTGGATGTCTCTTACTTCAACTTGCCCACTGATAAATGCATTTTTGAGAGACCAACTCATTTGGTAGAAACCATCAAAAATTTGCTGTCGTCTTACCGAAATTTGTTTATGACACTGTAGCTGGCAACCACATGGTTCCAAGGAACTCGTGTTTTTTTTTTGTACTAATTTTCCAGTAACGGATAAATACTCCTCACCATGGTCACGTTTGTACTTCCTAATAAATTCCTTGTGTTTTTCTGGCTGTCTTGGTCTTTTCCTTCTTTTTGGTAAGTCAACATGTTCTACTTGATAATTCCCATCTCCATTCAGTGTCATGTCTGGTACTTCAGGAACTAGGTTATGAGATACTTCTTCTTCAGATACAGTTCCTTGTTGTTCTGAGGTATCGGTAACCAAATTACATTGGCTGTCAATAGCAGGCCTCTAGAATATTTCTCCACTGCACTTATATTTTTATTGTAAGATATGATTCAAAGAGTATTTCAAATAAATAGAATTTTTAAACCTAACAAAATTTTAAAGAAATTTTACCCGAGTGTTGTGAAACAGGTTCACATACAGACGCAACAACTGCAGGCCCATCTTGCCTTTGTACATCTGAAAATGTATCGGTAGATCAGAACCAGACTTGCCTAACCAATATAATATTTGTAATGGACTTTCTGAATTACTTATACTAATATGTTGATAACCTGGGCTAATCCTCTACGGTTACTCATTATGTTAGAAGTAGTACCAAATTTTATATGTAACATAATCACCATTAACGTATAAATATGTTATGCCTAAGCACAATACAATTTCATTTACTTTAGTCAGAGCTAGAAATGCCTAACCAACTAGATGCTTCCTTCATTAATCACAAACTATTCAACATAGTAATTACTAATATCAGTATATGTGCATATTGTAAATTACCCGAGGATTGCAAATCAGCAAAGTTTTTCTCACAATCTTTGTCCTTGTCGCTGATATCGTAATTTTCGTCCAGGAGCATTTCTACAATCCATCTCTCTTCAGCCATCTTGTTGTGGGATAGGCACAGCTGGCACTAAAGGAATTGAAGGTTATGGAAGTTGCCTAACATACTTGCAGATGGCAGCACCAATCAAGCAACTGGAATGTATTAGGCAAGTCTGGCACTGATAGAGGCAGCCATTAGGAGTACATTGTAGCACATTAACAGCATATTTGAAATTTGTGGGTTAGGCACCTATGGCACAGAGCCACTCAGTTACATTGCGGTTCCTAGCAACTGGAGATTCATACGTTAGCTTAAGCTATTTGTTTAAAATCTCTAGATCTACAATATCACTGTTTGTCCCTGGTGTGTGTGAGGCACTGATTGATCTTTTCAAGGACAATATCAAGGTACCGAATAAGGCATAATTTTTGGGGCTCACTGTCTGTTTTATAAACACCATTTTCGTTTCATCCATGGCAGTTAGTTGTTTTTATCTACATCCTTTCATTTCACGCCATTTCATTTCATTAGGGGCCGATAACCTCGATGTTAGGCCCATTAAAACAACAATTATCATCATCATCATCATCAAGGTACCGGTATGTATAATCTGTGAAATTACCGAAAAGTGGGGTGAACTGAGACAGAACTAAGTTTTTATTACAAGTTCATGTTACATGGTAAAGTTTTAACTAAATGCTGATTACAATATTATTTCTTTAACCATATGACTTAAACATGAAACCGGAATATACAGTTTGAACTTAATAAAACTGTGGTTATATCCACTACAAATTAGTTAAACAACTGTCTTCATTATTAGACACGGTGTTTTGAATGTTTGCTTCACCAATATTATTGTGGGTATAGTCACATTGGGTCTCAATGCCCAATTCATTAAACATAGATTCAGAATTTTCATCTGGCGTAGGAGTAGGTTGGCAACCACTATATGCAGTAGATGTTGATGGTGCATATGTTTGAAGTGGAGAGTTCCATTGCTTCATTTCTATCTCAAACAGAACTTGATTGATTCTGTTTTTGGCGATTGCCTGATCCCTTTTGTCCGTAAATGTCCGAATCTGACAAGCAACGTGCTCCCCAAAGACATCCAGGTCATCTTTTTCTTTAATGTTACCACCTAACTTTTTCATTACTGAGTAAGCCTCTTCTGCCATTGGGTTATACCTTCTTTTTGTTGGCTTCTTTAAGAGCGAAGGACTTGAATGTGAAGACAAAATCGACGTGCCAGAATCAGTAGAAGTAGGAGCTGTACTGTTGGACGTATTTCTTTGAACTGCAGTGTTTTGCTGGGCACCTAAGATGGTTGAGTTGAAATCTTGCTCAATGCAATCATGGCTGTCATCATTTGTCTCGTTTTCCGAAAGAAGAAAAAAAAAAAAAGCTAAATTTTTATAACTATTACAACAATACTGTATTATTTTTCAGCTTCCATCTTCTACATCAGAGTGGCTACATCATACAAAGGAGTACAACCGACTTCGGAAGTTTTCCTCATTGTCTTGGCACCCCCAGGGGCTCACATCTAGTGGGCGTGGGTTGGCGACCACGGGGCCCCAGCTGAGTCCGGCATTGCTTCCACTTACTTGTGCCGGGCTCTCCTCCGTCATCTTTCCTGTCGACCTCACTTGGTCAACTCTTGTTCTCTTCCGACCCCGACGGTATTAGGGTATCCGAGGCCTAGGGAGTCTTTCACTTTCCCGCTTTCTTTGGCCCTTCCCTCATCTTTCCTGATACCCTCCTTCCGTGAGGGGTCAGCCTTCTTTTTCTTTTCCTTTTACCTCCGGCCTTGCGCTCAAGGCCCTTAAGGAGGCCGGGTGTATGTTGCCCCACCCCTTCTGGTACACCCTAGATAATGCTACACCCTCAGGGGCTCACGGCTGGTGAGTTCGGGAGTTGGTGACCCCGAGGGATTCCTGAGCTGGGTCCGTTTTCCCCTTTTGTCCCTTACCTTTGGGGCGGACCCTCTCCTCTTTCCCCTCTCCTCTCCTCTCCTCTCCTCTCCTCTCCTCTCCTCTTTTCATTATATTTCCTTTCTCTTTAAGATTCCCGCACTATTTTTGTTACTTGGTTCACCGTGTATCTAAATTCCCTTTTAGCGATTTTTTAAGGTATTTTTAATCTACGTTGCATTTTGTAAGTTTTTTCTATCTAAATTACATCTCGCGATTGTTTTCAACTTCAATTGCATTTTGTAAAGAATGACAATCTAAATTGCTTTTTGGTAAGTCTTTCAATGCAGGTAGCCGGGCCTTTTAGTGAGAATTTTGAATTTCAATTGCATTTTGTAAGTATTTTCAACCAAAACCGCATTTCGCACGAATTTTGAATCTAAATTGCATTTTGTTTGGTGGTCATTTTGCACATATTTTGATTCTTAATTGCATTTTGTGGGTATTTTGAATCTAAATTACATTTTGTCAAGTATTTTCAATCTAAATTGCATTTTGTAAGTATTGTCAATCCACATTAGTCGTTTGAATCTACCGTACATTTTGTAAGCATTTTCAACTTCAATTGCATTTTGTAAGTATTTTGAATTTCAATTGCACTTTGTGAATAATTTGGATTGGAACTGGGATATTTAAATCTGAATTGCATCGTGTATTTTCAATTTCAATTGAATTTTGTAAGTATTTTGAACCTCAATTGCATTTTGTACGTAATTTCGATCTCATTTGCATTTTGTAAGAATTTTGAATTTCAATTGCATTTTGTAGGTATTTCGACGCTACATTGCATTTTGTACGTATTTTGAACCTAGCCTTCATTTTGTGGGTATTTTTCATTCTATTCCTTTTGTGAATCTTTTTGTTCTAAATTCCCTTCTGTAAGAACATTTTGTGAGTTGTTTCAATCTGAGTTCCTTTTTGTAAGTATTTTCCGTCTCACTTAATTTTCGTTCTGGTTTCCATTTCATTATCATTTTCGCTATCACCCAGATCATTAGGGGCCGATAACCTAGATGTTAGGCCCCATAAAACAACAATTATCATCATCATCATTATTGTCTTGGCAGTATGGACGGGAAACATGTAATGTTTCAAGCTCCCATCAACACTGGAAGTGATTACTTTAATTACAAAGGATTTTTATAGTATTGTCCTACTTGCACTTGTTGATGCAAACTACTGTTTCACATATGTTTCACCCCCAGGGGCTCTCATCTTGTGGGCGTGGGTTGGCGACCACGGGGCCCCAGCTGAGTCCGGCATTGCTTCCACTTACTTGTGCCGGGCTCTCCTCCGTCATCTTTCCTGTCGACCTCACTTGGTCAACTCTTGTTCTCTTCCGACCCCGACGGTATTAGGGTATCCGAGGCCTAGGGAGTCTTTCACTTTCCCGCTTTCTTTGGCCCTTCCCTCATCTTTCCTGATACCCTCCTTCCGTGAGGGGTCAGCCTTCTTTTTCTTTTCCTTTTACCTCCGGCCTTGCGCTCAAGGCCCTTAAGGAGGCCGGGTGTATGTTGCCCCACCCCTTCTGGTACACCCTAGATAATGCTACACCCTCAGGGGCTCACGGCTGGTGAGTTCGGGAGTTGGTGACCCCGAGGGATTCCTGAGCTGGGTCCGTTTTCCCCTTTTGTCCCTTACCTTTGGGGCGGACCCTCTCCTCTTTCCCCTCTCCTCTCCTCTCCTCTCCTCTCCTCTCCTCTCCTCTTTTCATTATATTTCCTTTCTCTTTAAGATTCCCGCACTATTTTTGTTACTTGGTTCACCGTGTATCTAAATTCCCTTTTAGCGATTTTTTAAGGTATTTTTAATCTACGTTGCATTTTGTAAGTTTTTTCTATCTAAATTACATCTCGCGATTGTTTTCAACTTCAATTGCATTTTGTAAAGAATGACAATCTAAATTGCTTTTTGGTAAGTCTTTCAATGCAGGTAGCCGGGCCTTTTAGTGAGAATTTTGAATTTCAATTGCATTTTGTAAGTATTTTCAACCAAAACCGCATTTCGCACGAATTTTGAATCTAAATTGCATTTTGTTTGGTGGTCATTTTGCACATATTTTGATTCTTAATTGCATTTTGTGGGTATTTTGAATCTAAATTACATTTTGTCAAGTATTTTCAATCTAAATTGCATTTTGTAAGTATTGTCAATCCACATTAGTCGTTTGAATCTACCGTACATTTTGTAAGCATTTTCAACTTCAATTGCATTTTGTAAGTATTTTGAATTTCAATTGCACTTTGTGAATAATTTGGATTGGAACTGGGATATTTAAATCTGAATTGCATCGTGTATTTTCAATTTCAATTGAATTTTGTAAGTATTTTGAACCTCAATTGCATTTTGTACGTAATTTCGATCTCATTTGCGTTTTGTAAGAATTTTGAATTTCAATTGCATTTTGTAGGTATTTCGACGCTACATTGCATTTTGTACGTATTTTGAACCTAGCCTTCATTTTGTGGGTATTTTTCATTCTATTCCTTTTGTGAATCTTTTTGTTCTAAATTCCCTTCTGTAAGAACATTTTGTGAGTTGTTTCAATCTGAGTTCCTTTTTGTAAGTATTTTCCGTCTCACTTAATTTTCGTTCTGGTTTCTATTTCATTATCATTTTCGCTATCACCCAGATCATTAGGGGCCGATAACCTAGATGTTAGGCCCCATAAAACAACAATTATCATCATCATCATTATTGTCTTGGCAGTATGGACGGGAAACATGTAATGTTTCAAGCTCCCATCAACACTGGAAGTGATTACTTTAATTACAAAGGATTTTTATAGTATTGTCCTACTTGCACTTGTTGATGCAAACTACTGTTTCACATATGTTTCACCCCCAGGGGCTCTCATCTTGTGGGCGTGGGTTGGCGACCACGGGGCCCCAGCTGAGTCCGGCATTGCTTCCACTTACTTGTGCCGGGCTCCTCTCTGTCTTCTTTCCTGTCGACCTCACTTGGTCAACTCTTGTTCTCTTCTGACCCCGACGGTATTAGGGTATCCGAGGCCTAGGGAGTCTCTTCCTTTCCCGCCTTAATTGGCCCTTGTCTCATCTTTTCTGATACCCTCCTTCTGCGAGGGGTCAGCCTTCTTTTTCTCTTCCTTTTACCTCCTGCCTTGTGCTCTAGGCCCTTAAGGAGGCAGGGTGTATGTAGCCCCACCACTTCTGGTGCACCCTAGATAATGCTACACCCTCAGGGGCTCACGGCTGGTGAGTTCGGGAGTTGGCGACCCCGAGGGATTCCTGAGCTGGGTCCGTTTTCCCCTTTTGTCCCTTACCTTTGGGGCGGACCCTCTCCTCTTTCACTTTCCTATATGCCTTTCATGGCTCTCCTTCCTTCCAAGTCTCTCAATCCGCCTTCTCCGAGGGTTGAGGGCATTTCTTTTCCTTCTGTCCTTTTATTTGCCTTATACTCCTTTAGTTTTCCATTTCTTCTTCTAGTATGTAGGTTAGTAGTTAGTTTTAGTTTTAAGTTCGCTTTTCACTTTCATCTTCACGATCACCCAAACCATCAGGGGCCGATAGCCTAGATGTTAGGCCCCTTAAAACAACAATTATCATCATCATCACATATGTTTCGGTTGGATGTCAAGGACGGATATCTGATGGCGGAGTTTTTGATAACAGCAGTTTGCGCATTATGTTGGAGGATTCCAGCCAGATGCCACAAGCAAGCAAACTGCCAGGCAGAAGTTTTCATGTCCCATATGTAGTTTTGGTCGACGATGCTTTCCCCTTGAAGCCATCAATTATGAAACCATTTCCTGGACTCCACGACCTAGGCAGTGTCGAAAGAAACTACAACTATCGTCACAGTCGTGGAAGGAGGGTAGTTGAAAATGTTTTCGGGATTCTAACAGTAGTGTTTAGAGTTCTCAGAAAACCACTTTTACTTGAACCGGAAAATGCAGAACTAATTGTACTGACTTGCACTCATCTACACAACTTCCTTCGAATGAGTAAATCCTCAAGTGCTTCTTACAACCCTGCCGGTACATATGACTATGAAGACACAGAGAGTGGGACTTTAATACCTGGGCAATGGAGAGTTGAAGGAATGCCGACTGAAACTATGCTGCAACTTAAGCGTGTGCCCAAAAATCCTTCCCAGCTTGCTAAGCAAATCCGTGACGAGTTCGGTGCTTACTTCAAAAGTGCAGGGGGTTCCGTCCCTTGGCAAGACAAGTACTGACAACAGTGACAACTAAAACGGTGATATTTGTACTGACACTTTACAAACTTTTTGTGATATTGAAATTATGCTAAGAAAACTTCGTTTTGAATTAATCATGTGTTTTTCTTACCTGGGTTTCTCGAGTGTTTCTAGGAGTTGTTTTGTCCTTTAGGAATAGGAGAGAATCGTAAAAACACCATTTGATTTTAACCTCTTCGCTACCCAATCCAGATTTAACTTTCTTTGATTCTCTATGGAATTGGCTTGCTAATTTCCGCACCTTCAATTGAACCTCCAATTTGTTAATGTTCATCTCCTGCGCGATTTCGTTCCATGCATAATTCTTTTTGTTCCTGTCTTTATAATAAACACTTGTTTGGTCCCATAACACTGAATGATGGCGATATAAGTCAATTAATTTCTCAGTTTGATCACGGTCCCAATGGAATTCGGATACGTTTTCCATAGCGTAAACACGACTGACGACAAAATAAACAGAATGTCAGCCTCCACCACGCACAAAAGGCACTGAAGCGACGCCACCTAGCAGAAGACTCCGATCAGCTGCTCGCGGGTAATGTTTGCAACAAACAAAAAGTTACTGCAACTTGTGTTGTAATCACAAGTTTGCAACATTCTTTGACATTTACCGACATTCTGTGGAGAACAAAAAATCTGTTTGCAACAACGAAAATCTGTTGCAAACACACAAAAGTTTACAACAAAATTAGTGCAATTTCAGTGTTTACAACTTTTGTTGTCAACTTTCGTGTTTGCAACTCCAGTGTAACTGCGGCTTAAGGAATAACCCTCCCTAAGGGAAGATGATGAAAAAAAAAAAAGAAAGGGAAGAAGTGGGTTTCGGAATGGAGAAAAAGTATGGATAGATGGGATGGGAGTCCAATATAACTGATAAACTAAAGTAAACGTTTAATCACCATTTTCACTGCGCAAGCCTGCGGGATACCTAAAGTGGGTATAGACTTGGACAGAGCTAACGGGCTAACGGGAAATGCGGCTGGAGCTTGGGCTATTTGCAAGCAAGCGGCGATCGTACTTTCCCTCTCCCAGCCTAAATTTCGATACTATGGGGAAGGGTGGTAGTCTGGCAAGACAAAGAATGACAGATTTACTGTATATCCATTCAAAGGAGTTAAGTTTAAAAGAATGTTTTGAAAGGCGCAAATAATTTGAATTTGCCGTGATGATTTTAGTCCTTGGAACTGTAGGATATCCGTCGACTGATCGAGTACTCCCAGGAAGGGTAGTGGTGAAGCAGTTATGCTTTTGGGGATAATTTTGTTGCTTTCTTGGAGAATTTAGGTAAGAAAAACAATAGTTGCATTTAAGAATAGCTAAGCTTTTACCCAGCAAAGTGCTGACTAAAAGTTTAGACCAGAAGAAAAACTTAAATTTTGAAAAGGAACCACAAGTTATAGAGAAAATCTCAACAAGCAGGAAGCTTACGGAGCTAGCTTTACTTGCCTTACTGGCTCATTAGAATTAGCTATAGCAGCTAAAAGATGCTTTGGAAACGCTGATACTAGAAGTTTTCGTTCAAATGCAACAACAAGCAAAACTTTTACTATGGGAGTATGTGATTTTCTTAAAGAGAGCATAAGCTGATGGGAAGAGTCAGGGAAAATAGGGTCCTGCCTAATCGTTATTCTAAGACAAGAACGAAAAAAATATAATCTGATTTATTTAACAATGCGTGGAGATATAATAATTTTGACAAATATAAAAGGTACAATGTAGGTTTTAACCTTTGAAGTCTCAGACCTCTAAAATGTTGAAGTTTGCACTCGGCAATTAACAATTTTTAGGTTTGGAACCTCTTATAAGTACTAAAATCTGCATAAAATTTTAAAAAATGGTGCTAAGATTAACAAATTCGAAGTTTAACAACAATTAACGCAATTGAAGCTTTAATAATAAATAAGGTTCAATGTGGGCACTTTAAGAATTCCTATATGGAAATCCTGAAAGTAAGAACAAATTCGAAATTATAACAAAAGAAAGAGAAATTAAGAAGTAGTTTCTATAACGTCTTATGTTTATACAGTAATTACGGTCGTATTAAATGCAAATAGGACTGGTCACTATTTGAGAAACCTGGAGAGAAAAATTAGTTTACTCAATTATGAGTAGAAAAAAAATAGAATTCCCCTATTAGGCCAGGCGAAAGGTCGGAAAAAAGCCTCAATAAGGAAATAATTAGTGGAAAGCTGGAAATTGATTTAATCGCTTTATTTGGACCCAGATATTACTCAATATCTCCCACACAATCAACTTTATCAACAAAATACTTATTATAAAAAAAGAATCTAGAGTACATTTCCTACAAAAATGTTCTCTACCTTTTCTCTCTAATGTTAACCGTTACTATGCTACGACCATTCGAAGTGGAGCCCTTTTTGAATCTTGCGGAAAAGCTATGGAAATGATATGCCATATCAAAGTTTCTACATGTTATAAATATTTGTCAGCATTCCAGGTGCCCAAGCTGTTAACTTGTTACTAGTATAACCGCTTTTCAATGTAAACAGCTGTGGCAAAGTACCTACCATTGGTATTATTATTGCGTAGTATTGGTATATAATCACACTTTTCCACACCACCTGGCGGTAGAGTAAATGGCGCGTTTTTTTTTTGTGGTGTCCCCATGAGGCCTAATCCACTGTTCAAATGTCAAAGTTAGTCGATTTTAAACCGTTTTGATGAAGGCTGGCAGTCTTGATGTCTGCCTCAATTTCTCCGTCATCGCTTTCATCGTCCGTATCGCTACATTTGTCCGACGTCACAGGGCGCTCAAGATTAACATCGATGTCTCCGTCAGAATCATCTATGTCATTTGCCTTGCAAAGAAATCCGATGCAGAATTGAAGCAATATTTCCAGTTTGAACTAGCTTCGTATCCGGTTGCGATCTTTGATGAAGCGGGAGTACGTAAGACGCAGAAGTCTGTGTTCTACAAATTATTCCATCCTATTACCGATGAGCCCACATTTGAGGACCTACATCATTTTCGCAACGGAGGATATGTTCTGCACCGTGTAATTAGGCATCAAACCGATACTTTGGTCGACATTAGTGCCAAAAATGTGAATTACGTTAAAAGATACATCAAAAACAGTGTCATTATTTTCGGTGGGTATCCTGACCATCCAGCATGTCTGGGTAGTTTATTGGCTGAGGAATAACCCACCCACCAAGGGAAGATGATTAAGAAAAGGAAGTAGATTTTGGATTGGAGAAAAAGGATAGAAAAATAGGAAGAGAGTCCCACAAAAGTTATGAATTTAACTTTCAATACATTTAGAGGCAGTCGCCACCGCAAATCCGTTCTCGGATACCTAAAGTGGATACGAGCTTGGTCGAAGCTAACGGGAACCGCAGCTAAGACTTGGGCAGTTTGCCAGAGAGAGGCTGTAGTGTATTTCCTCCCAAGCATGCATAAAAATACTATAGGGAAGGGTGATAGTCTGGCAAGACAAATGGTAAAAGCTTTATTGAGTATGAACGAGGGCATAATCCTAGGAAGAGCTAGGAAAGCCAGGATCTTGCCTAACTGTAGTATCAGAGAAATGATGAATCCAAAAACAAATATTTAATTTATTTAACAATTCAAAGAAGTTTGAGGAAATTAACAAGCGTGTAATATAATTTTGACAAACATAGTTCATTTGAACTTTTTGACAAATGGGGTCGCAGACCTCCTCACATTAAATGGTTGCTCCAGGCAATTGACAATTTACAAGGTTTCAAACCTTACATGTTTCTAAAATCTTTATAAGATTTAAACAAATAAACAATGAAGTAATTAAAGTTGGAACGTTAATTGGAGTACAAAGAGTGTACCTTAAGAAATTCCTGAGAGAATGTTCTAGAGAAAGTGACAACTTCGAAAATAACAATAATAAAAACATGAAAAATAAGATAGAAGTTCCTAAAACTTCTTATATTTATACAGAATTACTATATGAGAATTATACAAAAGAGGGCAGGTCACTTACTGTGAAACCTGAACAAAGTTAAAAGGAAGGTTCTATAGACTTCCCAAGTTTGAGCAGGAATCACTAGCCAAATGGGACAGTTTCCATTTCGTGAAACCTGAACATGACTCGCTCAAGAGTTTAAGGAATTGTTTTCCCTGATTATAGGAAAGGAACAATGTGAATTTGAATCGTGTGTCACACACGTAATTATACAGAATTTAATTAATGTTAAACTAGCAAAGTTGGAAGGGTACTTCGTAAGTGACACCTTATTGAAACAGACCTAAATTTAAAAGTTTATTACAGATTGTTAGTAAGAGGTTTAGGAAAGAGAAATAGGGATGGAGGAAAAAATGTTCATGGCCGTATTTAATATAAACGGACGATCGCGACGCTGTAGAAAAGTGGAACAAGCACTGATTATCACTATAGTCTGTAAAGATTGATGCAAAGTTCACTGTAGAAACTCGAAAGTTCATGAGAAAGAAAGTTTTTACAATGCTGAAAAGAACTGGTTGCACTAGGTAGGCGAGAGTCTATTGCTGGAGAAAATGGTGGATTACAGTTAAATGCGCCATAGAACATCCCAACGGTGGACGAAAGTTAGCTATTGCAGTAATTTAAGGAAGATTCCTCATTTTAACTAGTATTTTCACAAGTGAGTGAAAAATACCTGACGGCAAGCCTCGCAGATAGAGTACCAGATCTGGAAAGTTCCAGAACGATCTTTATAGAAGAATGGAGTCAAAGTTAATCCAGCGGAGGAACTAGCTTTATAATTTATAGACAGCGGGTATTAGATAATATCCCACGTAGTGAGAAGATTTCTCATTTAAATAGCTTAAGCAAAGCTCTTTTTTTAGTAAAGTTGGCTTATACAAGCAAAAGCTCAACATGGCAAATCCCACGAAGAATGATTTTTGCCCCAAAGTAAATAATTTCACACTGTCTAGAAAAATATCATTAAAAGCACGTGGAAGTTAAAACCATGAAGATGAGGTTAAAACTTTTAAAATGGTACTTATCTTGATTTCATGTTGAAGGCGAAGTTTCCCTGGATGACAACTACCTTGCCAACATGGCGTAGAAGTGTGTGTGCCTCTTGGTTTGAGGAGGCTAGCTCGAGAGGAGCTTTAACTGATCGAGTCAACTGCCGACTGAGAAGTGAGACCTGCTCAACGGAGCACGGGGGGTCCAAGGAAGGGGAAAAGAGTGGGGGGTAGGAGACAAAAGGAGAACATATAAACATTGCCAATGTTACAACAAAAAATGATCTTCTCTTGCTGAGCTGGTCTTCAAAGAGTTGATAACAGGCGATACTAGCGCAGCATGGTGAGTAAAGAAGTAGACGTAGTCCTCTTGTTCAAGGAGAAAATAGCTGACGATGGTAACAGGATCTGGTGGCCAAATGGATAAGTAAGTCCTCTAGCACCAGGAAGAATTGAGGAGCTTCAGAGATTCGCTGCGATATAACGCTAGGTGGGTCATAGAATATATATCTGGAACAGACTCATACAAAATATAAGCGACCTGAACCCCTAAGAGAAAACAGAAGATCACTGTTGGTGTTTGACAAAGAGGAAGGAAAGAACGTGCAAAAGCATTGAAAATTATAATCTCTGGTCCCGTGTATTCCAAGAATGCACCAAGGCCGCTGAATTTCTTCGCCGATTGCACAAGCATGATGCTGCTAATGTTTTTTTTATGAGTCCATGACGGCACCTATACCACAAGCAAAATGTTTGTCTAATGACACAAACAAACGAAGATTGATCGACTTGTTGCTCGTCAAATTCGAAAGCGAAGGAATCGAAACCAGACACGCTCCAAACGATGCCGATGTGTTCATCGTTACCACCGCACTCGAGTTCTCTCGGCCCGACAATTCGGTCGTTATAGTGGCTGAAGATATAGATATCCTGGTCATCTTGGCGGCTTGTGTGCCACCCTCCATTAAAATGTATTTTATGAACCCAGCAAAGGTTCAACCAAAACAAGCCCCCAGGGGCTCACATCTAGTGGGACTTGGGTTGGCGATCACGGGACCCCAGCTGAGTCTGGCATTGCTTCCACTTACTTGTGTCGGGCTCCTCTCCGTCTTCTTTCCTGTCGACCTCCCTTGGTCACCTCTTGTTCTGTCTGGCTCTGCTAGGCTTTGGCTCAAAGTGCCCCGGGTTCGATTCCCGGCCGAGCCATCAGGGATTATAATCTCCTGGGGTTAATTCCCATGGCCCCCCTGTGGGTGGGGGGGGGGGGGTTAGAATACACCCACGGTATCCCCTGCCTGTCGTAAGAGGCGACTAAAAGGGGCGACCTTGGCTATACTTTAAGGACTCCGCGTTGTTTTGTGAATTGGACCCCCAGTGGGTGTGAGGAAGCGAATACATCCACGGTACTCCCTGCCAGTCGTAAAAGGCGACTAAAAGGGCTTCTCGGAACAGTCCCCTTTCGAGGGTTTGACAGTCAGCTCTAAAAGACATACACCCGTGCGGTATAACTCTCATTAGGTTATATCGCACGTCTTTCCGTCACTGCTTTCAGGGTCTGGCAACCAAAATTTCTATATGTGCGTGCTGTTAGGGGATGGGCCACTTACGCTAGCAACTACGCTCGAAAGCCTGTTCCGGCCTTGGCCGCTCCGACAGGTGGGTGTGCCATGTACCCGTTCAGTAGTATCCGCCTGACTACGCAGGTCCCCGCACAGCCGAATGTCTGAGCTGTAAAATCCAGTATATGCCAAGGGGTACATGCCGATACGGCATTGTAAAACATCGGACCCCCGGGCAATGCCTTCCAAGCTAGGCGGGCCTTGCCCTGGCTGGGTAGCGCCTACTGTGACGGCCCGTGATCGGATGTCGGTGGCATTCGGGGAGGATGATCTGGCCATGGGTTCTAAAAGAAAAATCCTCAACCAGGGTGGACCTACACCCAAACAGGGTGGTCCTACACCCAAGTCTTTAACATTAGATTCCCTACGGGGATCAACCCCCTGGGAACAATCTGTGCGTGAAAATCTGGGTACTCACACCCCCAAGTTTCTGGTAGCTACCAGAACAGATGGGGGTGATTTCAAGCTGGTAAAGAGTATTTTGTTTTCTCGCCACATAGAAGGTGTCTATGGTGAGCTTGAGAAAGTACAAAAGATGAGGAACGGTAGCTTGTTGCTCAAGACTAGGACTGATGAGCAAGTTGAACGACTTTTGCAATGTGACCACTTTGGCGACATTACCGTCAAAGTGGAAAAGCACACGTCCCTGAATCTGGTCCGAGGAGTTATTTTCCACCGGGACCTGATTCTGAACACTGACGAGGAGCTCAAGGAGGATATGCAGCACCGTCACGTGACTGATGTCCGGCGCATTACGCGCAAGGTCAATGGTCAAATCGTGGATACTGGTGCTTTCATTATTTCCTTTGAGCTTTCGGTGCTCCCAGAGAAAGTCAAGGTTACAAGTTACCATAGGAATCTCTGTTTCGCGGGCTTTTTGGAACACGACCAAAAAGCCCGCGAAACAGAGATTCCTATTTCAACGCCGGTCGTGAAAGTCTACATTTTTACTTACAAGTTACCGTTGTGACGTACGGCCTTATATCCCTCCACCAATGAGGTGTTATAAGTGCCAGAAGTTCGGCCACATGTTATCCCGATGCTCGAGCCCAGACATCTGTGGAACATGCGGTAAGGTACCACACGAAGCGGAAGAGTGCACAACACCTTATCAGTGCACTAATTGCCCTGGATTTCATTCTCCTCGGGACAGGAACTGCCCTGTCTTCCTGCGTGAGAAGAAAATCCAGGAGATCAAAACCCTGGATGGTCTCACCTACCAGGAAGCCCGCAAGAAGTACCATACCACGATTTCGCCTTCTCCAACGATTGATTATAGAGCCATAATACCAAATTTGGTCCCGGCGACCTCATCTTTTGTACCAGCTGTGAAACCTTCAACTGAGTTACCTGTTCTGAAGCCAGCACCTATGATAACAACGGAAAGCCCGAAGGTGACTTCAACTCCACCTTCGGCCAGCACGAAGGCTGTGCGAGCGAAGGCAGCTCCGCCCGCACAGCCGGGGAGGAAGTTGAAGACTTACTCCCCACTCGGGAGGAAGTCGAAGACTTTCTCCCCACCCAAACGGTCGGCGAAAGCCGCGCCGAAGCCGGCGGAGGCGGCATCGTCGACCAGGGTCAGGACTTCGGCTCCTGACCCGTCTATATATCTTAAAGAGGCGGGGGCGGGTAAGAAGGGACCCCGAACTACCCATTCCCTTTCTCCCAAAAAGGGGAAGCCATCCGTGCCAACACCTGCGGATGCTTCTGCGCCTGGGGACGTTTCGGCCCCCAGATCTGCGCGCTCCCCACGGAGATCCCCCCGCCGCCGAACTGCGTCTATGAAATCTTCCACCGAGTCGATTCACTCCACGACCTCGCCTGAGGACATGGAGATTATAGTCGACGTAGTGACTGTAGATCCTCCAGAGTCAAAGTTGGAGTAGTTTGCTGCTCCACGTTATTCCCTAAGTTCACACAATGGCACTGTTACAGTGGAACTGTAACAGTTATGACAGGCATTTGACAGAACTCCGTCAGCTTATTGCCCAATACGCAGCGAGTATAGTCTGCCTACAGGAAACAAACCTCAGACCTGATCATGTGACTGTTCTGAGAGGCCCCCCAGGGGCTCACATCTTGTGGGCGTGGGTTGGCGACCACGGGGCCCCAGCTGAGTCCGGCATTGCTTCCACTTACTTGTGCCGGGCTCCTCTCTGTCTTCTTTCCTGTCGACCTCACTTGGTCAACTCTTGTTCTCTTCTGACCCCGACGGTATTAGGGTATCCGAGGCCTAGGGAGTCTCTTCCTTTCCCGCCTTAATTGGCCCTTGTCTCATCTTTTCTGATACCCTCCTTCTGCGAGGGGTCAGCCTTCTTTTTCTTTTCATGTTATCTCCTGCCTTCTGCTTAAGGCCCTCAAGGAGGCCGGGTGTATGTAGCCCCACCACTTTTGGTGCCCCCTAGATAATGCTACACCCTCAGGGGCTCACGGCTGGTGAGTTCGGGAGTTGGCGACCCCGAGGGATTCCTGAGCTGGGTCCGTTTTCCCTTTTTGTCCCTTACCTTTGGGGCGGACCCTCTCCTCTTTCACTTTCCTATCTGCCTTTCATGGCCTTCCTTCCTTCCAAGTCCCTCAATCCGCCTTCTTCGAGGGTTGAGGGCATTTATTTTCCTCCTGTCCTTTATTTGCCTTAGTTTCCTTTAGTTTTCCATTTCTTCTTCTAGTATGTAGGTTAGTAGTTTTAAGTTCGCATTTCATTTTCATCTTCACGATCACCCAAACCATCAGGGGCCGATAACCTAGATGTTAGGCCCCTTAAAACAACAATTATCATCATCATCATCATGTTCTGAGAGGTTTCCGACTATACTCTAAAGAGCGACAAGACGCCGCCCGGGCTTCCGGGGGCGTTTGTATCTTCGTTCGCTCTGACTGCTATAGTGAGGAGTTTCCACTCGCCACTCCTCTGGAAGCTATTGCAGTTCGCGTGTCCTTGCCTGCTATGACAACTGTTTGTAACGTGTACCTTCCACCGAACCAGCCCTTTGATGTTAATGACGTCTTTGATCTTGTTGATCAACTTCCAGTCCCTTTCCTAATCGTGGATGATTTCAACGCTCATCACCCCCAATGGGGATCACCATCTTCCTGCCCCAGAGGAAGGGACGTGGAGGGCTTAATTCAAGGGTTGGATTTATCTCTATTAAATACAGGGGAAGCTACACATTTTAGCTTAGCGCACGGCACGTACTCACACAGTGACTTGAGTGTGTGTAGCCGTGCGCTGGTCCCCCTATTTGGTTGGTATGTACACGACGACCTCTGTGACAGTGACCATTTCCCGATCGTTCTTACCCTTCTGACCCAGACGCCCGTGGAGTTCCCCAGTCGTTGGGTTCTTAAGCGGGCAAATTGGCCCTCGTTTCAAGAACTAGCTGTGTTCGTTGATCTTGGTTGCCAGAGCGTCGATGACGAGGTACAGCACATCACCGATGTGCTTCTTGCTGCCGCCGAAGAGTCCATCCCATCCTTTTCTGGGACTCCTCGTCGCAAACTCGTCCCTTGGTGGACAGAGGATATTTCAGCGGCAATAAGAGACGTCGTCGAGCTCACAAGCACTACCGTCGGCGTCCAACCATGGCCAATTTGGTGGCGTTTAAGAAATTTCGTGCCAAGGCACGGATTCTTATTCGCCAGAGTAAGCAACAATCCTGGGAACGGTATGTGTCTTCTATAACGGCACATACCCCCTCCTCTCAAGTGTGGACTAAACTACGACGCATTTCGGGAATTCAGACATCTTCTACTGTACCGGGAATTTCCATTGCTAATGAACTGGTTACAGATCCTTATCGCGTTGCAAACCATCTCGCCTCGTATTTTGCGGATATATCCGGTTCCGATAACTATGACCCTGCCTTCGTGGCCCTGAAGCGCGAAGCGGAACGTTTCCAGCTTAGTTTTGCTTCCCGCGCTTCGGAGGAGTACAACGTGCCCTTTACGGAGTGGGAACTCCGCGGAGCGCTGGCGCTCTGCAGGGACACGTCTCCTGGCCCGGATAATATTCACAACCAGATGCTTAAACACCTTAACGATGAGAGCATTCGCTATTTGCTCAGGGTGTTTAATCGTATCTGGTTGGAAGGTGTGTTTCCAGCGCAATGGCAGGAAGGTATCATTATACCTATCCTGAAGCCCGATAAGGATCCCAAATTGACAGGGAGTTACAGACCTATTTGTCTCACTAACGGTTTGTGCAAGCTCTTTGAGAGGATGGTCAATCGGCGCCTGGTGTGGGTCCTGGAGAAACGGGGTCTCCTGTCTGAATACCAGTGTGGTTACAGGGCGTCTCGGTGTACCAACGATCATCTGGTACGCCTGGAGACTGCCATACAAGACGCTTTTCTCCGGAGACAGCACCTAGTCGCAGTTTTCTTTGACCTCGAGAAGGCCTATGACACCACTTGGCGTTACGGCATCCTCTCTACCCTGCATCAATGGAAATTCCGAGGTAACTTGCCGGTTTTTATTGCGAATTTTCTGTCCCTTCGCCTGTTCCGTGTCCGAATACGGGGGACATATTCGCAATATCATATACAGGAAAACGGAGTCCCACAGGGATCGGTGCTTAGCGTAACATTATTTGCGATTGCCATAAACGGTATAGTCGCTGCTGCTGGTCCAGCAGTGGTACCGTCGCTACATGTAGACGACTTCGCTCTACATTATATTGCGCAAAATATGGCGGTCGCTGAACGACAGCTACAACAAGCTATTCGGAGAGTGGAACGCTGGACACTGGAGCATGGCTTTCGATTCTCAACCGCTAAGTCCTCGGTTGTCCATTTCTGCCGAAAGCGCACCCTCCATCCAGATCCTGAGCTTTATCTGGGCAATGTAGCTTTGCCTGTTGTTGCTGCGTACCGGTTCCTTGGGCTCCTTTTCGATCAGAAATTGACGTGGGAACCACACGTGCGGTGTTTGAAAACTGCCTGCGCTAAGAAACTCAACATGTTGCGGTTTCTTAGCGGCACATCATGGGGGGCGGACCGCGCGGTGCTCCTGCGTTTTTACAAGTCACTGATTTTATCTAGGTTAGATTATGGTAGTGTAGCATATGGTTCGGCCCGTAAGTCAGTGCTTGTTAAACTGGACAGTGTCCACCACGGCGGTGTGAGGCTGGCGACGGGTGCCTTTCGGACAAGCCCAGTCGTCAGCTTGCTCGCCGAGGCTGGCGTACCTCCTTTTCACCTGAGGCGCCAACCAGTACTGCTGACCTATGCTGCAACTATTCGACAGATGCCACTTCATCCAAGCTATCCATGTTTGTTTTACAATCCGAATCGCCGGCTGTATGATGTGCTCGCCCGAGCCACTCGGCCGGCGGGGATTCGCTTGGCTGACTTATACCGTCAGTTCCGATTTCCTTCTGTCTCCTGTATCGTCCGAGTACCTAGCAAGGCCCGTCCGTGGATGGTCTCTCGCCCTGATATCATCCTGGATCTGCACACCGGCCCCAAGTCGGACACGGACTCCTCCATCCATCGGAGGCTGTTCCAGTCCGTGGTGACACGGTATCCGGGATCAGGGCTTAAATTCACGGACGGTTCGAGGGTAAACGAGAAAGTAGGCTGTGCATTTGTGGTTGAGGATCGTCGGTTTCTCTTTTCACTTCCCGAGGCCTGTAGCGTGCACACTGCGGAGCTCTATGCCATCTTAGAGGCTCTGCGGTACACGTTATCAGACGATCACCAGCACTTTCTTGTGTGTACTGACCCTGAGTGCGCTGCAGGCGATCGATGTGTGTTTCCCGAAGCACCCGTTGGTCCAGCGTGTGCACGACCAGCTCGTCAGTTCGCGTAACGCTGGAACCGGGGTGACCTTTGTGTGGCTTCCTAGCCACATGGGTATTGCGGGAAACGAGCTTGCTGATCAGGCGGCGAGAGAGGCAGTTGCACTGCCCTCGCTACCGTATAAGGTGCCTGCTAGTGATGTGCGCTCTCAGTTGCGGCATTCGATCCTGTCGCATTGGGAGGAGGCATGGCGTGCCACGCCTCCACCCAACAAACTGAGAGGCATCAAGGAGACAACGAAGGTGTGGAAATCTTCCTTCCGATCTCTCCGGAAGGAAGCTGTGGTACTCTGTCGACTCCGGATCGGCCATGGGATTGCTACGCACTCCCACTTGCTAAAGAGAGAAGATCCTCCTGTGTGTACTTGCGGCGCCCACCTAACCGTGGCACACCTTCTCTTGGAGTGTGTGGATCTGGCCGATCTGCGAGGGACTCTTAAACTGCCTAATACCCTCTCCCTTATTCTCCGTGATGACGGGCCGTCAGCTGACCTCGTCATCCGGTTCATGAGGGAGAGTGGTTACTTTTTAAAGTTTTAATGTGTAGTTACGACTTTTATTTCTGGTTATATCTGTTTTATGTTTTTTATTGTGTTCTGTATTATATTGTTCACTATGTCTTATTTGTTTTATCCTTTTTTACCATCCGCATTTTATTCCTTTTTATCCAAATAAGGGATAATTTTTGGGGCTCACTGTTTTATAAACACCATTTTCGCTTCATCCATGGCAGTGAGTTGTTTTTATCTACATCCTTTCATTTCACTTCATTTCATTAGGGGCCGATAACCTCGATGTTAGGCCCCTTAAAACAACAATTATCATCATCATCATCATCACTGTCTGTTTTATAAACACCATTTTCGCTACATCCATGGCAGTGAGTTGTTTTTATCTACATCCTTTCATTTCACGCCATTTCATTTCATTAGGGGCCGATAACCTCGATGTTAGGCCCCTTAAAACAACAATTATCATCATCATCATTAATTCCCATGGCTCGGGGACTGGGTGTATGTGCCGTCTTCATCATCACTTCATCTTCATTACGACGCGCAGGTAGTCCACGGGCGTCAACTGCTACACCCTCAGGGGCTCCCGGCTGGTGAGTTCGGGTGTTGGCGACCCCTAGGGATTCCTGAGCTGGGTCCGTTTTCCCCTTTTGTCCCTTACCTTTGGGGCGGACCCTCTCCTCTGTCCCCTCTCCACTCCTCTTTTCATTATATTTCCTTTCTCTTTAAGATTCCCGCACTGTTTTTTTTGTTACTTGGTTCACCGTGTATCTAAATTCCCTTTTAGTTCTTTTTAAGGTATTTTTAATCTACGATGCATTTTGTAAGTTTTTTCGATCTAAATTACATCTCGCAATTGTTTTCAACTTCAATTGCATTTTGTAAAGATTGACAATCTAAATTGCTTTTTGGTAAGTCTTTCAATGGAGGTAGCCGGGCCTTTTAGTGAGAATTTTGAATTTCAATTGCATTTTGTAAGTATTTTCAACCAAAACCGCATTTCGCACGAATTTTGAATCTAAATTGCATTTTGTTTGGTGGGCATTTTGCACATATTTTGATTCTTAACTGCATTTTGTGGGTATTTTGAATCTGAATTACATTTTGTCAAGTATTTTCAATCTAAATTGCATTTTGTAAGTATTGTCAATCCACATGAGTCGTTTGAATCTACCGTACATTTTGTAAGCATTTTCAACTTCAATTGCATTTTGTAAGTATTTTGAATTTCAATTGCACTTTGTGAATAATTTGGATTGGAACTGGGATATTTCAATCTGAAATGCATCGTATATTTTCAATTTCAATTGCATTTTGTAAGTATTTTGAACCGCAATTGCATTTTGTACGTATTTTCGATCTCATTTGCATTTTGTATTTTGAATTTTAGTTGCATTTTGTAAGTATTTCGACGCTACTTTGCAATTTGTACGTATTTTGAATCTAGCCTGCGTTTTGTAGGTCTTTTTCAATCTATTCTTTTTGTGAATCTTTTCGTACTAAATTCTCTTTTGTAAGACCATATTGTGAGTTGTTTCCATCTGAGTTTCTCTTTGTATGTATTTTCCGTCTCACATACTTTTCGTTCTGGTTTCCATTTCATTCTCATTTTCGCTATCACCCAGATCATTAGGGGCCGATAACCTAGATGTTAGGCCCCTTAAAACAACAATTATCATCATCATCATATCCTTACCTTCGGGGCGGACCCTCTCCTCTTTCACTTTCCTATCTGCCTTTCATGGCTCTCCTTCCTTCCAAGTCCCTCAATCTGCATTCTTCGAGGGTTGAGGGCATTTCTTTTCCTCCTGTCCTTTTTTTTCCTTATTCTCCCTTAGTTCTCCATTTCTTCTTCTAGTATGTAGGTTGGTAGTTAGTTTTAGTTTTAAGTTTGCATTTCATTTTCTTCTTCACGATCACCCAAACCATCAGGGGCCGATAGCCTAGATGTTAGGCCCCTTAAAACAACAATTATCATCATCATCATCATCATATTTCCTCAGCATCACTTTCTTTATTGCGGTCCACACAAGCTTCTTCTTAATCTTCGGGTTGCGGAATTCGCTGTAGTGGTCCTTGTATAAAGATAAGAAATATCTGGTTAACTGCGGGCCCCACTGGAAGGAGTCGACACCTACAAAAAAAAAGTTATCTGTACAGACAACTGGTAGAACTCCTGCAAATGCAAAGAAAGAAGTGAACAGGGACAGTTTAATCTCAACCTTCTGGTGATCTTCCCCTCTGGGGCTCACATCTAGTGGGACGTGGGTTGGCGACCACGGGGCCCCAGCTGAGTCCGGCATTTTTCCACTTACTTGTGCCGGGCTCCTCTCTGTCTTCTTTCCTGTCGACCTCACTTGGTCAACTCTTGTTCTCTTCCGACCCCGACGGTATTAGGGTATCCGAGGCCTAGGGAGTCTCTTCCTTTCCCGCCTTAATTGGCCCTTGTCTCATCTTTCCTGACCCCCTCCTTCTGTGAGGGGTCAGCCTTCCTTTTCTTTTCCTTATACCTCCTTCCTTGTTCTCAAGGCCCTTAAGGTGGCAGGGTGTATGTAGCTCCACCACTTCTGGTGCACCCTAGATAATGCTACACCCTCAGGGGCTCACGGCTGGTGAGTTCGGGATTTGGCGATCCCGAGAGATTCCTGAGCTGGGTCCGTTTTCCCCTTTTGTCACTTACTTTTGCGGCGGACCCTCTCCTCTCTCTCCTCTCCTCTTTTCCTTATATATCCTTTTCTCTTTAAGATTCCCGTACTGTCTTTGTTACTTGGTTCATCGTGATCTAAATTCCCTTTTAGCGTTTTTTTTAAGGCATTTTTAATCTACGTTGCATTTTGTAAGTTTTTTCGATCTATATTACATCTCGCGATTGTTTTCAACCTCAATTGTATTTTGTAAAGATTGACAATCTAAATTGCTTTTTTGTAAGTCTTTCAATGGAGGTGCAGGACATTTTAGTGAGATTATTGAATTCCAAGTGCATTTTGTTTGGCGGGCATTTTGCAAATATTTTGATTCTCAATTGCATTTTGTGGATATTTTGAATCTAAATTGCATTTTGTCACGTATTTTTAATCTAAATTGCATTTTGTAAGTATTGTCAATCCACATGAGTCGTTTGAATATACCGTACATTTTGTAAGCATTTTCAATTTCAATTGCATTTTGTAAGTATTTTGAATTTCCATTGCACTTTGTGCATAATTTGGATTGGAACTGGGATAGGGCCTATTTCAATATGAATTGCATTGTGTATTTTCAATTTCAATTGCATTTTGTAAGTATTTTGAATTACAGTTGCCTTTTGTAAGTATTTCGACGCTACATTGCATTTTGTACGTATTTTGAATCTCGCCTACGTCTTGTGGGTCTTTTTTTCAACAGCTGAGTCCGGCATTGCTTCCACTTACTTGTGCCGGGCTCCTCTCTGTCTTCTTTCCTGTCGACCTCACTTGGTCTACTCTTGTTCTCTTCCTTTCCCGCCTGAATTGGCCCTTGTCTCATCTTTTCTGATACCCTCCTTCTTCGAGGTGTCAGCCTTATTTTTCTTTTCATGTTATCTCCTGCCTTCTGTTCAAAGACCTCAAGGAGGCAGGGTGTATGTAGCCCCACCGCTTCTGGTGCATCCTGGATATTGCTACACACTCAGGGGCTCACGGCTGGTCCCCCCTGTGGGTGGGGGGTTTAGAATACACCCACGGTATCCCCTGCCTGCCGTAAGAGGCGACTAAAAGGGGCGACCTTGGCTATACTTTAAGGACTCCGCGTTGTTTTGTGAATTGGACCCCCCAGTGGGTGGGAGGAAGCGAATACATCCACGGTACTCCCTGCCAGTCGTAAAAGGCGACTAAAAGGGCTTCTCGGAACGGTCCCCTTTCGAGGGTTTGACAGTCAGCTCTAAAAGACATACACCCGTGCGGTATTACTCTCATTAGGTTCTATCGCACTTCTTTCCGTTACTGCTTTCAGGGTCTGGCAACCAAAATTTCTATATGTGCGTGCTGTTAGGGGATGGGCCACTTACGCTTGCGACTACGCTCGAAAGCCTGTTCCGGTCTTGGCCGCGCCGACAGGTGGGTGTGCCATGTACCCGTTCAGTAGTATCCGCCTGACTACGCAGGTCCCCGCACAGCCGAATGTCTGAGCTGTAAAATCCAGTATATGCCAAGGGGTACATGCCGATACGGCATTGTAAAACATCGGACCCCCGGGCAATGCCTTCCAAGCTAGGCGGGCCTTGCCCTGGCTGGGTAGCGCCTACTGTGACGGCCCGTGATCGGATGTCGGTGGCATTCGGGGAGGATGATCTGGCCATGGGTTCAAAAAGAAAAATCCCCAACCAGGGTGGACCTACACCCAAACAGGGTGGTCCTACACCCAAGTCTTTAACATTTGATTCCCTACGGGGATCAACCCCCTGGGAACAATCTGTGCGTGAAAATCTGGGTGGTAACACCCCCAAGTTTCTGGTAGTTACCAGAACAGATGGGGGTGATTTCAAGCTGGTAAAGAGTATTTTGTTTTCTCGCCACAATAGAAGGTGTCTATGGTGAGCTTGAGAAAGTACAGAAGATGAGGAACGGTAGCTTGTTGCTCAAGACTAGGACTGGAGAGCAAGTTGAACAACTTTTGCAATGTGACCACTTTGGCGCCATTCCCGTCAAAGTGGAAAAGCACACGTCCCTGAATCTGGTCCGAGGAGTTATTTTCCACCGGGACCTGATTCTGAACACTGACGAGGAGTTTAAGGAGGATATGCGGCACCGTCACGTGACTGATGTCCGGCGCATTACGCGCAAGGTCAATGGTCAAATCGTGGATACTGGTGCTGTCATTATTTCCTTTGAGCTTTCGGTGCTCCCGGAGAAAGTCAAGGTTACCAGTTATCGTTGTGACGTCCGGCCTTATATCCCTCCACCAATGAGGTGTTATAAGTGTCAGAAGTTCGGGCACATGTTATCCCGATGCTCGAGCCCCGCAATCTGCGGAATATGCGGTAAGGTCCCACACGAAGCGGAAGAGTGCACAACACCTTATCAGTGCACTAATTGCCCTGGATTTCATTCTCCTCGGGACAGGAACTGCCCTGTCTTCCTGAGTGAGAAGAAAATCCAGGAGATCAAAACCCTGGATGGTCTCACCTACCAGGAGGCCCGCAAGAAGTACCGTACCACGACTTCGCCTTCTCCAACGATTAATTATAGAGCCATAATACCAAATTTGGTCCCGGCTACCTCATCTTTTGTACCAGCTGTGAAACCTGCAACTGAGTTTCCTGTTCCGAAAGACCTCGAGGCCCCAGCTGAGTCCGGCATTGCTTCCACTTACTTGTGCCGGGCTCCTCTCCGTCTTCTTTCCTGTCAACTCTTGTTCCCTTCTGACCCCGACGGTATTAGGGTATCCGAGGCCTAGGGAGTCTCTTCCTTTCCCTCCTTAATTGGCCCTTGTCTCATCTTTCCTGACACCCTCCTGTGAGGGGTCAGCCTTCCTTTTCTTTTCCTTTTACCTCCTGCCTTGTGCTCAAGGCCCTTCAGGAGGCAGTGTGTATGTAGCCCCACCACTTCTGGTGCACCGTAGATAATGCTACACCCTCGGGGGCTCACGGCTGGTTAGTTCGGGAGTTGGCGACCCCGAGGGATTCCTGAGCTGGGTCCGTTTTCTCCTTTTGTCCTTTACCTTTGGGGCGGACCCTCTCCTCTTTCACTTTCCTATCTGCCTTTCGTGGCTCTCCTTCCTTCCAAGTCCCTCAATCCGCTTTCTTCGAGGGTTGAGGGCATTTCTTTTCCTCCTGTCCTTTATTTGCCTTATTCTCCTTTAGTTTTCCATTACTTCTTCTAGTATGTAGGTTAGTAGTTAGTTTTAGTTTTAAGTTCGCTTTTCATTTTCATCTTCACGATCACCCAAACCATCAGGGGCCGATAACCTAGATGTTAGGCCTCTTAAAACAACAATTATCATCATCATCAGTTTTTAGTTTTAAGTTTGCATTTCATTTTAATTTTCACGATCACCCAAACCATCAGGGGCCGATAACCTAGATGTTAGGCCCCTTAAAACAACAATTATCATCATCATCATCCTGTTCCGAAACCAGCTCCTAAGATTATAACGGAAAGCCCGAAGGTGACTTCAACTCCACCTTCGGCCAGCACGAAGGCTGCTCCGCCCGCACAGCAGGGGAGGAAGTTGAAGACTTACTCCCCACTCGGGAGGAAGTCGAAGACTTTCTCCCCACCCAAACGGTCGGCGAAAGCCGCGCCGAAGCCGGCGGAGGCGGCATCGTCGAACAGGGTCAGGAATTCGGCTCCTGACCCGTCTATATATCTTAAAGAGGCGGGGGCGGGTAAGAAGGGACCCCTTTCTCCAAAAAAAGGGGAAGCCATCCGCGCCCACACCTGCGGATGCTTCTGCGCCTGGGGACGTTTCGGTCCCCAGATCTACGCGCTCCCCACGGAGTTCCCCCCGCCGCCGAACTGCGTCTCGGAAATCTTCCACCGAGTCGAGTCACTCCATGACCTCGCCAGATGACATGGAGATTATAGTCGACGTAGTGGATAATGATCCTCCAGAGTCTAAGTTGTAGCTTGCTGCTCCAACTTATTCCCTAAGTCCACACAATGGCACTGTTACAGTGGAAATTGCAACAGTTATGACAGGCATTTGACAGAGCTCCGTCAGCTTATTGCCCAATACGCAGCGAGTATAGTCTGCCTACAGGAAACGAACCTCAGACCTGATCACGAGACTGTTCTGAGATGTTTCCGACTATACTCTAAAGAGCGACAAGACGCCGCCCGGGCTTCCAGGGGCGTTTGTACCTTCGTTCGCTCTGACTGCTATAGTGAGGAGTTTCCACTCGACACTCCTCTGCAAGCTATTGCAGTTCGCGTGTCCTTGCCTGCTATGACAACTGTATGTAACGTGTACCTTCCACCGAACCAGCCCCTTGATATTAATGACGTCTTTGATCTTGTTGATCAACTTCCAGTCCCTTTCCTACTCGTGGGTGATTTCAACTCTCATCACCCCCACTGGGGATCACCATCTTCCTGCCCCAGAGGAAGGGACGTGGAGGGCTTAATTCAAGGGATGGATTTATGTCTATTAAATACAGGGGAAGCTTAGCGCGCGGCACGTAATCACAGATTGACTTGAGTGTGTGTAGCCGTGCGCTGGTCCCCCTATTTGGTTGGAAGGTACACGACGACCTCTGTGACAGTGACCATTTCCCGATCGTTCTTACACTTCTGAACCAGAAGCCTGTGGAGTTCCCCAGTCGTTGGGTGCTTAAGCGGGCAAATGGGCCCTCGTTTCAAGAACGAGCTGTGTTCGTTGATCTTGGTTGCAGGAGCGTCGATGACGAGGTACAGCACATCACCGATGTGCTTCTTGCTGCCGCCGAAGAGTCCATTCCATCCTTTTCTGGGACTCCTCGTCGCAAACTCGTCCCTTGGTCCAACCATGGCCAATTTGGTGGCGTTTAAGAAATTTCGTGCCAAGGCACGGATTCTTATTCGCCAGAGTAAGAAACAATCCTGGGAACGGTATGTGTCTTCTATTACGGCACATACCCCCTCCTCTCAAGTGTGGACTAAACTAAGACGCATTGCGGGAATTCAGACTTCTTCTACTGTACCGGGAATTTCCATTGATAATGAATTGGTTACAGATCCTTATCGCGTTGCAAACCATCTCGCCTCGTATTTTGCGGATATATCCGGTTCCGATAACTATGACCCTGCCTTCGTGGCCCTGAAGCGCGAAGCGGAACGTTTCCATCTTAGTTTTGCTTCCCGCGCTTCGGAGGAGTACAACGTGCCCTTTACGGAGTGGGAACTCCGCGGAGCGCTGGCGCTCTGCAGGGACACGTCTCCTGGCCGGGATAATATTCACAACAAGATGCTTAAACACCTTAACGATGAGAGCATTCGTTATTTGCTCAGGGTGTTTAATCGTATCTGGTTGGAAGGTGTTTTTCCAGCGCAATGGCAGGAAGGTATCATTATACCTATCCTGAAGCCCGATAAGGATCCCAAATTGACAGGGAGTTACAGACCTATTTGTCTCACTAACGGTCTGTGCAAGCTCTTTGAGAGGATGGTCAATCGGCGCCTAGTGTTGGTCCTGGAGGAACGGGGACTCCTGTCTGAATACCAGTGTGGTTTCAGGGCGTCTCGGTGTACCAACGACCATCTGGTACGCCTGGAGACCGCCTTACAGGACGCTTTTCTCCGGAGACAGCACCTGGTCGCTGTTTTCGTTGACCTCGAGAAGACCTATGACACCACTTGGCGTTACGGCATCCTCTCTACCCTGCATCAATGAAAATTCCGAGGTAACTTGCCGGTTTTTATTGCGAATTTTCTGTCCCTTCGTCTGTTCCGTGTCCGAATAGGGGGGACTTATTCGCAATATCATATACAGGAAAACGGAGTCCCACAGGGATCGGTGCTTAGCGTAACATTATTTGCGATTGCCATAAACGGTCTAGTCGCTGCTGCTGGTCCGGCAGTGGTACCGTCGCTATATGTAGACGACTTCGCTCTACATTATAGTGCGCAAAATATGGCGGTCGCTGAACGACAGCTACAACAAGCTATTCGGAGAGTGGAACGCTGGACACTAGAGCATGGCTTTCGATTCTCAACCACTAAGTCCTCGGTTGTCCATTTCTGCCGAAAGCGCACTCTCCATCCTGATCCTGAGCTTTATCTGGGCGATGTAGCTTTGCCGGTCGTTGCTGCGTACCGGTTCCTTGGGCTCCTTTTCGATCAGAAATTGACGTGGGAGCCACACGTGCGGTGTTTGAAAGCTACCTGTGCTAAGAAACTCAACATGTTGCGGTTTCTTAGCGGCACATCATGGGGAGCGGACCGCGCGGTGCTCCTACGCTTTTATAAGGCTCTGATTTTATCTCGATTGGATTATGGCAGTGTAGCATATGGTTCGGCCCGTAAGTCAGTGCTTGTAAACTGGACAGTGCCCACCACGGCGGTGTGAGGCTGGCGACGGGTGCCTTTCGGACGAGCCCAGTCGTCAGCTTGCTCGCCGATGCTGGCGTATCTCCTTTACACCTGAGGCGCCAACAAGTACTGCTGACCTATGCTGCAACTATTCGACAGATGCCCCTTCATCCAAGCTATCCATGTTTGTTTTCCAATCCGAATCGCCGGCTGTATGATGCGCTCGCCCGAGCCACTCGGCCGGCGGGGATTCGCTTGGATGACTTATACCGTCAGTTCCGATTTCCTTCTGTCTCCTGTATCGTCCGAGTACCTAGCAAGGCCCGTCCGTGGATGGTCTCTCGCCCTGATATCATCCTGGATCTGCACACCGGCCCCAAGTCGGACACTGACTCCTCCGTCCATCGGAGGCTGTTCCAGTCCGTTGTGAGCCGGTATCCGGGATCAGGGCTTGTATTCACGGACGGTTCGAGGGTAAATGAGAAAGTAGGCTGTGCATTTGTGGTTGAAGATCGTCGGTTTATCTTTTCACTTCCCGATGGCTGTGGCGTGTACACAGCGGAGCTCTATGCCATCTTAGAGGCTCTGCGGTACACGTTATTAGACGATCACCAGCACTTTCTTGTGTGTACTGACTCTCGGAGTGCACTGCAAGCGATCGATGTGTGTTTCCCGAAGCACCCGTTGGTCCAGCGTGTGCACGACCTGCTCGTCAGTTCGGGTACCCCCCACAGGGGCTCACATCTAGTGGGTTGTGGGTTGGCGACCACGGGGCCCCAGCTGAGTCCGGCATTGCTTCCACTTACTTGTGCCGGGCTCCTCTCTGTCTTCTTTCCTGTCGACCTCACTTGGTCAACTCTTGTTCTCTTCTGACCCCGACGGTATTAGGGTATCCGAGGCCTAGGGAGTCTCTTCCTTTCCCGCCTTAATTGGCCCTTGTCTCATCTTTTCTGATACCCTCCTTCTGCGAGGGGTCAGCCTTCTTTTTCTCTTCCTTTTACCTCCTGCCTTGTGCTCTAGGCCCTTAAGGAGGCAGGGTGTATGTAGCCCCACCATTTCTGGTGCACCGTAGAGAATGCTACACCCTCAGGGGCTCACGGCTGGTGAGTTCGGGAGTTGGCGACCCCGGGGGATTCCTGAGCTGGGTCCGTTTTCCCCTTTTGTCCCTTACCTTTGGGGCGGACAATCTCCTCTTTCACTTTCCTATATGCCTTTCATGGCTCTCCTTCCTTCCAAGTTCCTCAATCCGCCTTCTCCGAGGGTTGAGGGCATTTCTTTTCCTTCTGTCCTTTCATTTGCCTTATTCTCCTTTAGTTTTCCATTTCTTCTTCTAGTATGTAGGTTAGTAGTTAGTTTTAGTTTTAAGTTCGCTTTTCATTTTCATCTTCACGATCACCCAAACCATCAGGGGCCGATAACCTAGATGTTAGGCCCCTTAAAACAACAATTATCATCATCATTATTATTATCTTTTTATTCAGATAAGGCATAATTTTTTTTGGCGGGCTCACTGTCTGTTTTATAAACACCATTTTCGCTTCATCCATGGCAGGGAGTCTCTTCCTTTCCCGCCTTAATTGGCCCTTGTCTCATCTTTTCTGATACCCTCGTTCTGTGAGGGGTCAGCCTTCTTTTTCTCTTCCTTTTACCTCCTGCCTTGTGCTCTAGGCCCTTAAGGAGGCAGGGTGTATGTAGCCCCACTACTTCTGGTGCACCCTAGATAATGCTACACCCTCAGGGGCTCACGGCTGGTGAGTTCGGGAGTTGGCGACCCCGAGGGATTCCTGAGCTGGGTCCGTTTTCCCCTTTTGTCCCTTACCTGTGGGGCGGACCCTCTCCTCTTTCACTTTCCTATCTGCCTTTCATGGCTCTCCTTCCTTCCAAGTCCCTCAATCCGCCTTCTCCGAGGGTTGAGGGCATTTCTTTTCCTTCTGTCCTTTTATTTGTCTTATTCTCCTTTAGTTTTCCATTTCTTCTTCTTGTATGTAGGTTAGTAGTTAGTTTTAGTTTTAAGTTCGCTTTTCATTTTTTTCATCTTCACGATCACCCAAACCATCAGGGGCCGATAACCTAGATGTTAGGCCCCTTAAAACTACAATTATCATCATCATCATCATCCATGGCAGTGAGTTGTTTTTATCTACATCCTTTCATTTCACGTCATTTCATTTCATTAGGGGCCGTTAACCTCGATGTTAGGCCCCTTAAAACAACAATTATCATCATCATCATCATCATCGAATTCTTGTGGCTAAAGTTTGAACTACTTGGAGACTGAATATTACGTAGCCCGGTTTTTACCGCACGGGCATAAGCACATAGCCCACATTTTAGCAATAAAACTGAATTTGATAGTTTTGGCACTTTGCTCGGTTTTTATATTCAGTCGTCATATGAGGAGATATCAGCTGGAATACTATTTGGTCACTGACATTAAACTGCCGTGCACACTCATGAATATCGACCAAAATCCTTAAGAAAATCACAATTTCTTCCACCGTGTCCATTCTTCGCCCAGACAGCCTAGACACAAAACTCACTATGGGGTGGTTCACCGTACCAAAACTGGCCTAAAAAAAAAAAAGAGTATTTAGAGTCGCCCTCACTTGAAGCACCACGCCCCGACATCTCACACACAAATCTCCTTGAACAGAACTACGATTTCTGGGAATAACTGTAGGAATGGTGTTACGCCCCGAGCTTGAATACACCTTAGATACCCCTGAGACACGACATTAAAATTTCCGGCACCTTCGAAGAAAGAATTTGGTTTCACTGCAGGTGGCTGATGACCTGCATGACCCACAGCATTAACTGACGGAAAGGGCCCAATACCTTTAGAAATTACTTCACTAGTGATTGTCCTATTAGAATAATGGTTAAACAAGGGAACCTTCTCGACAGATCGGGGTTCAAGCATTGATCCTCCCAAACGAGGCGTGACTACAGTACCAGACACAGAATTACATGTTACGCAGTTACAAATACAAATTTCCAGCCCGGAACTCCTCGAGAATATGCCATCAGAATTGCTTCCACTTAGATGTGAACTCGGCTTCCCAGCGGCCAATGCCACTCCAGCACTTACCGAGGGAAAATAGGGAAATCAAAGGTTACATTGTTATTAAGCCTCCGTGGGTTAGGCGGCAGCACGCCAGCCTCTCAACGCTGGGTCTGTGGTTCAAATCCCGGTCACTCCATGTGAGATCTGTGCTGGACAGAACGGAGGCAGACAGGTTTTTCTCCGGGTACTCCGGTTTTCCCTGTCATAATTTCATTCCAGCAACACTCTCCACTATCATTTCATTTCATCTGTCATTCATTTAATCATTGCCCCAGAGGAGTGCGTCAGGCCTCGCCAGCCGGCACAGTTCATGTCCTCGCCGCTAGATGGGGGCTTCATTCATTCCATTCCCCCCCCCCCCAGGGGCTCACATCTAGTGGGTTGTGGGTTGGCGACCACGGGGCCCCAGCTGAGTCCGGCATTGCTTCCACTTACTTGTGCCGGGCTCCTCTCTTTCTTCTTTCCTGTCGACCTTCCTTGGTCAACTCTTGTTCTCTTCCGACCCCGAGGGTATTAGGGTATCCGAGGCCTAGGGAGTCTCTTCCTTTCCCGCCTTAATTGGCCCTTGTCTCATCTTTCCTGATACCCTCCTTCTGTGAGGGGTCAGCCTTCTTGTTCTTTTCCTTTTACCTCCTGCCTTGTGCACAAGGCCCTTAAGGAGGCAGGTTGTATGTAGCCCCACCACTTCTGGTGTACCGTCGATAATGCTACACCCTCAGGGGCTCACGGCTGGTGAGTTCGGGCGTTGGCGACCCCGAGGGATTCCTGAGCTGGGTCCGTTTTTCCCTTTTGTCCCTTCCCTTTGGGGCGGACCTTCTCCTCTCTCCCCTCCCCTCTCCTCCCCTCTTTTCCTTCTATTTCCTTTTCTCTTTAAGATTCCCGCACTGTTTTTGTTACTCGAATCACCGTGTATCTAAATTCCCTTTTAGCGATTTTTAAGGCATTTTTGATCTATGTTGCATTTTGTAAGTTTTTTCGATCTAAATTACATCTCGCGATTGTTTTCAACCTCAATTGCATTTTGTAAAGATTGACAATCTAAATTGCTTTTTAGTAAGTCTTTCAATGCAGGTTGCGGGGCCTTTTAGTGAGTATTTTGAATTTCAATTGCATTTTGTAAGTATTTTCAACCAAAACCGCATTTCGCACGAATTTTGAATCTAAATTGCATTTTGTTTGGTGGGCATTTTGCACATATTTTGATTCTCAATTGCATTTTGTGGGTATTTTGAATCTAAATTACATTTTGTCAAGTATTTTCAATCTAAATTGCATTTTGTAAGTATTGTCAATCCACATGAGTCGTTAGAATCACCGTACATTTTGTAAGCATTTTCAATTTCAATTGCATTTTGTAAGTATTTTGAATTTCGATTGCACTTTGTGAATAATTTGGATTGGAACTGGGATAAGGCCTATTTCATTCTGAATTGCATTGTGTATTTTCAATTTCAATTGCATTTTGTAAGTATTTTGAACCTCAATTGCATTTTGTACGTATTTTCGATCTCATTTGCATTTTGTAAGTATTTTGAATTTCAGTTGCATTTTGTAAGTATTTCGACGCTACATTGCATTTTGTACGTATTTTGAACCTAGCCTTCATTTTTTGGGTATTTTTCAATCTATTCCTTTTGTGAATCTTTTCGTTCTAAATTCCCTTTTGTAAGAACATTTTGTGAGTCGTTTATATCCGAGTTCATTTTTGTAAGTATTTTCCGTCTCACTTAATTTTCGTTCTGGTTTCCGTTTCATTATCATTTTCGCTATCACCCAGATCATTAGGGGCCGATAACCTAGATGTTAGGCCCCTTAAAACAACAATTATCATCATCATCATCATTCCATTCCTGACCCGGTCGGAGACTGGAAGCAGGCTGTGGATTTTCAAAGGTTACATTGTTATTATTTGGTGCAGAAACCATTACAGCATTAAGATTAGGAATATTTGATTCCGGCTGCGAGGTACCAAATTCTAACGCAACCACATTGGACCCAGAGTTAGCTGTAATTATCTCAGATCTAACGGCATTTTGTTCGCGAGACGGAAATAGCTCCGACCCTTTGCGATATGGGGGAGAGAGGCCCGGCTCGTTCACAGCTGGCTCCACCGAATTACCAACCTTGGGACACAAACTTTCAGACACACAGGCAGACCTGTTTACCACATTGCGATCACCAATTTGGGAAGAATTAAGCAAATGCCCACCTTTATCACTGGAATTGACGTTATCCAAACACTGTGCGCACTCGACTAACTTGATCTCAGCATCTAATAAACCCTTCAATTAGGACATAGGCCGTGTTTCATCAGATTACATTAGATCAATGCAGCGAAGATAAAGATATTCAATTCGAGCTCTTAACTTAGTGAAATTGGCACGACTGCATTCAACCTCTGAGAAACAAAATTTTACTACATTTGTTATTTCCTGAACTAGACCACAAATCTTTGACTCACCCAGTTTGAATTCTGCCAATGTCATTTTAGGTGGCGTTGTTGGAAATTCCACTGCATATTCTAAACTCGTCATCGCCTGTTCTGTTTCGACAGGTGCTTGGAGATTACAAATGATTGAAGCGATTTCACAGCTCTACAATAACTTTATTATTTGAGATATTTTAACAATGCTTTGCACACACATACAAAAACTCAAAAAGTTTTTTTAGGCATTCACAAATGTTCGATATGTGCCCCTTTAGTGATTCGGCAGACATCAAGCCGATAATCAAGTTCCTCCCACACTCGGCGCAGCATGTCCCCATCAATGAGTTCGAAAGCATCGTTGATGCGAGCTCGCAGTTCTGGCACGTTTCTTGGTAGAGGAGGTTTAAACACTGAATCTTTCACATAACCCCACAGAAAGAAATCGCATGGGGTTAAGTCGGGAGAGCGTGGAGGCCATGACATGAATTGCTGATCATGATCTCCAGCACGATTGATCCATCGCTTTTCCAATCTCCTGTTTAAAAAATGCCGAACATCATGATGGAAGTGCGGTGGAGCACCATCCTGTTGAAATATGAAGTCTGCACTGTCGGTCTCCAGTTGTGGCATGAGCCAATTTTCCAGCACGTCCAGATACACGTGTCCTGTAACGTTTTTTTCGCAGAAAAAAATGGGGTCGTAAACTTTAAACCGTGAGATTGCACAAAACACGTTAACTTTTGGTGAATTACGAATGTGCTGCACGTATGCGTGAGGATTCTCTACCGCCCAGATTCGCACATTGTGTCTGTTCACTTCACCATTAAGAAAAAATGTTGCTTCATCACTGAAAACAAGTTTCGCACAGAACGCATCCTCTTCCATGAGCTGTAGCAACCGCGCCGAAAATTCAAAGCGTTTGACTTTGTCATCGGGTGTCAGGGCTTGTATTGTAAACGGTAAGGCTTCTGCTTTAGCCTTTTCCGTAAGATTTTCCAAACCGTCGGCTGTGGTACGTTTAGCTCCCTGCTTGCTTTATTCGTCGACTTCCGCGGGCTACGCGTGAAACTTGCCCGCACGCGGTCAACCGTTTCTTCGCTCACTGCAGGCCGACCCGTTGATTTCCCCTTACAGAGGCATCCAGAAGCTTTAAACTGCGCATACCATCGCCGAATGGAGTTAGCAGTTGGTGGATCTTTGTTGAACTTCGTCCTGAAGTGTCGTTGCACTGTTATGACTGACTGATGTGAGTGCATTTCAAGCACGACAAACGCTTTCTCGGCTCCTGTCGCCATTTTGTCTCACTGCGCTCTCGAGCGCTCTGGCGGCAGAAACCTGAAGTGCGGCTTCAGCCAAACAAAACTTTATGAGTTTTTCTACGTATCTGTAGTGAGTCGTGACCATATGTCAATGAATGGAGCTACAGTGAATTTATGAAATCGCTTCAATCATTTGTAATATCCCTGTATTAACAGTTCGTACGTAATTTCCTCATCGGTGAGATATTTCACCTTCAAGTTGCGTTTAGCCATCTCACAGATGTTTCATGTAACAGAATCAAAATCAACCATTACACAGAATACAAGTAATATCCTAGCTGTGTGGAGAGAAGAAAATTAATAGGTGATGGTACAATTACTTTCTAAATTTTCATGATGGATTAATAAATTGCAATCAGTCAGGAGAAGAATGGTTTACCTCCGGAACTGGAGAGAGAGTCAATCATCCCAAGGTCTGCTACCACTGAAACGCTTCACGTCTTCGTACCTTGGTAAACCCCAAAATTAGCATAAAATCAAGAAGGTTAATTAAATTCGATGGCACTGAGGCAATCGAGAATGATATCCAAACGTCCAGTGGCGTTCGCCACGAAAGAGGAATGGGGAGGAACGCCCTTATTTTCATAGTCTTTGAACGCCCTCGGTAATTTAGACCAAGGCAGGAACCGGCAAAGCCAGGACAAGCCTGTTAATTGGAAAGGCTGGACTTACCCTGAGGCCGAATGCGAACATTTCCCAACCAAAACAAGGAGGAAGGAAAAGGGGACCATTTCCACTGACCTTCATGCACAATAATCACGAGAAATCGAGATAACTAGTAACATGTATTAAACCAAGATTTACAAACCAAATTAACCTAGGCAACACCCTAATTATAATTAAAACACAACACAATAAATCAAATGGTCACAGTAGCTTACGATTAGGGCGATGAGAAATTAAAATCCCGTGAATGTAAAACACGTTTCAACCAAGCACACCCCTTGCCCGAGTGGCGAATTGTATTCCCGCATTATAATTCACAATTATAGAAATACTAAAGTAATTCCCCGAAACATGAATGAAAGGAATAACGACATGAAGTAAGCCAAAAGCTACTTCAAAAACAAAGTTGTTTAACACAACCAAAGAAGTCGCTTATTACGACCAGACCGTCTGAAGGGCCCCTCTCAACTGAGCTGTCGAGGGTTCTTTCTGACCAAGTTAAAACCAACATCCCACCCTTAAGATCAAACGGAAACTAAACAATGAAGAATCCCCACCCTGAAACAGTGCAACGCAAAATGAGGAGGACCACATCCCCTTCCAAAACAACTTAACCTAAAACATGTTGTCTTAAAGCTAGTTCTGAATCGCCACACGACACGTGGCCATGAAATGCACTACGATAATCATATTAAATGTTTTAAAATTCACAGTCCGAGAAAACCGAAGTTTTGTCAGATACCCCAAGCAAAAGAATGTTTTGGTAATACTATACTGTTTCACGCTTCTCCCCAGGATAAAGGAACTCCCCCCCGAGGAGCGGGTTTCCACACGTCAAGTTCTGCGAGTGAGATACAGGGAGGCTGGTTACTGACCGATTCGCTGAGAACTGGCTTCCTAGCGACTACGTGACTACCCCTCCCCTGTACAGTTCGGTCGTACCAACATAACCTGGGGGTCCAGACCAGTATAACAACGTCATAGTCCAGGCGAAATGTTGGCACCAGAAATGGCACCATGACCCAAATTGCTAGCGTTTACTCAGAAATGAGGTTTTCAGAAATGCTACGACGAAATGTTCCCAGGGTAGGAACTCAATCCACTAATTGGGCTTAAGGAGTTTCTAGGAACCTATTATTTCAGGCAAGTGTGCACTTAACAACAGTGTAGAAATGTCAATCTTCTCCCAGGCTATTAATGTCAACTCCTTCTCAGGGAAACAAATGCAGTTTAAAGAGTTTTGGAAACCAATTAGCTGGGAGCAGGAGTGTCTGCGAAATATACCAGGTCGAGACTGTTGCGAAATAATTGCAGTTGTGTACGGAAATCTTGGATGTTTCATTTATTTCATATAACGATTTTAAAAATCGTTACAATTACTATTAATTGAATATTTTCCATATGGCTTGAAATTGTCACCTAAAATATCAAATTTCCACGAAAAAAAAAGAACATGTGAGAAACCTTTAAAATGTATCATATGTGTCTCATTCAGGCGACATACACTGAACAACTGATCTTTAAACTGCTTCACACTGTGACTACAAGGCATATTAGATAACGTCCATGAATTGGCAGAAGAAATATCAGTATGACTGCTAGCATCCTGACGGGTATTGTGGTCGGCTTCAATATTCGGGTCCATTACAGTACTGCATGATGGCTTTGAATAGCAGGAGTTTCACATTCATTCAAAACCTGCTCTGTCTCATCTGTAAAAAAAAAAAGGAAATATACAAAAAAATATAGGTTTAGTATTCATTCACATATTTCTGAAGTACTTAATTGTAAATGGCAAAGTTGTAGGTCATTTAAGAGTACTGGGGCCAACACACTCTTGTGAAAAAGCATTGACTGATATTTGATGCTCCAAAGTAGTCCTTACCCCATTTAAGTGCTTAGGATATGATCATCAGACCAATGGATTTAAGTGTGAGTGGGATGAAATGAACAAAATAACAGTGGCCATTACCAACATAAACTTTCGACGCTACATTGCATTTTGTACGTATTTTGAAACTAGCCTACGTTTTGTGGGTCCTTTTCAATCTATTCTTTTTGTGAATCTGTTCGTTCTAAATTCCATTTTTTAAGACCATATTGTGAGTTGTTTCCATCTGAGTTTCTCTTTGTACGTATTTTCCGTCTCACATAATTTTCGTTCTGGTTTCCATTTCATTCTCATTTTCGCTATCACCCAGATCATTAGGGGCCGATAACCTAGATGTTAGGCCCCTTAAAACAACAATTATCATCATCATCTAAAATTGCAGCTGGTGTGAATAATATATGAAATCACAATATGATCAGAAACAAAGCATGATGAACAAATCAAAACTAATTTAGCAAAATTCTATTTATTATCTCTAAACACACTTTCAAAAGTATTAGAAAAACTATCTTCAGTTCCTTCACGAAGTTACTAAGCAGTTCCAACAGAATTTGTACAAGAAATTTAATATAAAAATACAAAATTTAAAATGCCCGAGGAATAAGGGTGAAAGTCACTTCTCCGACCTCACTTTCCAAATTGTCGAAAAATTCTTTCAGAGTCTCTTCATTCACCTGTGCTCGTTTCCGGCTTATATTTGTTTCCAGTCTTTCCTTCAAAGACAATTTATTACGTTCAAGAAATGACTGGCTCCAACCTTGGGCATATCGTCTCCGAGGAAGGGGTGCGCACCGACCCAGAGAAGACCGCAGCAATGAGGGAGTGGCCAGTTCCGAAGGACAAGTCCCAAATACGAAGCTTCCTGGGACTCTGCACCTATTACCGTCGCTTCGTGATTTGCCGACATCGCCAAACCACTGCATCGACTGACTGAGAAGGACCAACTCTTCTCGTGGACGGCAGAACGCCATAGTGCCTTCGAAACACTCAAGCAGGCTCTGTGCACCGCACCTATCCTGGCCTACCCCAGACCTGGAACAAGGTTCATCGTCGATACCGATGCCAGCGACTTTGGTATAGGGAGAATCCTGTCGCAAGTAGTGGACGGCGAGGAGAGAGAAGTGGCCTACTTCAGCAAAGCCAGAGAGGAACTACTGCGTCACCAGGAAGGAACTGCTCGCCATCGTGAAGACCATTGAACACTTCCGCAAGTACCTGTACGGGCAAGAATTTCTCATCATGACCGACCATGCATCCCTGCGGTGGCTCCTGAACTTCAAGCAGCCCGAGGGTCAACTCGCACGGTGGTTAGAGAGGCTTCAACAGTACAATTTGAGATCCAGCACAGGAAAGGCCAACTGCATTCTAACGTCGACGCCCTGTCACGAAGACCGTGCCCCGAAGACTGCACCTTCTGTGCCAGAAGGGAGGAGAACACCGGGTACAGTGCCGAAGGACTACCGTGGAACTTCAAGGGAGCTGGAGCCGCGAATCTTTCGCGCGGGCACAATTAGAAGATGATGACCTGGGACTGATAGCCGAATGGAAGAGGACCTGTGTTCCCTGACCCGGGTGGAACATTACGAGCGACTGCAGTCCAAAGTTCAAGTCCTACTGGGCGCAGTGGGACTCGCTGATTGTAAGGGATGGCCTCATCTGCCGTACCTGGGAGAGCACCGACGGGAAGACATCTCGGGAACAATTCGTCGTTCCAAAAGCTATGACGGAGGAAGTCCTGAAGGAAGTCCTTGGAGGATCATCTGGTGGACACCTAGGGATAAAGAAGACCCTGGAGAAGCTGAGAGGGCGGTTCTACTGGATCGGATGCCGAGCAGACGTGGAGAACCACTGCGCGAGGTGCCACGATTGAGCAGCCAGCAAGGGCCCAGGACGAAGACGACGGGGCCCACTGAAGACCTACAACGTGGGCGGCCCCATGGAGAGAGTGGCCATCGATGTTGCTGGGCCATTCCCGTTGAGCGAGATGGGGAACCGTAACATATTGGTCGTCAGCGACTACTTCACCAAATGGCCAGAGGCGTATGCACTCCCTAACCAAGACGCCGCGACCCTGGTGAAGGAATTCGTCAGCCGATACGGAGTACCCTTGGAGCTGCACTCCCACCAAGGGAGGAACTTCGAGTCGCGGGTGTTCCAGAACCTATGCCAGCTGCTGGGAATCCGGAAGACAAGGACGCCGCCGCTACACCCCCAGTCCGAGGGAATGGTGGAGCGATTCAATCCCACCATCGAGTAAGTCTATCAATATGAGGGAAGGGCTGGGACTTTAGTGAGTATTTTGAATTTCAATTGTATTTTCAACCTAAACCGCTTTTTGTAAGTATTTTCAATCTAAATTTCATTTTGTATGGTGGGCATTTTGCAAGTACTTTGATTCTCAATAACATTTTGTAAGTATTTTCAATCTAAATTGCACTTTGTAAGTATTTTGAATTTCAATTACACTTTGTGAGTATTTTGGAATCTGAAATGCGCGTTTTTTAAATCTAAATTGCATTGTGTATTTTCAATTTCAATTACATTGTGTAAGCATTTTGAACCTCAATTGCATTTCGTTCGTATTTTCAATCTCATTTGCATTTTGTAAGTATTTTGAATTGCACTTGCAGTTTGTAAGTAAAGTATTTCGACTCTACATTGAATTTTGTACGCATTTTGTACCTAACCTACATTTTGCGGGTATTATTCAATCCATTCCTTTTGTGAGTATTTTCGTTCTAAATTCCCTTTTGTAAGTATTAACGATCTCCATTTTGTGAGTAGTTTCAGTCTGAGTTACTTTTTGTAAGTATTTTCCTTCTCACTTAATTTTCGTTCTGATTTCCACTTCATTGTCATTTTCGCTATCACCCAGACAATTAGGGGCCGATAACCTAGATTGTAGGCCCCTTAAAAGAACAATTATTATCATCATCATCTACCACTGGTGGTAATTGACAACAAACGTCTGCCACTGAAGAGTATAGACTGTATTCCGAATTTATCGGGAATGTGTCTGGTTTTGAAAGTACATCAGAAACCTTTTTTTTACATTCAGACACAGTTTCTTCAGTGGAATTCTTCTTTGAAGGAGATACTTGATTGAGGAAGCGATCTTAGTCAAAATAAGTTACCTTGGATGGCTTTCTACGTGTCCATTTCCCAGAATGCACCACCACAGAACTTCCTTCATGATCTGTCAAGGTACGTGGGAGTTTTACGTTCCCTGGTATATCAGATTTTACTTCCTTCTTAGGGTACCTCCTACCCCCTGCGTCAATGTTAAATTCAGTTTCTATCAGAAAGGCTTCTATATGGGATCGAACTGTCTGAACGAATCTCCCTAAACGAATACTTTTCTCTCCCTGCTGTAGAGAATTTTTAACAATGTTAAACCAACTCTCTATTGGCATTGCTCAATCTGCTTTCCTTATACATGAGCAGATCAAACAAGATCGGTGACCACAGGGGAGCAAATCCCATGTATCTAGCTACTAAGGTTTCTGCTAGTCCTGCTCTGCACAGTTTATTTTTTGGTGGCACGTCTTTATCAGTATTGCACACTTTCTCCTTTTCTGAGTCCAAGTATATTCTGATGGGCCGTCCACTTCATGCACAATCTCTGTAATTGGATCTCCATCAGTCTCACATTCTACCAAATTGATCTTAGAGAGCGACAAATACTTCAAGGCCTAGTCGACTCTCATATTTTTGGAGCGAGACTCTGGTACTATTATGAAGCTCGGAAGACACCGTCCAGCTGTTTGAGAGATCTACACAAAATCATCTTAGCTACAGAGACCATGATGAATTTTTTCAATTCACCGTTCAGAATTCCACACGTCCGCAGCCACCTGTTTATCATTTTCAAGAAATGTCCACAGCTCAGATGGACAGTGTCATGTGACGATAGAGCATTCATCGTCACTAAATTGGTGTCAGTTACAAGCAAGAATGCTTCTTGCAAATACTTGTCCAAAGTGACACCACCCCCAGCATTCAAGCCGGTATGAATGAGTGCGAAGCTAAAATCTACTACAATCCTTTAAATAACAGGCCACCGTAGGGACTGTTTGAGATAGAAACCTCGGAAGTGCACGAAGCAACTTTCAATGCTGCCAATGTCATGATTTGACAAAATAAATTCTAACAGTGGCACCACGGTTCAATTAATACCAACTACACCTGAGTAATAATAAATTACTTTTGGTAAATCTATTGGTTTATTAATAACAGAACCTGTACTGTCAAGATGTACTGTGAGGATATCTGATGAGTCCCCACAAGGGCTCACATCCAGTGGGACGTGGGTTGGCGACCACGTGGCCCCAGCTGTGTCCGGCATTCCTTGCATATACTTGCGCCGGGCTCCTCTCTTGTCTTCTTTCCATTCGACCTCAGTTTGTCAACTCTTGTTCTCTTACGACCCCGACGGTATTAGGGTATCCGAGGCCTAGGGAGTCTCTTCCTTTCCCGCCTTAATTGGCCCTTGTCTCATCTTTTCTGATACCCTCCTTTTTCCTTTCCTGTTATCTCCTGCCTTCAGCTCAAGGCCCTCTAGGAGGCAGGGTGTATGTAGCCCCACCAATCCTGGTGCACCCCGGATATTGCTACACCCTCAGGGGCTCACGGCTGGTGAGTTCGGGAGTTGGCGACCCCAATGGATTCCTAAGCTGGGTACGATTTTCTCCCTTTAACCTTTACCTGTGGGGCGGACCCTCTCCTCTTTCACTTTCCTATCTGCCTTTTATGGCTCTCCTTCCTTCCAAGTCCCTCAATCCGCATTCTTCGAGGGTTGAGGGCATTTCCTTTCCTTCTGTCCTTTATTTGCCTTATTCTCCTTTTGCTTTCCTTTTTCTACTTCTAGTATGTAAGTTAGTAGTTAGTTTTAGTTATTTTTCATTATATTTCCTTTTCCCTTTAAGATTCCCGCGCTGTTTTTTAGGTAGATTGCATTAGAAAGCTAACTATTTTTTGCAATGGGTACCATGTTTCGACTTCCGGAAAATTTCGACATATCTTCGCGTTTCACATCCCCCAGACCCCAAAACCACCGTCAGTTCAAAAGTTTATATATAATTTATGTATATATATATAAATATATATACACACATCAAAAAAAGTTTTGCATCACCTCGGTTCCAAGAGTTCCGGAACCTTTAAATACAAAGGGAATAGAGATCAACACAAACAACATTTCAGCTCGTTTTATTGCTCATGAGACCCACACATTGCATGTTGTACCATCATACAGCTAGACTTTCAGCATTTGTGGTCCAGATTGCAGTACACACCACTACCTCTAATACCCAGTAGCACGTCCTCTTGCATTGATGCATGCCTGTATTCGTCGTGGCATACTATCCACAAGTTCATCAAGACACTGTTGGTCCAAATTGTCCCACTCCTCAACGACAATTCGGCGTAAATCTCTCAGAGTGGTTGGTGGGTCAAGACGTCCATAAACAGCCCTTTTCAACATATCCCAGGCATGTTCGATAGGGTTCATGTCTGGCGAACATGCTGGCCACTGTAGTCGAGCGATGTCGTTATCTTGAAGGAACGCATTCACAAGATGTGCACGATGAGGTCGAGAATTGTCGTCCATGAAGACAAATGCCTCTCCAATATTCTGCCGATATGGTTGCACTATGGGTCGGAGGATGTCATTCAGGTATCGTAAAGCCGTTTCGGAGCCTTCCATGACCACCAGTGGCGTACGTCGGCCCCACATAATGCCACCCCAAAACATCAGGGAACCACCACCTTGCTGCACTCGCTGGACAGTGTGTCTAAGACGTTCAGCCTGACCAGGGTGCCTCCAAACACGTCTCCGACGATTGTCTGGTTGAAGGCATATGCGACACTCATCGGTGAAGAGAACGTGATGCCAATTCCGTGGGGTCCATTCAGCATGTTGTTGGGCCCATCTGTACCGCGCTGCATGGTGTCGGGGTTGCAAAGCTGGACCTCGCCATGGACGTCGGGAGTGAAGTTGCGCATCATGCAGCCTATTGCGCACAGTTTGAGTTGAAACACGACGTCCTGTGGCTGAACGAAACGCATTATTCAACATGGTGGCATTGCTGTCAGGGTTCCTCCGAGCGGCAATCCGTAAGTAGCGGTCATCCACTACAGTAGTAGCCCTTGGGCGGCCTGAGCGAGGCCTGTCATCGACAGTTCCTGTATCTCTGTACCTCCTCCATGTCCGAACAACATCGCTTTGGTTCACTCTGAGACGCCTGGAAACTTCCCTTGTTGAGAGCCCTTCATGACACAAAGTAACAATGCGGACGCGATCGAACTGCGGTATTGACCTTCTAGGCATGGTAGAACTACAGACAACATGAGCAGCGTACCTTCGTCCTGGTGGAATGACTGGAACTGATCGGCTGTCGTACCCCCTCCGTCTAATAGGCCCTGCTCATGCATGGTTGTTTACATCTTTGAGCAGTTTTAGTGACATCTATGAACAGTCAAAGGGACTGTATCTTGGATACAATATACACAGTCAACGTCTATATGCCGGAGATCTGGGAACCGAGGTGATGCAAAACTTTTTTTGATGTGTGTATATATCAGTTTCTTGTGGACACGATAACTGCCGTAATTTTGCACCAATCACTTTGAATTTTTTACCGAATATGTATACCTATAAAATCTCGGTCGAGTTCGTTACTGGGCTAAATCGGTTGAAGGGGGTGAAAATGGGGGGCTTTTTTTTTTTTCGAAAAAGTGAAATATTGCTATAACTCTCTTAATATGTGACATATCGAATCCGTTCAAAGTTCATACTATGTGTCGAATAAAGCCCAAAATTTTATGTTTGAAGAGTTTTTTATAGTACCAACCATTGACCAAAGGGGTGGGAAAAAGTGGGTTTTTCGGGAAACATTAATCATATCTCTCTTAATAGGCACAATATCAAAACCGTACAAAATGGACAATATTCCCCTAATAATAACCTAAAACTTTTGTCTGAAAGAATTTTTATATGACCCACCATTACGCCAAGGGATGAGAAAAATGATTTCGGAATTATAAGAAAATGCCAAGAGCTATCAGAGGTTGCCATGGCAACACTACTAAATTGATGAGGGATGAGCCATCAGACGTTGCCATGATAACGCACTTGCACGAGATCAGATTCAGATTTCCATCTGACTAAGTGCGAAACGGCTTCGGTGACGTAACTGGTAGCATGCTGAACTTCTATGCCCAAGGTCGCGGTTTCAAAGCCGGCCGAAGTCGTCGGATTTTCTAAGACCGTAAAAAATCCCTCAGTATGCTTTCCTTTGGAGGGGAAGTTCCAACGTGCGTTGCGAGTTGCTGGTTGCGGTGGCATCTAGTAACCAAGTCCACAGCTAGGTGTCGTTGACGGTAGTATCTGGTAGCAGCATTAGGAACTACTGCTTGAAATTGACCGTCTGCAGTCCTTACCTAAATTACAGACTAATACAGCCATCGCAATTCACACCGTTTATCAGACAGATTCTACACTCACCCAAAGTACACGGGGTAACATAACCGCGTTGTCGCAGCCCTTAAACTGAGGAACCAACCAAAATCTCTGCGGGAGATATAATTTTGCGTGAAGAAGTAACAGACCGTTACATAGTTACACATCAGTGTCGAAACCTTGCATACGGACAGTGTGACCACAAGTATAAAAAAGGACCCCAAATGACAAGAAGGTTACCGTCCCCATAATACAATAACATGTTTAAAATATGCATAAAATGACGAAAAACTAAGTTAATTAAGCTCCAATTATAAAATACTTTCTCGCAATAAATGAGGTCTGATCCTTCTACGAAAACCTGCATATTCTGCCTATTTTCGCCTATTCCCAAGTTTGTCCGGTGAAATCTACCTCCGCCTTCCGGCGTGCCGAGAGGAGTTTTTTTTTTTTGCATGTCCACTCCATTTTGTGGGTGTTTTCAATCTCCGTTGCTTTTTGTAAGTCTTTTCGATCTGCGTTTCATTTTGTGAGTGTTTTTCAACCTCGATTGCATTTTGTAAGGATTGACAATCTAAATTGCTTTTTAGTAAGTCTTGCAATATAGGGGGCGGAACGTTTGTGAGTATTTTGAATTTCAATTGGATTTTGTATTTTCAACCTAAACCGCTTTTTTTTGTAAGTAGTTAATTCGCAATTGCATTTTTGTGGGTATTTTGAATCTATATTACATTTTGTAAGTATTTTCAATCTAAATTTCATTTTGTAACTATTGTCCATCCAAATGAGAAGATTGAATCTCCCATACATTTTGTAAGCAATTTCAATTGCATTTTGTATTTTCAACCTAAACCGCTTTTTGGAAGTAGTTAATTCGGAATTGCATTTTGTGGATATTTTGAATCTAAATTACATTTTGTATATATTTTCAATCTCATTTGCATTTTGTAAGTATTTTGATTTCACTTACATTTTGTAAGTATTTCGACTATACGTTGCATTTTGTACGTCTTTTTCACTCTTCCTTTTGTGAGTATTTTCGTTCGAAATTCCTTTTTGTAAGTATTACCGCTCTCCATTTTGTTAGTAGTTTCAATCGGAGTTCCTTTTTGTAAGTATTTTCCTGCTCACTTAATTTTCGTTCTGGTTTCCACTTCATTGACATTTTCGCTTTCACACATACCATTAGGGGCCAATAACCTGGTTGTTAGGCCCCTTAAAACAACAATTATCATCATCATCATCAAATCTACGATCCTCCCCCAGGGGCTCACATCTAGTGAGAAGTGGGTTGGCGACCACGGGGCCCCAGCTGAGTCCGGCATTGCTTCCACTTACTTGTGCCGGGCTCCTCTCTGTCTTCTTTCCTATCGACCTCACTTGGTCAACTCTTGTTCTCTTCCGACCCCGACGGTATTAGGGTATCCGAGGCCTAGGGAGTCTCTTCCTTTCCCGCCTTAATTGGCCCTTGTCTCATCTTTTCTGATTCCCTCCTTCTGCGAGGGGTCAGCCTTCTTTTTCTTTTCCTGTTATCTCCTGCCTTCTGGTCAAGGCCCTCAAGGAGGCCGGGTGTATGTAGCCCCACCTTTTTTGGTGCACCCTAGATAGTGCTACACCCTCAGGGGCTCACGGCTGGTGAGTTCGGGAGTTGGCGACCCCGAGGGATTCCTGAGCTGGGTCCGTTTTCCCCTTTTGTCCCTTACCTTTGGGGCGGACCCTCTCCTCTTTCACTTTCCTATCTGCCTTTCATGGCTCTCCTTCCTTCTAAGTCCCTCAATCCGCCTTCTCCGAGGGTTGAGGGTATTTCTTTTCCTCCTGTCCTTTATTTGCCTTATTCTCCTTTAGTTTTCCATTTCTTCTTCTAGTATGTAGGTTAGTAGTTAGTTTTAGTTTTAAGTTCGCTTTTCATTTTCATCTTCACGATCACCCAAACCATCAGGGGCCGATAACCTAGATGCTAGGCCCCTTAAAACAACAACTATCATCATCATCATCATCTTTTCATTTTCATCTTCACGATCACCCACCCATCAGGGGCCGATAACCTAGATGTTAGGCCCCTTAAAACAACAATTATCATCATCATCATCTACCACTGGTGGTAATTGACAACAAACGTCTGCCACTGAAGAGTATAGACTGTATTCCGAATTTATCGGGAATGTGTCTGGTTTTGAAAGTACATCAGAAACCTTTTTTTTACATTCAGACACAGTTTCTTCAGTGGAATTCTTCTTTGAAGGAGATACTTGATTGAGGAAGCGATCTTAGTCAAAATAAGTTACCTTGGATGGCTTTCTACGTGTCCATTTCCCAGAATGCACCACCACAGAACTTCCTTCATGATCTGTCAAGGTACGTGGGAGTTTTACGTTCCCTGGTATATCAGATTTTACTTCCTTCTTAGGGTACCGCCTACCCCCTGCGTCAATGTTAAATTCAGTTTCCCCCCTGTGGGTGGGGGGTTTCGAATACACCCACGGTATCCCCTGCCTGTCGTAAGAGGCGACTAAAAGGGGCGACCTTGGCTATACTTTAAGGACTCCGCGTTGTTTTGTGAATTGGACCCCCAGTGGGTGGGAGGAAGCGAATACATCCACGGTACTCCCTGCCAGTCGTAAAAGGCGACTAAAAGGGCTTCTCGGAACGGTCCCCTTTCGAGGGTTTGACAGTCAGCTCTAAAAGACATACACCCGTGCGGTATAACTCTCATTAGGTTATATCGCATTTCTTTCCGTCACTGCTTTCAGGGTCTGGCAACCAAAATTTCTATATGTGCGTGCTGTTAGGGGATGGGCCACTTACGCTAGCGACTACGCTCAAAAGCCTGTTCCGGTCTTGGCCGCGCCGACAGGTGGGTGTGCCATGTACCCGTTCAGTAGTATCCGCCTGACTACGCAGGTCCCCGCACAGCCGAATGTCTGAGCTGTAAAATCCAGTATATGCCAAGGGGTACATGCCGATACGGCATTGTAAAACATCGGACCCCCGGGCAATGCCTTCCAAGCTAGGCGGGCCTTGCCCTGGCTGGGTAGCGCCTACTGTGACGGCCCGTGATCGGATGTCGGTGGCATTCGGGGAGGATGATCTGGCCATGGGTTCTAAAAGAAAAATCCCCAACCAGGGTGGACGTACACCCAAACAGGGTGGTCCTACACCCAAGTCTTTAACATTTGATTCCCTACGGGGATCAACCCCCTGGGAACAATCTGTGCGTGAAAATCTGGGTACTAACACCCCCAAGTTTCTGGTAGCTACCAGAACAGATGGGGGTGATTTCAAGCTGGTCAAGAGTATTTTGTTTTCTCGCCACATAGAAGGTGTCTATGGTGAGCTTGAGAAAGTACAAAAGATGAGGAACGGTAGCTTGTTGCTCAAGACTAGGACTGGTGAGCAAGTTGATCGACTTTTGCAATGTGACCACTTTGGCGACATTCCCGTCAAAGTGGAAAAGCACACATCCCTGAATCTGGTCCGAGGAGTTATTTTCCACCGGGACCTGATTCTGAACACTGACGAGGAGCTCAAGGAGGATGTGCAGCACCGTCACGTGACTGATGTCCGGCGCATTACGCGCAGTGTCAACGGTCAAATCGTGGATACTGGTGCTTTCATTATTTCCTTTGAGCTTTCGGTGCTCCCGGAGAAAGTCAAGGTTACCAGTTATCGTTGTGACGTCCGGCCTTATATCCCTCCACCCATGAGGTGTTATAAGTGCCAGAAATTCGGGCACATGTTATCCCGATGCTCGAGCCCTGACGTCTGCGGAACATGCGGTAAGGTACCACACGAAGCGGAAGAGTGCACAACACCTTATCAGTGCACTAATTGCCCTGGATTTCATTCTCCTCGGGACAGGAACTGCCCTGTCTTCCTGAGTGAGAAGAAAATCCAGGAGATCAAAACCCTGAATGGTCTCACCTACCAGGAGGCCCGCAAGAAGTACCATACCACGATTTCATCTCCTCCAACGGTCGATTATAGAGCCATAATACCAAATTTGGTCCCGGCGACCTCATCTTTTGTACCAGCTGTGAAACCTGCAACTGAGTTACGTGTTCCGAAGCCAGCACCTATGATTCTAATGGAAAGCCCGAAGGTGACTTCAACTCCACCTTCGGCCAACACGAAGGCTGTGCGAGCGAAGGCTGCTCCGCCCGCACAGCCGGGGAGGAGGTCGAAGACTTACTCCCCACTCGGGAGGAAGTCGAAGTCTTCCTCCCCACCCAAACGGTCGGCGAAAGCCGCGCCGAAGCCGGCGGAGGCGGCATCGTCGACCAGGGTCAGGACTTCGGCTCCTGACCCGTCTATATACCTTAAAGAGCCGGGGGCGGGTAAGAAGGGACCCCGCACTACGCATTCCCTTTCTCCAAAAAAGGGGAAGCCATCCGCGCCAACACCTGCGGATGCTTCTGCGCCTGGGGACGTTTCGGTCCCCAGATCTGCGCGCTCCCCACGGAGATCCCCCCGCCGCCGAACTGCGTCCAGGAAATCTTCCACCGAGTCGATTCACTCCATGAACTCGCCTGAGGACATGGAGATTATAGTCGACGTAGTGACGGTAGATCCTACAGAGTCAAAGTTGGAGTAGCTTGCTGCTCCAACTTATTCCCCAAGTTCACACAATGGCACTGTTACAGTGGAATTGTAACAGTTATGACAGGCATTTGACAGAGCTCCGTCAGCTTATTGCCCAATACGCAGCGAGTATAGTCTGCCTACAGGAAACAAACCTCAGACCTGATCATGAGACTGTTCTGAGAGGTTTCCGACTATACTCTAAAGAGCGACAAGACGCCGCCCGGGCTTCCGGGGGCGTTTGTACCTTCGTTCGCTCTGACTGCTATAGTGAGGAGTTTCCACTCGCCACTCCTCTGGAAGCTATTGCAGTTCGCGTGTCCTTGCCTGCTATGACAACTGTTTGTAACGTGTACCTTCCACCGAACCAGCCCCTTGATATTAATGACGTCTTAGATCTTGTTGATCAACTTCCAGTCCCTTTCCTACTCGTGGGTGATTTCAACTCTCATCACCCCCACTGGGGATCACCATCTTCCTGCCCCAGAGGAAGGGACGTGGAGGGCTTAATTCAAGGGATGGATTTATGTCTATTAAATACAGGGGAAGCTACACATTTTAGCTTAGCGCACGGCACGTACTCACACATTGACTTGAGTGTGTTTAGCCGTGCGCTGGTCCGCCTATTTGGTTGGTATGTACACGACGACCTCTGTGACAGTGACCATTTCCCGATCGTTCTTACCCTTCTGAACCAGACGCCCGTGGAGTTCCCCAGTCGTTGGGTTCTTAAGCGGGCAAATTGGCCCTCGTTTCAAGAACGAGCTGTGTTCGTTGATCTTGGTTGCCGGAGCGTCGATGACGAGGTACAGCACATCACCGATGTGCTTCTTGCTGCCGCCGAAGAGTCCATTCCATTCTTTTCTGGGACTCCTCGTCGCAAACTCGTCCCTTGGTGGACAGAGGATATTGCAGCGGCAATAAGAGACCGTCGTCGAGCTCATAAGCACTACCGTCGGCGTCCAACCATGGCCAATTTGGTGGCGTTTAAGAAATTTCGTGCCAAGGCACGGATCCTTATTCGCCAGAGTAAGAAACAATCCTGGGAACGGTATGTGTCTTCTATTACGGCACATACCCCCTCCTCTCAAGTGTGGACTAAACTACGACGCATTTCGGGAATTCAGACATCTTCTACTGTACCGGGAATTTCCATTGCTAATGAACTGGTTACAGATCCTTATCGCGTTGCAAACCATCTCGCCTCGTATTTTGCGGATATATCCGGTTCCGATAACTATGACCCTGCCTTCGTGGCCCTGAAGCGCGAAGCGGAACGTTTCCATCTTAGTTTTGCTTCCCGCGCTTCGGAGGAGTACAACGTGCCCTTTACGGAGTGGGAACTCCGCGGAGCGCTGGCGCTCTGCAGGGACACGTCTCCTGGCCCGGATAATATTCACAACCAGATGCTTAAACACCTTAACGATGAGAGCATTCGCTATTTGCTCAGGGTGTTTAATCGTATCTGGTTGGAAGGTGTGTTTCCAGCGCAATGGCAGGAAGGTATCATTATACCTATCCTGAAGCCCGATAAGGATCCCAAATTGTCAGGGAGTTACAGACCTATTTGTCTCACAAACGGTTTGTGCAAGCTCTTTGAGAGGATGGTCAATCGGCGCCTGGTGTGGGTCCTGGAGAAACGGGGACTCCTGTCTGAATACCAGTGTGGTTTCAGGGCGTCACGGTGTACCAACGACCATCTGGTACGCCTGGAGACTGCCATACAGGACGCTTTTCTCCGGAGACAGCACCTAGTCGCTGTTTTCTTTGACCTCGAGAAGGCCTATGACACCACTTGGCGTTACGGCATCCTCTCTACCCTGCATCAATGGAAATTCCGAGGTAACTTGCCGGTTTTTATTGCGAATTTTCTGTCCCTTCGCCTGTTCCGTGTCCGAATAGGGGGGACATATTCGCAATATCATATACAGGAAAACGGAGTCCCACAGGGATCGGTGCTTAGCGTAACATTATTTGCGATTGCCATAAACGGTATAGTCGCTGCTGCTGGTCCAGCAGTGGTACCGTCGCTATATGTAGACGACTTCGCTCTACATTATAGTGCGCAAAATATGGCGGTCGCTGAACGACAGCTACAACAAGCTATTCGGAGAGTGGAACGCTGGACACTGGAGCATGGCTTTCGATTCTCCACCGCTAAGTCCTCGGTTGTCCATTTCTGCCGAAAGCGCACCCTCCATCCAGATCCTGAGCTTTATCTGGGCAATGTAGCTTTGCCTGTTGTTGCTGCGTACCGGTTCCTTGGGCTCCTTTTCGATCAGAAATTAACGTGGGAACCCCACGTGCGGTGTTTGAAAACTGCCTGCGCTAAGAAACTCAACATGTTGCGGTTTCTTAGCGGCACATCATGGGGGGCGGACCGCGCGGTGCTCCTGCGTTTTTATACGTCACTGATTTTATCTAGGTTAGATTATGGCAGTGTAGCATATGGTTCGGCCCGTAAGTCAGTGCTTGTTAAACTGGACAGTGTCCACCACGGCGGTGTGAGGCTGGCGACGGGTGCCTTTCGGACAAGCCCAGTCGTCAGCTTGCTCGCCGAGGCTGGCGTACCTCCTTTACACCTGAGGCGCCAACAAGTACTGCTGACCTATGCTGCAACTATTCGACAGATGCCACTTCATCCAAGCTATCCATGTTTGTTTTACAATCCTAATCGCCGGCTGTATGATGTGCTCGCCCGAGCCACTCGGCCGGCGGGGATTCGCTTGGATGACTTATACCGTCAGTTCCGATTTCCTTCAGTCTCCTGTATCGTCCGAGTACCTAGCAAGGCCCCTCCGTGGATGGTCTCTCGCCCTGATATCATCCTGGATCTGCACACCGGCCCCAAGTCGGACACGGACTCCTCCGTCCATCGGAGGCTGTTCCAGTCCGTGGTGACACGGTATCCGGGATCAGGGCTTGTATTCACGGACGGTTCGAGGGTAAACGAGAAAGTAGGCTGTGCATTTGTGGTTGAGGATCGTCGGTTTCTCTTTTCACTTCCCGAGGCCTGTAGCGTGTACACTGCGGAGCTCTATGCCATCTTAGAGGCTCTGCGGTACACGTTATCAGACGATCACCAGCACTTTCTTGTGTGTACTGACTCTCTGAGTGCGCTGCAGGCGATCGATGTGTGTTTCCCGAAGCACCCGTTGGTCCAGCGTGTGCACGACCAGCTCGTCAGTTCGCGTAACGCTGGAACCGGGGTGACCTTTGTGTGGCTTCCTAGCCACATGGGTATTGCGGGAAACGAGCTTGCTGATCAGGCGGCGAGAGAGGCAGTCGCACTGCCCTCGCTACCGTATAAGGTGCCTGCTAGTGATGTGCGCTCTCAGTTGCGGCATTCGATCCTGTCGCATTGGGAGGAGGCGTGGCGTGCCACGCCTCCACCCAACAAACTGAGAGGTATCAAGGAGACAACGAAGGTGTGGAAATCTTCCTTCCGATCTCTCCGGAAGGAAGCTGTGGTACTCTGTCGACTCCGGATCGGCCATGGGATTGCTACGCACTCCCACTTGCTAAAGAGAAAAGATCCTCCTGTGTGTACTTGCGGCGCCCACCTCACCGTGGCACACCTTCTCTTGGAGTGTGTGGATCTGGCCGATCTGCGAGGGACTCTTAAACTGCCTAATACCCTCTCCCTTATTCTCCGTGATGACGGGCCGTCAGCTGACCTCGTCATCCGGTTCATGAGGGAGAGTGGTTACTTTTTTAAGTTTTAATGTGTAGTTACGACTTTTAATTCTGGTTAAATCTGTTTTATGTTTTTTATTGTGTTATGTATTGTATTGTTCACTATGCCTTATTTGTTTTATCGTTTTTTACCATCCGCCTTTTATTCTTTTTATTCAAATAAGGCATAATTTTTTGGGGCTCACTGTCTGTTTTATAAACACCATTTTCGCTTCATCCATGGCAGTGAGTGGTTTTTATCTACATCCTTTCATTTAACGTCATTTCATTTCATTAGGGGCCGATAGCCTCGATGTTAGGCCCCTTAAAACAACAATTATCATCATCATCATCAAATTCAGTTTCTATCAGAAAGGCTTCTATATGGGATCGAACTGTCTGAACGAATCTCCCTAAACGAATACTTTTCTCTCCCTGCTGTAGAGAATTTTTAACAATGTTAAACCAACTCTCTATTGGCATTGCTCAATCTGCTTTCCTTATACATGAGCAGATCAAACAAGATCGGTGACCACAGGGGAGCAAATCCCATGTATCTAGCTACTAAGGTTTCTGCTAGTCCTGCTCTGCACAGTTTATTTTTTGGTGGCACGTCTTTATCAGTATTGCACACTTTCTCCTTTTCTGAGTCCAAGTATATTCTGATGGGCCGTCCACTTCATGCACAATCTCTGTAATTGGATCTCCATCAGTCTCACATTCTACCAAATTGATCTTAGAGAGCGACAAATACTTCAAGGCGTAGTCGACTCTCATATTTTTGGAGCGAGACTCTGTTACTATTATGAAGCTCGGAAGACACCGTCCAGCTGTTTGAGAGTTCTACACAAAATCATCTTAGCTACAGAGACCATGATGAATTTTTTCAATTCACCGTTCAGAATTCCACACGTCCGCAGCCACCTGTTTATCATTTTCAAGAAATGTCCACAGCTCAGATGGACAGTGTCATGTGACGATAGAGCATTCATCGTCACTAAATTGGTGTCAGTTACAAGCAAGAATGCTTCTTGCAAATACTTGTCCAAAGTGACACCACCCCCAGCATTCAAGCCGGTATGAATGAGTGCGAAGCTAAAATCTACTACAATCCTTTAAATAACAGGCCACCGTAGGGACTGTTTGAGATAGAAACCTCGGAAGTGCACGAAGCAACTTTCAATGCTGCCAATGTCATGATTTGACAAAATAAATTCTAACAGTGGCACCACGGTTCAATTAATACCAACTACACCTGAGTAATAATAAATTACTTTTGGTAAATCTATTGGTTTATTAATAACAGAACCTGTACTGTCAAGATGTACTGTGAGGATATCTGATGAGTCCCCACAAGGGCTCACATCCAGTGGGACGTGGGTTGGCGACCACGTGGCCCCAGCTGTGTCTGGCATTCCTTGCACATACTTGCGCCGGGCTCCTCTCTTGTCTTCTTTCCATTCGACCTCAGTTTGTCAACTCTTGTTCTCTTACGACCCCGACGGTATTAGGGTATCCGAGGCCTAGGGAGTCTCTTCCTTTCCCGCCTTAATTGGCCCTTGTCTCATCTTTTCTGATACCCTCCTTTTTCCTTTCCTGTTATCTCCTGCCTTCAGCTCAAGGCCCTCTAGGAGGCAGGGTGTATGTAGCCCCACCAATCCTGGTGCACCCCGGATATTGCTACACCCTCAGGGGCTCACGGCTGGTGAGTTCGGGAGTTGGCGACCCCAATGGATTCCTAAGCTGGGTCCGATTTTCTCCCTTTAACCTTTACCTGTGGGGCGGACCCTCTCCTCTTTCACTTTCCTATCTGCCTTTTATGGCTCTCCTTCCTTCCAAGTCCCTCAATCCGCATTCTTCGAGGGTTGAGGGCATTTCCTTTCCTTCTGTCCTTTATTTGCCTTATTCTCCTTTAGTTTTCCATTTCTTCTTCTAGTCCCCCCAGGGGCTCACATCTTGTGGGCGTGGGTTGGCGACCACGGGGCCCCAGCTGAGTCCGGCATTGCTTCCACTTACTTGTGCCGGGCTCCTCTCCGTCTTCTTTCCTGTCGACCTCACTTGGTCAACTCTTGTTCTCTTCTGACCCCGACGGTATTAGGGTATCCGAGGCCTAGGGAGTCTCTTCCTTTCCCGCCTTAATTGGCCCTTGTCTCATCTTTTCTGATACCCTCCTTCTGCGAGGGGTCAGCCTTCTTTTTCTCTTCCTTTTACCTCCTGCCTTGTGCTCTAGGCCCTTAAGGAGGCCGGGTGTATGTAGCCCCACCACTTCTGGTGCACCCTAGATAATGCTACACCCTCAGGGGCTCACGGCTGGTGAGTTCGGGGGGTTGGCGACCCCGAGGGATTCCTGAGCTGGGTCCGTTTTCCCCTTTTGTCCCTTTCCTTTGGGGCGGACCCTCTCCTCTTTCACTTTCCTATCTGTCTTTCATGGCTCTCCTTCCTTCCAAGTCCCTCATTCCGCCTTCTCCGAGGGTTGAGGGTATTTCTTTCCCCCCCCCCAGGGGCTCACATCTAGTGGGTTGTGGGTTGGCGACCACGGGGCCCCAGCTGAGTTCGGCATTGCTTCCACTTACTTGTGCCGGGCTCCTCTCTTTCTTCTTTCCTGTCGACCTTCCTTGGTCAACTCTTGTTCTCTTCCGACCCCGACGGTATTAGGGTATCCGAGGCCTAGGGAGTCTCTTCCTTTCCCGCCTTAATTGGCCCTTGTCTCATCTTTCCTGATACCCTCCTTCTGTGAGGGGTCAGCCTTCTTGTTCTTTTCCTTTTACCTCCTGCCTTGTGCACAAGGCCCTTAAGGAGGCAGGGTGTATGTAGCCCCACCACTTCTGGTGCACCGTCGATAATGCTACACCCTCAGGGGCTCACGGCTGGTGAGTTCGGGCGTTGGCGACCCCGAGGGATTCCTGAGCTGGGTCCGTTTTCCCCTTTTGTCCCTTCCCTTTGGGGCGGACCTTCTCCTCTCTCCCCTCCCCTCCCCTCTCCTATCCTCTCTTCCTTCTATTTCCTTTTCTCTTTAAGATTCCCGCACTGTTTTTGTTACTCGAATCACCGTGTATCTAAATTCCCTTTTAGCGATTTTAAGGCATTTTTGATCTATGTTGCATTTTGTAAGTTTTTTCGATCTAAATTACATCTCGCGATTGTTTTCAACCTCAATTGCATTTTGTAAAGATTGACAATCTAAATTGCTTTTTAGTAAGTCTTTCAATGCAGGTTGCGGGGCCTTTTAGTGAGTATTTTGAATTTCAATTGCATTTTGTAAGTATTTTCAACCAAAACCGCATTTCGCACGAATTTTGAATCTAAATTGCATTTTGTTTGGTGGGCATTTTGCACATATTTTGATTCTCAATTGCATTTTGTGGGTATTTTGAATCTAAATTACATTTTGTCAAGTATTTTCAATCTAAATTGCTTTTTGTAAGTATTGTCAATCCACATGAGTCGTTAGAATCACCGTACATTTTGTAAGCATTTTCAATTTCAATTGCATTTTGTAAGTATTTTGAATTTCGATTGCACTTTGTGAATAATTTGGATTGGAACTGGGATAGGGCCTATTTCAATCTGAATTGCATTGTGTATTTTCAATTTCAATTGCATTTTGTAAGTATTTTGAACCTCAATTGCATTTTGTACGTATTTTCGATCTCATTTGCATTTTGTAAGTATTTTGAATTTCAGTTGCATTTTGTAAGTATTTCGACGCTCCATTGCATTTTGTACGTATTTTGAACCTAGCCTTCATTTTGTGGGTATCTTTCAATCTATTCCTTTTGTGAATCTTTTCGTTCTAAATTCCCTTTTGTAAGAACATTTTGTGAGTCGTTTCAATCCGAGTTCCTTTTTGTAAGTATTTTCCGTCTCACTTAATTTCCGTTCTGGTTTCCGTTTCATTATCATTTTCGCTATCACCCAGATCATTAGGGGCCGATAACCTAGATGTTAGGCCCCTTAAAACAACAATTATCATCATCATCATTTCTTTTCCTCCTGTCCTTTATTTGCCTTATTCTCCTTTAGTTTTCCATTTCTTCTTGTAGTATGTAGGTTAGTAGTTAGTTTTAGTTTGAAGTTCGCTTTTCATTTTCATCTTCACGATCACCCAAACCATCAGGGGCCGATAACCTAGATGTTAGGCCCCTTAAAACAACAATTATCATCATCATCATCATCTTTTCATTTTCATCTTCACGATCACCCACCCATCAGGGGCCGATAACCTAGATGTTAGGTCCCTTAAAACAACAATTATCATCATCATCATCTTCTTCTAGTATGTAGGTTGGTAGTTAGTTTTAGTTTTAAGTTTGCATTTCATTTCATTTTCATCTTCACGATCACCCAAACCATCAGGGGCCGATAGCCTAGATGTTAGGCCCCTTAAAACAACAATTATCATCATCGGACACAGGTACTATATAGTTATCTTCTACACTAAGAACACATAACCCAGAATTTACTATGTATTGTTTTTTTGTGTTTTTTTTGTGTTATTCCACATATTTTGCAGATATCAATCATGCTCTCCGACTTCTGCAAAGCCAGCACCTGTAACATGTTGCGGTATAGAGTAGGTTGGAACGATTGAGACATGTCCATTCCAACCAATAATGAATGGACAAAATAAATCACAACCACTCCACAGCTGTTACCATCCCTTTGTTTCGGAGTAGCAAGGGCTCTCTTGTCCCATCTTTCGCGGTGGAGGTCACCCTGTTTGACCTCTTTCAAATACTTGATGAATAAATGACAATGATCTCCACCATTGGAATCAAAGGATTGAATTACTCGTCTCTTTGGACAAATAGCTAGTGCAATCCAGTGAACACCTGTGTCGTGGATCATAAGTACGATATCAAAATCTTTTCCAACAATGGGAATTCAGTGTTAATGTTGCCCTTGATAGCAACTCTTGTGAGCTCACAAGAAACATGGAGGACGTTTCCTTTGCCTTTGAACATTTTTACTGAACTAGCCATGCTTGAAACAAACTTTGGTAGTCTTCGAAATACATTGTATGATTTGGCAACTGGTCATTTGTGAATTTACCAATGACAGGCAGACCAATATTGGATTTGTAGTGAGAGGGACAAATAAATATGCCATTCTCTTCTGCACTTGGATGGGGATAAGAGACCCCTTGTTCTAAATTATGGCCACTTAAAGGTGTTTTACGTTTCTGTTGCAGTGAAAATGACAAATAGTCATTGTATGGGAATTCCTCCACCTCCATCAAATCAACATTCCCATTTCACTTAACACATCAATTCAGATCAAAATTATGTGTTTGTAATTGGGGAACTTCTACTGCTGGATATGATGGGCAAGAAACTTCTACAACTGGTGGTAACTGACGAGAAACATCTCCTACCACTAATGGTAACTGACAAGAAATGTCTTCTATCACTGGAGGTAACTGACAAGAAGCATCTTCTACCACTGGTTCCCCGAGGGACTCACGTCTAGTGGGACGTGGATTGGTGACCACAGGACCCCAGCTGAGTCCGGCATTGCTTCTACTTACTTGTGCCAGGCTCCTCTCCGTCTTCTTTCCTGTCGACCTCTCTTGTTCTTTTCCGACTCCGACGGTATTAGGGTATCCGAGGCCCAGGGAGTCTTTCACTTTCCCGCCTTAATTGGCCCTTGTCTCATCTTTCCTGATCCCTCCTTCTTCGACGGGTCAGACCTCTTGTTTTCTTTCAATTATATTTCCTTTTCTCTTAAAGATTCCCGCACTGTTTTTGATTAATTGGCTCCCCCTGTATCAAAATTCCAATTTGGCGATTTGTTTTGCATCTACACACCATTTTTAGGTGTTTTCAACCTGAATTTCATTTTGTAAGGATTGACAATCTAAATTGCATTTTTTAATTATTGTCCATCCAATTGAGTACTTTGAATCTACCGTGCATTTTGTAAGCATTTTCAATTGCAATTGCACTTTGTAAGTATTTTGATTTCAATTACACTTAGTGAGTATTTTGGAATCTGAAATGCGCGTTTTTTTCAATCTAAATTGCATTGTGTATTTTCAATTTTAATTACATTTTGTAAGTAATTTGAACCTCAATTCCATTTTGTTCGTATTTTCAATCGCATTTCCATTTTGTAAGTATTTTGAATTGCACTTGCAGTTTGTAAGTAAAGAATTTCGACTCTACATTGAATTTTGTACGTATTTTGAACCTAACCTAAATTTTGTGGGCAATATTCAATCCATTCCTTTTGTGAGTATTTTCGTTCTAAATTCCCTTTTTTAAGTATTACCGCTCTCCATTTTGTGAGTAGTTTCAGTCTGAGTTACTTTTTGTAAGAATTTTCCTTCTCACTTAATTTTTGTTCTGATTTCCACTTCATTGTCATTTTCGCTATCCCCCAGACAATTAGGGGCCGATAACCTAGATGTTAGGCCCCTTAAAAGAACAATTATTATCATCATCATCTACCACTGGTGGTAACTGACAACAAACTTCTGCCACTGAAGAGTATAGACTGTGTTCTGAATTTACAGGGAATGTGTCTGATTTTGAAAGTACATCAGAAACCTTCTTTAATTCAGACACAGTTTCTTCTACTTCTGGCGGCTGACAACAAACTTCTACCACTGAAGAGTACTGACTGTATTCCGAATTTACAGGTAATGTGTCTGATTTTGAAGGTGTATCAGAAACCTTTTTTAAAATTCAGACACAGTTTCTTCAGTGGAATTTTTCTTTGAAGGAGATGCTTGATTAAGGAAGCGGTCTCAGCCAAAATAAGTTACCTTGGATGGCTTTCTACGTGTCCATTTCCCAGAATGCACCACCACAGAACTTCCTTCATGATCTTTCAAGGTACGTGGGAGTTTTACGTTCCCTGGTATATCAGATTTTACTCCTTTCTTAGGGTACCTCCTAAGCCCTGCGTCAATGTTAAATTAAGTTTCTATAAGAAAGGTTTCTATATGGGATCGAACTGTCTGAACGAATCTCCCTAAACGAATACATTTCTCTCCCTGCTGCAGAGAATTTTTAACAATGTTAAACCAACTCTCTTTTGGCATTGCTCAATATGCTTTCCTTATACATGAGCAGATCACACAAGATCGCTGACCACAAGGGAGCAAGTCTCGTGTATCTAGCTACTAAGGTTTCTGCTAGTCCTGCTCTGCACAGTTTATTTTTTGGTAGCACGTCTTTATCAGCATTGCACAGTTTGTCCTTTTCTGAGTCCAGGATATCAGGAAAGAGAGAATTAAAATTATGTTCTGATGGCCGTCCACTTCATGCACAATCTCTGTAAATGGATCTCCATCAGTCTCACATTCTGCCAAATTGATCTCAGGATCATTCTTAGAGAGCGACAAATACTTCAAGGCGTAGTCGACTCTCATATTTTTGGAGCGAGACTCTGTTACTATTATGAAAGCTCGGAAGACACCGTCCAGCTGTTTGAGAGATCTACACAAAATCATCTTAGCTACAGAGACCATGATGAATTTTTTCAATTCACCGTTCAGAATTCCACACTTCCGCAGCCACCTGCTTATCATTTTCTAGAAATGTCCACAGCACAGATTGACAGTGACATGTGACGATAGAGCATGCATCGTCACTAAATTGGTGTCAGTTACAAGCAAGAATGCATGTTGCAAGTACTTGTACAAAGTGACACCACCCCAGACATTCACCCCGATATGAATGAGAGCGAAGCTAAAATATACTACAATCCTTTAGATAACAGGCCACCGTAGGGACTGTTTGAGATAGAAACCTCGGAAGTGCACGAAGCAGCTTTCAATGCTGCCAATGTCATGATTTGACAAAATAAATTCTAACAGTGGCACCACGGTTCAATTAATACCAACTACACCTGAGTAATAATAAATTACTTTTGGTAAATCTATTGGTCTTTTAATAACAGCCCCTGTACTGTCAAGATGTACTGTGAGGATATCTGATGAGTCCCCACAGGGGCTCACATCCAGTGGGACGTTGGTTGGCGACCACGGGGACCTGCTGAGTCCGGCATTCCTTCAGTTTACTTGTGCCGGGGTCCTCTCCGTCTTCTTTCCATTCGACCTCACTTTGTCAACTCTTGTTCTCTTACGACCCCGACGGTATTAGGGTATCAGAGGCCTAGGGAGTCTCTCCCTGTCCCGCCTTAATTGGCCCTTGTCTCATCTTTTCTGATACCCTCCTTTTTCCTTTCCTGTTATCTTCTGCCTTCATCTCAAGTCCCTCTAGGAGGCAGGGTGTATGTAGCCCCACCAATCCTGGTGCACCCCGGATATTGCTACACCCTCAGGGGCTCACGGCTGGTGAGTTCGGTAGTTGGCGACCCCGAGGGATTCCTGAGCTAGGTCCGTTTTCCCCTTTTGTCCCTTACCTTTGGGGCGGACCCTCTCCTCTCCTCTTTTCCTTATATTTCCTTTTCTCTTTAAGATTCCCGCACTGTTTTTGTTATTTGGTTCACCGTGTATCTAAATTCCCCTTTTACCGATTTTTAAGGCATTTTTAATCTACGTTGCATTTTGTAACTTTTTTCGATCTAAATTACATCTCGCGATTGTTTTCAACCTCAATTGCATTTTGTAAAGATTGACAATCTAAATTGCTTTTTTAGTAAGTCTTTCAATATGGCGGAAGGACCTTTGTGAGTGTGGGAAGAGGGTTGGCGACCACGGGGCCCCAGCTGAGTCCGGCATTGCTTCCACTTACTTGTGCCGGGCTCCTCTCTGTCTTCTTTCCTGTCGACCTCACTTGGTCAACTCTTGTTCTCTTCCGACCCCGACGGTATTAGGGTATCCGAGGCCTAGGGAGTCTCTTCCTTTCCCGCCTTAATTGGCCCTTGTCTCATCTTTTCTGATTCCCTCCTTCTGCGAGGGGTCAGCCTTCTTTTTCTTTTCCTGTTATCTCCTGCCTTCTGCTCAAGGCCCTCAAGGAGGCTGGGTGTATGTAGCCCCACCACTTTTGGTGCACCCTAGATAATGCTACACCCTCAGGGACTCACGGCTGGTGAGTTCGGGAGTTGGCGACCCCGAGGGATTCCTGAGCTGGGTCCGTTTTCCCCTTTTTGTCCCTTACCTTCGGGGCGGACCCTCTCCTCTTTCACTTTCCTATCTGCCTATCATGGCTCTCCTTCCTTCCAAGTCCCTCAATCCGCATTCTTTGAGGGTTGAGGGCATTTCATCTCCTCCTGTCCTTTATTTGCCTTATTCTCCTTTAGTTTTCCATTTCTTCTTCTAGTATGTAGGTTGGTAGTTAGTTTTAGTTTTAAGTTTGCATTTCATTTTCATCTTCTCGATCACCCATACCATCAGGGGCCGATAGCCTAGATGTTAGGCCCCTTAAAACAACAATTATCATCATCATCAACCTTTGTGAGTATTTTGAATTTCAATTGCAGTTTGTAAGTATTTTCAACCAAAACCGCATTTCGCACGAATTTTGAATCTGAATTGCATTTTGTTTGGTGGGCATTTTGCACATATTTTGATTCTCAATTGCATTTTGTGGGTATTTTGAATCTAAATTACATTTTGTCAAGTATTTTCAATTTAAATTGCATTTTGAATGTATTGTCAATCCACATGAGTAGTTTGAATCTACCGTACATTTTGTAAGCATTTTCAATTTCAATTGCATTTTGTAAGTATTTTGAAGTTCAATTGCACTTTGCGAATAATTTGGATTGGAACTGGGATATTTCAATCTGAATTGCATTGTGTATTTTCGATGTCAATTGCATTTTGTAAGTATTTTTAACCTCAATTGCATTTTGTACGTATTTTTAACCTCGATTGCATTTTGTAAGTATTTTGAATTTCAGTTTCATTTTGTAAGTATTTCGACGCTACATTGCATTTTGTACGTATTTTGAATCTAGCCTACGTTTTGTGGGTCTTTTTCAATCTATTCTTTTTGTGAATCTTTTCGTTCTAAATTCCCTTTTGCAAGACCATATTGTGAGTGGTTTCCATCTGAGTTGTTTCTCTTTGTACGTATTTTCCGTCTCACATAATTTTCGTTCTGGTTTCCATTTCATTCTAATTTTCGCTATCACCCAGATCATTAGGGTCCGATAACCTAGATGTTAGACCCCTTAAAACAACAATTATCATCATCAACATTTCATTTTCATCTTCACGATCACCCAAACCAATAGGGGTCGATAACGTAGATGTTAGGCCCCTTAAAACATCAATTATCATCATCATCATATATACCGGACTGTATTTTTCTTTGAAAGAAGTCTAACGTGTGTTGCGAGTCATTCAACGTGGTTCATTGCAATACACAGAGTTTGCCTCTCAATTGGAGACCAAGGTTTGGAATTATGTGCAATATTTGTTTCTTGTTATTTGACTTGTTAAAGACTTAATGACAGAACTCTCATATGTACACCCATTAATAGTTCTTTAACCTATATTATTTACAGAGAGGGAGGAGTATCCAAAACTGTTGTTTATTCGATGGCTCTAGGGTGGACCACAAGTACCATCAATGATACGGAAATGTTATTTAATAAATGTATCAGATCTCCAATGTTTATATAAGTGGAATAAAGATGGTCATATTAGCAGTGTCATGGGAGGAGTTGTTTATTATCTTCTGATATGCATTAGGGTAAATACATTTCAGTACTCAGTGCATGTCTTTGTGACCCCTTTCCGTCAGCTTGCAACCTCGGATAAATATGGGTTGCCATCCAATGTTACTCGAGAATATATTTTAGGATTGACCACCTAGTTCCAAGTAGTCACTACATTGTGCACAAGAGAAACAGACCTCTGATTTTACAATGACATGTTTATCTATGTATTTGTGTGTTCTTGCCACATATTTTGCAGATATCAAACATACTCTCCGACTTTTGCAAAGCCAGCACCTGTAATATGTTGTTGTGACCCCGACGGTATTAGGGTATCTGAGGCCTAGGGAGTCTCTTCCTTTCCCGCCTTAATTGGCCCTTGTCTCATCTTTTCTGATACCCTCCTTCTGCGAGTGGTCAGCCTTCTTTTTCTCTTCCTTTTAACTCCTGCCTTGTGCTCTAGGCCCTTAAGGAGGCAGGGTGTATGTAGCCCCACCACTTCTGGTGCACCCTAGATAATGCTACACCCTCAGGGGCTCACGGCTGGTGAGTTCGGGAGTTGGCGACCCCGAGGGATTCCTGAGCTGGGTCTGTATTCCCCTTTTGTCCCTTACCTTTGGGGCGGACCCACTCCTCTTTCACTTTCCTATATGCCTTTCATGGCTCTCCTTCCTTCCAAGTCCCTCAATCCGCCTTCTCCGAGGGTTGAGGGCATTTCTTTTCCTTCTGTCCTTTTATTTGCCTTATTCGCCTTTAGTTTTCCATTTCTTCTTCTAGTATGTAGGTTAGTAGTTAGTTTTAGTTTTTAAGTTCACTTTTCATTTTCATCTTCACGATCACCCAAACCATCAGGGGCCGATAACCTCGATGTTATGCCCCTTAAAACAACAATTATCATCATCATCATCAATACATATTTGATATCCCAATCTACAGCTTCATGCTTAAAAGGGGGATACTCCTATAATGCGCACGAAATATTCTGGCACGTTTTGCACTTATACACGAGAAGATTATTTTACCCACATGCTTTCAAGTACATTTTATTAAGTACCGTATGTTTGTAGTAGATGGTCTTGACATCTCACCAATTCTCACTGCCATTATTACTACACGTACGGGATATCATGCTGTCAATGAGCTTGTTAGGTCACCGTGGTGACTTCATCAACATTCCTTAAGTCAGCTATACTTCGCAGCTATCCTGGAAGATCTGTAGATTTATTTCCAACTTGGCCCTAAAACAAGTGGGCTGTGATATTGCAACGAACGGAGTTATGAGATGACGTCAACTATGCGGACATGGATGGCTCAATAGGCAGAAGGATGATGACTGACTTGGAATTTCCGGCCAAATGTCAATCCCTTTCACCAAGCGTAAAGAGAAGTTCACTTAGCGAATGTTACCGCGACCAGGAGTTTGAACAACATTTCACCAACATGGATAAAATATCTACTAAAATAAATTAAGGGGAATATACCATAGTGCGTGAATCAAAGCTGAATTCAACGATATGTCAGACATTTGGTTACGTTTTCAATGGAAACGAAAAGGTGAACGATGTAGTAGGATGTTTTACCTGTAAAAACGTGTATTCATACTCAGGACACAAATCAGGCACATCTAACTTACTGCGGCACACGTGCATTCCTGGAAAATAATTAACTAGAAGATGATGCACCAAATCGTGTACAGCCTACGAAACAAAATGTTTTAGTTATTAATGTGCGATATGTATATGTTTATAATATGTGTAAATTAAAAGTAGTTCTAGCATCCGAAATTGTTGAATATCATTACTTGGACCCGAATATGTATGACATATCATAATTTTCCGTTATATTTCTTCCATAACAAATGTAATATGATGGTTTAAGCTAATCTCATTCGAATTAAGTCATTAAGCATAATTAACAGTCCGAACGGAAAAGGGTTGCAATTCTGGCTGTATAACATTCATTTTAAACATAGCATAGGGGAACGACTTTCGCTTCAAATGTCTAAATGTGTTGGTTTAACACTTTATGCTATATCTAATAAATTAAAAATAATATTGAAAAATCAGCGGATTTGGATAAAAGTCATGCGGATGCGGGGCGGATGCGGATAACAGTCGTGCGGATGTGGGGCGGATGCGGATCAAGTTTTGTTTATCCACGCAGGGCTCTAGAGGTTGGAACGGTTGAGACATGTCCATTCCAACCAATAATGAATGGACAAAATAAATCACAACCACTCCACAGCTGTGACCATCCCTTTGTTTTGCCCCCCAGGAGCTCACATCTAGTGGGATGTGGGTTGGCGACCACGGTGCCCCAGCTGAGTCTGGCATTGCTTCCACTTACTTGTGCCGGGCTCCTCTCTGTCATCTTTCCTATCGACCTCACTTGGTCAACTCTTGTTCCCTTCCGACCCCGACTGTATTAGTGTGTCCGAGGCCTAGGGAGTCTCTTCCTTTCCCGCCTTAATTGGCCCTTGTCTCATCATCCCCCCCAGGGGCTCACATCTAGTGGGTTGTGGGTTGGCGACCACGGGGCCCCAGCTGAGTCCGGCATTGCTTCCACTTACTTGTGCCGGGCTCCTCTCTTTCTTCTTTCCTGTCGACCTTCCTTGGTCAACTCTTGTTCTCTTCCGACCCCGACGGTATTAGGGTATCCGAGGCCTAGGGAGTCTCTTCCTTTCCCGCCTTAATTGGCCCTTGTCTCATCTTTCCTGATACCCTCCTTCTGTGAGGGGTCAGCCTTCTTGTTCTTTTCCTTTTACCTCCTGCCTTGTGCACAAGGCCCTTAAGGAGGCAGGGTGTATGTAGCCCCACCACTTCTGGTGCACCGTCGATAATGCTACACCCTCAGGGGCTCACGGCTGGTGAGTTCGGGAGTTGGCGACCCCGAGGGATTCCTGAGCTGGGTCCGTTTTCCGCTTTTGTCCCTTGCCTTTGGAGCGGACCCTCTCCTCTTTCACTTTCCTATCTGCCTTTCATGGCTCTCCTTCCTTCCAGGTCCCTCAATCCGCCTTCTTCGAGGGTTGAGGGCATTTCTTTTCCTACTGTCCTTTATTTGCCTTATTCTCCTTTAGTTTTCTATTTCTTCTTCTAGTATGTAGGTTAGTAGTTAGTATTAGTTTTAAGTTCGCTTTTCATTTTCATCTTTCGATCACCCAAACCATCAGGGGCCGATAACCTAGATGTTAGGCCCCTTAAAACAACAATTATCATCATCATCATCATCATCGGGCGTTGGCGACCCCGAGGGATTCCTGAGCTGGGTCCGTTTTCCCCTTTTTTTGTCCCTTCCCTTTGGGGCGGACCTTCTCCTCTCTCCCCTCTCCTCTCCTCTTTTCCTTCTATTTCCTTTTCTCTTTGAGATTCCCGCACTGTTTTTGTTACTCGAATCACCGTGTATCTAAATTCCCTTTTATCGATTTTTAAGGCATTTTTGATCTATGTTGCATTTTGTAAGTTTTTTCGATCTAAATTACATCTCGCGATTGTTTTCAACCTCAATTGCATTTTGTAAAGATTGACAATCTAAATTGCTTTTTAGTAAGTCTTTCAATGCAGGTTGCGGGGCCTTTTAGTGAGTATTTTGAATTTCAATTGCATTTTGTAAGTATTTTCAACCAAAACCGCATTTCGCACGAATTTTGAATCTAAATTGCATTTTGTTTGGGGGCATTTTGCACATATTTTGATTCTCAATTGCATTTTGTGGGTTTTTGAATCTAAATTACATTTTGTCAAGTATTTTCAATCTAAATTGCTTTTTGTAAGTATTGTCAATCCACATGAGTCGTTGGAATCATCGTACATTTTGTAAGCATTTTCAATTTCAATTGCATTTTGTAAGTATTTTGAATTTCGATTGCACTTTGTGAATAATTTGGATTGGAACTGGGATAAGGCCTATTTCAATCTGAATTGCATTGTGTATTTTCAATTTCAATTGCATTTTGTAAGTATTTTGGACCTCAATTGCATTTTGTACGTATTTTCGATCTCATTTGCATTTTGTAAGTATTTTGACTTTCAGTTGCATTTTGTAAGTATTTCGACGCTACATTGCATTTTGTACGTATTTTGAACCTAGCCTTCATTTTGTGGGTATTTTTCAATCTATTCCTTTTGTGAATCTTTTCGTTCTAAATTCCCTTTTGTAAGAACATTTTGTGAGTCGTTTCAATCCGAGTTCCTTTTTGTAAGTATTTTCCGTCTCACTTAATTTTCGTTCTGGTTTCCGTTTCATTATCATCTTCGCTATCACCCAGATCATTAGGGGCCGATAACCTAGATGTTAGGCCCCTTAAAACAACAATTATCATCATCATCATTCTAAATTCCCTTTTGTAGGACCATATTGTGAGTTGTTTCCATATGAGTTCCTTTTTGTACGTATTTTCAGTCTTCGATAATTTTGTTCTGGTTTCCATTTCATTTTCATCTTCACGATCACCCACACCATCAGGGGCCGATAGCCTAGATGTTAGGCCCCTTAAAACAACAATTATCATCATCATCATCTTTTTCTTTCCATGTTATCTCCTGCCTTCTGCTTTAGGCCCTCAAGGAGGCCGGGTGTATGTAGCCCCACCACATTTGGTGCACCCTAGATAATGCTACACCCTCAGGGGCTCACGGCTGGTGAGTTCGGGAGTTGGCGACTCCGAGGGATTCCTGAGCTGGGTCCGTTTTCCCCTTTTGTCCCTTACCTTTGGGGAGGACCCTCTCCTCTCTCCCCTCTCCTCTCCTATCCTCTTTTCATTATATTTCCTTTCTCTTTAAGATTCCCCCCAGGGGCTCACATCTAGTGGGATGTGGGTTGGCGACCACGGGGCCCCAGCTGAGTCCGGCATTGCTTCCACTTACTTGTGCCGGGCTCCTCTCTGTCTTCTTTCCTGTCGACCTCACTTGGTCAACTCCTGTTCTCTTCTGACCCCGGCGGTATTAGGGTATCCGAGGCCTAGGGAGTCTCTTCATTTCCCACCTTAATTGGCCCTTGTCTCATCTTTTCTGATTCCCTCCTTCTGCGAGGGGTCAGCCTTCTTTTTCTTTTCCTGTTATCTCCTGCCTTCTGCTTAAGGCCCTCAAGGAGGCCGGGTGTATGTAGCTCCACCACTTTTGGTGCACCCTAGATAATGCTACACCCTCAGGGGCTCACAGCTGGTGAGTTCGGGAGTTGGCGACCCCGAGGGATTCCTGAGCTGGGTCCGTTTTCCCCTTTTGTCCCTTACCTTTGGGGCGGACCCTCTCCTCTTTCCTATCTGCCTTTCATGGCTCTCCTTTCTTCCAAGTCCTTCAATCCGCCTTCTTCGAGGATTGAGGGCATTTATTTTCCTCCTGTCCTTTATTTACCTTATTCTCCTTTAGTTTTCCATTTCTTCTTCTAGTATGTAGGTTAGTAGTTAGTTTTAGTTTTAAGTTCGCTTTTCATTTTCATCTTCACGATCACCCAAACCATCAGGGGCCGATAACCTAGATGTTAGGCCCCTTAAAACAACAATTATCATCATCATCAATTGCATTTTGTAAAGATTGACAATCTAAATTGCTTTTTGGTAAGTCTTTCAATGCAGGTAGCCGGGCCTTTTATTGAGAATTTTGAATTTCAATTTCATTTTGTAAGTATTTTCAACCAAAACCGCATTTCGCACGAATTTTGAATCTAAATTGCATTTTGTTTGGTGGGCATATTGCACATATTTTGATTCTTGATTGCATTTTGTGGGCATTTTGAATCTAAATTACATTTTGTCAAGTATTTTCAAGCTAAATTGCATTTTGTAAGTATTGTCAATCCACATGAGTCGTTTGAATCTACCGTACATTTTGCAAGCATTTTCAACTTCAATTGCATTTTGTAAGTATTTTGAATTCCAATTGCATTTTGTATGTATTTCGACGCTGCATTGCATTTTGAACGTATTTTGAACCTAGCCTTTTTTGGGGGTATTTTTCAATCTATTCCTTTTGTGAATCTTTTCGTTCTAAATTCCCTTCTGTAAGAACATTTTGTGAGTTGTTTCATTCAGAGTTCCTTTTTGTAAGTATTTTCCGTCTCACTTAATTTTCGTTCTGGTTTCCGTTTCATTATCATTTTCGCTATCACCCAGATCATTAGAGGCAGATAACCTAGTGTGTGGGTTGGTAGTTAGTTTTAGTTTTAAGTTTACATTTCATTTTCATCTTCACGATCGCCCAAACCGTCAGGGGCCGATAACCTAGATGTTAGGCCCCTTAAAACAACAATTATCATCATCATCATCCTAGATGTTTGGCCCCTTAAAACAACAATTATCATCATCATTTTATCAGTGCAGCTATGACATCCCGTAACCGTTTGGCAAGTTTAGATTTCAGTGAAAAGATGGAAGACTTCAGCCTGGAAAAAAGTCGCAAAGTAATATTTTAATATTTCATAGTTTACATAATCTTCTCCAAGGGGACTTAAAGGTTTCTTTCATATTATTAAAAAAATCTACTGTAGTGTATTCAAAATATTGTAACTAGTCTTTTTTATTATTACAAAACTATTTTCCATTTGATTTGGTTTTTTTAAATTTCCTATTGTTGTGGGGCCCACCGTATCATATCGCCCAGGGCCCCGCAAGGGGGTACTGCTCTGTCTCATAAACCTGGCTCCGGATATCCCCAACAATAATGGCAGCAGCCGTCTGAACAATCCGTAGTCTTTCCTCTTGTTCATTATTTAACGCCTGCTGGTACCAAGCGTCGTTCAAGATTTTATAACCTGTGTCTTTGAAACAAACTACCGGCTTCTTGTTTTGATACAAGGTAATAATTATATCGCTTCCGTACTTTTTCAATAGATGAGCATTTATTGTCTTTTTGTCACGACGATATTCCCCCTTTATTTGGTCCATCAACTCATCGAGCAAAAACTGGCACTCCCCTTCACTATTCTCTAAATAATTGTAAACATCTTCCATTGCTCGTTCAACAGCATCGGGAAATGGGCCCGTTTTTTTATGAGATAGTGGGCGATTGTACAGTTTTCTCATGCATAAACTATGATACCGACAATCAGAAGCTACCAAGTCTGAGACAGGAAAAAGGCGTTTGATTATGGCTTTTCCATATTCATCACCACGTTCTTTTGCTCTTTTCATAACATTTTCTTTGACATTTAAAACTCGAACCTGATAAACCATATTGCGATTGGTTTTCTTTTTTCTTTGCTGTTCTATAAACTCAGGTGTTATGACGAGACCACACATACAACATTGAGTTTTGAAGTGGGTTGGCGACCACGGGACCCCAGCTGAGTCCGGCATTGCTTCCACTTACTTGTGCCGGGCTCTTCTCTGTCATCTTTCCTGTCGACCTCCCTTGGTCAACTCTTGTTCTTTTCCGACCCCGACGGTATGAGTCGCTTCTTTTCCCGCCTTAATTGGCCCTTGTCTCATCTCTTCTGACACCCTCCTTCTGTGAGGGGTCAGTCTTCTTTTCCTTTTACCTCCTGCCTTGTGCTCAAGGCCCTTAAGGAGGCAGGGTGTATGTAGCCCCACCACTTCTGGTGCACCTTAGATAATGCTACACCCTTAGGGGCTCACGGCTGGTGAGTTCGGGAGTTGGCGACCCCGAGGGATCCCTAAGCTGGGTCCGTTTTCCCCTTTTGTCCCTTCCCTTTGGGGCGGACCCTCTCCTCTCTCCCCTCCCCTCTCCTCTCCAATCCTCTCCTCTTTTTCTTATACTCCCTTTTCTCTTTCAGTTTCCCGCACTGTTTTTGTTACTTGGTTCCCCGTGTATCTAAATCCCCTTCTAGCGATTTTTTGTAGGTATTTTTAATCTACGTTGCATTTTGTAAGTCTTTTCGATCTAGATTGCATTTTGTGAGTGTTTTTCAATCTCAATTGCATTTTGTAAGGATTGACAATCTAAATTGCTTTTTAATAAGTCTTTCAATATCCGGGCCGGGGCTTTTGTGAGTTTTTTTGAATTTCAGTTGCATTTTGTATTTTCAACCTACACCGCTTTGTTCAAGTAGTTAAGTCTCAATTGCAATTTTGTGGGTGTTTTGAATCTCCATTACATTTTGTGCTAGGCCCCTTAAAACAACAATTATCATCATCATCATCATAACATTTTGTGCGTATTTTCAATCTCATTTGCATTTTGTAAGTATTTTGATTTGACTTGCATTTTGTAAGTATTTCGACTGTACGTTGCATTTTGTACGTATTTTGGACTTAACCTACATGTTGTGCGTATTTTTCAATCTATTCCTTTTGTGAGTATTTTAAATATTATAAATTATAAATATTATAAAGAGTTAAAACCCCGATATTCATTTATAAACACCCTGTATTATACCATTATTATTATTATCGGTACAGGTTCCAAACATGTTTTCTTTTCTAATTAGTAACAATGTTTGACTATCAGTCGTAATGCATTCGGGTATGACATATTATATCACATTATTTGTTTCTGATCCGATTATATAAATTAACACAATTATTATAGTCAAAGAAAATTGCGTCCCTGTTCTCAAATTATTCCTCTGGAATATTATATTCTGACATAAAATGGATGTCTGCTTTCATCCTCGACAAAGCTAATTCAACAAGAAAAACTCCTAATAAACGTGTCGAAAAAAAAATTACATTAACAAATAATTTAAACAGACTCCATTAATATTTAAAGCTCTCCTTCATCAAGGAAAATTATTAGGTATAGAATGGTTCAAATACGATCTACATCGTTGTCTAATGTCATGGCTGTGATCATCCGGCTAAATTCCAAAAATAAGGTTTTCCATTAGAAGGCTCCAGAAAATAAATTGGCTATGAAAATCCGTGAGTGTGGCTGTAGCTTCCCAAAATATAATACATCAGTAGAATCCTAAGTGATAGGCAGTATAGTTGAAATTGCGAATAAAATACACTAGCTACTATAGTAAAGATGTGGCTTACATTCCGACGATCCCGTAGAAAGGCTCCTTCGTACATTGCATTTCAACGACCACGTGTTTGCAAGCACACATGCCCGCAATCATATTGTTACGTACCGCCGCGAACCAGCAGGAGACTTTCGGGTGAGCGACAGTGTGACAGACCAAAGCAGCTGTCTCGCTGGCCCTGGACCGAACCATCAGCCGGAGAGAGAAAGTTCCCACACCCTCCCGGCCCCTCCCACCGGCAGACACAGTAGCGGAACATCTGTGAGTCATCGCAGGCCGGGCAGAGAATACGTGAAAAGTCTGGATGTGGAACCATCGAGAACAGACTCAATGCGGCAATAGGTTGTGACATTTCGAACTTTCCAGGCCAGGGACTGATCCCATATAAACCAGCGAGCCGCGGCGAGGAGTGATGTATTGGAGTGTATTGGTCAGCGTTAGTGTGTATTGAAGTGCGGCCGAGTGAGTGAGTGCGCAGCAGTACAGCGATTACTCCTGGACGTCTCGGTGACCGAGTGGAAGCCTGCCTGCCAGGGTGCAACTTTGAGTCAGGACTGTTAGAGCTTGGAGGAGTCGCGGAGCTTCGTGGAAGTCGTGGTCGTGGGATCGACACGGGACGAGCAACAGCGCACAAGGAGCAGCAAGAGGACTCTGGAATTAAGTGAAGTGCCAGGGACAAGGCTGTAGAGAACCTGTGTAGACTGTACGTGTGAGTGTAAGCTGGAACACTGTAACGCCTCACGGACTGAGAGAACATAAATAGCGAGGACAGTGGTGTGAGGGTAAATGTGGAAACTAATAGTGACTAGTAGTGTTTTCTGAAGTTAGACTCAGTGTGTGTATGTGTGTGCACTGTGTATGTTTGTGGGCTGCAATAAAATTATATTTCTTTAAAGCAGTAATTGGTGTTGTGCTTTCTATCCACCGTAATCCAGTTAACGTAAGTGACACTAGGGGGTGGCACGTAACAACTGGTGTCAGAAGCCGGATTACGAACTCAAGCAAGCACAACACCTGAAGGCCCTAGGTTCAAAATTGTGCAGGTCATTGTATCACAGTTCATTATTCTCCTGCGAGTGCATGCCCGTCACAAGTCAGACAAATAAAAAGGATGCGCAAATACAACTACTGTTAGAAAAGTTAACTTTCAAGATAGACGATGTCCAGAAGAAGATGGAAGACGGACAGAAGAGGATGGAAGAGCATTTCGAAAACTTTGGAAAGAAAATGACGGAACATTTTGAAAACCTGGGAAAGAAAATGGTGATATATTCGGAAAATTTGGAAAAGAAAATTGGGGAAAGTTCCGAAAATTCTGAAAAGAAAGTGGAGCATGGAACTAGTCAGGACGAGCTGAAATCAGACCTAAGCTTGGAGGTGAAAGTGGCGCGGCAGAGGACGCTGATGACCAAGACAAACAGTTCGTGGAGTCCGGAGTTCGGAATGCTCAGCGCGTCAGGGACGAGTTAGCAGATCAAGCTGCAAAAGAGGCGGTATCACTACCACCTCGACCAATGGAGGTACCCGCTAGAGATATTCGCTCTCAGTTACGCCTACAATTTCTGGCTTTTTGGGAGAGTCAGTGGCTAGCTGACCCACTGCCCAGTAAACTGAGAGCGATCAAGGGAACTACTCGCGTGTGGCGGAGCTCCTTCCGGGCCCGGAGAGAGTCCGTCATTTTGTGTAGGCTAAGGATAGGTCATACAAGATCCACCCACTCGTACCTAATGAGAAGGGAAGACCCCCACTTTGTACCTGTGGAGCCGTATTCACCGTGGCCCACATTTTCACCCAGTGTGTGGATCTTGCTGACTTACGAAGAAACCTTGGTTTGCAGACGACACTCAAACTTATATTAGCCGATGACGCGGTGGCTGCTGATCGCGTTATCCGCTTTATAAGTGAGAGTGGGTTAGGGCCAGCAATCTAAATTTTCCAGTGAACATTGACTCAACGACTTGTTCGTTTTTGAATGATAATGTTTTGTTTTTCCGTAATTTTTGTTTATTTTTATAATTTTTATTTGTATTTAATTGTTTTTTATATTAATTTTTGGTCTTTTTAAATTTAGATGTCCACCTCAAAATTTTAAATTCAATTCAAAATTTGTATTCTTTAATCTGTGTTAAGAGGGGCAGATGACCTCGTAGTTCCACCCCTTAAAACAACAATAACTAACTAACTAACCAACCACTGGGAAGCGTCACGGGCATGGAAATCACTTGTGTCTAGCCGCTGATAAGTGTGGTGCTTTCACCGTTGGAAATCGGCTATATTCGGTCTCACTCGTTACAGTCCCCGGCCCGCCCTTTTGCACGCTGATTGTTTTCTGCTGTGGTGGTCTCGTGTGTGAGTTAAGACTTCGTTTTCTGCTACGTGTAGTCTACAGCTGATTAGTTGGTTTTCTCAGTTTTTGCCTCTATTATGTGAGTGAAGATTTTATTAGAGTAATACTGCTACTACTTGTGCTACAGCATTGTGTGATTGTTAATGTGCTGCTTGTACTTATATTGTAGGATATATGTCCTGTTTAAACAAAACATTTAATGAAAACATGGATCGCGTTACATGCAGTCATTGCGCTAAGACTTTTAGTCACAATAAAACTTTGGTGAAGCATATAAAGCTGAAGCATTCAGGTTCGAGTACACAGTTTATCTGCAATTTATGCGATTTTGGAACGGACTCGAAATTTTCTTTGACACGTCATTTGAAAGGGAAACATTCAACACCAAGGTCAGGAAGTAATAATGTCAAGTGTCCACTTTGTAACGAGACTCGCTGTACAAAACGTGAATAAAACAATCAAGTTTTCGAGTGAAGATGACTTCTATAATTGGAAAAGTGAAACTGAAAAAGAAGAAGTATGTGAGTTTGTTGTATGGCGGTCAAAATATGTTAGTAAGAAAGATGGGTGTGCAAAAATGTCATTTAAATGCCATCGCGATGGTGAGTTTAAGACTGAAAGCAAAAATATACGCCACTGTAAAATATTAGGGAGCAACAAGATTAATGGACATTGTCCCGCAAAAATTGATGCAAGCTTTCATTCGTCAGGCGAAGTAACAGTTTTGTACTGTAAAACTCACGTAGGTCATCAATCCGAGTTAGGTCGTCTAAGACTATCACAAGCCGAAAAATCTGACATTGCGGCCAAGATTGCAATGCAAGTTCCATTTAATAAAATACTAGATGACGTTAGAGATTCCTTGGGTAGCTCAGGGCTAGAACGTATCCACCTACTCACTAGAAAGGATCTATCTAATGTACAGCAACAGTACAGTTTAAAATCACCCGCAGTTCGACACACAAATGACTGTACGTCTGTCGAATCGTGGATTAATGAGATGGAGATTGCTGGTGATGTCGTGATGTTTTACAAACCACAGGGCATTCTTCTAGAGACCCCCCCCCCCAGGGGCTCACTTCTAGTGGGCGTGGGTTGGCGACCACGGGGCCCCAGCTGAGTCCGGCATTGCTTCCACTTACTTGTGCCGGGCTCCTCTCCGTCTTCTTTCCTGTCGACCTCACTTGGTCAACTCTTGTTCTCTTCCGACCCCGACGGTATTCGGGTATCCGAGGCCTAGGGAGTCTCTTCCTTTCCCGCCTTAATTGGCCCTTGTCTCATCTTTCCTGACACCCTCCTTCTGTGAGGGGTCAGCCTTCTTTTTCTTTTCCTTTTACCTCCTGCCTTGTGCTCAAGGCCCTGAAGGAGGCAGGGTGTATGTAGCCCCACCACTTCTGGTGCACCCTAGATAATGCTACACCATCAGGGGCTCACGGCTGGTGAGTTCGGGAGTTGGCGACCCCGAGGGATTCCTGAGCTGGGTCCGTTTTCCCTTTTTGTCCCTTACCTTTGGGGCGGACCCTCTCCCCTCCCCTCTCCTCTCCAATCCTCTCCTCTTTTCCTTATTAGTTAGTTTTAGTTTTAAGTTTAAATTTCATTTTCATCTTCACGATCACCCACACCATCAGGGGCCGATAGCCTAGATGTTAGGCCCCTTAAAACAACAATTATCATCATCATCATCATCATTCTAGAGACCCATCCTCAGTTGCAAGCTGATGACTTCATTCTTATTATGATGAATGAAGCACAGAGGGAAATGCTTCGGCAGTATGGCAACGATTCTGTATGTTTTGATGGTACTCATGGCCTCAGCAATTACGGATTTGAACTCACAACTCTTCTCGTTCTAGATGATCTTTCTCAGGGATTTCCATGTGCTTTTATGTTTTCAAGTAGAAGTGACACATGTGTTATGACACTGTTCTTAACTGTTATAAGAAATGCACTGTCAGAAGCCCTACAACCGAGAGTATTTATGTCAGATATGGCAGAAATGTATTATAATGCTTGGTCTACGGTAATGTTACCTCCAGAATTTCGCCTATTTTGTACGTGGCATGTTGATCACGCCTGGCGGAAAAATCTTTCAAAAGTGAACGGTCGCGAGAAACAGGTTGAAGTCTACAAGCTGCTGCGGGCTTTACTAGAAGAGAGGGACGAGGTAGCATTTTCTAAAATGATAGGACAAGTTGTAATCATTTTGAAAAATGACCCAAGCACCAGGGTTTTTGGTTTGTATTTCGAAAATGAGTACAGCCGTGTGTTTCTAATTGGGCCTACTGTCATCGCCTGCATTCAGGACTGAACACAAATATGCATCTTGAAAGAATGCATGGTGTATTGAAACACATTTACATGGGTGGGAAAAAACCTAAGAGGTTGGATGTAGCAATTAATACGCTTATGACTTTCGTGAGAGATAAACTGTATGATAGACTGATTCACCTCCACAAAGGTAAAATTACCAGCAAGTTGTCGGCGATTCGACAACGACACCACAGCTCACTGCTGCTGTCTGAGGAAAGTGCCGTCTGCGAGGGAGAAATATGGAGGGTTTCATCACGAAACAGTAATGAAATTTACGAAGTGAGGAAGACGGACAAACCAAGCTGCAGCTGTAGTCTACAATGCACTGAATGCAAAGCATGTGTTCATCAATACATCTGCGGCTGTCTTGATTCATCCATCAAATTCAATATGTGTAAACATATTCACCTTGTCTGCAGAATGACACCAGCAACTACAGAGAGAGGAGACGAGTCTTCAGAAAGTAGCCTAATTATTCAAGAACAGCCACTCATTGAGGAACAAGATATTATTCTAAGACAGTTACAAACTACAGATGCCACAAGAAAATGTGCAAATATAGAGCAAAGTAAGGCAAAACTTCTACATGCATTCAAAGAAATTCTCGATCAAGCCGACTGCGAAGAAGACATATATATTATTCAGAGACAAATTAAGCCCATTATTCCAACTCTTCAGGCCCGAAAATCAAAAGTAATATTTCTATCTACGCCAGAGACTACTGCAGCAAAAATTACTAAATTTGAACATCAAAGGAGACTATTTTATACAAAAAAAGTTCAAAAGAAGAAATGTTTAAGTCTTTCAAGACCTACAAACGAAGAACAGGATAATATTGCAGCACAGTTGTTGATACTTCCTGAAACTCAATCGAATGTAGGTGTAAATCTCTAATCACGAGACACTTTACAATTAGGCCTACATGTTAAAGTAAATTCTTGTGTTAAGATTACTTTTTTATTAAGTACTGTTTTATTTCTTAAGTGGAACTGTTTTTTTAATATCACGTTTAATTTAGTGCGTTACGAGACTGTTATAATTTGTTGAGTGACTGGCAGTTGGTGTACCCTACCGTGAGAATGAAGAGGCTGAACTGTGTGATTGATCGTAATATTATGTGTAATTTAGTGTATTAAGGAGACCGTTCTGATTTCTTGAGCGACTGACTCATAATGAATTCTTCCATGAAAATGAAGTGACGGATCAACTGTGCTTTGAATGACGGTGGATTCTATCGTGAGAATATATCTGCTAGCCTTCAACATCATAAGTATTTTGGGTGAGTACAATATTGTTATATTGTTATTGTCATGTTTCTCATGCATGTCCACACCTGACTTCCTTTCACAAGCCACGTTGTTTGTGCAGAAGGGCGGGGCGGGGACTGTAACGAGTGAGACCGAATAGAGCCGATTTCCAACGACGAAAGCGCCACACTTGTCAGCGGCTAGACATAAGTATGGAAATCGGGCCGAGGCTTAGCAGCTCTGATGGCAGGAACAGTGTTCCGAGTCTGAGGACGCCGCACGTCGATGAGACTACATCATGGCAGATCTGCGGGACCGGGTTCGACACTGTGGTGGACCATGCCAGTTGTACGTTGGGGGACGTAGCCGTTCAGCTCACCACAGGACTTCGCATGGTGGAGGTGCTACACAACGTCCGGACGGGGACTGGGTACAACGGGATCGTCGCGACGCTTGAGGAGCATCGTGGGGACTACCAGCTACCTGCCATGTACCACCTACGGCTAGAAGGGAGGAACGGGAGCGCGAGTAAGTCAATTGAAGAGCTCGCGCTGGCTGGCTCGCCTCCCGAGCACGTGCACCGAGAGGCGGCGTACATCTTCGTAGATGGGCATCGCGACGCCATGGTACGCGATTATTCGATGCTCCGTAGAAGGCGCTACCCGCGGCAGGTAAAGACCATCGCGTTGGGAATGGCGGCGACGAGGAGGACAACATGGGTAACGCCGCCGGAGACGAAGAGGCAGTGGAGGTTGGCTACCCTCCACCAAAGCGGCGTAAACCATCACCGGGGCGCCGTTGCAGTAGGAAAGCCACGTGTTGGCTACGGTGTGAAAGGGGCCATCTAATGAGCAGCTGTCGGCGAGGAACAGCCTCACGGTTAGAAAAGCGGATGAGGGCCAGGGCCAGCCAAAACAGGGGCTTGTCAGCGCCGTCGATGCCACCCCTTCAGACCTTGGACGGCCTTTACGACGAACAACTCGAGGCGAGTTGCTTTAAAGAGGGGAGCAGTGTTACGTACCGCCGCGAACCGGCAGGAGACTTTCGGGTGAGCGACAGTGTGACAGACCAAAGCAGCTGTCTCGCTGGCCTTGGACCGAACCATCAGCCGGAGAGGGAAAGTTCCCACACCCTCCCGGCCCCTCCCACCGGCAGACACAGTAGCGGAACATCTGTGAGTCATCGCAGGCCGGGCAGAGAATACGTGAAAAGTCTGGATGTGGAATCATCGAGAACAGACTCAATGCAGCAATAGGTTGTGACATTTCGAACTTTCCAGGCCAGGGACTGATCCCATATAAACCAGCGAGCCGCGGCGAGGAGTGATGTATTGGAGTGTATTGGTCAGCGTTAGTGTGTATTGAAGTGCGGCCGAGTGAGTGAGTGCGCAGCAGTACAGCGATTACTCCTGGACGTCTCGGTGACAGAGTGGAAGCCTGCCTGCCAGGGTGCAACTTTGAGTCAGGACTGTTAGAGCTTGGAGGAGTCGCGGAGCTTCGTGGAAGTCGTGGTCGTGGGATCGACACGGGACGAGCAACAGCGCACAAGGAGCAGCAAGAGGACTCTGGAATTAAGTGAAGTGCCAGGGACAAGGCTGTAGAGAACCTGTATAGACTGTACGTGTGAGTGTAAGCTGGAACACTGTAACGCCTCACGGACTGAGAGAACATAAATACCCCCCAGGGGCTCAAATCTAGTGGGGCGTGGGTTGGCGACCACGGGACCCCAGCTGAGTCCGGCATTGCTTCCACTTACTTGTGCCGGGCTCCTCTCCGTCTTCTTTCCTGTCGACCTCCCTTGGTCAAATCTTGTTCTCTTCCGACCCCGACGGTATTAGGTTATCCGAGGCCTAGGGAGTCTTTCAATTTCCCGCCTTAATTGGCCCTTGTCTTTTCTTTCCTGATACCCTCCTTCTGTGAGGGGTCAGCCTTCTTTTTCTTTTCCTTTTACCTCCTGCCTTGTGCTCAAGGCCCTTAAGGAGGCAGGGTGTATGTAGCCCGACCACTTCTGGTGCACCCCAGATAATGCTACACCCTCAGGGGCACACGGCTGGTGAGTTCGGGAGTTGGCGACCTCGAGGGATTCCTGAACTGGGTCCGTTTTCCCCTTTTGTCCCTTACCTTTGGGGCGTGGGGCGTGGTGGCTCAGTGGTCTAGCTGTGTGCCTCTCACCAAGGCGGTCCGGGTTCGATTCCCGGTCAATGCATGTGAGATTTTCGAAGTGAAATGCCATGTCCTGTGGTTCGGATTCCACGTAAAAAGGAGGTCCCGTGGCTCATAATCACAAGATTCACGGTCACGTAAAGAAATACAAAGTACTACACCTTTGGGGCGGACCCTCTCCTCACTCCCTTCTCCTCTCCTCTCCTCTTTTCATTATATTTCCTTTTCTCTTTAAGATTCCCGCACCTTATTGTAGGTATTCTTAACCTACGTTGCATTTTGTACGTTTTTTCGATCTAAATTGCATTTTGTGAGCGTTTTTCAACCTCACTTGCATTTTGTAAGGATTGCCAATCAAAATTGCTTTTTAGTAAGTCTTTCAATATAGGGGGGTCTTCTTGTGAGTATTTTGAATTTCAATTGCATTTTGTATTTTCAACCTACCCCGCTTTGTTCAAGTAGTTAAGTCTCAATTACAATTTTGTGGGTATTTTGAATCTAAATTACATTTTGTAATTATTTTCAATCTAAATTGCATTTTGTAAGTATTGTCCATCCAAATGAGAAGTTTGAATCTACCATACATTTTGAAAGCAATTTCAATTGCATTTTGTATTTTCAACCTACCCCGCTTTGTTCAAGTAGTTAAGTCTCAATTGCAATTTTGTGGGTATTTTGAATCTAAATTACATTTTGTGCGTATTTTCAATCTCATTTGCATTTTGTCACCTGTCGACCTCCCTTGGTCAACTCTTGTTCTCTTCCGACCCCGACGGTATTAGGTTATCCGAGGCCTAGGGAGTCTTTCACTTTCCCGCCTGAATTGGCCCTTGTCTCATCTTTCCTGATACCCTCCTCCTGTGAGGGGTCAGCCTTCTTTTTCTTTTCCTTTTACCTCCTGCCTTGTGCTCAAGGCCCTTAAGGAGGCAGGGTGCATGTAGCCCCACCACTTCTGGTGCACCGTCGATAATGCTACACCCTCAGGGGCTCACGGCTGGTGAGTTCGGGAGTTGGCGCCCCCGAGGGATTCCCGAGCTGGGTCCGTTTTCCCCTTTTGTCCCTTCCCTTTGAGGCGGACCTTCTCCTCTCCTCTCCTCTCCTCTCCTCTCCACTCCTCTCCTCTTTTCCTTATATTTACTTTTCTCTTTAAGATTCCCGCACTGTTTTTTGTTACTTGGTTCACCGTGTATCTAAATTCCCTTCTGGCGATTTTTAAGGCATTTTTAATCTACGTTGCTTTTTGTAAGTTTTTTCGATCTAAATTACATCTCGCGATTGTTTTCAACTTCAATTGCATTTTGTAAAGATTGACAATCTAAATTGCTTTTTAGTAAGTCTTTTAATGCATGTGCCCGGGCCTTTTAGTGAGAATTTTGAATTTCAATTGCATTTTGTAAGAATTTTCAACCAACGCCGCATTTCGCACGAATTTTGAATCTAAATTGCATTTTGTTTGGTGGGCATTTTTCACATATTTTGATTCTCAATTGTATTTTGTGGGTATTTTGAATCTAAATTACATTTTGTCAAGTATTTTCAATCTAAATTGCATTTTGTAAGTATTGTCAATCCACATCAGTCGTTAGAATCACCGTACATTTTGTAAGCATTTTCAATTTCAATTGCATTTTGTAAGTATTTTGAATTTCGATTGCACTTTGTGAATAATTTGGTTTGGAACTGGGATAGGGCCTATTTCAATCTGAATTGCATTGTGTATTTTCAATTTCAATTGCATTTTGTAAGTATTTTGAACCTCAATTGCATTTTGTACGTATTTTGAATTTCAGTTGCATTTTGTAAGTATTTCGACGCTACATTGCATTTTGTACGTATTTTGAATCTAGCCTACGTTTTGTGGGTACTTTTCCATGTATTCTTTTTGTGACTCTTTTCGTTCTAAATTCCCTTTTGTAAGACCATATTGTGAGTTGTTTCCATCTGAGTTCCTTTTTGTATGTATTTTTCGTCTCAGATAATTTTGTTGTGGTTTCCATTTCATTATCATTTTCGCTATCACCCAGATCATTAGGGGCCGATAACCTCGATGTTAGGCCCCTTAAAACAACAATTATTATCATCATCATCATCAGCAGCAGCATTTTGTCAGTATTTTGATTTCACTTGCATTTTGTCAGTATTTCGACTGTACGTTGCATTTTGTACGTAATTTGGACTTTACCTACATTTTGTGCTTATTTTCCAATCTATTCCATTTGTGAGTATTTTCGATCGAAATTCCCTTATGTACGTCTTACCGCTCTCCATTCGGTGAATAGTTTCAATCTGAGTTCCTTTTTGTAAGTATTTTTCCTGCTACGTAAGGCATAATTGTTGGGGCTCACTGTCTATTTTATCTAAACCATTTTTGTTTCATCCCTAGCAGTGAGCTGTTTTTTTATCTTCATCCTTACATTTCACGCCATTTCATTTCATCAGGGGCCGATAACCTCGATGTTAGGCCCCTTTAAACAACAATTATCATCATCATCATCATCATCAGAACATAAATAGCGAGGACAGTGGTGTGAGGGTAAATGTGGAAACTAATCGTGACTAGTAGTGTTTTCTGAAGTTAGATTCAGTGTGTGTATGTGTGTGGGCTGCAATAAAATTATATTTCTTTAAAGCACCCCCTCAGGGGCTCACATCTAGTGGGACGTGGGTTGGCGACCACGGGACCCCAGCTGAGTCCGGCATTGCTTCCACTTACTTGCGCCGGGCTCCTCTCTGTCTTCTTTCCTGTCAGCCATCTTTTTCTTTTTCTTTTGCCTCCTTCCTTGTGCTCAAGGCCCTTATGGAGGCAGGGTGTATGTAGCCCCACCACTTCTGGTGCACCCTAGATAATGCTACACCCTCACGGGCTCACGGCTGGTGAGTTCGGGAGTTGGCGACCCCGAGGGATTCCTGAGCTGGGTCCGTTTTCCCCTTTTGACCCTTACCTTTGGGGCGGACCCTCTCCTCTTTCAATTTCCTATATGCCTTTCATGGCTCTCCTTCCTTCCAAGTCCCTCAATCCGCCTTCTCCGAGGGTTGAGGGCATTTCTTTTCCTTCTGTCCTTTTATTTGCCTTATTCTCCTTTAGTTTTCCATTTCTTCTTCTAGTATGTAGGTTAGTGGTTAGTTTTAGTTTTAAGTTCGCTTTTCATTTTCATCTTCACGATCACCCAAACCATCAGGGGCCGATAACCTAGATGTTAGGCCCCTTAAAACAACAATTATCATCATCATCATCATCAAAGCAGTAATTGGTGTTGTGCTTTCTACCCACCGTAATCCAGTTAACGTAAGTGCCACTAGGGGGTGGCACGTAACGATATGTTCCAGCTGTGCTCCCTGCCTGGCCTCCATCATCGTAGACAGCGTTTGCATATATCTCCCGACATCTCCCCTCCGTTTCGTTTAACGACATATGACGATGGTTCGGTTCATATTGTTGTTATAAAAATAATGCATATCTGGCACTATATTGTTAACTTTCCACCCTGGGGCTCACATCTAGTGGAGCGTGGGTTGGCGACCACGGGACCCCAGCTGAGCCCGCATTGCTTCCACTTACTTGTGCCGGGCTTCTCTCCGTCTTCTTTCCTGTCGACCTCCCTTGGTCAACTCTTGTTCTCTTCCCCCCAGGGGCTCACATCTTGTGGGCGTGGGTTGGCGACCACGGGGCCCCAGCTGAGTCCGGCATTGCTTCCACTTACTTGTGCCGGGCTCCTCTCTGTCTTCTTTCCTGTCGACCTCACTTGGTCAACTCTTGTTCTCTTCTGACCCCGACGGTATTAGGGTATCCGAGGCCTAGGGAGTCTCTTCCTTTCCCGCCTTAATTGGCCCTTGTCTCATCTTTTCTGATACCCTCCTTCTGCGAGGGGTCAGCCTTCTTTTTCTCTTCCTTTTACCTCCTGCCTTGTGCTCAAGGCCCTTAAGGAGGCAGGGTGTATGTAGCCCCACCACTTCTGGTGCACCCTAGATAATGCTACACCCTCAGGGGCTCACGGCTGGTGAGTTCGGGAGTTGGCGACCCCGAGGGATTCCTGAGCTGGGTCCGTTTTCCCCTTTTGTCCCTTACCTTTGGGGCGGACCCTCTCCTCTTTTACTTTCCTATACGCCTTTCATGGCTCTCCTTCCTTCCAAGTCCCTCAATCCGCCTTCTCCGAGGGTTGAGGGCATTTCTTTTCCTTCTGTCCTTTTATTTGCCTTATTCTCCTTTAATTTTCCATTTCTTCTTCTAGTATGTAGGTTAGTAGTTAGTTTTAATTTTAAGTTCGCTTTTCATTTTCATCTTCACGATCACCCAAATCATCAGGGGCCGATAACCTAGATGTTAGGCCCCTTAAAACAACAATTCTCATCATCATCATCTTGTTCTCTTCCGACCCCGACGGTATTAGGTTATCCGAGGCCTAGGGAGTCTTTCACTTTCCCGCCTTAATTGGCCCTTGTCTCATCTTTCCTGATACCCTCCTTCTGTGAGGGGTCAGACTTCTTTTTCTTTTCTTTTCACCTCCTGCCTTGTGCTCTAGGCCCTTAAGGAGGCTGCCATGTCCTGTGGTTCGGATTCCACGTAAAGAGGAGGTCCCGTGGCTCATAATTTCGAGATTAACGGTCACGTTAAAGTACAAGCTTCCTTTTTTGCTTTTCCTTAAGGAGGCAGGGTAAATGTAGTCCCACCACTTCTGGTACACCGTAGATAATGCTACACCCTCAGGGGCTCACGGCTGGTGAGTTCGGGAGTTGGCGACCACGGGGGATTCCTGAGCTGGGTCCGTTTTCTCTTTTTTCCCCTTACCTTTGGGGCGGACCCTTTCCTCTTTCACTTTCCTATCTGCCTTTCATGGCTCTCCTTCCTTCCAAGTCCCTCAATCCGCCTTCTTCGAGGGTTGAGGGCATTTCTTTTCCTCCTGTCCTTTATTTGCCTTATTCTCCTTTAGTTTCCCATTTCTTCTTCTAGTATGTAGGTTAGTAGTTAGTTTTAATTTTACGTTCGCTTTTCATTTTCATCTTCACGATCACCCAAACCATCAGGGGCCAATAGCCTAGATGTGAGGCCCCTTAAAACAACAATTATCATCATCATCATCATCGATTTTTAAGGCATTTTTAATCTACGTTGCATTTTGTAACGGGAAACGAGCTTGCTGATCAGGCGGCGAGAGAGGCAGTCGCACTGCCCTCGCTACCGTATAAGGTGCCTGCTAGTGATGTGCGCTCTCAGTTGCGGCATTCGATCCTGTCTCATTGGGAGGAGGCATGGCGTGCCACGCCTCCACCCAACAAACTGAGAGGCATCAAGGAGACAACGAAGGTGTGGAAATCTTCCTTCCGATCTCTCCGGAAGGAAGCTGTGGTACTCTGTCGACTCCGGATCGGCCATGGGATTGCTACGCACTCCCACTTGCTAAAGAGAGAAGATCCTCCTGAGTGTACTTGCGGCGCCCACTTAACCGTGGCACACCTTCTCTTGGAGTGTGTGGATCTGGCCGATCTGCGAGGGACTCTTAAACTGCCTAATACCCTCTCCCTTATTCTCCGTGATGACGGGCCGTCAGCTGACCTCGTCATCCGGTTCATGAGGGAGAGTGGTTACTTTTTTAAGTTTTAATGTGTAGTTACGACTTTTAATTCAGGTTAAATCTGTTTTATGTTTTTTATTGTGTTATGTATTGTATTGTTCACTATGCCTTATTTGTTTTATCCTTTTTTACCATCCGCCTTTTATTCTTTTTATTCAAATAAGGCATAATTTTTTGGGGCTCACTGTCTGTTTTATAAACACCATTTTCGCTTCCTCCATGGCAGTGAGTTGTTTTTATCTACATCCTTTCATTTCACGCCATTTCATTTCATTAGGGGCCGATAACCTCGATGTTAGGCCCCTTAAAACAACAATTATCATCATCATCATCATCAGCATTTTGTAAGTTTTTTCGATCTAAATTACAGCACGCGATTGTTTTCAACCTCAATTGCATTTTGTAAAGATTGACAATCTAAATTGTTTTTTAGTAAGTCTTTCAATGTAGGAGCAGGACATTTTAGTGAGATTATTGAATTTCAAGTGCATTTTGTATTTTCAACCTAATCCACATTTCGCAAGAATTTTGAATCTAAATTGCATTTTGTTTGGCGGGCATTTAGCAAATATTTTGATTCTCAATTGCATTTTGTGGATATTTTGAATCTAAATTACATTTTGTATTTTCTATCTAAATTGCATTTTGTAAGTATTGTCAATCCACATGAGTCGTTTGAATCTACCGTACATTTTGTAAGCATTTTCAATTTCAATTGCAATTTGTAGGTATTTAGAATTTCAATTGCACTTTGTGAATAATTTGGATTGGAACTGGGATAGGGCCTATTTCAATCTGAATTGCATCGTGCATTTTCAATTTCAATTGCATTTTGTAAGTATTTTGAACCTCAATTGCATTTTGTACGTATTTTTGATCTCATTTGCATTTTGTAAGTATTTTGAATTTCAGTTGCATTTTGTAAGAATTTCGACGCTACATTCCATTTTGTACGTATTTTGAATCTAGCCTACGTTTTGTGGGTCCTTTTCAATCTATTCTTTTTGTGAATCGTTTCGATCTAAATTCCCTTTTGTAAGACCATATTGTGAGTTGTTTCCATCTGGGTTTCTCTTTGTACGTATTTTCCGTCTCACATAATTTTCGTTCTGGTTTCCATTTCATTCTCATTTTCGCTATCACCCAGATCATTAGGGGCCGATAACCTAGATGTTAGGCCCCTTAAAACAACAATTATCATCATCATCATCACCAGCTTGTAGCTTCTGCCACTTCAAAATCACCTATCTCGACTATGCACTGCCTGTGATCTAGAATATTAACTCCGTGATTCAAATACAATTCGACTGCCTCGACCGTTGGCTCAAATTCTCTCGTACTTGCTATAGACTCTCAATATCTGGAGCGATACACTGACAATCTTAAGAGCGGTTTCCAAAGTACTTCAGTACCACTGCTATCCACTATGCTATCTATTTCCACGATGCCTTTGTGAGTACAGATTATTACTGCCCACAGATTTGCGCACACAAAGTTTGGGCTCACTAACGAGGGCTAAAATTATTCTTTCTGCGAGTTCAGAGTATTACCCCCACAGATTTGCACACACAAAATCTGGGCACGCCTACGATGCCTAGCATGGTTATTGGGTTTTAAGTCCAAACAATAATCGTCGGCTAAGTTCCCTGCTCTTAGAAAGGTGTCCTCAGAGTTGAGTCGTCCAGCTTGAACAGATCGTTCGCTTCTCAGATCTAAAGTCATTCTGTCAGTTTCCCGCACACACCTGTTGCTCGCTACTCGTCGCTTCACCGTCCTCGTGGTGAAAATAGTTCTTGCGCCAGCCGTTCACATAGATTTTAATATCTTCTGACTCTGTTAATGGATTCTCTTGATTCCTTCGGCATACTTCCTGTAGATACATACTGCGTATTCCCACGATGTTTCGGTGGTTCGACGTCTTCATATTTATAACCATCTCTATTTCTTCCTTCTTTCGTCATGGCGATGCTATCTCTCTCGTCCCCCTAGGGCCTCACATCTAGTGGGACGTGGGTTGGCGACCACGGGACCCCAGCTGAGTCCGGCATTGCTTCCACTTACTTGTGCCGGGCTCCTTCGTCTTCTTTCCTGTCGACCTCACTTGATCAACTCTTGTTCTCTTCTTACCCCTCCCCCCTGTGGGTGGGGGGTTTAGAATACACCCACGGTATCCCCTGCCAGTCGTAAAAGGCGACTAAAAGGGTTTCTCGGATCGGTCCCCTTTCGAGGGTTTGACAGTCAGCTCTAAAAGACATACATCCGTGCGGTATAACTCTCATTAGGTTATATCGCACTTCTTTCCGTTACTGCTTTCAGGGTCTGGCAACCAAAATTTCTATATGTGCGTGCTGTTAGGGGATGGGCCACTTACGCTTGTGACTACGCTCGAAAGCATGTTCCGGTCTTGGCTGCGCCGACAGGTGGGTGTGCCATGTACCCGTGCAGTAGTATCCGCCTGACTACGCAGGTCCCCGCACAGCCGAATGTCAGAGCTGTAAAATCCAGTATATGCCAAGGGGTACATGCCGATACGGCATTGTAAAACATCGGACCCCCCGGGCAATGCCTTCCAAGCTAGGCGGGCCTTGCCCTGGCTGGGTAGCGCCTACAGTGACAGCCCGTGATCGGATGTCGGTGGCATTCGGGGAGGATGATCTGGCCATGGGTTCTAAAAGAAAAATCCACAAACAGGGTGGTCCTACACCCAAGGCTTTAACATTTGATTCCCTACGGGGATCAACCCCTTGGGAACAATCTGTGCGTGAAAATCTTTGAGCTAACACCCCCAAGTTTCTGGTAGCTACCAGAACAGATGGGGGTGATTTCAAGCTGGTAAAGAGTATTTTGTTTTCTCGCCACATAGAAGGTGTCTATGGTGAGCACCCCCAGGGGCTCACATCTAGTGGGTTGTGGGTTGGCGACCACGGGGCCCCAGCTGAGTCCGGCATTGCTTCCACTTGTGCCGGGCTCCTCTCTTTCTTCTTTCCTTCCCCCAGGGGCTCACATCTAGTGGGCGTGGGTTGGCGACCACGGGGCCCCAGCCGAGTCCGGCATTGCTTGCTCTTACTTGTGCCGGGCTCCTCTCTGTCTTCTTTCCTGTCGATCTCACTTGGTCAACTCTTGTTCTCTTCTGACCCCGACGGTATTAGGGTATCCGAGGCCTAGGGAGTCTCTTCCTTTCCCGCCTTAATTGGCCCTTGTCTCATCATTTTCTGATACCCTCCTTCTGCAAGGGGTCAGCCTTCTTTTTCTCTTCCTTTTACCTCCTGCCTTGTGCTCTAGGCCCTTAAGGAGGCAGGGTGTCTGTAGCCCCACCACTTCTGGTGCACCCTAGATAATGCTACACCCTCAAGGGCTCACGGCTGGTGAGTTCGGGAGTTGGCGACCCCGAGGGATTCCTGAGCTGGGTCCGTTTTCCCCTTTTGTCCCTTACCTTTGGGGCGGACCCTCTCCTCTTTCACTTTCCTACATGCCTTTCATGGCTCTCCTTCCTTCCAAGTCCCTCAATCCACCTTCTCCGAGGGTTGAGGGCATTTCTTTTCCTTCTGTCCTTTTATTTGCCTTATTCTCCTTTAGTTTTCCATTTCTTCTTCTAGTATGTAGGTTAGTAGTTAGTTTTAGTTTTAGGTTCGCTTTTCATTTTCATCTTCACGATCACCCAAACTATCAGGGGCCGATAACCTAGATGTTAGGCCCCTTAAAACAACAATTATCATCATCATCATCATCTTCTTTCCTGTCGACCTTCCTTGGTCAACTCTTGTTCTCTTCCGACCCCGACGGTATTAGGTTATCCGAGGCCTAGGGAGTCTTTCACTTTCCCGCCTTAATTGGCCCTTGTCTCATCTTTCCTGATACCCTCCTTCTGTGAGGGGTCAGCCTTCTTGTTCTTTTCCTTTTACCTCCTGCCTTGTGCTCAAGGCCCTTAAAGAGGCAGGGTGTATGTAGCCCCACCACTTCTGGTGCACCGTCGATAATGCTCCACCCTCAGGGGCTCACGGCTGGTGAGTTCGGGCGTTGGCGACCCCGAGGGATTCCTGAGCTGGGTCCGTTTTCCCCTTGGGTTGGCGACCACGGGGCCCCAGCTGGATCCGGCATTGCTTCCACTTACTTGTGCCGGGCTCCTCTCTGTCTTCTTTCCTGTCGACCTCACTTGGTCAACTCTTGTTCTCTTCCGACCCCGACGGTATTAGGGTATCCGAGGCCTAGGGAGTCTCTTCCTTTCCCGCCTTAATTGGCCCTTGCCTCATCTTTTCTGATTCCCTCCTTCTGCGAGGGGTCAGCCTTCTTTTTCTTTTCTTTTCATATTCTCTCCTGCCTTCTGCTATAGGCCCTTAAGGAGGCAGGGTGTATGTAGCCCCACCACTTTTGGTGCACCCTAGATAATGCTGCACCCTCAGGGGCTCACGGCTGGTGAGTTCGGGAGTTGGCAAGCCCGAGGGATTCCTGAGCTGGGTCCGTTTTCCCCTTTTTGTCCCTTCCCTTTGGGGCGGACCTTCTCCTCTCTCCCCTCTCCTCTCCTCTTTTCCTTCTATTTCCTTTTCTCTTTAAGATTCCCGCACTGTTTTTGTTACTCGAATCACAGTGTATCTAAATTCCCTTTTACCATTTTTTTAAAGGCATTTTTGATCTATGTTGCATTTTGTAAGTCTCTTCGATCTAAATTACATCTCGCGATTGTTTTCAACCTCAATTGCATTTTGTAAAGATTGACAATCTAAATTGCTTTTTAGTAAGTCTTTCAATGCAGGCGTCAGGGCATTTTAGTGAGTATTTTGAATTTCAATTGCATTTTGTAAGTATTTTCAACCAAAACCGCATTTCGCACGAATTTTGAATCTAAATTGCATTTTGTTTGGTGGGCATTTTGCACATATTTTGATTCTCAATTGCATTTTGTGGGTATTTTGAATCTAAATTACATTTGTCAAGTATTTTCAATCTAAATTGCTTTTTGTAAGTATTGTCAATCCTCATGAGTCGTTTGAATCTACCGTACATTTTGTAAGCATTTTCAATTTCAATTGCATTTTGTAAGTATATTGAATTTCAATTACACTTTGTGAATAATTTGGATTGGAACTGGGATACTTCAATCTGAATTGCATTGTGTATTTTCAATTTCAATTGCATTTTGTAAGTATTTTGTACCTCAATTGCATTTTGTACGTAATTTCGATCTCATTTGCATTTTGTAAGTATTTTGAATTTCAGTTGCATTTTGTAAGTATTTCGGCGCTACTTTGCATTTTGTACGTATTTTGAATCTAGCCTACGTTTTGCGGGTCTTTTTCAATCTATTCTTTTTGTGCAACTTTTCGTTCTAAATTCCCTTTTGTAGGACCATATTGTGAGTTGTTTCCATGTGAGTTCCTTTTTGTACGTATTTTCAGTCTTCGATAATTTTGTTCTGGTTTCCATTTCATTATCATTTTCGCTATCACCCAGATCATTAGGGGCCGATAACCTCGATGTTAGGCCCCTTAAAACAACAATTATCATCATCATCGTTTTCCCCTTTTTGTCCCTTCCCTTTGGGGCGGACCTTCTCCTCTCTCCCCTCTCCTGTCCTCGTTTCCTTCTGTTTCCTTTTCTCTTTAAGATTCCCGCGCTGTTTTTGTTACTCGAATCACCGTGTATCTAAATTCCCTTTTAGCGATTTTTTTAAGGCATTTTTGATCTATGTTGCATTTTGTAAGTTTTTTCGATCTAAATTACATCTCGCGATTGTTTTCAACCTCAATTGCATTTTGTAAAGATTGACAATCAAAATTGCTTTTTAGTAAGTCTTTCAATGCAGGTTGCCGGGCCTTTTAGTGAGTATTTTGAATTTCAATTGCATTTTGTAAGTATTTTCAACCAAACCCGCATTTCGTACGAATTTTGAATCTAAATTGCATTTTGTTTGGTGGGCATTTTGCACATATTTTGATTCTCAATTGCATTTTGTGGTTATTTTGAATCTAAATTACATTTGTCAAGTATTTTCAATCTAAATTGCTTTTTGTAAGTATTGTCAATCCACATGAGTCGTTTGAATCTACCGTACATTTTGTAAGCATTTTCAATTTCAATTGCATATTGTAAGTATTTTGAATTTCAATTGCACTTTGTGAATAATTTGGATTGGAACTGGGATATTTCAATCTGAATTGCATTGTGTATTTTCAATTTCAATTGCATTTTGTAAGTATTTTGAACCTCAATTGCATTTTGTACGTAATTTCGATCTCATTTGCATTTTGTAAGTTTTTTGAATTTCAGTTGCATTTTGTAAGTATTTCGGCGCTACTTTGCATTTTGTACGTATTTTGAATCTAGCCTACGTTTTGTGGGTCTTTTTCAATCTATTCTTTTGTGCAACTTTTCGTTCTAAATTCCCTTTTGTAGGACCATATTGTGAGTTGTTTCTATGTGAGTTCCTTTTTGTACGTATTTTCCGTCTTCGATAATGTTGTCTGGTTTCCATTTCATTATCATTTTCGCTATCACCCAGATCATTAGGGGCCGATAACCTCGATGTTAGGCCCCTTAAAACAACAATTATCATCATCATCATCTATGGTGAGCTTGAGAAAGTACGAAAGATGAGGAACGGTAGCTTGTTGCTCAAGACTAGGACTGGTGAGCAAGTTGAACAACTTTTGCAATGTAACCACTTTGGCGAAATACCCGTTAAAGTGGAAAAGCACACCTCCCTGAATCTGGTCCGAGTAGTTATTTTCCACCGGGACCTGATTCTGAACACTGACGAGGAGCTCAAGGAGGATATGCAGCACCATCACGTGACTGATGTCCGGCGCATTACGCGCAAGATCAATGGTCAAATCGTGGATACTGGTGCTTTCATTATTTCCTTTGAGCTTTCGGTGCTCCTGGAGAAAGTCAAGGTTACAAGTTACCGTTGTGACGTACGGCCTTACATCCCTCCTCCAATAAGGTGTTATAAGTGCCAGAAGTTCGGGCACATGTTATCCCGATGCTCGAGCCCCGAAATCTGCGGAACGTGCGGTAAGGTACCACACGAAGCGGAAGAGTGCATAACACCATATCAGTGCACTAATTGCCCTGGATTTGATTCTCTTCGGGACAGGAACTGCCCTGTCTTCCTGAGTGAGAAGAAAATCCAGGAGATCAAAACCCTGGATAGTCTCACCTACCAGGAAGCCCGCAAGAAGTACCATACCGCGATTGCTCCTCCGCCTACGATTGATTATCGGGTTATAATACCCAATTTGGTTCCGTCTACCTCATCTTTTGTACCAGCTGTGAAACCTACAACTGAGTTTCCTGTTCAGAAACCAGCACCTATGAATATGACGAACAGCCCGAAGGTGCACTCACTCCACGACCTCGCCTGAGGACATGGAGAATATAGTCGACGTAGTGGCTGATGATCCTCCAGAGGTTAAGTTGTAGCTTGCTGCTCCAACTTATTTCCTAGTTTATAAGTTCACACAATGGCACTGTTACAGTGGAATTGTAACAGTTATGACAGGCATTCGACAGAGCTCAGTCAGCTTATTGCACAATACGCAGCGAGTACAAGTCAACACCTTCTAAATCCAGGCCAGCGCGCTCTGACTTCACCGGTCCACGCTAAGAACAGTGTGGTCCTAGCGGACATGTTGAATTTGTCTTGCTGGAGTGTTTTCGTTGTAGTTCAGTGCAGTGATGTTTTAGTGTTTAAATGGTGAAAGGTGCCTCATCGCTGCTGTGTAACAGGTTGTCGTGGCAATTATGATATTGGACCACGGGTCCATGTCTTCAGATTCCCCATGGACGAAGAATTTAAAGTGAAATTAATAGCGCAATGCTATTCCATGAAAGGACTTCCCGCCAACTCAGTTCACGAGAGTAAGTAATACATTTTATGTTATTGGCAGTCTAGGATTTCGATATAAATAATTGGGGTTTTAATGTAGGGGTACTGTAATTTTAATTGATTTTACTTTATTTACAATTGCAGCGTTATAAAATAAATAAATAAATAAATAAATAAATAGCCTAGTATAAAGAATAGATAAATAGATAGCCTACAGGTAAATAAATAAAAATAAAAAAACTATATTTTCTGCCTTTATAATAAAGCATTTGGAGATATAAAAAAAATTCCTTAGGCTTACTTTTATAACACAATACACTCTTATTTTGTATGGTATATGACACATTAAGCTAGGCCCTACTTATAGGGACCTCCAATGAGGTGTTATAAGTGCCAGAAGTTCGGGCACATGTTATTCTGATGTTCGAGCCCCGAAATCTGCGGAACATGCGGTAAGGTACCGCACGAAGCGGAAGAGTGCACAACACCATATCAGTGCACTGATTGCCCTGGATTTAATTCTCCTCGGGACAGGAACTGCCCTGTCTTCCTGAGTGAGAAGAAAATCCAGGAGATCAAAATCCTGGATAGTCTCACCTACCAGGAAGCCCGCAAGAAGTACCATACCGCGATTGCTCCTCCGCCTACGATTGATTATCGGGTTATAATACCAAATTTGGTTCCGTCTACCTCATCTTTTGTACCAGCTGTGAAACCTACAACTGAGTTTCCTGTTCAGAAACCAGCACCTATGAATATGACGAACAGCCCGAAGGTGACTTCAACTCCACCTTCGGCCACAACGAATGCTGTGCGAGCGAAGGATGCTCCTCCCGCACAGCAGGGGAGGAAGTTGAAGACTTACTCCCCACTCGGGATGAAGTCGAAGACTTCCTCCCCACCCAAACGCCCCCTCCCCCCCCAGGGGCTCACATCTTGTGGGCGTGGGTTGGCGACCACGGGGCCCCAGCTGAGTCTGGCATTGCTTCCACTTACTTGTGCCGGGCTCCTCTCCGTCTTCTTTCCTGTCGACCTCACTTGGTCAACTCTTGTTCTCTTCCGACCCCGACGGTATTAGGGTATCCGAGGCCTAGGGAGTCTCTTCCTTTCGCGCCTTAATTGGCCCTTGTCTCATCTTTTCTGATACCCTCCTTCTGCGAGGGGTCAGCCTTCTTTTCTTTTCCTTTTACCTCCTGCCTTGTGCACAAGGCCCTTAAGGAGGCCGGGTGTATGTAGCCCCACCACTTCTGGTGCACCCTAGATAATGCTACACCCTCAGGGGCTCACGGCTGGTGAGTTCGGGAGTTGGCGACCCCGCGGGATTCCTGAGCTAGGTCCGTTTTCCCCTTTTTGTCCCTTCCCTTTGGGGCGGACCTTCTCCTCTCTCCCCTCTCCTCTCCTCTTTTCCTTCTGTTTCCTTTTCTCTTTACGATTCCCGCACTGTTTTTGTTACTCGAATCACCGTGTATCTAAATTCCCTTTTAGCGATTTTTTTAAGGCATTTTTGATCTATGTTGCATTTTGTAAGTTTTTTCGATCTAAATTACATCTCGCGATTGTTTTCAACCTCAATTGCATTTTGTAAAGATTGACAATCAAAATTGCTTTTTAGTACGTCTTTCAATGCAGGTTGCCGGGCCTTTTAGTGAGTATTTTGAATTTCAATTGCATTTTGTAAGTATTTTCAACCAAAACCGCATTTCGCACGAATTTTGAATCTAAATTGCATTTTGTTTGGTGGGCATTTTGCACATATTTTGATTCTCAATTGCATTTTGTGGGTATTTTGAATCTAAATTACATTTGTCAAGTATTTTCAATCTAAATTGCTTTTTGTAAGTATTGTCAATCCACATGAGTCGTTTGAATCTACCGTACATTTTGTAAGCATTTTCAATTTCAATTGCATTTTGTAAGTATTTTGAATTTCAATTGCACTTGTGAATAATTTGGATTGGAACTGGGATATTTCAATCTGAATTGCATTGTGTATTTTCAATTTCAATTGCATTTTGTAAGTATTTTGAACCTCAATTGCATTTTGTACGTAATTTCGATCTCATTTGCAATTTGTAAGTATTTTGAATTTCAGTTGCATTTTGTAAGTATTTCGGCGCTACTTTGCATTTTGTACGTATTTTGAATCTAGCCTACGTTTTGTGGGTCTTTTTCAATCTATTCTTTTGTGCAACTTTTCGTTCTAAATTCCCTTTTGTAGGACCATATTGTGAGTTGTTTCTATGTGAGTTCCTTTTTGTACGTATTTTCAGTCTTCGATAATTTTGTTCTGGTTTCCATTTCATTATCATTTTCGCTATCACCCAGATCATTAGGGGCCGATAACCTCGATGTTAGGCCCCTTAAAACAACAATTATCATCATCATCATCCACCCAAACGGTCGGCGAAAGCCGCGCCGAAGCCGGCGGAGGCGGCATCGTCGACCAGGGTCGGTAATTCGTCTCCTGACCCGTCTAAATATCTTAAGAGGCGGGGAAGAAGCGACCCCGCACTACGCATTCCCCTTCTCCAAAAAAGGGGAAGCCATCCGCCCCACCACCTGCGGATGCTTCTGCGCCTGGGGACGTTTCGGTCCCCAGATCTGCGCGCTCCCCACGGAGATCCCCCCGCCGCCGAACTGCGTCTCGGAAATCTTCCACTGAGTCGACTCACTCCACGACCTCGCCTGAGGACATGGAGATTATAGTCGACGTAGTGGCTGATGATCCTCCAGAGGTTAAGTTGTTGCTTGCTGCTCCAACTTATTCCCTAGTTTATAAGTTCACACAATGGCACTGTTACAGTGGAATTGTAACAGTTATGACAGGCATTTGACAGAGCTCCGTCAGCTTATTGCACAGGGGCCCCAGCTGAGTCCGGCATTGCTTCCACTTACTTGTGCCGGGCTCCTCACCGTCTTCTTTCCTGTCGACCTCACTTGGTCCACTCTTGTTCTCTTCCGACCCCGACGGTATTAGGGTATCCGAGGCCTAGGGAGTCTCTTCCTTTCCCGCCTTAATTGGCCCTTGTCTCATCTTTCCTGACACCCTCCTTCTGTGAGGGGTCAGCCTTCTTTTTCTTTTCCTTTTACCTCCTGCCTTGTGCTCAAGGCCCTTAAGGAGGCAGGGTGTATGTAGCCCCACCACTTCTGGTGCACCCTAGATAATGCTACACCCTCAGGGGCTCACGGCTGGTGAGTTCGGGAGTTGGCGACCCCGAGGGATTCCTGAGCTGGGTCCGTTTTCCCCTTTTGTTCCTTCCCTTTGGGGCGGACCCTCTCCTCTCTCCCCTCCCCTCTCCTCTCCAATCCTCTCCTCTTTTCCTTATTAGTTAGTTTTAGTTTTAAGTTTAAATTTCATTTTCATCTTCACGATCACCCACACCATCAGGGGCCGATAGCCTAGATGTTAGGCCCCTTAAAACAACAATTATCATCATCATCATCAGCTTATTGCACAATACGCAGCGAGTATAGTCAACACCTTCTATATCCAGGCCAGCACGCTCTGACGTCACCGGTCCACGCTAAGAACAGTGTGGTCCTAGCGGACATGTTGAATTTGTCTTGCTGGAGTGTTTTCGTTGTAGTTCAGTGCAGGGAAGTTTTAGTGTTTATATGGTGAAAGGTGCCTCATCGCTGCTGTGTAACAGGTTGTCGTGGCAATTATGACATTGGACCACGGGTCCATGTCTTCAGATTCCTCTTGGACGAAGAATTTAAAGTGAAATTAATAGCTCAATGCTATGCCATGAAAGGACTTCCCGCCAACTCAGTTCACGAGAGTAAGTAATACATTTTATGTTATTGGCAGTCTAGGATTTCGATATAAATAATTGGGGTTTTAATGTACGGGTACTGTTATTTTACTTTATTTACAATTGCATCGTTGTAAAATAAATAAATAAATAAATAAATAAATAGCCTAGTATAAAGAATATATAAATAGATAGCCTACAGATAAATAAATAAAACTATATTTTTTGCCTTTATAATAAAGCATTTGGAGATATTAATAAAATTCCTTAGGCTTACTTTTATAACACAATACACTCTTATTTTGTATGGTATATGACACATTAAGCTAGGCCCTACTTATAGGCTAGGCTACATTTTGTCTTACTCCTCAGGTAATTGTAAATATGTATTATTTTGCACAATATATAAAATAAAAAATAGGCCTACCGGTACCATTAATATTGACTAAAGTATAGACTAGATCTACATGTAAATATTTTGAATATGCTATAAATGCAAGCTAGTTTAAGCAGAAATGAAGCCTACAAGTGCATGTTTAGGCCTAAAGGTTATCACATACTGCATTTGCTTGTGCCATATACACTTTAAAGAAACTGATATATTGAGGGAAACAATCTTTCCTGGCTGTCCATCGTATTTTGCTTCAGTGGCTGAAAGAGAAAATTCAATTGTTTATTTAAATTTAAATTACAGTAGGGATTTGGAGCTTGGTTACTCTGTTCTTGTACATGAGCAACTGGAACTTAGAATCGATTACAAAGACACAGAAATTGTACAATTCGGGAGTTCTTTTCAATTGCCTCTGGTATTGAATAATGTGACACGTAGCCTATTCATGCAGTTTCAGACAACATAATTTAGAACAGTCCACACCATGCAGTATTTCTCATTTGTGCAGTATGATTCAAATTATCTCATCTTAGCTGGAACGTTTAGACTTTACTGTAAGGAAAGATTGAGATACAGCTCTGATATGCCTTTTGCCTCTTTATTACAAAATGTATTTCACCTCATGCTTGCAAGTTTATTCGACACACGGTAGAGCATTTATGTTCCTATTATGACAGAAGTCCACAATTGGAACAACAGATTCTGTATCTGTAAAATAAGTGAATTGTAACTGGCTTATCACAGTTAGTGGCATATCCTAACTTATGACTTAATACTGAAGGAAAAATAAACTTTTATGCCTTTTTCTGCATAGTTTTTTTGCACAGTTAGCAGTAGTGTTGACTTAGATTTCAGTGACATTCACTTGATTTGCTTGTTGACACTGCAATGGTAATACTCATGTAAAGCAAATGTCTTTTTTATTTTATTTTTTATGACAAAACATGTTTGTCATTTGTGCAACATCTTATGCCAAAACTAAAAGAAGTGGATCTCGTGTTGGTCATCTCATGGAAAAATATCTCTTCCCACAAGTATTATTGGACAAATTATTCTTTCTACCTCTACTGAGTTTTTACAGGAATTTATTTAAGAAATAAAACAGTGCTAGTATGTCATGGTGGATAGATTCCCTATTACACTGAAATTTAATTTTGTTATGCAGATGTAGCTCTCAAAACAGCTACTCTCATTTGCAATAATTAAAATTATCCATTTCTCTTGTTTATCTTTGAATTTCTTGTAAATAATTTATTTTATAAAATAGCCCAGTTTTTAAAGCAAGGCTCTGAAACTGTTTCAAGTTTCTAAAATATGGTTGTGGAATGTACCATTTACTTAACAGCAAAAACATGAGTTGATGGAAACATCACAGATCTAAAGTTGAACAAAGTTTTATGAAAGAAAGCTTTTTAGTCAGTCAACACAAAACTAAGGTTTGCCAATTAAAGTACTCTGAATATATCTTCTAAATACAGCTAACGATTTCAAATGTAGGGACTACTATACATTGCGATACGGCCGCGTATGAAATTCCCCTAAAACAAAATGGCGGCTTCCGTGACGTCATCAACGACGTCACGAAATTCTCCTCTGGCAAGCTTACGGGAAAAGCCTGGGTAATAGGTTTTTTTGGGTGGGGAAACACCAAAAAACGTCAATTTTTTAATGTATCGAAATCTATATTTGAGCTACATAGTTCAATTATAGATTCCGATACATTAAAAAAATTCGCAAATTCACGTAAGAGGAGTTTTTTGGGTGGAAAAATACAAAAACCGTCAATTTTTTTTCTATGTATCGAAATCTATATTTGAGCTACATAGTTCAATTAAAGATTCCGATACATAAAAAAATCGCAAATTCACGTATTCTATGTATATACAATCAATAGAATATCCTTTATAGTTATACGGGCCTTTGCGAAAAAAGACCCCTTTCTGATGGTACGCCAAACCGAACACTTGGAACAACGCCACATGACAAGATCAGATGTGCGTTCGGCTGAGACCTTCGTTTCTTTCATCTGCCGGGAACACTTTGGACATTCATATTGCGAAGCCAATAGCCCCTTCTCCCTAGTAAAGGAAATAGCTCCTTCTACCGTGGATAATAATCCGAACAACACAATGAGATTCATAGCGGATTGAGGAGGCGCCATAACCTCTTCTGTCTCGCCATCACTTTCGGAAGTAGACACATTTTCCCGACTCCTGCACAATCCACTAGGCCCGGCCACATCCATGATTATTCAAACTAGTGCCGACTATTCATGTACAGATACAAACGAGAAGTAATTAATAATCATTCACTACTTACCAAGAAACGTCGGTACTTCGTCAGTGAGTTTCAAACACTATCGCCAACCGTTTCAGCCAACCGTTACAAACCAAATGTTGCGAGTAGCCAACGCTGAAAACTAAAACCCGGTTTACAATATTCATCCGTCATATATCGTATATAATTATAAAATTCAGTTCGACTATAATCCCTGCGATCACTGCTCTTCCATTCAAATCACCATTAAATTCAACACCAACAGCGCGAAAATAAGGCATCAAACAGCCGACAACCGAACAACCAATAGCGTTACAGATACCAATACGACAACCGAACAACCAATAGCGTTACGGATACGAATACGTCAGCCGTGACGTGACGCCTGACGTCATAGAGTCCCCTAAATATTCCCCAAACGCCGGTGTATCGCAAGGTATAGTTCAACCCAAATGGATACTGCTTCTGATTTTTTTTGCTTATTTACAGTCCTTACTTTCTGGAATAGAATTTTGTACCAACAGCAAGAATGACGCATGGACATTTCCATGTTGATGGTCAAGTGTAGTGTTGTTGCACTACTTTGTAACCTTTCTTTCACAAACGGAATGATTACTTTTCAGATGTGGTGTAACTTCCAAATATGAAGTACAATATTAGCACTGATAGCAAGCCACATACAGTATGATGTGTATGATAAGAGGACAAAATGTGTTGGTCATTTATGCGACATTAATTTATATCCACATTTCAAATTGTATTGAGAACATTAGCTCAATGAGTGTACAAGCCATTCCTTCAGTGTTGCCTTTTTACGTAGCAACATCCTACTTCTTTTTCTCCATTAACTCTGGGAAATGATAGTATCCTGATGTGTTTGAGAATTTTGTTGCTAGGCATTTAAAGTATTTAAGAAAGCATATAATTTACTTTCTTCAGTGGTACATAAATATCCAAGCGTATTTAATATGAAACATACGCTTTCTATTTATATCACTGAGTATCATTTAGTGTATTAATATGTCATTAATTGCATTGGTTTCTTAAAAAGTGTATTCATGAGTAAATAGGGGAACAGATTAATATAGGGCTCCCAACTGAACATCCAGGCAGGCATGGTATAATTGGCCTCTATTATTATTATTTTATCTTTAATCAAACCAGACATTACACAAAATAATTTTTGAAATGTAATTGAATCCTGTGGATTCAGAAAGAAGAGAACATTTTTTAAACATCGTAAACAAGGTTCATAGTTCATATAAAAGTAAGGTAACTTAAATTGGATTATTATTTCCTTTAACTGTAGTCTGCAAGTCAACGTTTGAGGAAGAGAAGATATTTCACTGATTGATACCTATTATTTTCAACAATCATCTTCCTTCAATAAAATCTATACAGAGTTTGGAGAGGTTCCTCTGTATTGGAGAATGTTAGATGCCTGATTCTCCCGGTATGTAGATAAGATTATCAATAACTTATAAATCTACTTTAAGTTTGAATGTGTAATATTGCCAAGAATTTGGAGAATGCCAACAATTTTAAACAGAACATGAATGAAAATATCAAGGTGATACCAATCAAATTGTGATGTAATGTGCTGTCTATATCTGTACTTTTTAAATGACTCTTGACCTTACTCTCATAAAATTTTCTACACTATAATATTATATTTACCCTCCTTGTTTACTTTCCTCTGTATCTTTCATTCAACCAGAAGACAATCATAGGAAGGAGGATCAATTCACAGGGCTTGACTAATGATCATAGTTGTAGTAATAATAAATAATATTATAATAGTAATATCGTACATAAATTGCTTTCTTTTTAACAAGCTTTCCTTCCTAGTGATGTCTTAAATATAGTGCAGGTAAACAGCGCGGAGTAGATTTTCACCGACTGCCCGTGCGTTAGCTAACTGTATTCACAGGTATATTTCAAAAATGGGATCCAATGATGATTCCTAGCGAAATCAGCAGTAGGCCTACATATTTTGTGCAGTGACTTTCTTTTTACGGATGTTTGTAGTCTCTGTACTGCTGTTTTCAGTCAAACCATCACACACACAGCATGAAAAACATTGTTTCGTCAGGTTCTCGGTCAAGTGAAAGAATATCATATTTTGCGTTGGTATGCTGAGTCCAGTCGAACATAAAATTTAACGCACTGAGAACAACGCATATTACGAAGCGCACTCCCCGCTCAAACCTTCCGACCACACTCATGACGTCACGCGCAGAGCGAGCAGGCTTGAAGTTTAGAAGGTGTTGGTATAGTCTGCCTACAGGAAACTAACCTCAGACCTGATCACGAGACTGTTCTGAGAGGTTTCCGATTATACTCTAAAGAGCGACAAGACGCCGCCCGGGCTTCCGGGGGGCGTTTGTACCTTCGTTCGCTCTGACTGCTACAGTGAAGAGTTTCCGCTCGCCACTCCTCTGGAAGCACCCCCAGGGGCTCACATCTAGTGGGCGTGGGTTGGCGACCACGGGGCCCCAGCTGAGTCCGTCATTGCTTCCACTTACTTGTGCCGGGCTCCTCTCTGTCTTCTTTCCTGTCGACCTCACTTGGTCAACTCTTGCTCTCTTCTGACCCCGACGGTATTAGGGTATCCGAGGCCTAGGGAGTCTTTTCCTTTCCCGCCTTAATTGGCCCTTGTCTCATCTTTTCTGATACCCTCCTTCTGCGAGGGGTCAGCCTTCTTTTTCTCTTCCTTTTACCTCCTGCCTTGTGCTCTAGGCCCTTAAGGAGGCAGGGTGTATGTAGCCCCACCACTTCTGGTGCACCCTAGATAATGCTACACCCTCAGGGGCTCACGGCTGGTGAGTTCGGGAGTTGGCGACCCCGAGGGATTCCTGAGCTGGGTCCGTTTTCCCTTTTTGTCCCTTCCCTTTGGGGCGGACCCTCTCCTCTTTCAATTTCCTATCTGCCTGTCATGGCTCTCCTTCCTTCCAAGTCCCTCAATCCGCCTTCTTCGAGGGTTGAGGGCATTTCTTTTCCTCCTGTCCTTTATTTGCCTTATTCTCCTTTTAGTTTTCCATTTCTTCTTCTAGTATGTAGGTTAGTAGTTAGTTTTAGTTTTAAGTTCGCTTCTTTTTTTTTCATCTTCACGATCACCCAAACCATCAGGGGCCGATAACCTAGGTGTTAGGCCCCTTAAAACAACAATTATCATCATCATCATTTCATTAGGGGCCGATAACCTCGATGTTAGGCCCCTTAAAACAACAATTATCAACATCATCATCTACCACTGATGGTAACTGACGAGAAACATCTCCTACCACTAATGGTAACTGACAAGAAATGTCTTCTATCACTGGTGGCCTGAGGCGCCAACAAGTACTGCTGACCTATGCTGCAACTATTCGACAGATGCCACTTCATCCAAGCTATCCATGTTTGTTTTCCAATCCGAATCGCCGGCTGTATGATGTGCTCGCCCGAGCCACTCGGCCGGCGGGGATTCGCTTGGATGACTTATACCGTCAGTTCCGATTTCCTTCTGTCTCCTGTATCGTCCGAGTACCTAGCAAGGCCCCTCCGTGGATGGTCTCTCGCCCTGATATCATCCTGGATCTGCACACCGGCCCCAAGTCGGACACGGACTCCTCCGTCCATCGGAGGTTGTTCCAGTCCGTGGTGACACGGTATCCGGGATCAGGGCTTGTATTCACGGACGGTTCGAGGGTAAACGAGAAAGTAGGCTGTGCATTTGTGGTTGAGGATCGTCGATTTCTCTTTTCACTTCCCGAGGCGTGTAGCGTGTACACAGCGGAGCTCTATGCCATCTTAGAGGCTCTGCGGTACACGTTATCAGACGATCACCAGCACTTTCTTTTGTGTACTGACTCTCTGAGTGCGCTGCAGGCGATCGATGTGTGTTTCCCGAAGCACCCGTTGGTCCAGCGTGTGCACGACCTGCTCGTCAGTTCGCGTAACGCTGGAACCGGGGTGACCTTTGTGTGGCTTCCTAGCCACATGGGTATTGCGGGAAACGAGCTTGCTGATCAGGCGGCGAGAGAGGCAGTCGCACTGCCCTCGCTACCGTATAAGGTGCCTGCTAGTGATGTGCGCTCTCAGTTGCGGCATACGATCCTGTCGCATTGGGAGGAGGCATGGCGTGCCACGCCTCCACCCAACAAACTGAGAGGCATCAAGGAGACAACGAAGGTGTGGAAATCTTCCTTCCGATCTCTCCGGAAGGAAGCTGTGGTACTCTGTCGACTCCGGATCGGCCATGGGATTGCTACGCACTCCCACTTGCTAAAGAGAGAAGATCCTCCTGTGTGTACTTGCGGGGCCCACCTAACCGTGGCACACCTTCTCTTGGAGTGTGTGGATCTGGCCGATCTGCGCAGGAATCTTAAACTGCCTCATACCCTCTCCCTTATTCTCCGTGATGACGAGCCGTCAGCTGACCTCGTCATCCGGTTCATGAGGGAGAGTGGTTACTTTTTTAAGTTTTAAGGTGTAGTTACGACTTTTAATTGTGGTTAAATCTGTTTTATGTTTTTTATTGTGTTATGTATTGTATTGTTCCCTATGCCTTATTTTTTATCCTTTTTTACCATCCGCCTTTTATTCTTTTTATTCAAATAAGGCATAATTTTTGGGGCTCACTGTCTGTTTTATAAACACCATTTTCGCTTCATCCATGGCAGTGAGTTGTTTTTATCTACATCCTTTCATTTCACGTCATTCCATTTCATTAGGGGCCGATAACCTCGATGTTAGGCCCCTTAAAACAACAATTATCATCATCATCATATCACTGGTGGTAACTGACAGCAAACTTCTGCCAGCGAAGAGTATAGACGGTGTTCCGAATTACGGGGAATGTGTCTGATTTTGAAGGTACATCACAAACCTTTTTTAAAATTCAGACGCAATTTCTTCAGTGGCATTTTCTTGGAGGATATGCTTGATTATGGAAGCCGTCTCGGACAAAATAAATTACCTTGGATTGTTTTCTACGTCTCCATTTCCCAGAATACACCACCTCAGAACTTCCTTCATGATGTTTCAAGGTACGTGGGAGCTTTACGTTCCCTGGTATATCAGAGTTTCTTCTTCTCTTAGGGTACCTCCTACGCCCTGAGTCAATGTTAAATTCAGTCCCTTTCAGAAGGGCATCTATATGGGATCCAACTGTCTGACGAATCTCACTAAACGAATACTTTTCTCTCCCGGCAGTAGAGAATTTTTAACAATGTTAACCAACTTTCTTCCGTGGCATTGCTCAATCTGCTTTCCTTAGTCTATACTTGAGCAGATCAAACAAGATCGCTGACCACAGGGGAGCAAGTCCCATGTATCTAGCAACTAAGGTTTCTGCTAGTCCTGCTCTGCACAGTTTATATTTTGACAGTGCGTTTTTATCAGCATTGCACAGTTTCTCCTTTTCTGATTCCAGGATATCAGGAAAGAGAGAATGAAAATTATTTTCTGATGGGCCGTCCACTTCATGCACAATCTCTGTAATTGGATCTCCATCAGTCTCTCATTCTGCCAAATTGATCTCAGGATCATTCTTAGAGAGCTACCAATACTTCAAAGCGACGTCGACTCTCATATTTATGGAGCGAGACTCTGTTACTATTATGAAAGCTCGGAAGACAACGTCCAGCTGTTTGAGAGATCTACACTAAATCATCCTAGCTACAGAGACCATGACGAATTCTTTCAATTCACCGTTCAGAATTCGTAACTCTCGCAGCCACCTGCGTATCATTTTCAAGAAATGTCCACAGCACACATTGACAGTGACATGAGACGATAGAGCATTCATCGTCACTAAACTGGTGTTAGTTACAAGCAAGAATGCTTGTTGCAAGTACTTGTCCAAAGTGACACCACACCAGACATTCACGCAGGTATGAATGAGAGCGAAGCGAAAATCTACTACAATCATTAAAAAAAAAAAAAACAGGCCACCGTAGGGACTGCATGAGATAGAAACCTCGGAAGTGCACGAAGCAACTTTCAATGCTGCCAATGTCATGATTTGACAAAATAAATTCTAACAGTGGCACCACGGTTCAATTAATACCAACTACACCTGAGTAATAATAAATACTTTTGGTAAATCTTTTGGTCTTTTAATAACAGACCCTGTACTGTCAAGATGTACTGTGAGGATATCTGACAGGGGATCACATCCAGTGGGACATGGGTTGGCGACCACGGGACACCAGCTGAGTCCGGCATTGCTTCCACTTACTTGTGCCGGGCTCCTCTCTGTCTTCTTACCTGTCGACCTTACTCGGTCGACTCTTGTTCTCTTCCGACCCCGAAGGTATTAGGGTATCCGAGGCCTAGGGAGTCTCTTCCTTTCCCGCCTTAATTAGCCCTTGTCTCATCTGTTCTGATTCCCTCCTTCTGCGAGGGGTCAGCCTTGTTTTTCTTTTCATGTTATCTCCTGCCTTCTGCTTAAGGCCCTCAAGGAGGCCGCGTGTATGTAGCCCCACCACTTTTGGTGCACCCTAGATAATGCTTCACCCTCAGGGGCTCACGGCTGGTGAGTTCGGGAGTTGGTGACCCCGAGGGATTCCTGAGCTGGGTCCGTTTTCCCCTTTTGTCCCTGACCTTTGGGGCGGACCCTCTCCTCTTTCACTTTCCTATCTGCCTTTCATGGCTCTCCTTCCTTCCAAGTCCTTCAATCCGCCTTCTTCAAGGGTTCGGGGCATTTCTTTTCCTCCTGTCCTTTATTTGCCTTATTCTCCTTTAGTTTTCCATTTCTTCTTCTATCCCCCAGGGGCTCACTTCTAGTGGGCGTGGGTTGGCGACCACGGGGCCCCAGCTGAGTCCGGCATTGCTTCCACTTACTTGTGCCGGGCTCCTCTCTGTCTTCTTTCCTGTCGACCTCACTTGGTCAACTCTTGTTCTCTTCTGACCCCGACGGTATTAGGGTATCCGAGGCCTAGGGAGTCTCTTCCTTTCCCGCCTTAATTGGCCCTTGCCTCATCTTTTCTGATACCCTCCTTCTGCGAGGGGTCAGCCTTCTTTTTTATTTCATGTTATCTCCTGCCTTCTGCTCAAGGCCCTCAAGGAGGCAGGGTGTATATAGCCCCACCACTTTTGGTGCACCCTAGATAATGCTACACCCTCAGGGGCTCACGGCTGGTGAGTTCGGGAGTTGGCGACCCCGAGGGATTCCTGAGCTGGGTCCGTTTTCCCTTTTTGTCCCTTCCCTTTGGGGCGGACCCTCTCCTCTTTCACTTTCCTATCTGCCTTTCATGGCTCTCCTTCCTTCCAAGTCCCTCAATCCGCCTTCTTCGAGGGTTGAGGGCATTTCTTTTCCTCCTGTCCTTTATTTGCCTTATTCTCCTTTAGTTTTCCATTTCTTCTTCTAGTATGTAGGTTAGTAGTTAGTTTTAATTTTAAGTTCGCTTTTCATTTCCATCTTCACGATCACCCAAACCATCAGGGGCCGATAACCTAGATGTTAGGCCCCCTTAAAACAACAATTATCATCATCATCATCACGGATTCCTGAGCTGGGTCCGTTTTCCCCTTTTGTCCCTTACCTTTGGAGCGGACCCTCTCCTCTTTCACTTTCCTATATGCCTTTCATGGATCTCCTACCTTCCAAGTCCCTCAATCCGCCTTCTCCGAGGGTTTAGGGCGTTTCTTTTCGTCCTGTCCTTTTATTTGTTTTATTCTCCTTTAGTTTTCCATTTCTTCTTCTAGCATGCAACCCTGTGGGTGGGGGGTTTAGAATACACCCACGGTATCCCCTGCCTGTCGTAAGAGGCGACTTAAAGGGGCGACCTTGGCTATACTTTAAGGACTCCGCGTTGTTTTGTGAATTGGACCCCCAGTGGGTGGGAGGAAGCGAATACATCCACGGTACTCCCTGCCAGTCGTAAAAGGCGACTAAAAGGGCTTCTCGGAACGGTCCCCTTTCGAGGGTTTGACAGTCAGCTCTAAAAGACATACACCCGTGCGGTATAACTCTCATTAGGTTATATCGCACTTCTTTCCGTCACTGCTTTCAGGGCCTGGCAACCAAAATTTCTATATGTGCGTGCTGTTAGGGGATGGGCCACTTACGCTAGCGACTACGCTCAAAAGCCTGTTCCGGTCTTGGCCGCGCCGACAGATGGGTGTGCCATGTACCCGTTCAGTAGTATCCGCCTGACTACGCAAGTCCCCGCACAGCCGAATGTCTGAGCTGTAAAATCCAGTATATGCCAAGGGGTACATGCCGATACGGCATTGTACAACATCGGACCCCCGGGCAATGCCTTCCAAGCTAGGCGGGCCTTGCCCTGGCTGGGTAGCGCCTACTGTGACGGCCCGTGATCGGATGTCGGTGGCATTCGGGGAGGATGATCTGGCCATGGGTTCTAAAAGAAAAATCCCCAACCAGGGTGGACCTACACCCAAACAGGGTGGACCTACACCCAAGTCTTTAACATTTGATTCCCTACGGGGATCAACCCCCTGGGAACAATCTGTGCGTGAAAATCTGGGTACTAACACCCCCAAGTTTCTGGTAGCTACCAGAACAGATGGGGGTGATTTCAAGCTGGTAAAGAGTATTTTGTTTTCTCGCCACATAGAAGGTGTCTATGGTGAGCTTGAGAAAGTACAAAAGACGAGGAACGGTAGCTTGTTGCTCAAGACTAGGACTGGTGAGCAAGTTGAACGACTTTTGCAATGTGACCACTTTGGCGACATTCCCGTCAAAGTGGAAAAGCACACATCCCTGAATCTGGTCCGAGGAGTTATTTTCCACCGGGACCTGATTCTGAACACTGACGAGGAGCTCAAGGAGGATATGCAGCACCGTCACGTGACTGATGTCCGGCGCATTACGCGCAAGGTCAATGGTCAAATCGTGGATACTGGTGCTTTCATTATTTCCTTTGAGCTTTCGGTGCTCCCAGAGAAAGTCAAGGTTACAAGTTACCGTTGTGACGTATGGCCTTATATCCCTCCACCAATGAGGTGTTATAAGTGCCAGAAGTTCGGCCACATGTTATCCCGATGCTCGAGCCCCGACATCTGTGGAACATGCGGTAAGGTACCACACGAAGCGGAAGAGTGCACAACACCTTATCAGTGCACTAATTGCCCTGGATTTCATTCTCCTCGGGACAGGTACTGCCCTGTCTTCCTGCGTGAGAAGAAAATCCAGGAGATCAAAACCCTGGATGGTCTCACCTACCAGGAAGCCCGCAAGAAGTACCATACCACGATTTCGCCTTCTCCAACGATTGATTATAGAGCCATAATACCAAATTTGGTCCCGGCGACCTCATCTTTTGTACCAGCTGTGAAACCTTCAAATGAGTTACCTGTTCTGAAGCCAGCAACTATGATAATAATGGAAAGCCCGAAGGTGACTTCAACTCCACCTTCGGCCAGCACGAAGGCTGTGCGAGCGAAGGCTGCTCCGCCCGCACAGCAGGGGAGGAAGTTGAAGACTTACTCCCCACTCGGGAAGAAGTCGAAACTTTCTCCCCACCCAAACGGTCGGCGAAAGCCGCGCCGAAGCCGGCGGAGGCGGCATCGTCAACCAGGGTCAGGAATTCGGCTCCTGACCCGTCTATATATCTTAAAGAGGCGGGTAAGGGTAAGAAGGGACCCCGAACTAGCCATTCCCTTTCTCCCAAAAAGGGGAAGCCATCCGCGCCAACACCTGCGGATGCTTCTGCGCCTGGGGAAGTTTCGGTCCCCAGATCTGCGCGCTCCCCACGGAGATCCCGCCGCCGCCGAACTGAGTCTATGAAATCTTCCACCGAGTCGATTCACTCCACGACCTCGCCTGAGGACATGGAGATTATAGTCGACGTAGTGACTGTAGATCCTCCAGAGTCAAAGTTGGAGTAGCTTGCTGCTCCACGTTATTCCCTAAGTTCACACAATGGCACTGTTACAGTGGAATTGTAACAGTTATGACAGGCATTTGACAGAACTCCGTCAGCTTATTGCCCAATACGCAGCGAGTATAGTCTGCCTACAGGAAACAAACCTCAGACCTGATCACGAGACTGTTCTGAGTGGTTTCCGACTATACTCGAAAGAGCGACAAGACGCCGCCGGGGCTTCCGGGGGCGTTTGTACCTTCGTTCGCTCTGACTGCTATAGTGAGGAGTTTCCACTCGCCACTCCTCTGGAAGCTATTGCAGTTCGCGTGTCCTTGCCTGCTATGACAACTGATTGTAACGTGTACCTTCCACCGAACCAGCCCTTTGATATTAATGACGTCTTTGATCTTGTTGATCAACTTCCAGTCCCTTTCCTAATCGTGGGTGATTTCAACGCTCATCACCCCCAATGGGGATCACCATCTTCCTGCCCCAGAGGAAGGGACGTGGAGGGCTTAATTCAAGGATTGGATTTATCTCTATTAAATACAGGGGAAGCTACACATTTTAGCTTGGCTCACGGCACGTACTCACACATTGACTTGAGTGTGTGTAGCCGTGCGCTGGTCCCCCTATTTGGTTGGTATGTACACGACGACCTCTGTGACAGTGACCATTTCCCGATCTTTCTTACCCTTCTGACCCAGACGCCCGTGGAGTTCCCCAGTCGTTGGGTTCTTAAGCGGGCAAATTGGCCCTCGTTTCAAGAACGAGCTGTGTTCGTTGATCTTGGTTGCCAGAGCGTCGATGACCAGGTACAGTACATCACCGATGTGCTTCTTGCTGCCGCCGAAGAGTCCATCCCATCCATTTCTGGGACTCCTCGTCGCAAACTCGTCCCTTGGTGGACAGAGGATATTGCAGCGGCAATAAGAGACCGTCGTCGAGCTCACAGGCACTACCGTCGGCGTCCAACCATGGCCAATTTGGTGGCGTTTAAGAAATTTCGTGCCAAGGCACGGATTCTTATTCGCCAGAGTAAGAAACAATCCTGGGAACGGTATGTGTCTTCTATTACGGCACATACCCCCTCCTCTCAAGTGTGGACTAAACTACGACGCATTTCGGGAATTCAGACATCTTCTACTGTACCGGGAATTTCCATTGCTAATGAACTGGTTACTGATCTTTATCGCGTAGCAAACCATCTCGCCTCGTATTTTGCGGATATATCCGGTTCCGATAACTATGACCCTGCCTTCGTGGCACTGAAGCGCGAAGCGGAACGTTTCCAGCTTAGTTTTGCTTCCCGCGCTTCGGAGGAGTACACGTGCCCTTTACGGAGTGGGAACTCCGCGGAGCGCTGGCACTCTGCAGGGACACGTCTCCTGGCCCGGATAAGATTCACAACCAGATGCTTAAACACCTTAACGATGAGAGCATTCGCTATTTGCTCAGGGTATTTAATCGTATCTGGTTGGAAGGTGTGTTTCCAGCGCAATGGCAGGAAGGTATCATTATACCTATCCTGAAGCCCGATAAGGATCCCAAATTGACAGGGAGTTACAGACCTATTTGTCTCACTAACGGTTTGTGCAAGCTCTTTGAGAGGATGGTCAATCGGCGCCTGGTGTGGGTCCTGGAGAAACGGGGACTCCTGTCTGAATACCAGTGTGGTTTCAGGGCGTCTCGGTGTACCAACGACCATCTGGTACGCCTGGACACTGCCATACAGGACGCTTTTCTCCGGAGACAGCAAATAGTCGCTGTTTTCTTTGACCTCGAGAAGGCCTATGACACCACTTGGCGTTACGGCATCCTCTCTACACTGCATCAATGGAAATTCCGAGGTAACTTGCCGGTTTTTATTGCGAATTTTCTGTCCCTTCGCCTGTTCCGTGTCCGAATAGGGGGGACATATTCGAAATATCATATACAGGAAAACGGAGTCCCACAGGGATCGGTGCTTAGCGTAACATTATTTGCGATTGCCATGAACGGTATAGTCGCTGCTGCTGGTCCAGCAGTGGTACCGTCGCTATATGTAGACGACTTTGCTCTACATTATAGTGCGCAAAATATGGCGGTCGCTGAACGACAGCTACAACAAGCTATTCGGAGAGTGGAACGCTGGACACTGGAGCATGGCTTTCGATTCTCAACCGCTAAGTCCTCGGTTGTCCATTTCTGCCGAAAGCGCACCCTCCATCCAGATCCTGAGCTTTATCTGGGCAATGTAGCTTTGCCTGTTGTTGCTGCGTACCGGTTCCTTGGGCTCCTTTTCGATCAGAAATTGACGTGGGAACCACACGTGCGGTGTTTGAAAACTGCCTGCGCTAAGAAACTCAACATGTTGCGGTTTCTTAGCGGCACATCATGGGGGGCGGACCGCGTGGTGCTCCTGCGCTTTTATAAGTCACTGATTTTATCTAGGTTAGATTATGGCAGTGTAGCATATGGTTCGGCCCGTAAGTCAGTGCTTGTTAAACTGGACAGTGTCCATCACGGCGGTGTGAGGCTGGCGACGGGTGCCTTTCGGACAAGCCCAGTCGTCAGCTTGCTCGCCGAGGCTGGCGTACCTCCTTTACACCTGAGGCGCCAACAAGTACTGCTGACCTATGCTGCAACTATTCGACAGATGCCACTTCATCCAAGCTATCCATGTTTGTTTTCCAATCCGAATCGCCGGCTGTATGATGTGCTCGCCCGAGCCACTCGGCCGGCGGGGATTCGCTTGGATGACTTATACCGTCAGTTCCGATTTCCTTCTGTCTCCTGTATCGTCCGAGTACCTAGCAAGGCCCCTCCGTGGATGGTCTCTCGCCCTGATATCATCCTGGATCTGCACACCGGCCCCAAGTCGGACACGGACTCCTCCGTCCATCGGAGGTTGTTCCAGTCCGTGGTGACACGGTATCCGGGATCAGGGCTTGTATTCACGGACGGTTCGAGGGTAAACGAGAAAGTAGGCTGTGCATTTGTGGTTGAAGATCGTCGGTTTCTCTTTTCACTTCCCGAGGCGTGTAGCGTGTACACTGCGGAGCTCTATGCCATCTTAGAGGCTCTGCGGTACACGTTATCAGACGATCACCAGCACTTTCTTTTGTGTACTGACTCTCTGAGTGCGCTGCAGGCGATCGATGTGTGTTTCCCGAAGCACCCGTTGGTCCAGCGTGTGCACGACCTGCTCGTCAGTTCGCGTAACGCTGGAACCGGGGTGACCTTTGTGTGGCTTCCTAGCCACATGGGTATTGCGGGAAACGAGCTTGCTGATCAGGCGGCGAGAGAGGCAGTCGCACTGCCCTCGCTACCGTATAAGGTGCCTGCTAGTGATGTGCGCTCTCAGTTGCGGCATACGATCCTGTCGCATTGGGAGGAGGCATGGCGTGCCACGCCTCCACCCAACAAACTGAGAGGCATCAAGGAGACGACGAAGGTGTGGAAATCTTCCTTCCGAACTCTCCGGAAGGAAGCTGTGGTACTCTGTCGACTCCGGATCGGCCATGGGATTGCTACGCACTCCCACTTGCTAAAGAGAGAAGATCCTCCTGTGTGTACTTGCGGCGCCCACCTAACCGTGGCACACCTTCTCTTGGAGTGTGTGGATCTGGCCGATCTGCGCAGGACTCTCAAACTGCCTAATACCCTCTCCCTTATTCTCCGTGATGACGAGCCGTCAGCTGACCTCGTCATCCGGTTCATGAGGGAGAGTGGTTACTTTTTTAAGTTTTAAGGTGTAGTTACGACTTTTAATTGTGGTTAAATCTGTTTTATGTTTTTTTTTATTGTGTTATGTATTGTATTGTTCCCTATGCCTTATTTGTTTTATCCTTTTTTACCATCCGCCTTTTATTCTTTTTATTCAAATAAGGCATACTTTTTGGGGCTCACTGTCTGTTTTATAAACACCATTTTCGCTTCATCCATGGCAGTGAGTTGTTTTTATCTACATCCTTTCATTTCACGTCATTCCATTTCATTAGGGGCCGTTAACCTCGATGTTAGGCCCCTTAAAACAACAATTATCATCATCATCATATATGTAGACGACTTCGCTCTACATTATAGTGCGCAAAATATGGCGGTCGCTGAACGACAGCTACAACAAGCTATTCGGAGAGTGGAACGCTGGACACTGGAGCATAGCTTTCGATTCTCAACCGCTAAGTCCTCGGTTGTCCATTTCTGCCGAAAGCGCACCCTCCATCCAGATCCTGAGCTTTATCTGGGCAATGTAGCTTTGCCTGTTGTTGCTGCGTACCGGTTCCTTGGGCTCCTTTTCAATCAGAAATTGACGTGGGAACCACACGTGCGGTGTTTGAAAACTGCCTGCGCTAAGAAACTCAACATGTTGCGGTTTCTTAGCGGCACATCATGGGGGGCGGACCGCGCGGTGCTCCTGCGTTTTTACAAGTCACTGATTTTATCTAGGTTAGATTATGGCAGTGTAGCATATGGTTCGGCCCGTAAGTCAGTGCTTGTTAAACTGGACAGTGTCCACCACGGCGGTGTGAGGCTGGCGACGGGTGGTTTTCTGACAAGCCCAGTCGTCAGCTTGCTCGCCGAGGCTGGCGTACCTCCTTTACACCTGAGGCGCCAACAAGTACTGCTGACCTATGCCGCAACTATTCGACAGATGCCACTTCATCCAAGCTATCCATGTTGGTTTTACAATCCGAATCGCCGGCTGTATGATTTGCTCTCCCGAGCCACTCGGCCGGCGGGGATTCGCTTGGCTGACTTATACCGTCAGTTCCGATTTCCTTCTGTCTCCTGTATCGTCCGAGTACCTAGCAAGGCCCCTCCGTGGATGGTCTCTCGCCCTGATATCATCCTGGATCTGCACACCGGCCCCAAGTCGGACACGGACTCCTCCATCCATCGGAGGCTGTTCCAGTCCGTGGTGACACGGTATCCGGGATCAGGGCTTGTATTCACGGACGGTTCGAGGGTAAACGAGAAAGTAGGCTGAGCATTTGTGGTTGAGGATCGTCGGTTTCTCTTTTCACTTCCCGAGGCCTGTAGCGTGTACACTGCGGAGCTCTATGCCATCATAGAGGCTCTGCGGTACACGTTATCAGACGATCACCAGCACTTTCTTGTGTGTACTGACTCTCTGAGTGCGCTGCAGGCGATCGATGTGTGTTTCCCGAAGCACCCGTTGGTCCAGCGTGTGCACGACCAACTCGTCAGTTCGCGTAACGCTGGAACCGGGGTGACCTTTGTGTGGCTTCCTAGCCACATGGGTATTGCGGGAAACGAGCTTGCTGATCAGGCGGCGAGAGAGGCAGTTGCACTGCCCTCGCTACCGTATAAGGTGCCTGCTAGTGATGTGTGCTCTCAGTTACGGCATTCGATCCTGTCGCATTGGGAGGAGGCATGGCGTGCCACGCCTCCACCCAACAAACTGAGAGGCATCAAGGAGACAACGAAGGTGTGGAAATCTTCCTTCCGATCTCTCCGGAAGGAAGCTGTGGTACTCTGTCGACTCCGGATCGGCCATGGGATTGCTACGCACTCCCACTTGCTAAAGAGAGAAGATCCTCCTGTGTGTACTTGCGGCTCCCACCTAACCGTGGCATACCTTCTCTTGGAGTGTGTGGATCTGGCCGATCTGCGAGGGACTCTTAAACTGCCTAATACCCTCTCCCTTATTCTCCGTGATGACGGGCCGTCAGCTGACCTCGTCATCCGGTTCATGAGGGAGAGTGGTTACTTTTTTAAGTTTTAATGCGTAGTTACGACTTTTAATTCTGGTTAAATCTGTTTTATGATTTTTATTGTGTTATGTATTGTATTGTTCACTATGCCTTATTGGTTTTATCCTTTTTTACCATCCGCCTTTTATTCTTTTTATTCAAATAAGGCATAATTTTTGGGGCTCACTGTCTGTTTTATAAACACCATTTTCGCTTCATCCATGGCAGTGAGTTGTTTTTATCTACATCCTTTCATTTCACGCCATTTCATTTCATTAGGGGCCGATAACCTCGATGTTAGGCCCCTTGTTGTTGTTTGAGTCTTCAGTCTTTTGACTGGTTTGATGCAGCTCTCCAAGCCTCCCTGTCCTGAGCTAATCGTTTCATCTCTACATAGCTCTGACACCCTACATCGGATGCAATCTGTTTAACATATTCTAACCTTGGTCTACCCCTACAGTTTTTGTCCTCGAATCTTCCTTCCATAACTAAGCTTGCTATTCCTGGGTGTCTTAGTATGTGTCCTACCAACCTATCTCTTCTCTTCATTAGCAGTCGCCAGAAACATCTCTCCTCTCCCACTCGTCTTAATACCTCTTTGTTTGTAACCCTATCTACCCATCTGATCTTCATCATTCTCCTGTAACACCACATTTCAAATGCTTCAATTCTCCTCTTTTCTGCTGCACCAATAGTCCAAGTTTCACTTCCATAGAGCGCCGCGCTCCAGACAAAGGCTTTCAAAAATGACTTCCTAATACCTAAATCTATATTCGATGTCAGCAGATTCCTTTTTTGTAGAAATGCTTTCTTTGCCTGAGCCAACCTACTTTTTATATCCTCTTTGCTTCGTCCATCACTGGTTATTCTGCTTCCTAAGTAACAGAAGTCTCCTACTTCCTTCAGCTTTTCACCTGCCAATTTGATCTCCATAGAGGTTTCTGATTTATTTCGGCTGCATTCCAGTATTTTTGTTTTACATTTATTTATTTTCATCATGAATTCTTTCCATAAGACGGAGTCCATACCATTCAAAAACTCATTCAAATCCTCAGGCTTGTCGGCCAAGATGACGATGTCATCAGCAAATCTCAGAGTTGAAATTATTTCTCCTTGAATCTTCACTCCCACTTTAAATTTTTCTCTAATTTCCTTCATTGCTTGTTCAATGTAAAGATTGAAAAGTATGGGTGATAAGTTGCAGCCTTAAAACAACAATTATCATCATCATCATCTTCTAGTATGTAGGTTAGTAGTTAGTTTTAGTTTTAAGTTCGCTTTTCATTTTCCTGTTCACGATCACCCTAACCATCAGGGGCCGATAACCTAGATGTTAGGCCCCTTACAACAACAATTATCATCATTATCATCATATTCTTCTAGTATGTTGGTTAGTAGTTAGTTTCAAGTTCGCTTTTCATTTTCATCTTTACGATCACCCAAACCATCAGGGTCGGTAACCTAGATGTTAGGCCCCTTAAAACAACACTTATCATCATCATCATCATCACATCCACGGTAATCCCTGCCAGTCGTAAACGGCGACTAAAAGGGCTTCTCGGATCGGTCCCCTTTCGAGGGTTTGACAGTCAGCTCTAAAAGACATACACCCGTGCGGTATAACTCTCATTAGGATATATCTCACTTCTTTCCGTTACTGCTTTCAGGGTCTGGCAATCAAAATTTCTATATGTGCGTGCTGTTAGGGAATGGGCTACTTACGCTTGCGACTACGCTCGAAAGCTTGTTCCGGTCTTTGCCGCGCCGACTGGTGGGTGTGCCATGTACCCGTGCAGTAGTATCCGCCTGACTACGCAGGTCTCCGCACAGCCGAATGTCAGAGCTGTAAAATCCAGTATATGCCACTGGGTACATGCCGATACGGCATTGTAAAACATCAGACCCCCGGGCAATGCCTTCCAAGCTAGGCGGGCCTTGCCCTTGCTGGGTAGCGCCTACTGTGACGGCCCGTGATCGGATGTCGGTGGCATTCGGGGAGGATGATCTGGCCATGGGTTCAAAAAGAAAAATCCCCAACCAAGGTGGGCCTACACCCAAACAGGGTGGTCCAAACCCAAGTCTTTAACATTTGATTCCCTACGGGGATCAACCCCCTGGGAACAATCTGTGCGTGAAAATCTGGGTGCTAACACCCCCAAGTTTCTGGTAGCTACCAGAACAGATGGGGGTGATTTCAAGCTGGTAAAGAGTATTTTGTTTTCTCGCCACATAGAAGGTGTCTATGGTGAGCTTGAGAAGGTACAAAAGATGAGGAACAGTAGCTTGTTGCTCAAGACTAGGACTGGTGAGCAAGTTGAACAACTTTTGCAACTTTGGCGAAATTCCCGTCAAAGTGGAAAAGTACACGTCCCTGAATCTGGTCCGAGGAGTTATTTTCCACCGGCACCTGGTTCTGAACACTGACGAGGAGCTCAAGGAGGATATGCAGCACCGTCACGTGACTGGTGTCCGGCGCATTACGCGCAAGGTCAATGGTCAAATCGTGGATACTGGTGCTTTCATTATTTCCTTTGAGCTTTCGGTGCTCCCGGAGAAAGTCAAGGTTACAAGTTACCATTGTGACGTACGGCCTTATATCCCTCCACCAATGAGGTGTTATAAGTGCCAGAAGTTCGGGCACATGTTATCCCGATGCTCGAGCCCCGCAATCTGCGGAACATGCGGTAAGGTACCACACGAAGTGGAAGAGTGCACAACACCTTATCAGTGCACTAATTGCCCTGGATTTCAGTCTCCTCGGGACAGGAACTGCCCTGTCTTCCTGAGTGAGAAGAAAATCCAGGAGATCAAAACCCTGGATGGTCTCACCTACCAGGAGGCCCGCAAGAAGTACGGTACCACGACTTCGCCTTCTCCAACGATTGATTATAGAGCCATGATACCAAATTTGGTCCCCACGGAGATCCCCCCGCCGCCGAACTGCGTCTAGGAAATCTTCCACCGAGTCGAGTCACTCCATGACCTCGCCTGAGGACATGGAGATTATAGTCGACGTAGTGGATGATGATCCTCCAGAGTGAAAGTTGTAGCTTGCTGCTCCAACTTATTCCCTAAGTCCACCCAATGGCACTGTTACAGTGGAATTGTAACAGTTATGACAGGCATTTGACAGAGCTCCGTCAGCTTATTGCCCAATACGCAGCGAGTATAGTCTGCCTACAGGAAACGAACCTCAGACCTGATCACGAGACTGTTCTGAGAGGTTTCCGACTATACTCTAAAGAGCGAGAAGACGCCGCCCGGGCTTCCGGCGGCGTTTGTACCTTCGTTCGCTCTGACTGCTATAGTGAGGAGTTTCCACTCCCCCCCAGGGGCTCACATCTTGTGGGCGTGGGTTGGCGACCACGGGGCCCCAGCTGAGTCCGGCATTGCTTCCACTTACTTGTGCCGGGCTCCTCTCTGTCTTCTTTCCTGTCGACCTCACTTGGTCAACTCTTGTTCTCTTCTGACCCCGACGGTATTAGGGTATCCGAGGCCTAGGGAGTATTTTCCTTTCCCGCCTTAATTGGCCCTTGTCTCATCTTTTCTGATTCCCTCCTTCTGCGAGGGGTCAGCCTTCTTTTTCTTTTCCTTTTACCTCCTGCCTTGTGCTCAAGGCCCTTAAGGAGGCAGGGTGTATGTAGCCCCACCACTTCTGGTGCACCGTCGATAATGCTACACCCTCAGGGGCTCACGGCTGGTGAGTTCGGGCGTTGGCGACCCCGAGGGATTCCTGAGCTGGGTCCGTTTTCCCCTTTTTGTCCCTTCCCATTGGGGCGGACCTCCTCCTCTCTCCCCTCTCCTCTCCTCTTTTCCTTCTATTTCCTTTTCTCTTTAAGATTCCCGCACTGTTTTTGTTACTCGAATCACCGTGTATCTAAATTCCCTTTTACCATTTTTTTTAAGGCATTTTTGATCTATGTTGCATTTTGTAAGTCTCTTCGATCTAAATTACATCTCGCGATTGTTTTCAACCTCAATTGCATTTTGTAAAGATTGACAATCTAAATTGCTTTTTAGTAAGTCTTTCAATGCAGGCGTCAGGGCATTTTAGTGAGTATTTTGAATTTCAATTGCATTTTGTAAGTATTTTCAAACAAAACCGCATTTCGCACGAATTTTGAATCTAAATTGCATTTTGTTTGGTGGGCATTTTGCACATATTTTGATTCTCAATTGCATTTTGTGGGTATTTTGAATCTAAATTACATTTGTCAAGTATTTTCAATCTAAATTGCTTTTTGTAAGTATTGTCAATCCACATGAGTCGTTTGAATCTACCGTACATTTTGTAAGCATTTTCAATTTCAATTGCATTTTGTAAGTATTTTGAATTTCAATTGCACTTTGTGAATAATTTGGATTGGAACTGGGATATTTCAATCTGAATTGCATTGTGTATTTTCAATTTCAATTGCATTTTGTAAGTATTTTGAACCTCAATTGCATTTTGTACGTAATTTCGATCTCATTTGCATTTTGTAAGTATTTTGAATTTCAGTTGCATTTTGTAAGTATTTCGGCGCTACTTTGCATTTTGTACGTATTTTGAATCTAGCCTACGTTTTGTGGGTCTTTTTCAATCTATTCTTTTTGTGCAACTTTTCGTTCTAAATTCCCTTTTGTAGGACCATATTGTGAGTTGTTTCCATGTGAGTTCCTTTTTGTACGTATTTTCAGTCTTCGATAATTTTGTTCTGGTTTCCATTTCATTATCATTTTCGCTATCACCCAGATCATTAGGGGCCGATAACCTCGATGTTAGGCCCCTTAAAACAACAATTATCATCATCATCATCAGTTTCCACTCGACACTCCTATGGAAGCTATTGCAATTCGCGTGTCCTTGCCTGCTATGACAACTGTATGTAACGTGTACTTTCCACCGAACCAGCCCCTTGATATTAATGACATCTTTGATCTTGTTGATCAACTTCCAGTCCCTTTCCTCATCGTGGGTGATTTCAACGCTCATCACCCCCACAGGGGATCACCATCTTCCTGCCTCAGAGGAAGGGACGTGGAGGGCTTAATTCAAGGGATGGATTTATGTCTATTAAATACAGGGGAAGCTACACATTTTAGCTTAGCGCACGGCACGTACTCACACATTGACTTGAGTGTGTGTAGCCGTGCGCTGGTCCCCCTATTTGGTTGGAATGTACACGACGACCTCTGTGACAGTGACCATTTCCCGATCGTTCTTACACTTCTGAACCAGAAGCCCGTGGAGTTCCCCAGTCGTTGGGTGCTTAAGCGGGCAAATTGGCCCTCGTTTCAAGAACGAGCTGTGTTCGTTGATCTTGGTTGCAGGAGCGTCGATGACGAGGTACAGCACATCACCGATGTGCTTCTTGCTGCCGCCGAAAAGTCCATTCCATCCTTTTCTGGGACTCCTCGTCGCAAACTCGTCCCTTGGTGGACAGAGGATATTGCAGCGGCAATAAGAGACCGTCGTCGAGCTCATAAGCACTACCGTCGGCGTCCAACCATGGCCAATTTGGTGGCGTTTAAGAAATTTCGTGCCAAGGCACAGATTCTTATTCGCCAGAGTAAGAAACAATCCTGGGTACGGTATGTGTCTTCTATTACGGCACATACCGCCTCCTCTCAAATGTCGACTAAACTAAGACGCATTTCGGGAATTCAGACATCTTCTACTGTACCGGGAATTTCCATTGATAATGAATTGGTTACAGATCCTTATCGCGTTGCAAACCATCTCGCCTCGTATTTTGCGGATATATCCGGTTCCGATAACTATGACCCTGCCTTCGTGGCCCTGAAGCGCGAAGCGGAACGTTTTCATCTTAGTTTTGCTTCCCGCGATTCGGAGGAGTACAACGTGCCCTTTACGGAGTGGGAACTCCGCGGAGCGCTGGCGCTCTGCAGGGACACGTCTCCTGGCCCGGATAATATTCACAACCAGATGCTTAAACACCTTAACGATGAAAGCATTCGTTATTTGCTCAGGGTGTTTAATCGTATCTGGTTGGAAGGTGTGTTTCCAGCGCAATGGCAGGTAGGTGTCATTATACCTATCCTGAAGCCCGATAGGGATCCCAAATTGACAGGGAGTTACAGACCTATTTGTCTCACTAACGGTCTGTGCAAGCTCTTTGAGAGGATGGTCAATCGGCGCCTAGTGTGGGTCCTGGAGAAACGGGGACTCCTGTCTGAATACCAGTGCGGTTTCAGGGCGTCTCGGTGTACCAACGACCATCTGGTACGCCTGGAGACCGCCATACAGGACGCTTTTCTCCGGAGACAGCACCTAGTCGCTGTTTTCTTTGATCTCGAGAAGGCCTATGACACCAGTTGGCGTTACGGCATCCTCTCTACCCTGCATCAATGGAAATTCCGAGGTAACTTGCCGGTTTTTATTGCGAATTTTCTGTCCCTTCGCCTGTTCCGTGTCCGAATAGGGGGGACATATTCGAAATATCATATACAGGAAAACGGAGTCCCACAGGGATCGGTGCTTAGCGTAACATTATTTGCGCTTGCCATAAACGGTATAGTCGCTGCTGCTGGTCCAGCAGTGGTACCGTCGCTATATGTAGACGACTTCGCTCTACATTATAGTGCGCAAAATATGGCGGTCGCTGAACGACAGCTACAACAAGCTATTCGGAGAGTGGAACGCTGGACACTAGAGCATGGCTTTCGATTCTCTACCGCTAAGTCCTCGGTTGTCCATTTCTGCCGAAAGCGCACTCTCCATCCTGATCCTGAGCTTTATCTGGGCGATGTAGCTTTGCCGGTCGTTGCTGCGTACCGGTTCCTTGGGCTCCTTTTCGATCAGAAATTGACGTGGGAGCCACACGTGCGGTGTTTGAAAACTACCTGTGTTAAGAAACTCAACATGTTGCGGTTTCTTAGCGGCACATCATGGGGGGCGGACCGCGCGGTGCTCCTACGCTTTTATAAGGCTCTGATTTTATCTCGGTTGGATTATGGCAGTGTAGCATATGGTTCGGCCCGTAAGTCAGTGCTTGTTAAACTGGACAGTGTCCACCACGGCTGTGTGAGGCTGGCGACGGTTGCCTTTCGGACAAGCCCAGTCGTTAGCTTGCTCGCCGAGGCTGGCGTACCTCCTTTACACCTGAGGCGCCAACATGTACTGCTGACCTATGCTGCAACTATTCGACAGATGCCACTTCATCCAAGCTATCCATGTTTGTTTTACAATCCGAATCGCCGGCTGTATGATTTGCTCGCCCGAGCCACTCGGCCGGTGGGGATTCGCTTGGATGACTTATACCGTCAGTTCCGATTTCCTTATGTCTCCTGTATCGTCCGAGTACCTAGCAAGGCCCCTCCGTGGATGGTCTCTCGCCCTGATATCATCCAGGATCTGCACACCGGCCCCAAGTCGGACACGGACTCCTCCGTCCATCGGAGGCTGTTCCAGTCCGTGGTGACACGGTATCCGGGATCAGGGCTTGTATTCACGGACGGTTCGAGGGTAAACGAGAAAGTAGGCTGTGCATTTGTGGTTGAGGATCGTCGGTTTCTCTTTTCACTTCCCGAGGCCTGTAGCGTGTACACTGCGGAGCTCTATGCCATCTTAGAGGCTCTGCGGTACACGTTATCAGACGATCACCAGCACTTTCTTGTGTGTACTGACTCTCTGAGTGCGCTACAGGCGATCGATGTGTGTTTCCCGAAGCACCCGTTGGTCCAGCGTGTGCACGACCAGCTCGTCAGTTCGCGTAACGCTGGAACCGGGGTGACCTTTGTGTGGCTTCCTAGCCACATGGGTATTGCGGGAAACGAGCTTGCTGATCAGGCGGCGAGAGAGGCAGTCGCACTGCCCTCGCTACCATATATGGTGCCTGCTAGTGATGTGCGCTCTCAGTTGCGGCATTCGATCCTGTCGCATTGGGAGGAGGCATGGCGTGCCACGCCTCCACCCAACAAACTGAGAGACATCAAGGAGACAACGAAGTTGTGGAAATCTTCCTTCCGATCTCTCCGGAAGGAAGCTGTGGTTCTCTGTCGACTCCGGATCGGCCATGGGATTGCTACGCACTCCCACTTGCTAAAGAGAGAAGATCCTCCTATGTGTTCTTGCGGCGCCCACCTAACCGTGGCACACCTTCTCTTGGAGTGTGTGGATCTGGCCGATCTGCGAAGGACTCTTAAACTGCCTAATACCCTCTCCCTTATTCTCCGTGATGACGGGCCGTCAGCTGACCTCGTCATCCGGTTCATGAGGGAGAGTGGTTACTTTTTTAAGTTTTAATGTGTAGTTACGACTTTTAATTCTGGTTAAATCTGTTTTATGTTTTTTATTGTGTTCATCTATTTTATTGTTCACTATGCCTTATTTGTTTTATCCTTTTTTACCATCCGCCTTTTATTCTTTTTATTCAAATAAGGCATAATTCTTGGGGCTCACTGTCTGTTTTATAAACACCATTTTCGCTTCATCCATGGCAGTGAGTTGTTTTTATCTATATCCTTTCATTTCACGCCATTTCATTTCATTAGGGGCCGATAACCTCGATGTTAGGCCCCTTAAAACAACAATTATCATCATCATAACTGACGTATTTCAAACGTAAATAATACAGCAACACAACACGATATTCACAAATTTATTGCGCAGTTTAAAAGAGCAATGCTTGCCATTTGCATCTTATACACATACACACTAGGTATGGAAATAATATCATCCAAATGTCGACCGCTCCTTTCGATGCACTTCTGAAGCCTCTCACTGAACCCCCCAGGGGCTCACATCTAGTGGGCGTGGGTTGGCGACCACGGGGCTCCAGCTGAGTCCGGCATTGCTTCCACTTACTTGTGCCGGGCTCCTCTCCGTCTTCTTTCCTGTCGACCTCCCTTGGTCAACTCTTGTTCTCTTCCGACCCCGACGGTATTAGGGTATCCGAGGCCTAGGGAGTCTCTTCCTTTCCCGCCTTAATTGGCCCTTGTCTCATCTTTCCTCACACCCTCCTTCTGTGAGGGGTCAGCCTTCTTTTTCTTTTCCTTTTACCTCCTGCCTTGTGCTCAAGGCCCTTAAGGAGGCCGGGTGTATGTAGCCCCACCACTTCTGGTGCACCATAGATAATGCTACACCCTCAGGGGCTCACGGCTGGTGAGTTCGGGAGTTGGCGACCCCGAGGGATTCCTGAGCTGGGTCCGTTTTCCCCTTTTGTCCCTTACCTTCGGGGCGGACCCTCTCCTCTTTCACTATCCTATCTGCCTTTCATGGCTCTCCTTCCTTCCAAGTCCCTCAATCCGCATTCTTCGAGGGTTGAGGGCATTTCTTTTCCTCCTGTCCTTTATTTGCCTTATTCTCCTTTAGTTTTCCATTTCTTCTTCTAGTATGTAGGTTGGTAGTTAGTTTTAGTTTTAAGTTTACATTTCATTTTCATCTTCACGATCACCCAAACCATCAGGGGCCGATAGCCTAGATGTTAGGCCCCTTAAAACAACAATTATCATCATCATCAACCTCTCACTGAAGTTCCGCATGACCCTCCTAGTCATGTCTAGTGGAATTGCCTCGATTTCCTCACGGATAGCAACTTTCAAGTCGTTTAGTTGGTGTATTCTTGGAATACACGGTACGAGAGATATAAAGTTTAATGTTCTTTGCATGTTCATTCCTTCCTCTTTGTCAAACACCAACAGTGATCTTCTATTTTCTCTTTGGTTATCATGTCGCTTATATCTTTTATGAGTCTGTTCTAGATATATATCTTCCATGACCCACCTAGCGTCATCTAGCAGCGAATCTCTGAAGCTCTTCAACTCTTCCTTGTGCAAGAGGACTTCCTTCTCAATCTGGCCACCAGATTTTGCTGCCATCGCCAGCTATTATCTCCATGAGCAAGAGAACTTCGTCTATTTTTTCACTCACCATGCTGTGCTTGTATCTCCTGCTATCAACTCTTTGAAGACCATCTCCTCAAGAGAATTTAAGTTTACAATGTTGGTCATGCTTATATGTATTCCTTTTGTCTCCTACCCCCACTCTTTTCCTTCCTAGGACCCTCTGTGCTTCGCTGAGCAGGTCTCACTTCTAAGTCGGCAGTTGACTCGGTCAGTTAAGGCTCAACTCGAGCCAGTCTCCTCAAACCAAGAGACACTCTCTACGTTCTACGCCATGTTGGCACATTAAGTATCGGTTAAGGGAACTTCACCTTCGCCATGTAACTAAGATAAGTACCTGCTTCAAGTTTTAACTTCATTTTCATCGGTTTTAACTTCTACCTGCTTTTAACGATATTTTATAGACAGCGTGAGATTACTTATTTTGGGGAAAAAATCATTCTTCGTGAGACTTGCCATGTTGAGCTTTTGTCTGTCTAAGCCAACCTTAATAGAAAGTAGCTTTTCTCAAGCTATTTAATTGAGAAATCTTCTCACTACGTGGGATATTATCTAATACCCGCTGTCTATAAATCACCAAGCTAGTTCCTCCGCTGGATTATCTTTGGCCCCATTCTTCTATTAAGATCGTTCTGGAACTTTCCAGATCCTGTACTTTATCTACAAGTCCTGCCGTCATGTATTTTTCACTCACTTGTGGGAATACTATTTAAAATGAGGAATCTTCCTTATAAATTACCGCAATAGCAAATTTTCTTCCACCGCTGGAATGTTCTATGGCGCATTTAATTGTTATTCACAATCTTCTCAAGAAATAGATTCTCGCCTACCTAGTGCAACCAGTTCTCTTCATTATTGCAATAACTTTCTTTCCCATAAACTTCCGTGTTTTTACAGTGAACATTGCATCCATTTTACAGACTATAGTGAAAACTAGTGCTTGTTCTACTTTTCTACCGCGTCGCGATCGTCCGCTTACATTAAATAAGGCCATGAACATTGATCCTATATCCCAACGATCTTTCCTAAACCTTCTACTAACAAACCATATTAATAAAATTGTAACTTTTCTATAAGGTGTCACTCCACGAAGTGCCCTTCCATTTTGCTTGTTTATCATTAATTAATATCTGTATAACTACGTGTTTTATACACGGTTTAAGCTTACATTGTTTCTTCCCTATAATCAGGGAAAACAATTCTTTCAACTCTTGAGTGAGTTATTTATGTCCTGCAGACCCATTTCTTCTGGTGGAATTTCCTCATTCTCCAGACATGCAATACTATGTAAAACTGCAGTTGCCACTACAATTGCTTCTACCCGTTCTACATGAACTTTCAGTCCTCCACTCAAGATGGACAATCTACTCATCAATACTCCCAACGTCTCCACAACATTCCACGTTTGAATCGGAGTATCATTGAGCAATTCTTCCCCGTCATTTGCTGTCTGCGATGTGGGAGGTATTCCATAGTTTGTACCCACGATCAGATCTTGTCCAAATTCTACTCTTCCATACTCCAAACATTCTCTCCACAACAATCCCCGTTCGAATCAGAGATTCATTGAGTAATTCTTCCACTTCATTTGCGATATGGGAGGTATTACGTAGTATGTAACTTGGTACCCACCAGCACCAATAAACATACCTTGCCCAAAACCGACTCCTAATGGAATAATTATTGAATATTGTCTGATCATGTGAAGACCCAGGCCATCTACATACAATGTTAAGTATGCACCCATCATTGGGTGAAAAGTAATTACATTCAGTTTGACTTGTATTTGATTAAGGAAACACTTAAATGTCTACAATTTATAGATCATTTGAAGTGGACATGTTTCGAAACAACAATGGTTTCTTCTTCAGCACAATTGAGAGAGAAACACTTATTCTAAGGAAAAACTTAAATTAAAAATTGATATCCTTACAATACGTCTTAAAAGAATAATTTTGAAAAACATTTATAAATCCTTAAAATTATCTATGAAAATTTAGGCAATTATATGGTTAATCTTCTGAAAAATATATATGAAAAATATTGTAAAAATTCCTCTTCTGAAAAATGTATTAGTTAATATGGTTCTATGAACATAAACAGTACGGTATCTTAAAAAAAGAAGCTAGTAAAGCTTTAACGTACTGTATCATGAAGTTGAAATAACACATGTAGTCATATCTCTGGAAATGATACAATCTTGGACCCTACTAATTGCATCAAGTCTAACTTTCGATGTTCATTCAGTTCTTATATGCCTTCTGTTCCGCATGCCAACTATTTCAATACGTGGTGGCATCTCAATCTAGGAAGTTCAAACAAAATTTTAGTTGTATAATAGTGTTGGAGCTTGAAAGAACAATTTTTGAAACCATCCTAAACCTCACATGTCATTCCCTCTCCCTCCTTGTTGATACATGTTACGGTTTAATGATGTTTACTAACCTCGAAATTCTTAATTCAGAGCATCAGATTGGCATCTACGTCGTTGTACCGTCAGTTCCGCGTGCGCCCGTAAGTCAGTGCTTGTTAAACTGGACAGTGTCCACCACCGCGGTGTGAGGCTGGCGACGGGTGCCTTTCGGACAAGCCCAGTCGTCAGCTTGCTCGCCGAGGCTGGCGTACCTCCTTTACACCTGAGGCGCCAACAAGTACTGCTGACCTATGCTGCAACTATTCGACAGATGCCACTTCATCCAAGCTATCCATGTTTGTTTTCCAATCCGAATCGCCGGCTGTATGATGTGCTCGCCCGAGCCACTCGGCCGGCGGGGATTCGCTTGGATGACTTATACCGTCAGTTCCGATTTCCTTCTGTCTCCTTTATCGTCCGAGTACCTAGCAAGGCCCCTCCGTGGATGGTCTCTCGCCCTGATATCATCCTGGATCTGCACACCGGCCCCAAGTCGGACACGGACTCCTCCGTCCATCGGAGGCTGTTCCAGTCCGTGGTGACACGGTATCCGGGATCGGGGCTTGTATTCACGGACGGTTCGAGGGTAAACGAGAAAGTAGGCTGTGCATTTGTGGTTGAGGATCGTCTGTTTCTCTTTTCACTTCCCGAGGCCTGTAGCGTGTACACTGCGGAGCTCTATGCCATCTTAGAGGCTCTGCGGTACACGTTATCAGACGATCACCAGCACTTTCTTGTGTGTACTGACTCTCTGAGTGCGCTGCAAGCGATCGATGTGTGTTTCCCGAAGCACCCGTTGGTCCAGCGTGTGCACGACCAGCTCGTAAGTTCGCGTAACGCTGGAACCGGGGTGACCTTTGTGTGGCTTCCTAGCCACATGGGTATTGCGGGAAACGAGCTTGCTGATCAGGCGGCGAGAGAGGCAGTCGCACTGCCCTCGCTACCATATAAGGTGCCTGCTAGTGATGTGCGCTCTCAGTTGCGGCATTCGATCCTGTCGCATTGGGAGGAGGCATGGCGTGCCACGCCTCCACCCAACAAACTGAGAGGCATCAAGGAGACAACGAAGGTGTGGAAATCTTCCTTCCGATCTCTCCGGAAGGAAGCTGTGGTACTCTGTCGACTCCGGATCGGCCATGGGATTGCTACGCACTCCCACTTGCTGAAAAGAGAGGATCCTCCTGTGTGTACTTGCGGCGCCCACCTAACCGTGGCACACCTTCTCTTGGAGTGTGTGGATCTGGCCGATCTGCGAGGGACTCTTAAACTGCCTAATACCCTCTCCCTTATTCTCCGTGATGACGGGCCGTCAGCTGACCTCGTCATCCGGTTCATGAGGGAGAGTGGTTACTTTTTTAAGTTTTAATGTGTAGTTACGACTTTTAAATCTGGTTAAATCTGTTTTATGTTTTTTATTGTGTTATGTATTGTATTGTTCACTATGCCTTATTTGTTTTATCCTTTTTTACCATCCGCCTTTTATTCTTTTTATTCAAATAAGGCATAATTTTTGGGGCTCACTGTCTGTTTTATAAACACCATTTTCGCTTCATCCATGGCAGTGAGTTGTTTTTATCTACATCCTTTCATTTCACGCCATTTCATTTCATTTCATTAGGGGCCGATAACCTCGATGTTAGGCCCCTTAAAACAACAATTATCATCATCATCATCATCATCAGTTCCGCGTGCTAACTATTTTGGGATATTTAATGTATTAATATTAAATACTAAACTACAAAATATTTATAGGTCTTTCAATGTTAAACATGTGATCATAAATCTTTAATTAGTTGAAAGATGAAAAACATAAGATGAATGGAAATTATCTTAGATGCCGTGCTGGCAAAAAAACAACTTAAGAATGTCCGTCTAGGCATTACTACAATAGCATATTTGTCCGTTTTGGCGCTACTGTCTTCCAATGGACTACGTGTATAATCGCTTCTTTTACTTTACTTACGAACAAGCTAAAGATTGTGTTGAATATAGCGTGTTTATTCAATAAACCTTAGAATATTGAATAAACATCGTGAAATGTTAGTATACTACAATTGGTATAAATGCGAGATTTTGCAACTTTTCACAATGTCCATGATTTTCAGCATTTATAAGACTTTTCACAAAATAAAAGCTCTATTTATTTAATTGTATCATTTATTTTTATCAAATGATATATTGATAACAAAGAGTAGTTTCTTTCACCATAAAAGACCGATGAACATTGGTGGTGAAGGATAAACAGAACACAGCTAATGCAGTACACTGTATTGTGAGAAGAAATTATTTCAGATAATCAGAAATTATTTCCGATAATACACACCGTATTATTTTTTATGCTTTCAATTATCCGAATGCCAACCAAGTAGTGTGAATATTTAATTTAAACTTTAAAAATTATTAGGTTCTTGTTGCAATGAATCATAGAACAGAGCTCAAATAAAATAATATTGAATAAACCATATTTTGAAAAGAAGTAGCATGGCCTCAAAAGTAGTAGGTCAACTACTGATCTGTTAATATCTTAAAGATTTATTATAATACTTTTATTGCAGCCAAATGGCCAAACAAAAACAAAAGGAAAATTCAATTACAATACAAATTATTCAAGCAATTTCAATTTTACATTCTGGTGCCTTGGTTTGCATATTCTGTAATTGATTGGGTTCTCTTCTTGCACAATTCTATGTGGTAGCGTCCACATGTTTGTTCACATAAGTTGCACTCACACGTCTCAGCTGGCTCATGATATGATATGTTCACACAGATGAGATGATGAAATCCGTGTACCGCCATTCTGGTAAACACGTGCCTCATCTCAAAGCTTGATCCCCCCAGGGGCTCACATCTAGTGGGCGTGCGTTGGCGACCACGGGGCCCCAGCTGAGTCCGGCATTCCTTCCACTTACTTGTGCCGGGCTCCTCTCCGTCTTCTTTCCTGTCGACCTCCCTTGGTCAACTCTTGTTCTCTTCCGACCCCGACGGTATTAGGGTATCCGAGGCCTAGGGAGTCTCTTCCTTTCCCGCCTTAATTGGCCCTTGTCTCATCTTTTCTGATTCCCTCCTTCTGCGAGGGGTCAGCCTTCTTTTTCTTTTCATGTTATCTCCTGCCTTCTGCTTAAGGCCCTCAAGGAGGCCGGGTGTTTGTAGCCCCACCACTTTTGGTGCACCCTAGATAATGCTACACCCTCAGGGGCTCACGGCTGGTGAGTTCGGGAGTTGGCGACCCCGAGGGATTCCTGAGCTGGGTCCGTTTTCCCTTTTTGTCCCTTACCTTTGGGGCGGACCCTCTCCTCTTTCACTTTCCTATCTGCCTTTCATGGCTCTCCTTCCTTCCAAGTCCCTCAATCCGCCTTCTTCGAGGGTTGAGGGCATTTCTTTTCCTCCTGTCCTTTACTTGCCTTATTCTCCTTTAGTTTTCCATTTCTTCTTCTAGTATGTAGGTTAGTAGTTAGGTTTAGATTTAAGTTCGCATTTCTTTTTCATCTTCACGATCACCCAAACCATCAGGGGCCGATAACCTAGATGTTAGGCCCCTTAAAACAACAATTATCATCATCATCATCAAAGCTTGATGTGGCCCATGTCCGATCTACCATGGCCCCCGTTCCATAAAACTCTGCGGGTATTTCTTCCCTTTTTGCTTTTAATGTTGATAAAAGATTTTCCGAGGCTCGAGTGCTGGGAAGAGTCAAAAGTGTTCTTAGGTCCTCGATAAGGAATGTTTCTCTTGCGAGGAGGTAGACGAGTCTGGAACGTGTAGTCTTTGACACTCCTAGTGCTCTTTTGATGTATAATGCTTTTGCCCGTTCTAATTCGGATAGGTTCTTTTCGGTGAGGTGCGACCATATGACTTCTATCCCATACGTTAATATGGGCATTATTTTAACTCTGAAGAGCATCATTGCTGTTTCTAAGTTGAGGGATTTAATGTAGCCGATCTCGTGCATCGCCCTTGCTGCTTGCATTGCTTTCTCAGTTAGATGTTTCGTGAAACATTTGGCGCTTGTTTGCAGCGTGATGCCTAGATATTTAAAATCTTTAGCGATGTTTATTGTCGACTTTTTGATGCATATTCCCGCCAATGCTGGAGCCTTTACTCCTGGTCTAAAGACCATCATTTCTGTCTTAGATATGTTGATCTCGAACTCATGCTTGGTGCACCATTTCTCTATATCATTTATAGTGTCCTGAAGTTCAATAATGTCTGTTGATCCAATCACTATATCGTCGGCGTACGAGTATGCAACTATGTTCTCTCTTTGGGTTATTCGCATTAGATCTCCTGCTGCTAGAATGAATAGTAGAGGGCTTAGTGGATCTCCCTGTAGTACTCCGTTTGTTTGGAGTATCGGCTCTGAGACTGAAGGATTGTCCGAGACTCTTACTTTATTCCATTGGAGTATGGAGCTTATACTTCTCATCCATATATTCTTTTTGCCTAGAGTCTCTTCTAGTTTCTTTATCACCAAATTCCTGTTTACCAAATCAAAGGCCTTAGTGAAGTCTATGAAAATGGCGTAAAACTTTTCCTTTCTGTTAAGGGCTTCCCAGATGTCATTTAACAGCAGTTCTATTGCAGTTAGAGTCGATCCTCCTTTTCTGAAACCGAATTGGTTTTCCGGAAGATGTTCGTTGATTGTTTTATTCTCTCAGTTATTATTTTTGTAAATATTTTAAAGGGGATATTCTCCAACGCAATACCTCTATATTTATTTGCGTCTTTGGGATCTCCTTTTCCTTTATACAGCATTTTGATTATTATTCTCTCCACCTATCTGGTATTGATGTTGTTTCTACGCATTTATTATATAGTTTCGTCCAAATAGGAACTAGTAGATGGAAAGTGTCCTTTATATATTCACTATATAGCCCGTCTGGTCCTGCAGCTTTTCTGTTCTTTGTTCCTGCGATGATGAATTGGATCTCACTATCAGTCAGTGGGGCCCATTCTGTTGGTAATTGCAGGCCGTTCTCCTGTGTGGGTTTTGGTGTATCTTTTATTCCTTCTCTGTTAAGAATGCTACTGAAGTGAGATTTCCATTCTTCCATGTTAATATAGTGCGTCTGCGCTTGCTTCCTTGGACGTAGTGCAATATATGGATCTCCCTTAACTTCTTCTACTATTCGTTTGCCTTCTTCTTTCCAATAAATCCTCTTCTTCTCTCTTAGTAGCTGCTTGTAACAACTTCTCTTCTTGTTGTACTCTTGGGTGAGTGTATGATTCGCAATGTCCCCCCAGGGGCTCACATCTAGTGAGTTGTGGGTTGGCGACCACGGGGCCCCAGCTGAGTCCGGCATTGCTTCCACTTACTTGTGCCGGGCTCCTCTCTGTCTTCTTTCCTGTCGACCTCACTTGGTCAACTCTTGCTCTCTTCCGACCCCGACGGTATTAGGGTATCCGAGGCCTAGGGAGTCTTTTCCTTTCCCGCCTTAATTGGCCCTTGTCTCATCTTTTCTGATTCCCTCCTTCTGCGAGGGGTCAGCCTTCTTTTTCTTTTCATGTTATCTCCTGCCTTCTGCTTAAGGCCCTCAAGGAGGCCGGGTGTATGTAGCCCCACCACTTTTGGTGCACCCTAGATAATGCTACACCCTCAGGGACTCACGGCTGGTTAGTTCGGGAGTTGGCGACCCCGAGGGATTCCTGAGCTGGGCCCGATTTCCCCTTTTGTCCCTTAACCTTTGGGGGCCGACCCTCTCCTCTTTCACTTTCCTATCTGCTTTTCATGGCTCTCCTTCCTTCCAAGTCCCTCAATCCGCCTTCTTCGAGGGTTGAGGGCATTTCTTTTCCTCCTGTCCTTTATTTGCCTTATTCTCCTTTAGTTTTCCATTTCTTCTTCTAGTATGTAGGTTAGTAGGTATTTTTAGTTTTAAGTTCGCTTTTCATTTTCATCTTCACGATCACCCAAACCATCAGGGGCCGATAACCTAGATGTTAGGCCCCTTAAAACAACAATTATCATCATCATCATCATGTTTTGCTTTTCTCTTCATCCTAGGGCTTGCGGCTTGTGTTAGAAGTTCTTCTATAGCTTGCACCGCTTCCTCCAATCTTGAGTCTTCTATTAATGATTCTATTTGTTCTGTCTGTTCTGATCGTTCTTCTACCTTCCGCCCCCCAGGGGCTCACATCTTGTGGGCGTGGGTTGGCGACCACGGGGCCCCAGCTGAGTCCGGCATTGCTTCCACTTACTTGTGCCGGGCTCCTCTCCGTCTTCTTTCCTGTCGACCTCACTTGGTCAACTCTTGTTCTCTTCTGACCCCGACGGTATTAGGGTATCCGAGGCCTAGGGAGTCTCTTCCTTTCCCGCCTTAATTGGCCCTTGTCTCATCTTTTCTGATACCCTCCTTCTGCGAGTGGTCAGCCTTCTTTTTCTCTTCCTTTTACCTCCTGCCTTGTGCTCTAGGCCCTTAAGGAGGCAGGGTGTATGTAGCCCCACCACTTCTTGTGCACCCTAGATAATGCTACACCCTCAGGGGCTCACGGCTGGTGAGTTCGTGAGTTGGCGACCCCGAGGGATTCCTGAGCTGGGTCCGTATTCCCCTTTTGTCCCTTACCTTTGGGGCGGACCCTCTCCTCTTTCACTTTCCTATATGCCTTTCATGGCTCTCCTTCCTTCCAAGTCCCTCAATCCGCCTTCTCCGAGGGTTGAGGGCATTTCTTTTCCTTCTGTCCTTTTATTTGCCTTATTCTCCTTTAGTTTTCCATGTCTTCTTCTAGTATGTAGGTTAGTAGTTAGTTTTAGTTTTAAGTTCGCTTTTCATTTTCATCTTCACGATCACCCAAACCATCAGGGACCGATAACCTAGATGTTAGGCCCCTTAAAACAACAATTATCATCATCATATTATTATAAACTAATAATCGGATATCAACATGTGAGGTTTCATAGGACTTAGAATGATCAACCCTTTCCCATAGCCAATGAATTTACCCCAAATACCCAATATATCAAGGTCATCGACCAGAGATTTTATAAACTAATAATCGGATACGAACATGTGAGATGTTTACCATGTGTGATGAAACATAGCTTGGTAGAGAAAGTATTAGTGTAGGCTACATGTATGGTGACTAACAAGTCTTTTACCATTGGAACTTGTTTTCAGATCAAACTGCAGTACAGAGAGAGTATAGGTTGCAGGTATGGGTTAATAAATGACAAACGGTGTACACAAACTCTGATTTATCGATTCAAGAATTAAGAGTAGACTACCTTGAATTGATTGGTTAAAGAGGATAGCTAAAACACAAAATAGTGATTACATTGTACTAAACCGAACCAAACCTAACCGAAAACAAGCCAAGGGTTTAAGTGTAAAACTTGTGGGTAAATGTGGTCATTGGTAATGTCAAAAAGGAAAGGGATAACTCTCTACCTATAGAGGGTAAGGTTTTTTAATGTATTTTTTTTTGGAAATTTTGACAAGGGGCCTAACTATACTTTTGTTAATAACTCGCGAACCAATAAGGCTAGGGACTTGTATGTGGGGTCCTAGCACTCAGGGTGACGCTCTGTTTTTAAATATATATTTAATGTTTGTCAAAAGGGCCTAACTGCACTGTTGTTAATATCTCGATAACTAATAATGGGAGAGAGTCAAGTTAGGTGTTATAATACTTAGGATGGCCAACCCTTTCCCATGACCAACAAATTTACCCCAAATATTCAAAACAACAGTCCTATAATGTACCATTCTCTGAATGGGAACTGCGCAGTACGCTTGCACTGTGCAGGGACACGGCTCCTGGATCGGATAACATACATAATCAAATGTTAAAGCATCTGTGCGAATCCAGTATAAAACAACTGTTGATCCTCTTCAATCGTATATGGATTGAAGGGGAGTTTCCATCTCAATGGCGAGAGGGGATCGTGATACCTATTCCTAAGGCTGGAAAGGATCCCAAGTTTGTAAGCAGCTATAGGCCCATTTGTTTGACAAATGGCCTATGTAAGCTGCTCGAAAAGATGGTGAACCGTCGACTGGTGTGGTTCTTGGAGGATAAAGATCTCCTGTCTGAGTACCAATGTGGTTTTCGCTCTCATATGTCCATCACTGACCATCTGGTGCGACTTGAGAGCGCCATACAGGAGGCTTTTTTTTTCCGAAAGCAGGACCTAGTCACGGTTTTCTTTGACCTCGAGAAAGCCTACGACACCACATGGCGCTACGGGATCCTTTCCACCCTTCACTAGTGGGGACTCCGTGGTAACTTACCGACTTTCATTGCGAATTTCATGTCCGTCCGACTCTTCCGTGTAAGGGTCGGTAGGACATTATCGCAATACTATACCCAAGAAAATGGAGTTCCTCAGGGTTCAGTGCTGAGTGTCACCTTGTTCGCGATTGCCATTAATGGCATTGTTGCCGCCGCCGGGTCCGCGGTAGTTCCATCGCTGTATGTAGACGATTTAGCTCTGCATTACAGCTCTGGAAGTATGGCAGTCGTGGAACGGCAATTGCAGCTAGCTATCAACCGGGTCGACAGGTGGGCTCACGACCGGGGTGTTCGTTTTTCAGCAGCGAAAACCTCCGTCGTCCATTTTTGTCGGCTACGGAGGCTACATTTACACCCTGAACTACATCTCAGGGATGCTGCGTTGCCGTTGGTTGACACTTATCGCTTCCTGGGGCTCCATTTTGACAGCAAGTTAACGTGGCAGCACCATATACGGCAATTGAAAATGACATGTCTCAGGAAACTGAACATGCTCAGGTTTCTTAGTGGCACTACGTGGGGGGCTGACCGTGCGGTGCTGCTACGGTTCTACCAAGCCCTCGTCCTGTCCCGGCTAGACTATGGTTCTGCGGCATACGGTTCAGCAAGGCCGGCAACCTTGAAAATGCTGGACAGTATCCACCATAGTGGCGTTAGGCTGGCTACCGGTGCCTTCCGGACCAGCCCGATACCCAGCCGACTCGCCGAATCGGGTGTTCCACCTTTAAATTATAGACGCCAACATATGCTTTTAGCATATGCCCCCCCCCCCCCCCCCCCTGTGGGTGGGGGGTTTAGAATACACCCACGGTATCCCCTGCCTGTCGTAAGAGGCGACTAAAAGGGGCGACCTTGGCTATACTTTAAGGACTCCGCGTTGTTTTGTGAATTGGACCCCCAGTGGGTGGGAGGAAGCGAATACATCCACGGTACTCCCTGCCAGTCGTAAAAGGCGACTAAAAGGGCTTCTCGGAACGGTCCCCTTTCGAGGGTTTGATAGTCAGCTCTAAAAGACATACATCCGTGCGGTATAACTCTCATTAGGTTATATCGCACTTCTTTCCGTCACTGCTTTCAGGGTCTGGCAACCAAAATTTATATATGTGCGTGCTGTTAGGGGATGGGCCACTTACGCTAGCGACTACGCTCGAAAGCCTGTTCCGGTCTTGGCCGCGCCGACTGGTGGGTGTGCCATGTACCCGTTCAGTACTATCCGCCTGACTACGCAGGTCCCCGCACAGCCGAATGTCTGAGCTGTAAAATCCAGTATATGCCAAGGGGTACATGCCGATACGGCATTGTAAAACATCGGACCCCCGGGCAATGCTTTCCAAGCTAGGCGGGCCTTGCCCTGGCTGGGTAGCGCCTACTGTGACAGCCCGTGATCGGATGTCGGTTGCATTCGGGGAGGATGATCTGGCCATGGGTTCAAAAAGAAAAATCCCCAACCAGGGTGGACCTACACCCAAGTCTTTAACATTTGATTCCCTACGGGGATCAACCCCCTGGGAACAATCTGTGCGTGAAAATCTGGGTGCTAACACCCCCAAGTTCCTGGTAGCTACCAGAACAGATGGGGGTGATATCAAGCGGGTAAAGAGTATTTTGTTTTCGCGCCACATAGAAGGTGTCTATGGTGAGCTTGAGAAAGTACAAAAGATGAGGAACGGTAGCTTGTTGCTCAAGACTAGGACTGGTGAGCAAGTTGAACAACTTTTGCAATTTGACCACTTTGGCGAAATTCCCGTCAAAGTGGAAAAAGCACACGTCCCTGAATCTGGTCCGAGGAGTTATTTTCCACCGGGACCTGATTCTGAACACTGACGAGGAGCTCAAGGAGGATATGCAGCACCGTCACGTGACTGGTGTCCGGCGCATTACGCGCAAGGTCAATGGTCAAATCGTGGATACTGGTGCTTTCATTATTTCCTTTGAGCTTTCGGTGCTCCCGGAGAAAGTCAAGGTTACAAGTTACCGTTGTGAAGTACGGCCTTATATCCCTCCACCAATGAGGTGTTATAAGTGCCAGAAGTTCGGGCACATGTTATCCCGATGCTCGAGCCCCGAAATCTGTGGAACTTGCGGTCAGGTACCACACGAAGCGGGAGAGTGCACAACACCTTATCAGTGCACTAATTGCCCTGGATTTCATTCTCCTCGGGACAGGAACTGCCCTGTCTTCCTGAGTGAGAAGAAAATCCAGGAGATCAAAACCCTGGATGGTCTCACCTACCAGGAAGCCCGCAAGAAGTACCATACCACGATTTCGCCTTCTCCCACGATTGATTATAGGGCCATAATACCAAATTTGGTCCCGGCGACCTCATCTTTTGTACCTGCTGTGAATCCTGCAACTGAGTTACCTGTTCCGAAACCAGCACCTATGATTATAATGGAAAGCCCGAAGGTGACTTCAACTCCAACTTCGGCCAGCACGAAGGCTGTGCGAGCGAAGGTTGCTCCGCCCGCACAGTAGGGGAGGAAGTTGAAGACTTACTCCCCATTCGGGAGGAAGTCGAAGACTTTCCCCCCACCCAAACGGTCGGCGAAAGCCCCGCCGAAGCCGGCGGAGGCGGCATCGTCGACCAGGGTCAGGAATTCGGCTCCTGGCCCGTCTATATATCTTAAAGAGGCGGGGGCGGTTAAGAAGGGACCCCGCACTACGCATTCCCTTTCTCCAAAAAAGGGGAAGCCATCCGCGCCAACACCTGCGGATGCTTCTGCGCCTGGGGACGTTTCGGTCCCCAGATCTGCGCGCTCCCCACGGAGATCCCCCCGCCGCCGAACTGCGTCTAGGAAATCTTCCACCGGGTCGATTCACTCCATGACCTCGCCTGAGGACATGGAGATTATAGTCGACGTAGTGACTGTAGATCCTCCAGAGTCTAAGTTGTAGCTTGCTGCTCCAACTTATTCCCTACGTTCACACAATGGCACTGTTACAGTGGAATTGTAACAGTTATGACAGGCATTTGACAGAACTCCGTCAGCTTATTGCCCAATACGCAGCGAGTATAGTCTGCCTACACTAAACAAACCTCAGACCTGATCACGAGACAGTTCTGAGAGGTTTCCGACTATACTATACCCGGGCATCCGGGGGCGTTTGTACCTTCGTTCGCTCTGACTGCTATAGTGAGGAGTTTCCACTCGCCACTCCTCTGGAAGCTATTGCAGTTCGCGTGTCCTTGCCTGCTATGACAACTGTTTGTAACGTGTACCTTCCACCGAACCAGCCCCTTGATATTAATGACATCTTTGATCTTGTTGCTCAACTTCCAGTCCCTTTCCTACTCGTGGGTGATTTCAACTCTCATCACCCCCAATGGGGATCACCATCTTCCTGCCCCAGAGGAAGGGACGTGGAGGGCTTAATTCAAGGGTTGGATTTATCTCTATTTAACACAGGGGAAGCTACACATTTTAGCTTAGCGCACGGCACGTACTCACACATTGACTTGAGTGTGTGTAGCCGTGCGCTGGTCCCCCTATTTGGTTGGTATGTACACGACGACCTCTGTGACAGTGACCATTTCCCGATCGTTCTTACCCTTCTGAACCAGACGCCCGTGGAGTTCCCCAGTCGTTGGGTTCTTAAACGGGCAAATTGGCCCTCGTTTCAAGAACGAGCTGTGTTCGTTGATCTTGGTTGCCGGAGCGTCGATGACGAGGTACAGCACATCACCGATGTGCTTCTTGCTGCCGCCGAAGAGTCCATTCCATCCTTTTCTGGGACTCCTCGTCGCAAACTCGTCCCTTGGTGGACAGAGGATATTGCAGCGGCAATAAGAGACCGTCGTCGAGCTCACAAGCACTACCGTCGTCGTCCAACCATGGCCAATTTGGTGGCGTTTAAGAAATTTCCTGCCAAGGCACGGGTTCTTATTCGCCAGAGTAAGAAACAATCCTGGGAACGGTATGTGTCTTCTATTACGGCACATACCCCCTCCTCTCAAGTGTGGACTAAACTACGACGCATTTCGGGAATTCAGACATTTTCTACTGTACCGGGAATTTCCATTGCTAATGAACTGGTTACAGATCCTTATCGCGTTGCAAATATTATATATAATATAATACTAATAATAATACTAATAGATGAGAGCTTCCATTTGTTACAAGTATGGACTGAACTCATTGGTGAGGAGAAGATGATTATCAGTTCATGCAACACATAGTTAACCCATTAGGCACTATATAGCCATCTTCTACAATAAAAACACTTAACCCAGTATTTACTATGTTTTTTGCGTTCTTGCCACATATTTTGCAGATATCAATCATACTCTCCGACTTCTGCAAAGCCAGCACCTGTAACATCTTGCGGTATAGAGTAGTTTGGAATGATTGAGACATGTCCATTCCAGCCAATAATGAATGGACAAAATAAATCACAACTACTCCACAGCTGTGACCATCCCTTTGTTTTGGAGTAGCAAAGGCTCTCTTGTCCCATCTTTCGCGGTGGAGGTCACCCTGTTTGGCCTTTTTCAAATACTTGATGAATAAATGACAATGATCTCCACCATTGGAATCAAAGGATTGAATTACTCGTCTCTTTGGACAAATAGCTAGTGCAATCGAGTGAACACCTGTGTCGTGGATCATAAGTACGATATCAAAATCGTCGAGATTCTTTTCCAGCAATGGGAATTCAGTGTTAATGTTGCCCTTAATAGCAACTCTTGTGAGCTCACAAGAAACACGCAGGACGTTTCTTTTGCCTTTGAACATTTTACTAAACTATCTCTGCATGAATCAATAGCTACACCAGTCAACCAGTTAGTATCAAACAAACTTTGGTAGTCTTCCAAAAACATTGTATGATTTGGCAACAGGTCATTTGTGAATTGACCAATGACAGGGAGACCAATATTGGTTTTGTAGTGTGAGGGACAAATAAATATGCCATTCTCTTCTGCACTTGGACGGGGTTAAGAGTCACCTTTTTCTAAATGAAGGCAACTTAAAGGTGTTTTACGTTTCTGTTGCAGTGTAAATGACTAGTAGTCTTTGTATGGGAATTCGTCCACCTCCAACAAATCAACATTCCCATTTCCTTTAACACATAAATTATGTATTTGTAATTGGGGAACTTCTACTGCTGGATATGATGGGCAAGAAACTTCTACCTCTGATGGTAACTGACGAGAAGCATCTCCTACCACTAATGGTAACTGACAAGAAATGTCTTCTATCACTGGTGGTAACTGACAACAAACTTCTGCCAGCGAAGAGTATAGACGGTGTTCCGAATTACAGGGAATGTGTCTGATTTTGAAGGTACATCACAAACCTTTTTTAAAATTCAGACGCAATTTCTTCAGTGGCATTTTCTTGGAGGATATGCTTGATTATGGAAGCCGTCTCGGACAAAATAAATTACCTTGGATTGTTTTCTACGTCTCCATTTCCCAGAATACACCACCTCAGAACTTCCTTCATGATGTTTCAAGGTACGTGGGAGCTTTACGTTCCCTGGTATATCAGAGTTTCCTCTTCTCTTAGGGTACCTCCTACGCCCTGAGTCAATGTTAAATTCAGTCCCTTTCAGAAGGGCATCTATGTGGGATCGAACTGTCTGACGAATCTCCCTAAACGAATACTTTTCTCTCCCGGCAGTAGAGAATTTTTAACAATGTTAACCAACTTTCTTCCGTGGCATTGCTCAATCTGCTTTCCTTAGTCTATACTTGAGCAGATCAAACAAGATCGCTGACCACAGGGGAGCAAGTCCCATGTATCTAGCAACTAAGGTTTCTGCTAGTCCTGCTCTGCACAGTTTATATTTTGACAGTGCGTTTTTATCAGCATTGCACAGTTTCTCCTTTTCTGATTCCAGGATATCAGGAAAGAGAGAATGAAAATTATTTTCTGATGGGCCGTCCACTTCATGCACAATCTCTGTAATTGGATCTCCATCAGTCTCTCATTCTGCCAAATTGATCTCAGGATCATTCTTAGAGAGCTACCAATACTTCAAAGCGACGTCGACTCTCATATTTATGGAGCGAGACTCTGTTACTATTATGAAAGCTCGGAAGACAACGTCCAGCTGTTTGAGAGATCTACACTAAATCATCCTAGCTACAGAGACCATGACGAATTCTTTCAATTCACCGTTCAGAATTCGTAACTCTCGCAGCCACCTGATTATCATTTTCAAGAAATGTCCACAGCACACATTGACAGTGACATGAGACGATAGAGCATTCATCGTCACTAAACTGGTGTTATTTATTTACATAGTTTACGCCCACATTGGAGCACTTAAATCAATCCATATACACTACAGTCTTTACATTATTAGAGTTGTAATGGCTTCTCAACTTCCTCTTCTCCCAGAGCTTCTTTAATCTCTCCGACTGGCCGCCCTCTCTTCATTTGTAATGGTGTACTGTTTTCGTTTGACTGTTTTTAATTTCAATCTTGTATCCCTACTTCTCAGAATCCTCTTCTCTTTTCTCTCTGCAATTTGTTTCATTGTAATATTTAGCTCGTCTAAATCATTCTGGACCTCAACGAACCAGTTGTTCTTGGTTTTACTTTTCCAAAAGAAATTGAATAATTGTTTCAGTAGTCTGGTGTCTGGTAGTCTTACTATGTGGCTGAAAAAAGCAAGTCTCCTTTTTCGCATTGTATCCACAATTGATTCATTTTCCCGATAGACTATTTCATTAGGCAGCAGTCTCCATTGTCCATTTACTTGATGTTTTTGTTGATAATTGTCCTGATGATCCTTCTGTCTATTTTTTGGATTTTATCTGTTGCTTTGGTATTCATCTTAAACAGGGTTTCACTTGCATAAGTTGCTTCAGGTTTAACTACTGAACCATAATGTTTGAATTTGGCATTCATCGAGAGAGATTTCTTCTTATAAGTTGACCATGTGACCCGTTGTGCTTGTCTCAGTTTTGTTGTTCTGTACTCTATTGCGGCTTTCTCATTTAGGTTCCAAGTTATAGTTTCCCCAAGGTACTTGAACTTTTTTACAACCTTAATTTGTTTATTATCATTTAGTTGAAGGACAGGAGTGTCCACCTCGAAGGTTGGCATAATCTCTGTCTTTTCAAATGAAATTTGTAATCCCACTTTTTCTGCAATGTTTTCCAGTTGTTCAATTTGGACTTTAGCCTCTTCCACACCATTTGCCAGTAGTGCAAGATCGTCTGCAAATGCCAGGCAGTTTAGTTTAATATTTCTACCAATCTTGATGTTTGGTTGGCATTTCTTTCTCCATTCTCTCATGACCTTCTCCAGTACACAATTAAACAAAATAGGTGAGAGACCATCCCCCTGCCGAAGGCCGGTTGTGATTGTAAATGGTTTTGACAATTCTCCTCTAAATTTAACTTTTGCTTTAGTGTTCTTGAGAGTCATTCCAATAAGGTTGATCAATTTCCTGTGAACACCAAATTCTTGAAGAGTATTTAGTAATGACTTCCGATGAATACTGTCATAAGCTTTTTTGAAGTCAACAAAAGTGATGACTAGGTTCTTACTTCGAGCTCTGTGATGCTTCATAATCCATTTAAGACTGATGATTTGATCTGGACAACTTCTGCCTGGCCGAAATCCTCCTTGGTACTCTCCAAGTTCTTGGTCCAGTTGTTCCTGTATTCTTGAGTGAAGAATTTTTGAAAAGATCTTATATGTGACATCAACAAGGGATATTCCTCTATAATTATTGGGATCTGACCTATCACCTTTCTTGTGTAGGGGGTGGATTATTGCAGTGTTCCATTCCTCTGGCATTTTTTCAGAGTTCCATATGTCAATAATACGTTTATGTAGGTTTCGTAGAGTTTGATCATTTGCATTCTTCCATAATTCTGCAACCAACTGATTTTCTCCTGCTGCTTTATAGTTCTTGAGCAAGTTAACGGCTTTGATCACTTCCTCATATGTTGGTGGAATATCCTTTTCTAGTGGTGTTTTGTTTTTAGGTTTTGGGTCAAATTCCAGATTTTCTCTTGGGTCTTCGCAGTTGAGTAATTTTTTGAAGTAGACTGCCAAGATATTTGCATTGTCTTGGTTGTTATGTGTCATTTTCCCATTTTCATTTCTCAGCATAAGTGTAGGTGGGGTATACTTAGACTGATACTGTTTAAACGACTTGTAATAATCCCTTGTTTTATGTTGCTTGAATGATTCATCTATTGTTCTGAGCATTTCATTCTGATGATTCCTTTTAATTCTTCGAATTTCTTTAGCTGCTTGTCTTCTAGCATTAGTTAGTTCTGTTCTGGATTCGTCGGTTTTCCTTTGTTGATCATTTAACCATGCTTTGTGCCTCATTTGAATTGCTTTATCGCACTCCTCGTTCCACCAAGCATGTTTCTTCCTCCTTTTAATGGGAGCAAGTTCTTCAGCTACTGATTTCAATTTATTAATTATCACCTCTAAGTCATCACTTAGTTGTGTTTTAGATCTCTCCAAGTATACTTTATTGTTCATTAAATATGTGGGGTCATAATTTTTCTTCCTATTGGATTGGGCAGGCTTACGCTTTCTCTTAGGTGTTAGCTTTATTTTTATTTTGGATATGTAATGATCTGAATCGATGTCCACTCCACGGAGAACTTTGACATTATAAATTTCCTTATGATAATTTTTATCCATGGCAACATGATCGATTTGGAATTCCCCCAATTTTATGTTAGGACATTTCCAGGTCATTAATTTGTGTGGTCGCCTCTTAAATCTGGTATTTTCCAAAATAAATCCATGGTCTGTACAAAGTTCAATTAACCTTTGACCATTCCTGTTTGTTAATTTATGAGCTGGCCATTTTCCTACTACTGGGCGGTATCGCCTTTCTCGTCCTATTTTTGCATTAAAATCCCCAAGCAAGATTTTAACATGTGCATCAGGGATGCTTGATATCATATGGTCGAGTTCCTCCCAAAATTTGTCCACTTCTTCTCTATCCTTTCTGTTTTTATCATTTGTTGGTGCGTGTACATTTATCAAGGTGTAGGTTTTGTTTTCAACTTTAATTGTTAAGGTTGCTGTCCTCGCCGTGCTCGAGGAGAAGTCCTCTATTGAGTCTATTATACTAATATGAACCAGAAATCCCACTCCGAATTGCGGGACATTCTTCATTACCCTTTTCCCTGGGGGTCCTTTATATAGACGATATCCTCCTGATTCAATTGGATCCTGATCTGTATTTCGAAGTTCTTGAAGCGCTGTTATTAAGATTTTATGTTGATCCATTATATCTGTTAAGTGTTTCAACTTACCAAGTTTCAGTAGTGAGTTAATATTTAATGTCGCAAAGTATGAAAACTTTCCTTTCTTGTTGAATTTAAGTTTCTTCTGTTGGGCTTTCAGGCGCTCCGACTCGCCTTGATCTTCTACGTGGCACCCCACCGTATTCCGAATGGTGCCTTGCTTGGATCTTCGATGTTGCATGTCCAAGCCGGTGGATTTATTCGTTAGAAGACTCTTCATGTTTGATTGATTGTCTGATCTCGACGATCGAAACAGTTCTGACCGAGGCCAGGGTTTACAATTCCAGATGTGATCTGGAAAGGGTGATTGGTGAGATATGGATTGGTGATTAATGAGATTGTGAAGTTTGTGTTTGGTCCGCGAGAGCTATTTTATTTCACTCAAGTCCGCCGGTATGCCGGTGAGGACCCCCCTATCCGCCACCTGGGACGCGCCACGTCGGAGTATCACCTCTCCGCCTGCTACGACAGCGTAGTAGGTTCGTGGAAAACTGGTGTTAGTTACAAGCAAGAATGCTTGTTGCAAGTACTTGTCCAAAGTGACACCACCCCAGACATTCAAGCCGGTATGAATGAGAGCGAAGCGAAAATCTACTACAATCATTAAAAAAAAAAAAACAGGCCACCGTAGGGACTGCATGAGATAGAAACCTCGGAAGTGCACGAAGCAACTTTCAATGCTGCCAATGTCATGATTTGACAAAATAAATTCTAACAGTGGCACCACGGTTCAATTAATACCAACTACACCTGAGTAATAATAAATACTTTTGGTAAATCTTTTGGTCTTTTAATAACAGACCCTGTACTGTCAAGATGTACTGTGAGGATATCTGACAGGGGATCACATCCAGTGGGACATGGGTTGGCGACCACGGGACACCAGCTGAGTCCGGCATTGCTTCCACTTACTTGTGCCGGGCTCCTCTCTGTCTTCTTACCTGTCGACCTCACTCGTTCGACTCTTGTTCTCTTCCGACCCCGAAGGTATTAGGGTATCCGAGGCCTAGGGTGTCTCTTCCTTTCCCGCCTTAATTAGCCCTTGTCTCATCTTTTCTGATTCCCTCCTTCTGCGAGGGGTCAGCCTTGTTTTTCTTTTCATGTTATCCCCTGCCTTCTGCTTAAGGCCCTCAAGGAGGCCGCGTGTATGTAGCCCCACCACTTTTGGTGCACCCTAGATAATGCTTCACCCTCAGGGGCTCACGGCTGGTGAGTTCGGGAGTTGGTGACCCCGAGGGATTCCTGAGCTGGGTCCGTTTTCCCCTTTTGTCCCTGACCTTTGGGGCGGACCCTCTCCTCTTTCACTTTCCTATCTGCCTTTCATGGCTCTCGTTCCTTCCAAGTCCCTCAATCCGCCTTCTCCGAGGGTTTAGGGCGTTTCTTTTCGTCCTGTCCTTTTATTTGCCTTATTCTCCTTTAGTTTTCCATTTCTTCTTCTAGTATGCCACCCTGTGGGTGGGGGGTTTAGAATACACCCACGGTATCCCCTGCCTGTCGTAAGAGGCGACTAAAAGGGGCGACCTTGGCTATACTTTAAGGACTCCGCGTTGTTTTGTGAATTGGACCCCCAGTGGGTGGGAGGAAGCGAATACATCCACGGTACTCCCTGCCAGTCGTAAAAGGCGACTAAAAGGGCTTCTCGGAACTGTCCCCTTTCGAGGGTTTGACAGTCAGCTCTAAAAGACATACACCCGTGCGGTATAACTCTCATTAGGTTATATCGCACTTCTTTCCGTCACTGCTTTCAGGGTCTGGCAACCAACATTTCTATAATTATGTGCGTGCTGTTAGGGGAAGGGCCACTTACGCTAGCGACTACGCTCAAAAGCCTGTTCCGGTCTTGGCCGCGCCGACAGGTCGGTGTGCCATGTACCCGTTCAATAGTATCCGCCTGACTACGCAAGTCCCCGCACAGCCGAAAGTCTGAGCTGTAAAATCCAGTATATGCCAAGGGGTACATGCCGATACGGCATTGTACAACATCGGACCCCCGGGCAATGCCTTCCAAGCTAGGCGGGCCTTGCCCTGGCTGGGTAGCGCCTACTGTGACGGCCCGTGATCGGATGTCGGTGGCATTCGGGGAGGATGATCTGGCCATGGGTTCTAAAAGAAAAATCCCCAACCAGGGTGGACCTACACCCAAAGAGGGTGGTCCTACACCCAAGTCTTTAACATTTGATTCCCTACGGGGATCAACCCCCTGGGAACAATCTGTGCGTGAAAATCTGGGTACTAACACCCCCAAGTTTCTGGTAGCTACCAGAACAGATGGGGGTGATTTCAAGCTGGTAAAGAGTATTTTGTAGTTCTCGCCACATAGAAGGTGTCTATGGTGAGCTTGGGAAGGTACAAAAGATGAGGAACGGTAGCTTGTTGCTCAAGACTAGGACTGGTGAGCAAGTTGAACAACTTTTGCAACTTTGGCGAAATTCCCGTCAAAGTGGAAAAGCACACGTCCCTGAATCTGGTCCGAGGAGTTATTTTCCACCGGCACCTGATTCTGAACACTGACGAGGAGCTCAAGGAGGATATGCAGCACCGTCACGTGACTGATGTCCGGCGCATTACGCGCAAGGTCAATGGTCAAATCGTGGATACTGGTGCTTTCATTATTTCCTTTGAGCTTTCGGTGCTCCCGGAGAAAGTCAAGGTTACAAGTTACCGTTGTGACGTACGGCCTTATATCCCTCCACCAATGAGGTGTTATAAGTGCCAGAAGTTCGGGCACATGTTATCCCGATGCTCGAGCCCCGCAATCTGCGGAACATGCGGTAGGCTACCCCACGAAGTGGAAGAGTGCACAACACCTTATCAGTGCACTAAATGCCCTGGATTTCAGTCTCCTCGGGACAGGAACTGCCCTGTCTTCCTGAGTGAGAAGAAAATCCAGGAGATCAAAACCCTGGATGGTCTCACCTACCAGGAGGCCCGCAAGAAGTACGGTACCACGACTTCGCCTTCTCCAACGATTGATTGTAGAGCCATAATACCAAATTTGGTCCCCACGGAAATCCCCCCGCCGCCGAACTGCGTCTAGGAAATCTTCCACCGAGTCGAGTCACTCCATGACCTCGCCTGAGGACATGGAGATTATAGTCGACGTAGTGGATGATGATCCTCCAGAGTCAAAGTTGTAGCTTGCTGCTCCAACTTATTCCCTAAGTCCACACAATGGCACTGTTACAGTGGAATTGTAACAGTTATGACAGGCATTTGACAGAGCTCCGTCAGCTTATTGCCCAATACGCAGCGAGTATAGTCTGCCTACAGGAAACCAACCTCAGACCTGATCACGAGACTGGGGCGTTTGTACCTTCGTTCGCTCTGACTGCTATAGTGAGGAGTTTCCACTCGACACTCCTCTGGAAGCTATTGCAGTTCGCGTGTCCTTGCCTGCTATGACAACTGTATTTAACATGTACCTTCCACCGAACCAGCCCCTTGATATTAATGACGTCTTTGATCTTGTTGATCAACTTCCAGTCCCTTTCCTACTCGTGGGTGATTTCAACTCTCATCACCGCCAATGAGGATCACCATCTTCCTGCCCCAGAGGAAGGGACGTGGAGGGCTTAATTCAAGGGATGGATTTGTCTATTAAATACAGGGGATGCTACACATTTTAGCTTAGCGCACGGCACGTACTCACACATTGACTTGAGTGTGTGTAGCCGTGCGCTGGTCCCCCTATTTGGTTGGAATGTACACGACGACCTCTGTGACAGTGACCATTTCCCGATCGTTCTTACACTTCTGAACCAGAAGCCCGTGGAGTTCCCCAGTCGTTGGGTGCTTAAGCGGGCAAGAACGAGCTGTGTTCGTTGATCTTGGTTGCCGGAGCGTCGATGACGAGGTACAGCACATCACCGATGTGCTTCTTGCTGCCGCCGAAGAGTCCATTCCATCCTTTTCTGGGACTCCTCGTCGCAAACTCATCCCATGGTGGACAAAGGATATTGCAGCGGCAATAAGAGACCGTCGTCGAGCTCATAAGCACTACCGTTGGCGTCCAACCATGGCCAATCTGGTGGCGTTTAAGAAATTTCGTGCCAAGACACGGATTCTTATTCGCCAGAGTAAGAAACAATCTTGGGAACGGTAGGTGTCTTCTATTACGGCACATACCCCCTCCTCTCAAGTGTGGACTAAACTAAGACGCATTTCGGGAATTCAGACATATTCCACTGTACCGGGAATTTCCATTGATAATAAATTGGTTACAGATCCTTATCGCGTTGCAAACCATCTCGCCTCGTATTTTGCGGATATATCCGGTTCCGATAACTATGACCCTGCCTTCGTGGCCCTGAAGCACGAAGCGGAACGTTTCCATCTTAGTTTTGCTTCCCGCGCTTCGGAGGAGTACAACGTGCCCTTTATGGAGTGGGAACTCCGCGGAGCGCTGGCGCTCTGCAGGGACACGTCTCCTGGCACGGATAATATTCACAACCAGATGCTTAAACACCTTAACGATGAGAGCATTCGTTATTTGCTCAGGGTGTTTAATCGTATCTGTTTGGAAGGTGTGTTTCCAGCGCAATGGCAGGAAGGTATCATTATACCTATCCTGAAGCCCGATAAGGATCCCAAATTGACAGAGAGTTACAGACCTATTTGTCTCACTAACGGTCTGTGCAAGCTCTTTGAGAGGATGGTCAATCGGCGCCTAGTGTGGGTCCTGGAGAAACAGGGACTCCTGTCTGAATACCAGTGTGGTTTCAGGGCGTCTCGGTGTACCAATGACCATCTGGTACGCCTGGAGACCGCCATACTGGACGCTTTTCTCCGGAGACTGCCCCTAGTCGCTGTTTTCTTTGACCTCGAGAAGGCCTATGACACCACTTGGCGTTACGGCATCCTCTCTACCCTGCATCAATGGAAATTCCGAGGTAACATGCCGGTTTGTATTGCGAATTTTCTGTCCATTCGCCTATTTCGTGTCCGAATATGGGGGACATATTCGCAATATCATATACAGGAAAACGGAGTCCCACAGGGATCGGTGCTTAGCGTAACATTATTTGCGATTGCCATAAACGGTATAGTCGCTGCTGCTGGTCCAGCAGTGGTACCGTCGCTATATGTAGACGACTTCGCTCTACATTATAGTGTGCAAAATATGGCGGTCGCTGAACGACAGCTACAACAAGCTATTCGGAGAGTGGAACGCTGGACACTAGAGCATGGCTTTCGATTCTCAACCGCTAAGTCCTCGGTTGTCCATTTCTGCCGAAAGCGCACTCTCCATCATGATCCTGAGCTTTATCTGGGCAATGTAGCTTTGCCGGTCGTTGCTGCGTACCGGTTCCTTGGGCTCCTTTTCGATCAAAAATTGACGTGGGAGCCACACGTGCGGTGTTTGAAAACTACCTGTGCTAAGAAACTCAACATGTTGCGGTTTCTTAGCGGCACATCATGGGGGTGGACCGCGGGGTGCTCCTACGCTTTTATAAGGCTCTGATTTTATCTAGATTAGATTATGGCAGTGTAGCATATGGTTCGGCCCGTAAGTCAGTGCTCGTTAAACTGGACAGTGTCCACCACGGCGGTGTGAGGCTGGCGACGGGTGCCTTTCGGACGAGCCCAGTCGTCAGCTTGCTCGCCGAGGCTGGCGTACCTCCTTTACACCTGAGGCGCCAACAAGTACTGCTGACCTATGCTGCAATTATTCGACAGATGCCATTTCATCCAAGCTATCCATGTTTGTTTTCCAATCCGAATCGCCGGCTGTATGATGCGCTCGCCGGAGCCACTCGGCCATCGGGGATTCGCTTGGAAGACTTATACCGTCAGTTCCGATTTCCTTCTGTCTCCTGTATCGTCCGAGTACCTAGCAAGGCCCCTCCGTGGATGGTCTCTCGCCCTGATATCCTGGATTTGCACACCGGCCCCAAGTCGGACACGGACTCCTCCGTTCATCGGAGGCTGTTCCAGTCCGTGGTGACACGGTATCCGGGATCAGGGCTTGTATTCACGGACGGTTCGAGGGTAAACGAGAAAGTAGGCTGTGCATTTGTGGTTGAGGATCGTCGGTTTCTCTTTTCACTTCCCGAGGCCTGTGGCGTGTACACAGCGGAGCTCTATGCCATCTTAGAGGCTCTGCGGTACACGCTATCAGACGATCACCAGCACTTTCTTGTGTGTACTGACTCTTGAGTGCGCTGAAAGCGCTCGATGTGTGTTTCCCGAAGCACCCATTGGTCCAGCGGGTGCACGACCAGCTCGTCAGTTCGCGTAACGCTGGAACCGGGGTGACCTTTGTGTGGCTTCCTAGCCACATGGGTATTGCTGGAAACGAGCTTGCTGACCAGGCGGTGAGAGAGGCAGTCGCACTGCCCTCGCTACAGCATAAGGTGCCTGCTAGTGATGTGCGCTCTCAGTTGCGGCATTCGATCCTGTCGCATTGGGAGGAAGCATAGCGTGCCACGCCTCCACCCAACAAACTGAGAGGCATCAAGGAGACAACGAAGGTTTGGAAATCTTACTTCCGATCTCTCCGGAAGAAAGCTGTGGTACTCTGTCGACTCCGGATCGGCCATGGGATTGCTACGCACTCCCACTTGCTAAAGAGAGAAGATCCCCCTGTGTGTACTTGCGGTGTCCATCTAACTGTGGCACACATTCTCTTGGAGTGTGTGGATCTGTCCGATCTGCGAAGGACTCTTAAACTGCCTAATACCCTCTTCCTTATTCTCCGTGATGACGGGCCGTCAGTATACCTCGTACATCCTTGTCCAGTTTCATTCATCTTCATCCATTCCATCTCTCATCCCGACGCGCAGGTCGCCCACGGGCGTCGACTAGAAAGACCTGCACTCGGCCTCTCAGGAGGCTACACGAAAAAAAAAAAAAAAGTATACCTCGTCATCCGGTTCATTAGGGAAAGTGGCTACTTTTTTAAGCTTTAATGTGTAGTTACGTCTTTTAATTCAGGTTAAGTCTGTTTTATGTTTTTTATTGTGTTCATCTATTTTATTGTTCACTATGCCTTATTTGTTTTATTATATTCTGACCCCGACGGTATTAGGGTATCCGAGGCCTAGGGAATCTCTTCCTTTCCCGCCTTAATTGGCCCTTGTCTCATCTTTTCTGATTCCCTCCTTCTGCGAGGGGTCAGCCTTCTTTTTCTCTTCATGTTATCTCCTGCCTTCTGCTTAAGGCCCTCAAGGAGGCCGGGTGTATGTAGCCCCACCACTTCTCGTGCACCCTAGATAATGCTACACCCTCAGGGGCTCACGGCTGGTGAGTTCGGGAGTTGGCGACCCCGAGGGATTCCTGAGCTGGGTCCGTTTTCCCTTTTTGTCCCTTACCTTTGGGGCGGACCCTCTCCTCTTTCACGTTCCTATGTGCCTTTCATGGCTCTCCTTCCTTCCAAGTCCCTCAATCCGCCTTCTTCGAGGGTTGAGGGCATTTCTTTTCCTCCTGTCCTTTATTTGCCTTATTCTCCTTTAGTTTTCCATTTCTTCTTCTAGTATATAGGTTAGTAGTTAGTTAGTTAGTTTTAGTTTTAAGTTCGCATTTCATTTTCATCTTCACGATCACCCAAACCATCAGGGGCCGATAACCTAGATGTTAGGCCCCTTAAAACAACAATTATCATCATCATCACATATTTGTTTTATTCTTTCTTTCCATCCGCCTCTTATTCTTTTTATTCAAATCAGACATACTTTTTGGGGCTCACTATCAGTTTTATAAACACCATTTTCGTTTCATCCATGGCAGTGAGCTGTTTTTATCTACATCCTTTCATTTCACGCCATTTCATTTCATTAGGGGCCGATAACCTCGATGTTAGGCCCCTTAAAACAACAATTATCATCATCATCATCAACCTTTCACTTCCTATATGTGCAATCAAATCCATCATGACAATGATGCTCTGACCATTGAACCGCTGTTGTAGCTCCTCCTCAAAGTCTTCCTTCCCTTGAGCTGTTCACCCAACTTGAGGGCATATACCTGGGCTATCTCAGGGCTTCTTCCCTTTACAGTTATTCTGATCTTCATGATCCTGTCACTTATTCCCTTTACCTCTTCCTTCATTCCATCTCTCTCAACTACTCCTACTCTGCTGCTCCTTCCTTCACTGTTCGCCCTCCAGTAGAGCCTGTACCCTTATCTCAGTTCTCTGCGAGCTTCTCCTTTCCATCTTGTTTCTGCCAAGCTCAGTACTTCCGGCTTTCTTCTCTCCATCCCATCTACAATCTCCTCCACCTTTCCTGTCAGTGTTTGAATGTTTAACGTGCCAACTCGTAGTCCATTAGCATATCCGGGTCGTCGTCGTTTGCATCCGTCCTTTCCGAGGCCTGTTCCTCTTTTGAAAGCAAATATAATATCCACCACTGGCTTGCTAGGCCTATCGTACTTCACCAGATCCCCGTCAGCCGTCACTTTTCAGGGCTCCCATAGGGCCTTCACAGCTACCGTAGTGGTCCCGGGGCACACGAAGTCCCCACTGTACTTCACCCCTACAGGCAATCCCCTACTTCATGGCGTTGCCCGTCTCCCACCACGTGGAGCAGGGGTTGGAACCATTAATAGTTCTTTAACCTATATTATATACAGAGAAGGAAGAGTATCCAAAACTGTTGTTTCATCGATGGCTCTAGGGTGGACCACAAGTACCATCAATGATACGGAAATGTTCTTTAATAAATGTATCAGATCTCCAATGTTATATAAGTGGAAGAAAGATGGTTATTTTAGCAGTGTCGTGGGAGGAGTTGTTTATTATATGCATTAGCGTAAATACATTTCAGTATTCCGTGCGTGTCTTTGTGATCCGTTTTCGTCAGCTTGCAACCTCTGATAAATATGGGTTGCCATCCAATATTACTAGAGAATATATTATAGGATTGACCACCTAGTTCCAAGTAGGCACTACATTGTGCACAAGAGAAACTGGCCTCTGATTTTTCAATTACATGTTCATCTATCACTCAGGGACAGGTACTATATAGCCATCTTCTACAATAAAAACACTTAACCCAGTATTTACTATGTTTTTTGTGTTCTTGCCACATATTTTGCAGATATCAATCATACTCTCCGACTTCTGCAAAGCCAGCACCTGTAACATCTTGCGGTATAGAGTAGTTTGGAATGATTGAGACATGTCCATTCCAGCCAATAATGAATGGACAAAATAAATCACAACTACTCCACAGCTGTGACCATCCCTTTGTTTTGGAGTAGCAAGGGCTCTCTTGTCCCATCTTTCGCGGTGGAGGCCCCCCTGTTTGGCCTTTTTCAAATACTTGATGAATAAATGACAATGATCTCCACCATTGGAATCAAAGGATTGAATTACTCGTCTCTTTGGACAAATAGCTAGTGCAATCCAGTGAACACCTGTGTCGTGGATCATAAGTACGATATCAAAATCGTCGAGATTCTTTTCCAGCTATGGGAATTCAGTGTTAATGTTGCCCTTAATAGCAACTCTTTTGAGCTCACAAGAAACATGCAGGACGTTTCTTTTGCATGCAGGACGTTTCCTTTACCTTTGAATATTTTACTGAACTATCTCTGCATGAATCAATAGCTACACCAGTCAACCAGTTTGTATCAAACAAACTTTGGTAGTCTTCCAAAAACATTGTATGATTTGGCAACTGGTCATTTGTGAATTGACCAATGACAGGCAGACCAATATTGGTTTTGTAGTGTGAGGGACAAATAAATATGCCATTCTCTTCTGCACTTGGATGGGGATAAGAGTCACCTTGTTCTAAATGAAGGCCACTTAAAGGTGTTTTACGTTTCTGTTGCAGTCAAAATGACAAGTAGTCTTTGTATGGGAATTCGTCCACCTCCAACAAATCAACATTCCCATTTCCTTTAACACATCAATTATGTATTTGTAATTGGGGAACTTTACTGCTGGATATGATGGGCAAGAAACTTCTACCACTGGTGGTAACTGACGAGAAACATCTCCTACCACGAATGGTAACTGACAAGAAATGTCTTCTATCAGTGGTGGTAACTGACAACAAACTTCTGCCAGCGAAGAGTATAGACGGTGTTCCGAATTTACAGGGAATGTGTCTGATTTTGAAGGTACATCAGAAAGCTTTTTTAAAATTCAGACGCAATTTCTTCAGTGGAATTTTTCTTTGAAGGATATGCTTGATTATGGAAGCCGTCTTGGTCAAAATAAATTACCTTGGATTGCTTTCTACGTCTCCATTTCCCAGAATACACCACCTCAGAACTTCCTTCATGATGTTTTACGGTACGTGGGAGCTTTACGTTGCCTGGTATATCAGAGTTTCCTCTTCTCTTAGGGTACCTCCTACGCCCTGAGTCAATGTTAAATTCAGTCCCTTTCAGAAGGGCAACTATATGGGATCGAACTGTCTGACGAATCTCCCTAAACGAATACTTTTCTCTCCCGGCAGTAGAGAATTTTTAACAATGTTAACCAAGTTTCTACCGTGGCATTGCTCAATCTGCTTTCCTTAGTCTATACTTGAGCAGATCAAACAAGATCGCTGACCACAGGGGAGCAAGTCCCATGTATGTAGCAACTAAGGTTTTTGCTAGTCCTGCTCTGCACAGTTTATATTTTGATAGTACGTCTTTATCAGCATTGCACAGTTTCTCCTTTTCTGATTCCAGGATATCAGGAAAGAGAGAATGAAAATTATTTTCTGATGGGCCGTCCACTTCATGCACAATCTCTGTAATTGGATCTCCATCAGTCTCACATTCTGCCAAATTGATCTCAGGATCATTCTTAGAGAGCTACCAATACTTCAAAGCGACGTCGACTCTCATATTTTTGGAGCGAGACTCTGTTACTATTATGAAAGCTCAGAAGACAACGTCCAGCTGTTTGAGAGATCTACACTGAATCATCCTAGCTACTGAGACCATGATGAATTCTTTCAATTCACCGTTCAGAATTCGTAACTTTCGCAGCCACCTGCTTATCATTTTCAAGAAATGTCCACAGGACACATTGACAGTGACATGTGACTATAGAGCATTCATCGTCACTAAATTGGTGTCAGTTACAAGCAAGAATGCTTGTTGCAAGTACTTGTCCAAAGTCCCCCAGGGGCTCACATCTTGTGGGCGTGGGTTGGCGACCACGGGGCCCCAGCTGAGTCCGGCATTGCTTCCACTTACTTGTGCCGGGCTCCTCTCTGTCTTCTTTCCTGTCGACCTCACTTGGTCAACTCTTGTTCTCTTCTGACCCCGACGGTATTAGGGTATCCGAGGCCTAGGGAGTCTCTTCCTTTCCCGCCTTAATTGGCCCTTGTCTCATCTTTTCTGATACCCTCCTTCTGCGAGGGGTCAGCCTTCTTTTTCTCTTCCTTTTACCTCCTGCCTTGCGCTCTAGGCCCTTAAGGAGGCAGAGTGTATGTAGCCCCACCACTTCTGGTGCACCCTAGATAATGCTACACCCTCAGGGACTCACGGCTGGTGAGTTCGGGAGTTGGCGACCCCGAGGGATTCCTGAGCTGGGTCCGTTTTCCCCTTTTGTCCCTTACCTTTGGGGCGGACCCTCTCCTCTTTCACTTTCCTATATGCCTTTCATGGCTCTCCTTCCTTCCAAGTCCCTCAATCCGCCTTCTCCGAGGGTTGAGGGCATTTCTTTTCCTTCTGTCCTTTTATTTGCCTTATTCTCCTTTAATTTTCCATTTCTTCTTCTAGTATGTAGGTTAGTAGTTAGTTTTAGTTTTAGGTTCGCTTTTCATTTTCATCTTCACGATCACCCAAACCATCAGGGGCCGATAACCTAGATGTTAGGCCCCTTAAAACAACAATTATCATCATCATCATCATCACTTGTCCAAAGTGACACCACCCCAGGCATTCAAGCCGGTATGAATGAGAGCGAAGCGAAAATCTACTACAATCCTTTAAATAACAGGCCACCGTAGGGACTGCATGAGATAGAAACCTCGGAAGTGCACGAAGCAACTTTCAATGCTCAGTTTCAACCAAGCAAGCAAGGTGAACAGACGTGCAGTGAAGTGTAAGGAAGAATGGGAATCGCTATTCAGCAGTACCGGGCGGTCATCGGCCGCTGGCAGGCTAGAGTGAAGTGCGATTTCGGTGTCGGGAAGGTGATAGTGGGCAACGTCACTGAACAGATGGGGGTTTTGGCGATGGGGATGGTAGCGCTGGTTGTGGCGACGCTACTATTAATTGGAGGAGTGGAGTCAAACCCAGGGCCTGGTCAGCTGGGATGGCAAGAAATGGAAAAAATAAGGGAAATTGTAAAGGAAGTGTCACAAAATGGCCAGGTCCGGGACATTCTTCGTGAGCAATGTAAGGAATTCAAGGAGATGAAGACATGTATAAGAGAAGAGATGGGAATAGTGACAGAAAGGCTGGCCGAGAATAGTAGAGAGATAAAAGACCTGAGAGAAAAGGTGAAGATATTAGAGGTGGAGGTAAATGAATTAAGGAAGACCAAGCTGGATGAGAGAAAGAAAAACGTCTTCATTTACGGAATAAAGGAAGATGCCAAGGAAAGCACCGAGGATCTAACATCCAAGGTGCTCCGAGTGATTAGTGAAGGCATGCGGATAAACATTGGAGTCTCAGAGATTGACAATGTGACCAGGATAGGGCGAGGAAGGGGCACGAGGCCCGTGAAAGTGTCATTAGTTTCTTCGCTGATGGCTCACAGAATTCTGGCGAACACAAGGAACTTGAAAGGGGAGAGGATATGGATAAGGAGAGAAATGAGTAAAGAAGAGGCAAGCGAGCAACGGACCTTGCAGTTTCATTTAAGGAAGGCAAGGAGCTCAGGTCTCAAGGCTTATGTAAAAGGTAATAGACTGGCGGTTAGCGGCAACAACTGGGATCGGATTTGGACAGTGGCACAACTCCAGGATATGGAGAAGCAACAACAACAGGAGACAGTTAGACCTAGCAACCAGGTGGAAGCAGTTGTCGGGTCAGAGGAAAGTGCGGTGATGATTCAACAGAGAGCAGCGACCTCCAAGTCCAACACGGAAGTGGCGCGAGCAGGAACGACTAACGTCAGCGCCAGGATCACCGGACAAGTGCGTGGTTTGCAGAAAGGTGAGACTGGCAAACAACGAGTTACTAGTCTAAAAGAACTTTGGGGCAAGAAAATCTTGACAGAGCAGTTTAATGTGGAGAAGGAGGTCATTTCTTCTCCAGGTGGTAGTATACTAGAGTTAGAGAAAGCTAGAGTTACTAGAAGTAAAGCTACCGCCAGCGAGGAGGGTAGGGGTAAAAAATAACTAAACTGGAATATTGCTAGCGTAAATATAGAGGGTTTTTTAAATAAGAGAGGCAACGATGTAGTTTTGACCCTAATAGAAGATATGCAGATTGTAGGATTTGTTGAGAGTTGGCTCCCTGTAGGTTGCGAGGTTAAATTAGATGGCTTCAATATATATACAAAACCTAAGATTAGGAAAGCTCGCACCGGTAGGTTCCCAGGGGGTATTGTTGTTTTAATTAAAGAAGAGGTGAGGGAATTATCAGAATTTATTAGTTCAGAACTGGAAGAAGTAGTGTGGGTAAAAGCAGATATTAGGGGGAGGGGGAAAGGAACGGTATGTTTCGGCTTTGTCTACAACCCTCCGGAGAATTCCCCGTATGCAAGAGAAAGCTTTTTCGATGAGTTAGCTATTGAAATAAACAGAATTCAAAATATATATGAAGAGGCAGAGATTGTGCTGTTAGGGGACTTCAATGCGAGGGTTGCAGACAGAAAGCCCCTTTACAGCAAGGGGGTTGCCGAGGCCGTATGTGGGGATAGGCACAGCAAAGACAAGGAATGTAACAAGAACGGAGAAAAGATTTTGGAACTATATGGTGCAGAAGAGCTATATATATTAAATGGTGTCTGTGTGGGGGATTAAGAAGGTAACCTGACGTATATAACAGAGATTGGAGGAAGTGTACTAGATTTAGCAATATGTTCCAGAGGAGCACTAGCCCTAATTAAGAGGTTCACTGTTGAAGAATGGGGGGAATCACACCACCTACCAATTGTCGTCAACATGCAGGGAGCGGTGACAAAATCAAAAGGGAACCCACAAGTTAAAGCTATAGAGAGAAAAGTGAATAGATTCAGATGGAGGGAGGAAAACTGCAGAGAGTTCCAGAACTACTTCCAGGGAGAAAATTTTGAGCTGATAAAGGTAGGAATAAGTTTAATGATCAGTAATGATGAAATTGAAGGGGTAATACGTATGATTGAGAATGCAATTATGATGGCAGGGCGGAAAATGCGCGTGAAGGCTAGGGGAAAATTAGGGAGAATTAAAGGATGGTACGATGAATCTTGTAGAAGGAAGAAAACCGAAGTTATTAGGGCACTGAAGTTATACAAGAGAGGAGGGGATGATACGATGAGAGTAGAATTTTGTCGTCTAAGGAAAGAATATAGGGAACTGCTCAGTAAAATGAAAGATGAATGGCAGGGTAAGGAAGCAACAGCACTAAATAAGGATTCTAAAGCTAACGACTGTAGCAAAGTGTGGAGCAGGATAAAGTCTTACTGTAGGGGGAGCAGAAGTGGTGGGGGGAGCTCTATAAGTAATGAAATATGGATTGCATATTATGAGAATCTGTTAAATGCTGAAGATAATTCGAGGAAGAGGGATGAGTTTGGCGTCCCGAGGGGGCTGGGGGTCACTCTGCCTATGCTGGACCAAGTCATATCGATAGAGGAAATTAAGGAAGTAATGACAAAAAGTAAAGGAGGGAAGTCAGGTGCTATTTCGGGGATAACAAATGAATTTTGGCAAGAGTTGAGTAGCAATAGGTTCATGATGGACAGCTTGGTAAAAATCTTTAACAAAATCTTTGACGGAGGTAGATTTCCAAGGGCGTGGCAGGAGGGGATAATTTGTCCAATATATAAGAGGCGTGGGGACAAACTAGACCCAGGCAACTATAGAGGCATAACTTTGCTTGATAATTTGAGCAAAATGTACACCGGGGTCTTATCCAAGCGTTTAATAGCATGGGCAGAGGGCTGTTCGGTGTTCTCGAGACTCCAGACAGGGTTCAGAAAAGGAATGAGGACCAGTGACAATATAATGGTGGTGAAAACAGTGATGGACAAGTACATAAGAAGGAAAAGAGGTAAGCTGTATATCACAGCTATTGATTTGGAGAAGGCGTTTGATTCAGTGAGCAGGGGAGCTGTCATGGCTAAACTGGGAAAAATCGGGGTGTCACATAAAATGATACGAGCAATTGAGAATGTGTATTCCGAAGTGAAATGTGCAATTAAAACTAAAGATGATGTAATTGTAGGAGAGATAACGTCTAATATAGGATTAAAACAGGGATGCAAATTATCCCGGGTGCTTTTTTTGCTATTTATCAACGATATTTTCGAGTCAAAGGGCTTTGAGCAACGGTCCAACCCTTGCTTGGACAATTATGATATCCCGGGCCTAGCTTTCGCTGATGACATCCTTCTGCTTGCTCTAACACCCTATAATATGCAATATAGTATTGACGAGATTGTGAGATACTGTGAGGACTGGAACTTAAAAATTAACCCGAGTAAGACCAAAGTTATGGTCTGCAAAGAGGGAGTTAAACTGGCTAAGAATGAAAAGTGGGTCATGTATGGGTCTCAGTTAGAGACGGTGAAAAAACTTGAGTATCTAGGGATGATAATGGCGAGTAATGGTAAATGGACCGAACAAATTAAAAGGGCAAAATCGAAAGGGCTAGCGGCATTGGCGAATGTTAAAGTGTTAGAGCGTAGGTTACCGAATCTTGACTACAAAGTGTATAAGAATGTGTTCAACGCACTCATCGTTTCAAGAGCACTCTATGGAGTGGAAGTATGGGGTTTAGAGGAAGGAACGAAAACCCTGGACAGTATTGTAAGTAGGTTTGCCAAGATAATTTTGGGGCTACCTAGTTGCACGGCGAATTGTGGAGCGAGAATGTTGTGTGAGGATGTAAGCATTAGACAACATATCATAAAAAGGGTCATAAAGTCTTGGATTCGTTTAAAAGCAGGTGGAGGGGGGGGGAAATGCTTAAGGTAGCCTACCTGCACCAAATGAAGCATCAGCAAGAGGGCTACTGGGTGGACGGGGTAAGAAGTGTACTGGAAAGATTAGGAATGGGTTATCTATGGGATAGGGACTTACAAAGAGAGGAAGGTAGGGTGTGTAAAAAAGTGTGCAGAAGGGTTAATGACGTAGAGTTGCAGGTGCTAAGGGAAGAGTGCACCAGTAGGAGAACCTTAACGGAGTTCTGCGAAATAAGGAACTTTATGAGCATAAAGCCTCAATGCCTAATGAAAAGAGAAATGAGAGGGATAATTTGGTGGTTAATGGGGGTGTATAAGAACAAAGCGTTGAGAGAAGTAGGAAAAGAGGACATTTGCCTGTTTTGTGGGAAGGTTATGGGTGCGGCGCACCTGATCAGGGAATGCAAGGAAATTAAAATGATAAGAGCAAAGTTTGTAGACAAAGCAGATCTAAACAGAATAGAAAATGAAAATGAGTATCACACTTTAATTAAATTACTAAAAAGGGAATGGGGGAAAGCAGGTCAATTAGCAAAATATTTTAATACCATCAGGGCAATGTGGAATAAGAAAGCGTCGGATGAGATTCAGAACAAAGATGCATGTAAATTAAGCATTCAAGTACATGAGACGGCTTCCTAAGATATAAATCTTGTTAAAGCCTAGGAGAGCCTATCTGTACATATTGCTGTCTGTAGATTTTTCCTGTAAATTTATGTTATCTATGTGTTTATTGTCTGTAGGTCACGATATGACTCTCTGAGTTAAAGTGACAATTAACAAGTAGACTTGGTTTAAATAAATAAAAATCAAATTGCGAACTTTCAATGCTGCCAATGTCATGATTTGACAAAATAAATTATAACAGTGGCACCACGGTTCAATTAATACCAACTACACCTGAGTAATAATAAATACTTTTGGTAAATCTTTTGGTCTTTTAATAACAGACCCTGTACTGTCAAGATGTACTGTGAGGATATCTGACAGGGGATCACATCCAGTGGGACATGGGTTGGCGACCACGGGACACCAACTGAGTCCGGCATTGCTTCCACTTACTTGTGCCGGGCTCCTCTCCGTCTTCTTTCCTGTCGACCTCACTTGGTCAACTCTTGTTCTCTTCCGACCCCGACGGTATTAGGGTATCCGAGGCCTAGGGAGTCTCTTCCTTTCCCGCCTTAATTGGGCCCTCTGCTCATTCACTTTCCTGTCTGCCTTTCATGGCTCTCCTTCCTTCCAGGTCCCTCAATCCGCCTTCTTCGAGGGTTGAGGGCATTTATTTTCTCCTGTCCTTTATTTGCCTTATTCTCCTTTAGTTTTCCATTTCTTCTTCTAGTATGTGGGTTAGTTGTTAGTTTTAGTTTTAAGTTAGCTTTTCATTTTCATCTTCACGATCACCGAAACCATCAGGGCCGATAATCTAGATGTTAGGCCCCTTAAAACAATAATTATCATCATCAATAATAATAAATTTAAATTAAAGAATCTACTGAATTTACTTGTATTATGGGCCTTGATTGGAAATTGGAGTATACTGAGTTAATTGAATAGAATATATTGAATTTAATAAGCATGAGAGCCTTCTGATTTGACTGGAGTATAACTGTTTAAATCGCTCACCGCATTGAAGATCGTTGTAGTTGGGTTGTTGCGTAGAGAGTTCCTAATGGCCCTGATCTTCCTCAACGTAAATGAATTTTTATGTGGATGACTGAATAAATTCCAAAAATCATCCCTGTGACAATAGCCTCGTTTCCCCCAGGGGCTCACATCTTGTGGGCGTGGGTTGGCGACCACGGGGCCCCAGCTGAGTCCGCATTGCTTCCACTTACTTGTGCCGGGCTCCTCTCTGTCTTCTTTCCTGTCGACCTCACTTGGTCAACTCTTGTTCTCTTCTGACCCCGATGGTATTAGGGTATCCGAGGCCTAGGGAGTCTCTTCCTTTCCCGCCTTAATTGGCCCTTGTCTCATCTTTTCTGATACCCTCCTTCTGCGAGGGGTCAGCCTTCTTTTTCTTTTCCTTTTACCTCCTGCCTTGTGTTCTAGGCCCTTCAGGAGGCAGGGTGTATGTAGCCCCACCACTTCTGGTGCACCCTAGATATCGCTACACCCTCAGGGGCTCACGGCTGGTGAGTTCGGGAGTTGGCGACCCCGAGGGATTCCTGAGCTGGGTCCGTTTTCCCCTTTTGTCCCTTACCTTTGGGGCGGACCCTCTCCTCTTTCACTTTCCTATCTGCCTTTCATGGCTCTCCTTCCTTCCAAGTCCCTCAATCCGCCTTCTTCGAGGGTTGAGGGCATTTCTTTTCCTCCTGTCCTTTATTTGCCTTATTCTCCTTTATTTTTCCATTTCTCCTTCTAGTATGTAGGTTAGTAGTTAGTTTTAGTCTTTAAGTTCGCTTTTCTTTTTCATCTTCACGATCACCCAAACCATCAGGGGCCGATAACCTCGATGTTAGGCCCCTTAAAACAACAATTATCATCATCATCATCATCATCTCTTTTTCTTTTCCTGTTATCTCCTGCCTTCTGCTCAAGGCCCTCAAGGAGGCCGGGTGTATGTAGCCCCACCACTTTTGGTGCACCCTAGATAATGCTGCACCCTCTGGGGCTCATGGCTTGTGAGTTCGGGAGTTGGCGACCCCGAGGGATTCCTGAGCTGGGTCCGTTTTCCCCTTTTGTCCTTTCGCTTTGGGGCGGACCTTTTCCTCTCCCCTCTCCTCTCCTCTCCACTCCTCTTTTCCATAAATTTATTTTTCTCTTTAAGATTCCCGCACTGTTTTTGTTATTTGTTACTTGGTTCACCGTGTGTCCTTGGTCAACTCTTGTTCTCTTCTGACCCCGACGGTATTAGGGTATCCGAGGCCTAGGGAGTCTCTTCCTTTCCCGCTTTAATTGGCCCTTGTCTCATCTTTTCTGATACCCTCCTTCTGCGAGGGGTCAGCCTTCTTTTTCTCTTCCTTTTACCTCCTGCCTTGTGCTCTAGGCCCTTAAGGAGGCAGGGTGTATGTAGCCCCACCACTTCTGGTGCACCCTAGATAATGCTACACCCTCAGGGGCTCACGGCTGGTGAGTTCGGGAGTTGGCGACCCCGAGGGATTCCTGAGCTGGGTCCGTTTTCCCCTTTTGTCCCTTCCCTTTGGGGCGGACCTTCTCCTCTCTCCCCTCCCCTCTCCTCTTTTCCTTCTATTTCCTTTTCTCTTTAAGATTCCCGCACTGTTTTTGTTACTCGAATCACCGTGTATCTAAATTCGCTTTTAGCGATTTTTAAGGCATTTTTGATCTATGTTGCATTTTGTAAGTTTTTTCGATCTAAATTACATCTCGCGATTGTTTTCAACCTCAATTGCATTTTGTAAAGATTGACAATCTAAATTGCTTTTTAGTAAGTCTTTCAATGCAGGTTGCGGGGCCTTTTAGTGAGTATTTTGAATTTCAATTGCATTTTGTAAGTATTTTCAACCAAAACCGCATTTCGCACGAATTTTGAATCTAAATTGCATTTTGTTTGGGGGCATTTTGCACATATTTTGATTCTCAATTGCATTTTGTGGGTATTTTGAATCTAAATTACATTTTGTCAAGTATTTTCAATCTAAATTGCTTTTTGTAAGTATTGTCAATCCACATGAGTCGTTGGAATCACCGTACATTTTGTAAGCATTTTCAATTTCAATTGCATTTTGTAAGTATTTTGAATTTCGATTGCACTTTGTGAATAATTTGGATTGGAACTGGGATAAGGCCTATTTCAATCTGAATTGCATTGTGTATTTTCAATTTCAATTGCATTTTGTAAGTATTTTGAACCTCAATTGCATTTTGTACGTATTTTCGATCTCATTTGCATTTTGTAAGTATTTTGAATTTCAGTTGCATTTTGTAAGTATTTCGACGCTACATTGCATTTTGTACGTATTTTGAACCTAGCCTTCATTTTGTGGGTATTTTTCAATCTATTCCTTTTGTGAATCTTTTCGTTCTAAATTCCCTTTTGTAAGAACATTTTGTGAGTCGTTTCAATCCGAGTTCCTTTTTGTAAGTATTTTCCGTCTCACTTAATTTTCGTTCTGGTTCCCGTTTCATTATCATCTTCGCTATCACCCAGATCATTAGGGGCCGATAACCTAGATGTTAGGCCCCTTAAAACAACAATTATCATCATCATCATCACCGTGTGTCTAAATTCCCTTCTAGCGATTTTTAAGGCATTTTTAATCTACGTTGCTTTTTGTATGTTTTTTCGATCTAAATTACATCTCGCGATTGTTTTCAACCTCAATTGCATTTTGTAAAGATTGACAATCTAAATTGCTTTTTAGTAAGTCTTTCAATGCATGTGCCCGGGCCTTTTAGTGAGTATTTTGAATTTCAATTGCATTTTGTAAGAATTTTCAACCAACGCCGCATTTCGCACGAATTTTGAATCTAAATTGCATTTTGTTTGGTGGGCATTTTGCACATATTTTGATTCTCAATTGCTTTTTGTGGGTATTTTGAATCTAAATTACATTTTGTCAAGTATTTTCAATCTAAATTGCATTTTGTAAGTATTGTCAATCCACATGAGTCGTTAGAATCACCGTACATTTTGTAAGCATTTTCAATTTCAATTGCATTTTGTAAGTATTTTGAATTTCAATTGCACTTTGTGAATAATTTGGATTGGAACTGGGATAGGGCCTATTTCAATCTGAATTGCATTGTGTGTTTTCAATTTCAATTGCATTTTGTAAGTATTTTGAACTTCATTTGCATTTTGTACGTGTTTTCGATCTCATTTGCATTTTGTAAGTATTTTGAATTTCAGTTGCATTTTGTAAGTATTTCGACGCTACATTGCATTTTGTACGTATTTTGAATCTAGCCTACGTTTTGTGGGTATTTTTCCATGTATTCTTTTTGTGACTCTTTTCGTTCTAAATTCCCTTTTGTAAGACCATATTGTGAGTTCCTTTCTGTACGTATATTCCGTCTCAGATAATTTTGTTCTGGTTTCCATTTCATTATCATTTTCGCTATCACCCAGATCATTAGGGGCCGATAACCTCGATGTTAGGCCCCTTAAAACAACAATTATCATCATCATCATCAATAGCCTCGTACACAACCATGTCACCGTTTGATGAGACAGAATGACTTATCAAATTCACATACTTAAATAGTCAACTGTTTAGTTTAGCACTCCGTTACAGATGAATGTTAATTTCCACTTCCATCTCGCTACAAGTTCTACTCTTCTCCTCCACACAGCACCAGTCCGTCTTCTCTCAGCACTTCAATAATATTAAGTAATCCATTTAGGCGGCCGTCATATATATAACGTTCCCAGGTAAGGCACGTGTCTATCCCCTCTTCTGAAGTCGCTAGGCAAGATTAGCCCGTCTTTCACATATCAATAATGACAATACTTCTTTGTAGCATTTCTCGGGAGGTCCAACCCACCTTTTGTATACAGTTGCAAAGGACTCCTTCATCGGCCCAGCATTGTTAGTGGCAAGTCTTCATAGAATCCCTTCTTAGTATGATTTGTATACTGGTAGAATACTTGATGTGAAAGACATAAGTGTCTATTTATGTCATTTCCAAGAAGCGGTATATAAGCCGCCCTTCTGCGAACAACCCTCTCCTTCTCTTGTTCGTATTTTCTTCAGAAATAGTATTCAGTCAAGCACCTAACTTATTTCAAATATAATGTGTATCGCTCCAAGTCCTTACAATTGCCATACTATTCTACATTACCGCATAATAATAGATATAAACATATTAGTAAACATAATAACTAATAAAAGGTAAAAATGAAAAATTAAAAAAATATTGATAGTAATAATAATAATAATAATAATAATAAAATATACAAAATTATTTCATTCTGGTCACAAATTGGGACCATCACAACATGAGTCGTTTGAATTTACCGTACATTTTGTAAGCATTTTCAACTTCAATTGCATTTTGTAAGTATTTTGAATTTCAATTGCACTTTGTGAATAATTTGGATTGGAACTATGATATTTCCATCTGAATTGCATCGTGTATTTTCAATTTCAATTGCATTTTGTAAGTATTTTGAACCTCAATTGCATTTTGTACGTCATTTCGATCCCATTTGCATTTTGTAAGTATTTTGAACCTCAATTGCATTTTGTACGTCATTTCGATCTCATTTGCATTTTGTAAGTATTTTGAATTTCAAATGCATTTTGTAGGTATTTTGAATTTCAATTGCATTTTGTAGGTATTTCGACGCTACATTGCATTTTGTACGTATTTTGAACCTAGCCTCATTTTGTGGGTATTTTTCAATCTCTTTTGTGAAACTTTTCGTTCCAAATTCCCTTTTGTAAGAACATTTTGTGAGTTTTTACAATCTGAGTTCCTTTTTGTAAGTTTTTTTCCGTCTCACTTAATTTTCGTCCTGGTTTCCGTTTCATTATCATTTTCGCTATCACCCAGATCATTAGGGACCGATAACCTAGATGTTAGGCCCCTTAAAACGACAATTATCATCATCATCATCATCGATTTCAACTCTCATCACCCCCAATGGGGATCAGCATTTTCCTGCCCCAGAGGAAGGGACGTGGAGGGCTTAATTCAAGGGTTTGATTTATCTCTATTAAATACAGGGGAAGCTACACATTTTAGCTTAGCGCACGGCACGTACTCACACATTGACTTGAGTGTGTGTAGGCGTGCGCTGGTCCCCCTATTTGGTTGGTATGTACACGACGACATTTGTGACAGTGACCATTTCCCGATCTTTCTTACCCTTCTGAACCAGACGCCCGTGGAGTTCCCCAGTCTTTGGATGCTTAAGCGGACAAATTGGCCCTCGTTTCAAGAACGAGCTGTGTTCGTTGATCTTGGTTGCTGGAGCGTTGATGACAAGGTATCTTGCTGCCGCCGAAGAGTCCATTCCACACTTTTCTGGGACTCCTCGTCGCAAACTCGTCCCTTGGTGGACGGAGGATATTGTAGAGGCAATAAGAGACCGTCGTCGAGCTCATAAGCACTACCGTCGGCGTCCAACCATGGCCAATTTGGTAGCGTTTAAGAAATTTCGTGCCAAGGCACGAATACTTATTCGCCAGAGTAAGAAACAATCCTGGGAACGGTATGTGTCTTCTATTACGGCACATACCCCCTCCTCTCAAGTGTGGACTAAACTACGACGCATTTCGGGAATTCAGACATCTTCTACTGTACCGGGAATTTCCATTGATAATGCCCCCCAGGGGCTCACATCTAGTGGGATGTGGGTTGGAGACCACGGGGCCCCAGCTGAGTCCGGTATTGCTTCCACTTACTTGTGCCGGGCTCCTCTCTGTCTTCTTTCCTGTCGACCTCACTTGGTCAACTCTTGTTCTCTTCCGACCCCGACGGTATTAGGGTATCTGAGGCCTAGGGAGTCACTTCCTTTCCCGCCTTGATTGGCCCTTGTCTCATCTTTTCTGATTCCCTCCTTCTGCGAGGGGTCAGCCTTCTTTTTCTTTTCATGTTATCTCCTGCCTTCTGCTTAAGGCCCTCAAGGAGGCCGGGTGTATGTAGCCCCACCACTTTTGGTGCACCCTAGATAATGCTACACCCTCAGGGGCTCACGGCTGGTGAGTTCGGGAGTTGGCGACCCCGAGGGATTCCTGAGCTGGGTCCGTTTTCCCCCTTTGTCCCTTACCTTTGGGGCGGACCCTCTCCTCTTTCATTTTCCTATCTGCCTTTCGTGGCTCTCCTTTCTTCCAAGTCCCTCAATCCGCCTTCTTCGAGGATTGAGGGCGTTTCTTTTCCTCCTGCCCTTTATTTGCCTTATTCTCCTTTAGTTTTCCATTTCTTCTTCTAGTATGTAGGTTAGTAGTTAGTTTTAAGTTCGCTTTTCATTTTCATCTTCACGATCACCCAAACCATCAGGGGCCGATAACCTAGATGTTAGGCCCCTTAAAACAACAATTATCATCATCATCATCACCATTTCGTGGTGAGCCGGTATCCAGGTTCTGGGCTTCTATTCACGGATGGTTCGAGGGTAATCGAGAAAGTAGGTTGTGCATTTGTGGTTGAGGATCGTCGGTTTCCCTTTTCACGTCCCGAGGCTTGTGGCGTGTACACAGCGGAGCTCTATGTCACCTTAGAGGCTCTGCGGTACACGTTATCAGACGATCACCAGCACTTTCTTGTGTGTACTGACTCTGAGTGCGCTGAAAGCGCTCGATGTGTGTTTCCCGAAGCACCCGTTGGTCCAGCGGGTGCACGACCTGATCGTCAGTTCGTGTAACGCTGGAACCGGGGTGACCTTTGTGTGGCTTCCTAGCCACATGGGTATTGCGGGAAACGAGCTTGCTGATCAGGCGGCGAGAGAGGCAGTCGCACTGCCCACACTACCGTATAAGGTGCCTGCTAGTGATGTGCGCTCTCAGTTGCGGCATTCGATCCTGTCGCATTGGGAGGAAGCATGGCGTGCCACGCCTCCACCCAACAAACTGAGAGGCATCAAGCAGACAACGAAGATGTGGAAATCTTACTTCCGATCTCTCCGGAAGGAAGCTGTGGTACTCTGTCGACTCCGGATCGGCCATGGGATTGCTACGCACTCCCACTTGCTAAAGAGAGAAGATCCTCCTGTGTGTACTTGCGGCGCCCACCTAACCGTGGCACACCTTCTCTTGGAGTGTGTGGATCTGGCCGATCTGCGAGGGACTCTTAAACTGCCTAATACCCTCTCCCTTATTCTCCGTGATGACAGTCCGTCAGCTGACCTCGTCATCCGGTTCATGAGGGAGAGTGGTTACTTATTTAAGTTTTAATGTGTAGTTACGACTTTTAATTCTGGTTAAATCTGTTTTATGTTTTTTATTGTGTTATGTATTGTATTGGTCACTATGCCTTATTTGTTTTATCCTTTTTTACCATCCGCCTTTTATTCTTTTTATTCAAATAAGGCATACTTTTTGGGGCTCACTGTCTGTTTTATAAACACCATTTTCGCTTCATCCATGGCAGTGAGTTTTTTTTATCTACATCCTTTCATTTCACGCCATTTCATTTCATTAGGGTCCGATAACCTCGATGTTAGGGCCCTTAAAACAACAATTATCATCATCATCATCATCATCAACCATTCACTTCCTACATGTGCATTCAAATCCATCATGACAATGATGCTCTGTCCATTGAACTGCTGTTGTAGCTCCTCCTCAAAGTCTTCCTTCCCTTGAGCTGTACATCCAACTTGAGGGGCATATATACCTGGGCCATCTCAGGGCTTCTTCCCTTTGCAGTTATTCTGATCTTCATGATCCTGTCACTTATTCCCTTTACCTCTTCCTTCATTCCATCTCTCTCAACTACTCCTATTCTGCTCCCCCCAGGGGCTCACATCTAGTGGGTTGTGGGTTGGCGACCACGGGGCCCCGGCTGCGTCCGGCATTGCTTCCACTTACTTGTGCCGGGCTCCTCTCTTTCTTCTTTCCTGTCGACCTTCCTTGGTCAACTCTTGTTCTCTTCCGACCCCGACGGTATTAGGTTATCCGAGGCCTAGGGAGTCTTTCACTTTCCCGCCTTAATTGGCCCTTGTCTCATCTTTCCTGATACCCTCCTTCTGTGAGGGGTCAGCCTTCTTGTTCTTTTCCTTTTACCTCCTGCCTTGTGCTCAAGGCCCTTAAGGAGGCAGGGTGTATGTAGCCCCACCACTTCTGGTGCACCGTCGATAATGCTACACCCTCAGGGGCTCACGGCTGGTGAGTTCGGGCGTTAGCGACCCCGAGGGATTCCTGAGCTGGGTCCGTTTTCCCCTTTTGTCCCTTCTCTTTGGGGCGGACCTTCTCCTCTCTCCCCTCTCCTCTCCTCTTTTCCTTCTATTTCCTTTTCTCTTTAATATTCCCGCACTGTTTTTGTTACTCGAATCACCGTGTATCAAAATTCCCTTTTAGCGATTTTTTAAGGTATTTTTAATCTACGTTGCATTTTGTAAGTTTTTTTCGATCTAAATTTCATCTCGCGATTGTTTTCAAATTCAATTTCATTTTGTAAAGATTGACAATCTAAATTGCTTTTTGGTAAGTCTTTCAATGCAGGTAGCCGGGCCTTTTAGTGAGACCCCCCAGGGGCTCACTTCTAGTGGGCGTGGGTAGGCGACCACTGGGCCCCAGCTGAGTCCGGCATTGCTTCCACTTACTTGTGCCGGGCTCCTCTCTGTCTTCTTTCCTGTCGACCTCACTTGGTCAACTCTTGTTCTCTTCTGACCCTGCCTTCGTGGCCCTGAAGCGCGAAGCGGAACGTTTCCATCTTAGTTTTGCTTCCCGCGCTTCGGAGGAGTACAACGTGCCCTTTACGGAGTGGGAACTCCGCGGAGCGCTGGCGCTCTGCAGGGACACGTCTCCTGGCCCGGATAATATTCACAACCAGATGCTTAAACACCTTAACGATGAGAGCATTCGTTATTTGCTCAGGGTGTTTAATCGTATCTGGTTGGAAGGTGTGTTTCCAGCGCAATGGCAGGAAGACCGATAAGGATCCCAAATTGACAGGGAGTTACAGACCTATTTGTCTCACTAACGGTCTGTGCAAGCTCTTTGAGAGGATGGTCAATCGGCGCCTAGTGTGGGTCCTGGAGAAACGGGGACTCCTGTCTGAATACCAGTGTGGTTTCAGGGCGTCTCGGTGTACCAACGACCATCTGGTACGCCTGGAGACCGCCATACAGGACGCTTTTCTCCGGAGACAGCACCTAGTCGCTGTTTTCTTTGATCTCGAGAAGGCCTATGACACCACTTGGCGTTACGGCATCCTCTCTACCCTGCATCAATGGAAATTCCGAGGTAACTTGCCGGTTTTTATTGCGAATTTTCTGTCCCTTCGCCTGTTCCGTGTCCGAATAAGGGGGACATATTCGCAATATCATATACAGGAAAACGGAGTCCCACAGGGATCGGTGCTTAGCGTAACATTATTTGCGATTGCCATAAACGGTATAGTCGCTGCTGCTGGTCCAGCAGTGGCACCGTCGCTATATGTAGACGAATTCGCTCTACATTATAGTGCGCAAAATATGGCGGTCGCTGAACGACAGCTACAATAAGCTATTCGGAGAGTGGAACGCTGGACACTAGAGCATGGCTTTCGATTCTCTACGGCTAAGTCCTCGGTTGTCCATTTCTGCCGAAAGCGCACTCTCCATCCTGATCCTGAGCTTTATCTGGGCGATGTAGCTTTGCCGGTCGTTGCTGCGTACCGGTTCCTTGGGCTCCTTTTCGATCAGAAATTGACGTGGGAGCCACACGTGCGGTGTTTGAAAACTACCTGTGCTAAGAAACTCAACATGTTGCGGTTTCTTAGCGGCACATCATGGGGGGCGGACCGCGCGGTGCTCCTACGTTTTTATAAGGCTCTGATTTTATCTCGATTGGATTATGGCAGTGTAGCATATGGTTCGGCCCGTAAGTCAGTGCTTGTTAAACTGGACAGTGACCACCACGGCGGTGTGAGGCTGGCGACGGGTGCCTTTCGGACGAGCCCAGTCGTCAGCTTGCTCGCCGAGGCTGGCGTACCTCCTTTACACTTGAGGCGCCAACAAGTACTGCTGACCTATGCTACAACTATTCGACAGATGCCCCTTCATCCAGGCTATCCATGTTTGTTTTCCAATCCGAGTCGCCGGCTGTATGATGCGCTCGCCCCAGCCACTCGGCCGGCGGGGATTCGCTTGGATGACTTATACCGTCAGTTCCGATTTCCTTCTGTCTCCTGTATCGTCCGAGTACCTAGCAAGGCCCCTCCGTGGATGGTCTCTCTCCCTGATATCATCCTGGATCTGCACACCGGCCACAAGTCGGTCACCCCCCAGGGGCTCACATCTTGTGGGCGTGGGTTGGCACCACGGGGCCCCAGCTGAGTCCGGCATTGCTTCCACTTACATGTGCCGGGCTCCTCTCCGTCTTCTTTCCTGTCGACCTCACTTGGTCAACTCTTGTTCTCTTCTGACCCCAACGGTATTAGGGTATCCGAGGCCTAGGGAGTCTCTTCCTTTCCCGCCTTAATTGGCCCATGTCTCATCTTTTCTGATACCCTCCTTCTGCGAGGGGTCAGCCTTCTTTTTCTCTTCCTTTTACCTCCTGCCTTGTGCTCTAGGCCCTTAAGGAGGCAGGTTGTATGTAGCCCCACCACTTCTGGTGCACCCTAGATAATGCTACTCCCTCAGGGGCTCACGGCTGGTGAGTTCGGGAGTTGGCGACCCCGAGGGATTCCTGAGCTGGGTCCGTTTTCCCCCTTTTGTCCCTTACCTTTGGGGCGGACCCTCTCCTCTTTCACTTTCCTATATGCCTTTCATGGCTGCTTCCTTCCAAGTCCCTCAATCCGCCTTCTCCGAGGGTTGAGGGCATTTCTTTTCCTTCTGTCCTTTTATTTGCCTTATTGTCCTTTAGTTTTCCATTTCTTCTTCTAGTATGTAGGTTAGTAGTTAGTTTTAGATTTAAGTTCGCTTTTCATTTTCATCTTCACGATCACCCAAACCATCAGGGGCCGATAACCTAGATGTTAGGCCCCTTAAAACAACAATTATCATCATCAACCTCTCCTCTTTCACTTTCTTATCTGCCTTTCGTGGCCCTCCTTCCTTCCAAGTCCCTCAATCCGCATTCTTCGAGGGTTGAGGGCATTTCTTTTCCTCCTGTCCTTTATTTGACTTATTCTCCTTTAGTTCTCCATTTCTTCTTCTAGTATGTAGGTTGGTAGTTAGTTTTAGTTTTAAGTTTGCATTTCATTTTCATCTTCACGATCACCCAAACCATCAGGGGCCGATAGCCTAGATGTTAGGCCCCTTAAAACAACAATTATCATCATCATCATCATCACCTTAAGGAGGCAGGGTGTATGTAGCCCCACCACTTCTGGTGCACCCTAGATAATGCAACACCCTCAGGGGCTCACGGCTGGTGAGTTCGAGAGTTGGCGACCCCGAGGGATTCCTGAGCTGGGTTCGTTTTCCCCTTTTTTTTTCTTACCTTTGGAGCGGACCCTCTCCTCTCTCCCCTCTCCTGTCCTCTCCACCTTTCATTATATTTCCTTTTGACTTTAAGATTTCCGCACCTTTTTGTAGGTATTCTTAATCTACGTTGCATTTTGTAAGTTTTTCGATCTAAATTGCATTTTGTGAGTGTTTTTCAACCTCACTTGCATTTTGTAAGGATTGCCAATCAACATTGCTTTTTAGTAAGTCTTTCAATATAGGGGGGGGGGGGGTCTTCTTGTGATTATTTTGAATTTCAATTGCATTTTTTATTTTCAACCTACCCCGCATTGTTTAAGTAGTTAAGTCTCAATTGCAATTTTGTGGGTATTTTGAATCTTAATTACATTTTGTAATTATTTTCAGTCTAAATTGCATTTTGTAAGTATTGTCCATCCAAATGAGAAGTTTGAATCTACCATACCTTTTGTAAGCAATTTCGATTGCCTTTTGTATTATCAACCTACCCCGCTTTGTTCAAGTAGTTAATTCTCAATTGCATTTTGTGGGTATTTTGAATCTACATTACATTTTGTGTGTATTTTCAATCTTATTTGCATTTTGTAAGTATTTTGATTTCACTTGCATTTTGTAAGTATTTCGACTGTACGTTGCATTTTGTACGTATTTTGGACTTAACCTACATTTTGTGCGTATTTTTCAATCTATTCCTTTTGTGAGTATTTTCGTTCGAAATTCCCTTATGTACGTATTACCGCTCTCCATTTGGTGAGTAGTTTCTATCTGAGTTCCTTTTTGTAAGTATTTTTCTTGCTCCCCCAGGGGCTCACATCTTGTGGGCGTGGGTTGGCGACCACGGGGCCCCAGCTGAGTCCGGCATTGCTTCCACTTACTTGTGCCGGGCTCCTCTCTGTCTTCTTTCCTGTCGACCTCACTTGGTCAACTCTTGTTCTCTTCTGACCCCGACGGTATTAGGGTATCCGAGGCCTAGGGAGTCTCTTCCTTTCCCGCCTTAATTGGCCCTTGTCTCATCTTTTCTGATACCCTCCTTCTGCGAGGGGTCAGCCTTCTTTTTCTCTTCCTTTTACCTCCTGCCTTGTGCTCTAGGCCCTTAAGGAGGCAGGGTGTATGTAGCCCCACCACTTCTGGTGCTCCCTAGATAATGCTACACCCTCAGGGGCTCACGGCTGGTGAGTTCGGGAGTTGGCGACCCCGAGGGATTCCTGAGCTGGGTCCGTTTTCCCCTTATGTCCCTTACCTTTGGGGCGGACCCTCTCCTCTTTCACTTTCCTATATGCCTTTCATGGCTCTCCTTCCTTCCAAGTCCCTCAATCCGCCTTCTCCGAGGGTTGAGGGCATTTAGTTTCCTTCTGTCCTTTTATTTGCCTTATTCTCCTTTAGTTTTCCATTTCTTCTTCTAGTATGTAGGTTATTAGTTAGTTTTAGTTTTAAGTTCGTTTTTCATTTTCATCTTCACGATCACCCAAACCATCAGGGGCCGATAACCTAGATGTTAGGCCCCTTAAAACAACAATTATCATCATCATCATATTTTTCTTGCTACGTTAGGCATAATTGTTGGGGCTCACTGTCTATATTTTATCTAAACCATTTTCGTTTTATCCATAGCAGTGAGCTGTTTTTTATCTTCATCCTTCCATTTCACGTCATTTCATTTCGTCAGGGGCCGATAACCTCGATGTTAGGCCCCTTAAGACAGCAATTATCATCATCATCATCATCATCACTTCAGTTGAAATACCACGACCCCTCCTTCACAAAGTTTACCTCAGGGCGAGATAATCAGCGGTCTCCTATATCTTCTTTACATCGCCGACTTAGAATCGTTCATTCTTCCGCATTTTCAAATCGCTGATGATATTTTAATTTTCAGAACTGCTAGCACGGTGGACGAATGATTACATTCTCTCCAAACTACTTTTAAGCCTTTTACATACTTGGTTAGACAAACATGGTTTTCAATCCTCACCCCTCAAAATTGCAGTGATGCTCTTCTCATCCTCCCGTCAACTTAATTATTGGTGCCCACCCTATACCCTTCAGAGCAACTTTTACATAATTCGGCCTCCATTTCGACCGAAAACTTAACTGGCACTCTCACTGTACTGCCTTGAAAACCTTAATTGAACCCAAACTCCATATTCTCCGGTCGCTTATTTGCCGTCACTGGGGCGCTGACCCTACAGTCCTGCTCCGTGTCAATCAACATATCGTTCGTTCAGTTTTAGATTATGGCAGTCATTTCTTTGATATGACCCATCACATAGGTGTAATTAAAAAGCAATGTCTTCTCTATTACCCCTCAGGGGCTTTCATCTAGTGGGACGTGGGTTGGCGACCACGGGACCCCAGCTGAGTCCGGCATTGCTTCCCCTTACTTGTGCCGATCTCCTCTCTGTCTTCTTTCCTGTCGACCTCCCTTGGTCAACTCTTGTTCTTTTCCGACCCCGACGGTATTAGGGTATCCGAGGCCTAGGGAGTCTTTCACTTTCCCGCCTTAACTGGCCCTTGTCTCATCTTTCCTGATTCCCTCCTTCGGTGAGGGGTCAGCCTTATTTTTCTTTTCCTTTTTCCTCATGCCTTGTGGGTAGATTATTAGCTTGGGAATAACGTAACCCCCAATGAAAGATGATAAAGAAAAGGAAGTGGGTTTCGGACTGGAGAAAAAGGATGGTGAAATAGGACGAGAGTCCAAAAGAAGTTATAATTTTAACTTTAAATGTACTCAAAGACGGCTGCCACTGCAAGTCCGCTCTTCGATACCTAAAGTGGGTAGGGACCTGGGCGAAGCTAACGGGAAACGCAGCTGGATCATGGGCTGTTCTCGTGAAGGCTGCTTTAGTGTATTCCCTCTCAAGCATACATCTGCCTACTATGGGGAAGGGTGATGGTCTGGCAAGACAAAGGGTAACGGATTTATTGTGTATCTGTTCAAAGGAGTTTGTTTCTAAACCAGTAATTTGAAGAATGCCAATAATTTGAATCGGTTTCGATATTTTTAGTGTTTGAAATTGTAGAATTTCTAAAGAGCGACCAAATGCTTCCAAGAAGGATAGGGATAAAGCAATTATACCTTTGGGAATAATTTTTGCTAAGTGTACCAATAGTTGCATTTGGAAATGGCTAAGCTTTTACCCAGCAAGGAGCCGACTAAAAGTTTAGACAATGAGAAACATATTTTGAAAAACCAACCATAAGTGTTGGAGAGAATCTCCACAAGCAGGAAGCTGGCGTAGCGAGCTATGCTTGCCTTACTGGCCAGTTAGAATTAGCTATTAAAGCTAAGAGAGACTTTACCAAGTTACCAACTAAGAGTTTCCCCCCAGGGGCTCACATCTAGTGGGTTGTGGGTTGGCGACCACGGGGCCCCAGCTGAGTCCGGCATTGCTTCCACTTACTTGTGCCGGCTCCTCTCTTTCTTCTTTCCTGTCGACCTCCCTTGGTCAACTCTTGTTCTCTTCCGACCCCGACGGTATTAGGGTATCCGAGGCCTAGGGAGTCTCTTCCTTTCCCGCCTTCATTGGCCCTTGTCTCATCTTTTCTGATTCCCTCCTTCTGCGAGGGGTCAGCCTTCTTTTTCTTTTCCTTTTACCTCCTGCCTTGTGCTCAAGGCCCTTAAGGAGGCAGGGTGTATGTAGCCCCACCACTTCTGGTGCACCGTCGATAATGCTACACCCTCAGGGGCTCACGGCTGGTGAGTTCGGGCGTTGGCGACCCCGAGGGATTCCTGAGCTGGGTCCGTTTTCCCCTTTTTGTCCCTTCCCTTTGGGGCGGACCTTCTCCTCTCTCCCCTCTCCTCTCCTCTTTTCCTTCTATTTCCTTTTCTCTTTAAGATTCCCGCACTGTTTTTGTTACTCGAATCACCGTGTATCTAAATTCCCTTTTACCATTTTTTTTTAAGGCATTTTTGATCTATGTTGCATTTTGTAAGTCTCTTCGATCTAAATTACATCTCGCGATTGTTTTCAACCTCAATTGCATTTTGTAAAGATTGACAATCTAAATTGCTTTTTAGTAAGTCTTTCAATGCAGGCGTCAGGGCATTTTAGTGAGTATTTTGAATTTCAATTGCATTTTGTAAGTATTTTCAACCAAAACCGCATTTCGCACGAATTTTGAATCTAAATTGCATTTTGTTTGGTGGGCATTTTGCACATATTTTGATTCTCAATTGCATTTTGTGGGTATTTTGAATCTAAATTACATTTGTCAAGTATTTTCAATCTAAATTGCTTTTTGTAAGTATTGTCAATCCACATGAGTCGTTTGAATCTACCGTACATTTTGTAAGCATTTTCAATTTCAATTGCATTTTGTAAGTATTTTGAATTTCAATTGCACTTTGTGAATAATTTGGATTGGAACTGGGATATTTCAATCTGAATTGCATTGTGTATTTTCAATTTCAATTGCATTTTGTAAGTATTTTGATCCTCAATTGCATTTTGTACGTATTTTCGATCTCATTTGCATTTTGTAAGTATTTTGAATTTCAGTTGCATTTTGTAAGTATTTCGGCGCTACTTTGCATTTTGTACGTATTTTGAATCTAACCTACGTTTTGTGGGTCTTTTTCAATCTATTCTTTTTGTGCAACTTTTCGTTCTAAAATCCCTTTTGTAGGACCATATTGTGAGTTGTTTCCATGCGAGTTCCTTTTTGTACGTATATTCAGTCTTCGATAATTTTGTTCTGGTTTCCATTTCATTATCATTTTCGCTATCACCCAGATCATTAGGGGCCGATAACCTCGATGTTAGGCCCCTTAAAACAACAATTATCATCATCATCATCATCAACTAAGAGTTTTTGCTCAAATGCAACAAGTGGTGAAAGCCCTATCAATAGATTTATTTGCATTAAGTGGGAAGAGTCAAGGAAGACAGGATCTTGCCTAACCGTTATGTTAGAGGAATGATAATTCCAAAAAGAACTCTTGAATTTATTTAACAATGTTGGGTAGTAGTTTTGTAACAAATACAGTATATAATTTTGATTGTGACAAATGGGGTCACAGACCTCCGAAAAACATCTAAAGCTTGCGCCAGGCAAATAACAATTCTTTTGGTTTCAAACCTTTTATATACTTTAAAATCTTCGCAAGATTTTTGAAATGACGAAGATAAATAAATGAAAAATTTAAAGATAACTGACGTAATTAAAGTTAGACAATAAATCAAGTACAAGGTGTGTACTTTTAAGAATTTCTAGGTAAATATCTTAGAAAGAGTAACAACTTCGGAAGTAACAACAACAAAAAGCAGGAAGAATAAAAGAGAAGTTTCTATAACTTCTTAATATTAAAGCTGAATTACTTTTAGTGATTATACAAATAGGGCAGGTCACTTATTGTGAAACCTGAAGAGAAAAGTCGAAAGGAAGTTTCTAGAACTCCTATGTTTAAGTAGGGATCACGAGACAAATGGGACAAGTTTCCCTTTCGTGAAACTTAGAATTAACTCACTTATGAGTTGAAAGAATTGTATTCCCTAATTAGAAGGGAGAAACAATATAAGTTAAAGCTTGTACTAGACGCGAAGTTTTACAGACATTAATTTGTGATACATAAAGCAAAAGAGGGAGGGCACTTATTTAGAGTGACACCTCATTGAAAAAGACCTAAAGTAACAATTTTATTATTTTGGTTGGTTAGTAAAGGGTTTGGGAAAGCCCAAATGGGATTGAGGATAAGTGTTCATGGCCGTATTTATAGTATTCGGACGAACGCGACTCAGATGAAATGTTGAACAAACACTGGTTTCACTATAGTCTGTTGAAATAGATGAAAAGTTCACTGTAGTAGCACAAAACGTTTATGACAAAGAAAGTTATTGCAATGATGGAAAATAACTAGTTACACTAGAGTCTATTGCTTGAGAAACTTGTAGGTTATAGTTGGATGCATAGGAAAGAAATCCCAACGGAGGAAGAAAATGTAGTTATTGATTAGTAGTTCATAAGGAAGATTCCTTAGTTTGAAAAAGTATTCCCACATGTGAGTGGAAAATACATGACAGTATAACTGGTAGACAGAATACAGATTCTGGAAGGTTCCAGAGCAATCATGACTGAAGAATAGGGCAAACGTTTGTCCAGCGGTGGAACGAGCTAAGTATTTTATAGACAATGGGTAATTTAATGGTGTCCCGCGCTGTGAGAAAATCTCTCATTTAATAAGCATAAGAAATGCTGCTTCCTGTTAAGATTGGCTTAGATAGACAAAAGCCCAACATAGAAAATCCCGCGAAGGATGATTATTGCCCCAAATATAGAACTCTCACACTGCCTATAAAATGATCATTAAAAGCATGTAGCTATTTAAAATCAATTAAAATGAGTTGAAGAACGTAGAAGTAGTACTTAGCTTTGCTTCATGGCGAAGGCGATGTTCCCTTTGACGGTTGATACTAAAATTCTAACATGGCGTAGAATTTAAAAGATTGCCTCTTGAGTTGAGGAGGCGAGCCCTAGTTAAGCTCTGAGTCGACTTCCGACGTACAAGTGAGACACGCTCAACGAAGCACGGAGGGACCAGGGAAGGGAAAAGAGTGGGGGTTGGAGACAAAGGAATACATTTAAGAATAGACAACATAACAGAAATAAATTTTCTCTTGATGAAATGGTCTTCGAAGAATTGATAGTAGGCGACACTAGCGCAGCCTGGCGGGTGAAAAAGTAGACGAAGTTCTCTTGATCACGGAGATGATAGCTGGCGATAGCGACGAGATCTGGTGGCTAGATTGATAAGGAAGTCCTCTTGTACAGGGAAGAATTGAGGAACTTCAGAGATTCGCTGCTAGATGACGCTAGGTGGGTCATGGAAGATATATATCTAGAACAGACTCACAGGTAACATGAGAACCATAACCAACAAGGAGCAATCAGAAGATCATTGTTGGTGTTTGGGAAAAAGGAAGGGATGAACTATATTAAAGAGAAGCAAAAGCTTGCTCTATCTTACCGTGTATTCCAAAGAATACACCACCTTGTGCTCAAGGCCCTTAAGGAGGTAGGGTGTATGTCGCCCCACCACTTCTGGTGCAGCCTAGATAATGCTACACCCTCAGGGGCTCACGGCTGGTGAGTTCGGGAGTTGGCGACCCCGAGGGATTCCTGAGCTGGGTCCGTTTTCACCTTTTGCCCCCTACCTTTGGGGCGGACCCTCTCCTCTCCACCCCCAGGGGCTCACATCTTGTGGGCGTGGGTTGGCGACCACGGGGCCCCAGCTGAGTCCGGCATTGCTTCCACTTACTTGTGCCGGGCTCCTCTCTGTCTTCTTTCCTGTCGACCTCACTTGGTCAACTCTTGTTCTCTTCTGACCCCGACGGTATTAGGGTATCCGAGGCCTAGGGAGTCTCTTCCTTTCCCGCCTTAATTGGCCCTTGTCTCATCTTTTCTGATACCCTCCTTCTGCGAGGGGTCAGCCTTCTTTTTCTCTTCCTTTTACCTCCTGCCTTGTGCTCTAGGCCCTTAAGGAGGCAGGGTGTATGTAGCCCCACCACTTCTGGTGCACCCTAGATAATGCTACACCCTCAGGGGCTCACGGCTGGTGAGTTCGGGAGTTGGCGACCCCGAGGGATTCCTGAGCTGGGTCCGTTTTCCCCTTTTGTCCCTTACCTTTGGGGCGGACCCTCTCCTCTTTCACTTTCCTATATGCCTTTCATGGCTCTCCTTCCTTCCAAGTCCCTCAATCCGCCTTCTCCGAGGGTTGAGGGCATTTCTTTTCCTTCTGTCCTTTTATTTGCCTTATTCTCCTTTAGTTTTCCATTTCTTCTTCTAGTATGTAGGTTAGTAGTTAGTTTTAGTTTTAAGTTCGCTTTTCATTTTCATCTTCACGATCACCCAAACCATCAGGGGCCGATAACCTAGATGTTAGGCCCCTTAAAACAACAATTATCATCATCATCATCATCAACCTCTCCTCTCCTCTCCTCTCCTCTTTTCCTTATATTTCCTTTTCTCTTTAAGATTCCCGCACTGTTTTTGTTACTTGGTTCACCGTGTATCTAAATTCCCTTTGAGCGATTTTTAAGACATTTTTAATCTACGTTGCATTTTGTAAGTCTTTTCGAACTAAATTACATCTCGCGATTGTTTTTAACCTAGCATTTTGTAAAGATTGTCAATCTAAATTGCTTTTTAGTAAATCTTTCAATGTAGGCGCAGGACATTTTAGTGAGATTGAATTTCAAGTGCATTTTGTATTTTCAACCTAAACCGCATTTCGCAAGAATTTTTAATCTAAATTGCATTTCCCCCCCAGGGGCTCACATCTAGTGGGTTGTGGGTTGGCGACCACGGGGCCCCAGCTGAGTCCGGCATTGCTTCCACTTACTTGTGCCGGGCTCCTCTCTTTCTTCTTTCCTGTCGACCTCCCTTGGTCAACTCTTGTTCTCTTCCGACCCCGTCGGTATTAGGTTATCCGAGGCTCAGGGAGTCTTTTCTTTTCCCGCCTTAATTGGCTCTTGTCTCATCTTACCTGATACCCTCCTTCTGTGAGGGGTCAGCCTTCTTTTTCTTTTCCTTTTACCTCCTGCCTTGTGCTCAAGGCCCTTAAGGAGGCAGGGTGCATGTAGCCCCACCACTTCTGGTGCACCGTCGATAATGCTACACCCGCAGGGGCTCACGGCTGGTGAGTTCGGGAGTAGGCGCCCCCGAGGGATTCCTGAGCTGGATACGTTTTCCCATTTTGTCCCTTCCCTTTGGGGCGGACCTTCTCCTCTCTCCCTTCTCCTCTCCTCTCCTCTCCACTCCTCTTTTCCTTATATTTACTTTTTTCTTTAAGATTCCCGCACTGTTTTTGTTACTTGGTTCACCGTGTGTCTAAATTCCCTTCTAGCGATTTTTAAGGCATTTTTAATCTTCGTTGCATTTTGTAAGTTTTTTCGATCTAAATTACATCTCGCGATTGTTTTCAACTTCAATTGCATTTTGTAAAGATTGACAATCTAAATTGCTTTTTGGTAAGTCTTTCAATGCAGGTAGCCGGGCCTTTTAGTGAGAATTTTGAATTTCAATTGCATTTTGTAAGTATTTTCAACCAAAACCGCATTTCGCACGAATTTTGAATCTAAATTGCATTTTATTTGGTGGGCATTTTGCACATATTTTGATTCTTAATTGAATTTTGTGAGTATTTTGAATCTAAATTACATTTTATCAAGTATTTTCAATCTAAATTGCATTTTGTAAGTATTGTCAATCCACATGAGTCGTTTGAATCTACCGTACATTTTGTAAGCATTTTCAACTTCAATTGCATTTTGTAAGTATTTTGAATGTCAATTGCACTTTGTGAATAATTTGGATTGGAACTGGGATATTTCAATCTGAATTGCATCGTGTATTTTCAATTTCAATTGCATTTTGTAAGTATTTTGAACCTCAATTGCATTTTGTACGTAATTTCGATCTCATTTGCATTTTGTAAGTATTTTGAATTTCAATTGCATTTTGTAGGTATTTCGACGCTACATTGCATTTTGTACGTATTTTGAACCTAGCCTTCATTTTGTGGGTATTTTTCAATCTATTCCTTTTGTGAATCTTTTCGTTCTAAATTCCCTTTTGTAAGAACATTTTGTGAGTTGTTTCAATCTGAGTTCCTTTTTGTAAGTATTTTCCGTCTCACTTAATTTTCGTTCTGGTTTCCGTTTCATTATCATTTTCGCTATCACCCAGATCATTAGGGGCCGATAACCTAGATGTTAGGCCCCTTAAAACAACAATTATCATCATCATCATCATCATAAATTGCATTTTGTGTGGCGGGCATTTTGGAAATATTTTGATTCTCAATTGCATTTTGTGGATATTTTGAATCTAAATTACATTTTGTCACGTATTTTCAATCTAAATTGCATTTTGTAAGTATTGTCAATCCACATGTGTCGTTTGAATCTACCGTGCATTTTGTAAGCAATTTCAATTGCATTTTGTAGGTATTTTGAATTTCAATTGCACTTTGTGAATAATTTGGATTGGAACTGGGATATTTCAATCTGAATTGCATTGTGTATTTTCAATTTCAATTGCATTTTGTAAGTATTTTGAACCTCAATTGCATTTTGTACGTATTTTCGATCTCATTTGCATTTTGTAAGTATTTTGAATTTCAGTTGCATTTTGTAAGTATTTCGACGATACATTGTATTTTGTACGTATTTTGAATCTAGCCTACGTTTTGTGGGTGTTTTTCAATCTATTCTTTTTGTGAATCTTTTCGTTCTAAATTCCCTTTTGTAAGACCATATTGTGAGTTGTTTCCATCTGAGTTTCTCTTTGTACGTATTTTCCGTCTCACATAATTTTCGTTCTGGTTTCCATTTCATTCTCATTTTCGCTATCACCCAGATCATTAGGGTCCGATAATCTAGATGTTAGGCCCCTTAAAACAACAATTATCATCATCATCATCATGTAAGTATTTTGAATTTCAGTTGCATTTTGTAAGTATTTCGACGCTACAATGCATTTTGTACGTATTTTGAATCTAGCCTACGTTTTGTGGGTCTTTCTTCAATCTATTCTTTTTTTGAATCGTTTCGTTCAAAATTCCCTTTTGTAAGACCATATTGTGAGCTGTTTCCATCTGAGTTTCTCTTTGTACGTATTTTCCGTCTCTCATAATTTTCGTTCTGGTTTCCATTTCATTCTCATTTTCGCTATCACCCAGATCATTAGGGGCCGATAACCTAGATGTTAGTCCCCTTAAAACAACAATTATCATCATCATTATCTTCTCTATTACACTCCGGTTTCATGCAGTATTACCTCATACACATAATTTCCGTACATTGCACAAACATCGGTTCTTTAAACAACCTTCCGTTCTTAAAATGTATTACTCCAACCAATCATGCTTCCGGCATATCATTATAATCAAAAGCTCCGGTGTTCTTAATTAGAATGCATTATTATTATCCATTAATGATCACCATTATTATTCTGCTCAATTTTTATGGTGTGTTGAACACATTTATCCCACAAATCAACACTTATATTGTTTCCACATTGCAAACACCACAACTTAATGACGGAGTTTTGTTGGTTTTCCTGACTTCAGTCTTCAAACGCGCCCAGACCAGTTCGATTGGGTTAAATATACAGTAGTAAGGGGGTAACCGTAACACCTCATATCCTAACGATTTTGCAGTGTCATCTAAAACAAATTCCTTTTTAAATTTAACAATATTTTCTTTCTTGGTGGACATGTTAGGAATTCGGAATTTTAATCTGGAGTGATAGCTTGCGTTATCGACAATTATTACACATTTCTTGTCTTGAGGGAGATTTTTCAGTAATGTATTTACAAACCAATTTTCAAATACATAGGCATTCATTTCATCATGATAGTCTGCTTTGCATTGCCAATATTCTTTGCGGGCAGAAAGAAATAAGCAGTTTGGAACCCAGCCTTCACTGCCCCCAGCACGCAAATAATGTAATCGGACACCACGCTACAGTCATTAACAATAATATTTAAACGTTCTGCGCATTCCTCATTACTGTGGTCAATTGAAGGTACTCCACTGACCATATAGCCTTCCCAAGGCCCCCACATCACTAATAATGCCACAGACGAACACAACTCACTCTGAAATGAACAAGGAAAAAGTCTAACGTTTTATCTAAATAGCCAGGAGAGCAAGCAGTAGCGAGACTGGACAGAACACAGTGCAACACTGGAAACTGTTAAGTGAGCATTAGACAGGACTTGTCTGCACTCCTCGTGGGCAGATGTAGGAAGCATCTTATTGGTCGGAGCCTGTATGTTATGTTCAGTCATGAAGTTATATTATTATTAACCAACATTGAACAATCGCCGCGCCAAAACTTGACAATCTTGCCACTAACAATAGATACACTCAATCAACTGAACCGACTGAACGAAAGAAAGCGCACGTGTTTGTGCAATGAGTGGTGACGTGAAGAGATGACGAGCTACGGCGGACACGCGCTCTCGCGCTGTTACAAGTCGGTCAGCGGAAACCGATCGAACGAACTAACAAGCGAGGGATCTGGGAACTAGTTTTTGTTACTTGGTTCACCGTGTATCTAAATTCTCTTATAGCGATTTTTAAGGCATTTTTAACCTACGTTTACATGAGTCGTATGAATACTTACAAAATGCATTATCTGCCCTTACATTTCAATTGCATTTTGTAAGTATTTTGAATTCCAATTGCACCCCCAGGGGCTCACATATAGTGGGCGTGGGTTGGAGACCACGGGACCCCAGCTGAGTCCGGCATTGCTTCCACTTACTCGTGCCGGGCTCCTCTCCGTCTTCTTTCCTGTCGACCTCACTTGGTCAACTCTTGTTCTCTTCTGACCCCGACGGTATTAGGGTATCCGAGGCCTAGGGAGTCTCTTCCTTTCCCGCCTTAATTGGCCCTTGTCTCATCTTTTCTGATACCCTCCTTCTGCGAGGGATCAGCCTTCTTTTTTCTCTTCCTTTTACCTCCTGCCTTGTGCTCTAGGCCCTTAAGGAGGCAGGGTGTATGTAGCTCCACCACTTTTGGTGCACCCTAGATAATGCTACACCCTCAGGGGCTCACGGCTGGTGAGTTCGGGAGTTGGCGACCCCGAGGGATTCCTGAGCTGGGTCCGCTTTCCACTTTTGCCCCTTACCTTTGGGGCGGACCCTCTCCTCTTTCACATTCCCCCCCTGTGGGTGGGGGGTTTAGAATACACCCACGGTATCCCCTGCCTGTCGTAAGAGGCGACTAAAAGGGGCGACCTTGGCTATACTTTAAGGACTCCGCGTTGTTTTGTGAATTGGACCCCCAGTGGGTGGGAGGAAGCGAATACATCCACGGTACTCCCTGCCAGTCGTAAAAGGCGACTAAAAGGGCTTCTCGGAACGGTCCCCTTTCGAGGGTTTGACAGTCAGCTCTAAAAGACATACACCCGTGCGGTATAACTCTCATTAGGTTATATCGCACTTCTTTCCGTCACTGCTTTCAGGGTCTGGCAACCAAAATTTCTATATGCGTGCTGTTAGGGGATGGGCCACTTACGCTAGCGACTACGCTCGAAAGCCTGTTCCGTTCTTGGCCGCGCCGACAGGTGGGTGTGCCATGTACCCGTTCAGTAGTATCCGCCTGACTACGCAGGTCCCCGCACAGCCGAATGTCTGAGCTGTAAAATCCAGTATATGCCAAGGGGAACATGCCGATACGGCATTGTAAAACATCGGACCCCCGGGCAATGCCTTCCAAGCTAGACGGGCCTTGCCCTGGCTGGGTAGCGCCTACTGTGACGGCCCGTGATCGGATGTCGGTGGCATTCGGGGAGGATGATCTGGCCATGGGTTCTAAAAGAAAAATCCCCAACCAGGGTGGACCTACACCCAAACAGGGTGGTCCTACACCCGTCTTTAACATTTGATTCCCTACGGGGATCAACCCCCTGGGAACAATCTGTGCGTGAAAATCTGGGTACTAACACCCCCAAGTTTCTGGTAGCTACCAGAACAGATGGGGGTGATTTCAAGCTGGTAAAGAGTATTTTGTTTTCTCGCCACATAGAAGGTGTCTATGGTGAGCTTGATAAAGTACAAAAGATGAGGAACGGTAGCTTGTTGCTCAAGACTTGGACTGGTGAGCAAGTTGAACGACTTTTGCAATGTGACCACTTTGGCGACATTCCCGTCAAAGTGGAAAAGCACACGTCCCTGAATCTGGTCCGAGGAGTTATCTTCCACCGGGACCTGATTCTGAACACTGACGAGGAGCTCAAGGAGGATATACAGCACCGTCACGTGACTGATGTCCGGCGCATTACGCGCAAGGTCAATGGTCAAATCGTGGATACTGGTGCTTTCATTATTTCCTTTGAGCTTTCGGTGCTCCCAGAGAAAGTCAAGGTTACAAGTTACCGTTGTGACGTACGGCCTTATATCCCTCCACCAATGAGGTGTTATAAGTGCCAGAAGTTCGGCCACATGTTATCCCGATGCTCGAGCCCCGACATCTGTGGAACATGCGGTAAGGTACCACACGAAGCGGAAGAGTGCACAACACCTTATCAGTGCACTAATTGCCCTGGATTTCATTCTCCTCGGGACAGGAACTGCCCTGTCTTCCTGCGTGAGAAGAAAATCCAGGAGATCAAAACCCTGGATGGTCTCACCTACCAGGAAGCCCGCAAGAAGTACCATACCACGATTTCGCCTTCTCCAACGATTGATTATAGAGCCATAATACCAAATTTGGTCCCGGCGACCTCATCTTTTGTACCAGCTGTGAAACCTTCAACTGAGTTACCTGTTCAGAAGCCAGCACCTATGATAATAACGAAAAGCCCGAAGGTGACTTCAACTCCACCTTCGGCCAGCACGAAGGCTGTGCGAGCGAAGGCTGCTCCGCCCGCACAGCAGGGGAGGAAGTTGAAGACTTACTCCCCACTCGGGAGGAAGTCGAAGACTTTCTCCCCACCCAAACGGTCGGTGAAAGCCGCGCCGAAGCCGGCGGAGGCGGCATCGTCGACCAGGGTCAGGAATTCGGCTCCTGACCCGTCTATATATCTTAAAGAGGCGGGGGCGGGTAAGAAGGGACCCCGAACTACCCATCCCCTTTCTCCCAAAAAGGGGAAGCCATCCGTGCCAACACCTGCGGATGCTTCTGCGCCTGGAGACGTTTCGGTCCCCAGATCTGCGCGCTCCCCACGGAGATCCCCCCGCCGCCGAACTGCGTCTATGAAATCTTCCACCGAGTCGATTCACTCCACGACCTCGCCTGAGGACATGGAGATTATAGTCGACGTAGTGACTGTAGATCCTCCAGAGTCAAAGTTGGAGTAGCTTGCTGCTCCACGTTATTCCCTAAGTTCACACAATGACACTGTTACAGTGGAATTGTAACAGTTATGACAGGCATTTGACAGAACTCCGTCAGCTTATTGCCCAATACGCAGCGAGTATAGTCTGCCTACAGGAAACAAACCTCAGACCTGATCACGTGACTGTTCTGAGAGGTTTCCGACTATACTCTAAAGAGCGACAAGACGCCGGCCGGGCTTCCGGGGGCGTTTGTACCTTCGTTCGCTCTGACTGCTATAGTGAGGAGTTTCCACTCGCCACTCCTCTGGAAGCTATTGCAATTCGCGTGTCCTTGCCTGCTATGACAACTGTTTGTAACGTGTACCTTCCACCGAACCAACCCCTTGATATTAATGACGTCTTAGATCTTGTTGATCAACTTCCAGTCCCTTTCCTACTCGTGGGTGATTTCAACGCTCATCACCCCCAATGGGGATCACCATCTTCCTGCCCCAGAGGAAGGGACGTGGAGGGAGTAATTCAAGGGTTGGGTTTATCTCTATTAAATACAGGGGAAGCTACACATTTTAGCTTAGCGCACGGCACGTACTCACACATTGACTTGAGTGTGTGTAGCCGTGCGCTGGTCCCCCTATTTGGTTGGTATGTACACGACGACCTCTGTGACAGTGACCATTTCCCGATCGTTCTTACCCTTCTGACCCAGACGCCCGTGGAGTTCCCCAGTCGTTGGGTTCTTAAGCGGGCAAATTGGCCCTCGTTTCTAGAACGAGCTGTGTTCGTTGATCTTGGTTGCCAGAACGTCGATGACGAGGTACAGCACATCACCGATGTGCTTCTTGCTGCCGCCGAAGAGTCCATCCCATCCTTTTCTGGGACTCCTCGTCGCAAACTCGTCCCTTGGTGGACAGAGGATATTGCAGCGGCAATAAGAGACCGTCGTCGAGCTCACAAGCACTACCGTCGGCGTCCAACCATGGCCAATTTGGTGGCGTTTAAGAAATTTCGTGCCAAGGCACGGATTCTTATTCGCCAGAGTAAGAAACAATCCTGGGAACGGTATGTGTCTTCTATTACGGCACATACCCCCTCCTCTCAAATGTGGACTAAACTACGACGCATTTCGGGAATTCAGACATCTTCTACTGTACCGGGAATTTCCATTGCTAATGAACTGGTTACAGATCCTTATCGCGTTGCAAACCATCTCGCCTCGTATTTTGCGGATATATCCGGTTCCGATAACTATGACCCTGCCTTCGTGGCCCTGAAGCTCGAAGCGGAACGTTTCCAGCTTTGTTTTGCTTCCCGCGCTTCGGAGGAGTACAATGTGCCCTTTACGGAGTGGGAACTCCGCGGAGCGCTGACGCTCTGCAGGGACACGTCTCCTGGCCCGGATAAAATTCACAACCAGATGCTTAAACACCATAACGATGAGAGCATTCGCTCTTTGCTCAGGGTGTTTAATCGTATCTGGTTGGAAGGTGTGTTTCCAGCGCAATGGCAGGAAGGTATCATTATACCTATCCTGAAGCCCGATAAGGATCCCAAATTGACAGGGAGTTACAGACCTATTTGTCTCACTAACGGTTTGTGCAAGCTCTTTGAGAGGATGGTCAATCGGCGCCTGGTGTGGGTCCTGGAGAAACGGGGACTCCTGTCTGAATACCAGTGTGGTTTCAGGGCGTCTCGGTGTACCAACGACCATCTGGTACGCCTGGAGACTGCCATACAGGACGCTTTTCTCCGGAGACAGCACCTAGTCGCTGTTTTCTTTGACCTCGAGAAGGCCTATGACACCACTTGGCGTTACGGCATCCTCTCTACCCTGCATCAATGGAAATTCCGAGGTAACTTGCCGGTTTTTATTGCGCATTTTCTGTCCCTTCGCCTGTTCCGTTTCCGAATAGGGGGGACATATTCGCAATATCATATACAGGAAAACGGAGTCCCACAGGGATCGGTGCTTAGCGTAACATTATTTGCGATTGCCATAAACGGTATAGTCGCTGCTGCTGGTCCAGCAGTGGTACCGTCGCTATATGTAGACGACTTCGCTCTACATTATAGTGCGCAAAATATGGCGGTCGCTGAACGACAGCTACAACAAGCTATTCGGAGAGTGGAACGCTGGACACTGGAGCATGGCTTTCGATTCTCAACCGCTAAGTCCTGGGTTGTCCATTTCTGCCGAAAGCGCACCCTCCATCCAGATCCTGAGCTTTATCTGGGCAATGTAGCTTTGCCTGTTGTTGCTGCGTACCGGTTCCTTGGGCTCCTTTTCGATCAGAAATTGACGTGGGAACCACACGTGCGGTGTTTGAAAACTGCCTGCGCTAAGAAACTCAACATGTTGCGGTTTCTTAGCGGCACATCATGGGGGTCGGACCGCGCGGTGCTCCTGCGTTTTTACAAGTCACTGATTTTATCTAGGTTAGATTATGGCAGTGTAGCATATGGTTCGGCCCGTAAGTCAGTGCTTGTTAAACTGGACAGTGTCCACCACGGCGGTGTGAGGCTGGCGACGGGTGCCTTTCGGACAAGCCCAGTCGTCAGCTTGCTCGCCGAGGCTGGCGTACCTCCTTTACACCTGAGGCGCCAACAAGTACTGCTGACCTATGCTACAACTATTCGACAGATGCCACTTCATCCAAGCTATCCATGTTTGTTTTACAATCCGAATCGCCGGCTGTATGATGTGCTCGCCCGAGCCACTCGGCCGGCGGGGATTCGCTTGGCTGACTTATACCGTCAGTTTCGATTTCCTTCTGTCTCCTGTATCGTCCGAGTACCTAGCAAGGCCCCTCCGTGGATGGTCTCTCTCCCTGATATCATCCTGGATCTGCACACCGGCCCCAAGTCGGACATGGACTCCTCCATCCATCGGAGGCTGTTCCAGTCCGTGGTGACACGGTATCCGGGATAAGGGGTTGTATTCACGGACGGTTCGAGGGTAAACGAGAAAGTAGGCTGTGCATTTGTGGTTGAGGATCGTCGGTTTCTCTTTTCACTTCCCGAGGCCTGTAGCGTTTACACTGCGGAGCTCTATGCCATCTTAGAGGCTCTGCGGTACACGTTATCAGACGATCACCAGCACTTTCTTGTGTGTACTGACTCTCTGAGTGCGCTGCAGGCGATCGATGTGTGTTTCCCGAAGCACTCGTTGGTCCAGCGTGTGCACGACCAGCTCGTCAGTTGCGTAACGCTGGAACCGGGGTGACCTTTGTGTGGCTTCCTAGCCACATGGGTATTGCGGGAAACGAGCTTGCTGATCAGGCGGCGAGAGAGGCAGTTGCACTGCCCTCGCTACCGTATAAGGTGCCTGCTAGTGATGTGCGCTCTCAGTTGCGGCATTCGATCCTGTCGCATTGGGAGGAGGCATGGCGTGCCACGCCTCCACCCAACAAACTGAGAGGCATCAAGGAGACAACGAAGGTGTGGAAATCTTCCTTCCGATCTCTCCGGAAGGAAGCTGTGGTACTCTGTCGACTCCGGATCGGCCATGGGATTGCTACGCACTCCCACTTGCTAAAGAGAGAAGATCCTCCTGTGTGTACTTGCGGCGCCCACCTAACCGTGGCACACCTTCTCTTGGAGTGTGTGGATCTGGCCGATCTGCGAGGGACTCTTAAACTGCCTAATACCCTCTCCCTTATTCTCCGTGATGACGGGCCGTCAGCTGACCTCGTCATCCGGTTCATGAGGGAGAGTGGTTACTTTTTTAAGTTTTAATGTTTTAATTTGTAGTTACGACTTTTAATTCTGGTTAAATCTGTTTTATGATTTGTATTGTGTTATGTATTGTATTGTTCACTATGCCTTATTTGTTTTATCCTTTTTTACCATCCGCCTTTTATTCTTTTTATTCAAATAAGGCGTAATTTTTGGGGCTCACTGTCTGTTTTAAAAACACCATTTTCGCTTCATCCATGGCAGTGAGTTGTTTTTATCTACATCCTTTCATTTCACGCCATTTCATTTCATTAGGGGCCGATAACCTCGATGTTAGGCCCCTTAAAACAACAATTATCATCATCATCATGCCTTTCATGGCTCTCCTTCCATCCAAGTCCCTCAATCCGCCTTCTTCGAGGGTTGAGGGCATTTCTTTTCCACCTGTCCTTTATTTGCCTTATTCTCCTTTAGTTCTCCATTTCTTCTTCTAGTATGTAGGTTGGTAGTTAGTTTTAGTTTTAAGTTTGCATTTCAGTTTCATCTTCACGAACACCCAAACCATCAGGGGCTGATAGCCTAGATGTTAGGCCCCTTAAAACAACAATTATCATCATCATCATCATCATCATCAACGAATTTCAATTGCAGTTTGTGAATAATTTGGATTGGAACAGGGATATTTCAATCTGAATTGCATTGTGTATTTTCAATTTCCATTGCATTTTGTAAGTATTTTGAACCTCAATTGCATTTTGTACGTATTTTGAACCTAGCCTACGTTTTTTGGTTCTTTTTCAATCTATTCTTTTCGTGAATCTTTTCGTTCTAAATTCCCTTTTGTAATACCATATTGTGAGTTGTTTCCATCTGAGTTCCTTTTTGTACGTATTTATCGTCTCACATAATCTTCATTCCGGTTTCCATTTCATTATCATTTTCGCTATCACCCAGATCATTAGGGGCCGATAACCTCGATGTTAGGCCCCTTAAAACAACAATTATCATCTCTCCTCTTTCACTCTCCTATCTGCCTTTCATGGCTCTCCTTCATTCCAAGTCCCTCAATCCGCATTCTTCGAGGGTTGAGGGCATTTATATTCCTCCTGTCCGTTATTTTCCTTATTCTTCTCTAGTTGCCCCCAGGGGCTCACATCTAGTGGGACGTGGGTTAGCGACCACGGGACCCCAGCTGAGTCCGGCATTGCTTCCACTTACTTGTGCCGGGCTCCTCTCTGTCTTCTTTCCTGTCGACCGCACTTGGTCAACTCTTGTTCTCTTCCGACCCCGACGGTATTAGGGTATCCGAGGCCTAGGGAGTCTCTTCCTTTCCCGCCTTAATTGGCCCTTGTCTCATCTTTTCTGATACCCTCCTTCTGCGAGGGGTCAGCCTTCTTTTTCTCTTCCTTTTACCTCCTGCCTTGTGCTCTAGGCCCTTAAGGAGGCAGGGTGTATGTAGCCCCACCATTTCTGGTGCACCCTAGATAACGCTACACCCTCAAGGGCTCACGGCTGGTGAGTTCGGGAGTTAGCGACCCCGAGGGATTCCTGAGCTGGGTCCGTTTTCCCCTTTTGTCCCTTATCTTTGGGGCGGACCCTCTCCTCTTTCACTTTCCTATATGCCTTTCATGGCTCTCCTTCCTTCCAAGTCCCTCAATCCGCCTTCTCCGAGGGTTGAGGGCATTTCTTTTCCTTCTGTCCTTTTATTTGCCTTATTCTCCTTTAGTTTTCCATTTCTTCTTCTAGTATGTAGGTTAGTAGTTAGTTTTAGTTTTAAGTTCGCTTTTCATTTTCATCTTCACAATCACCCAAACCATCAGGGGCCGATAACCTAGATGTTAGGCCCCTTAAAACAACAATTATCATCATCATCATCTTCTCTAGTTTTCCATTTCTTCTTCTACCTAGTCTAGCCATAAATACTGTTACAACTTAAAAAGTGAAAAACGCAAATATTATAAGAAGTATTTTAATTTGCTCTTAGTATGTTGTTCTTACAGGCATTCTTTACACAAATCACCAATCACTTTTCCAAATGGTCACCTTTGGCACTGATACAGGCTCTGAGTCTGTGGCCACTCGTCTATGGCGGAACGGAGGACATCCAGGGGGAAATCCGCCACTGCTGACAATAAGGAACGCTTTAAACTTCCAATGGCGGGGTGTCTCTTCTTGCAGAAGATGCCCTCAAGCACTGACCACAGTCGGTAGTCCAAAGGGTTCAGGTCCGGACTGCTACTGGGCCAATCTTCAGTTGAAATGAAGTCGGGGACATGACGCTGAAGCCACCCTTGAGTTGACGTAGCCTTGTGGGCTGGAGCAGATGATGATGATGATGATAATTGTTGTTTTAAGGGGCCTAACATCTAGGTTATCGGCCCCTGATGGTTTGGGTGATCGTGATGATGAAGATGAAATGCAAACATAAAACTAAAACTAACTACTAACCTATATACTAGAAGAAGAAATGGAAACCTACAGGAGAATAAGGCAAATAAAGGACAGGAGGAAAAGAAATGCCCTCAACCCTCGGAGAAGGCGGATTGAGGGACTTGGAAGGAAGGAGAGCCATGAAAGGCAGATAGGAAAGTGAAAGAGGAGAGGGTCCGCCCCAAAGGTAAGGGGCAAAAAGGGAAAACGGACCCAGCTCAGGAATCCCTCGGGGTCGCCAACTCCCGAACTCACCAGCCGTGAGCCCCTGAGGGTGTAGCATTATCTAGGGTGCACCAATAGTGGTGGGCTACATACACCCGGTCTCCTTGAGGGCCTTAAGCAGAAGGCAGGAGATAACATGAGAAGACAAAGAAGGCTGACCCCTCGCAGAAGGAGGGAATCAGGAAAGATGAGACAAGGGCCAATTAAGGCGGGAAAGGAAGAGACTCCCTAGACCTCGGATACCCTAATACCGTCGGGGTCGGAAGAGAACAAGAGTTGACCAAGTGAGGTCGACAGGAAAGAAGAAAGAGAGGAGCACGGCACAAGTAAGTGGAAGCAATGCCGGACTCAGCTGGGGCCCCGTGGTCGCCAACCCACTTCTCACTAGATGTGAGCCCCTGGGGGAGGCTGGAGCAGAATCCTGCTGGAAAGTCCAGGGTTGGTTTTGAAACAATGTGCCACTCAAGTTCTTCACAATAGGCTCCAAAACGGTGCTTTCGTACACTCTGGCGCTGGTTTTAACACCCTTTTCGCAGAAATGCAGCTGGGTGGTGCCAGAATAACTCACCCCCCACCATACCTTCACAGAGGAGGGAACTTTCTGAACCTTTTTACTGGCTTCCCGAGATGATGATGCATAAACCCTGTCGGTTTGCACATTGAAAGATTCTTCAATAGTGAATACATTTTCATCGTTGAAAAGGATGTTTCGATGACCATTTTGCGCATAACGCTGCAGGAGACGTCTACATTTAAGCACTCTCAGCTTCTTTAGACGCACCTCACGGTAATTTCCTGTTCGTCGGCGATAAGGCCGTAGTCCAAGGTCCTCTGACAGATGCCTTGATAATGACCTTTTTGAAATGTTAATTTCACGGACCATGATAACCTGCTTCCGCACCGCATTTCTCCGAATACGAGCCGCCACTGCCTTTTTTGCTGCTAGAGTCCTGACACTGCGTGGGCGACAGTCCCTCGGACGATCCTTTACAGTCCCGGTTGCAGTGAATCGCTCAATGTTCCGGTACACAAACATACGACTGATTTTCAGCTTTTGCAGCGTCTTGAAAATGTCACTTGGAGATTTTCCAACTTTATGTAATGCTATCACTGCAACACGATTTTCATAATCACCCCATTCCATGTTGAAACCTGGAGCTAGATGCTTCCTCTTTCACAGACAAGTTAACAATGTTTCAAGGTTAACGTGTGCACATTGGTAGGTTTTTACCTGCCAAACAGGTTGTATAGTTTGTGTCAAAAGTTTGTAACAGTATTTATGGCTAGACTGGGTAGTATGTAGGTTAGTAGTTAGTTTTAGTTTTTCCCCCCAGGGGCTCACATCTTGTGGGCGTGGGTTGGCGACCACGGGGCCCCAGCTGAGTCCGGCGTTGCTTCCACTTACTTGTGCCGGGCTCCTCTCTGTCTTCTTTCCTGTCGACCTCACTTGGTCAACTCTTGTTCTCTTCCGACCCCGACGGTATTAGGGTATCCGAGGCCTAGGGAGTCTCTTCCTTTCCCGCCTTAATTGGCCCTTGTCTCATCTTTTCTGATACCCTCCTTCTGCGAGGGGTCAGCCTTCTTATTCTCTTCCTTTTACCTCCTGCCTTGTGCTCTAGGCCCTTAAGGAGGCAGGGTGTATGTAGCCCCACCACTTCTGGTGCACCCTAGATAATGCTACACCCTCAGGGGCTCACGGCTGGTGAGTTCGGGAGTTGGCGACCCCGAGGGATTCCTGAGCTGGGTTCGTTTTCCCCTTTTGTCCCTTACCTTTGGGGCGGACCCTCTCCTCTTTCACTTTCCTATATGCCTTTCATGGCTCTCCTTCCTTCCAAGTCCCTCAATCCGCCTTCTCCGAGGGTTGAGGGCATTTCTTTTCCTTCTGTCCTTTTATTTGCCTTATTCTCCTTTAGTTTTCCATTTCTTCTTCTAGTATGTAGGTTAGTAGTTAGTTTTAGTTTTAAGTTCGCTTTTCATTTTCATTCACGATCACCCAAACCATCAGGGGCCGATAACCTAGATGTTAGGCCCCTTAAAACAACAATTATCATCATCATCAACCCTCTTCTCTTTCCTCCCCCAGGGGCTCACATCTTGTGGGCGTGGGTTGGCGACCACGGGGCCCCAGCTGAGTCCGGCATTGTTTCCACTTACTTGTGCCGGGCTCCTCTCTGTCTTCTTTCCTGTCGACCTCACTTGGTCAACTCTTGTTCTCTTCTGACCCCGACGGTATTAGGGTATCCGAGGCCTAGGGAGTCTCTTCCTTTCCCGCCTTAATTGGCCCTTGTCTCATCTTTTCTGATACCCTCCTTCTGCGAGGGGTCAGCCTTCTTTTTCTCTTCCTTTTACCTCCTGCCTTGTGCTTTAGGCCCTTAAGGAGGCAGAGTGTATGTAGCTCCACCACTTCGGGTGCACCCTAGATAATGCTACACCCTCAGGGGCTCACGGCTGGTGAGTTCGGGAGTTGGCGACCCCGAGGGATTCCTGAGCTGGGTCCGTTTTCCCCTTTTGTCCCTTACCTTTGGGGCGGACCCTCTCCTCTTTCACTTTCCTATATGCCTTTCATGGCTCTCCTTCCTTCCAAGTCCCTCAATCCGCCTTCTCTGAGGGTTGAGGGCATTTCTTTTCCTCCTGTCCTTTTATTTGCCTTATTCTCCTTTAGTTTTACATTTCTTCTTCTAGTATGTAGGTTATTAGTTAGTTTTAGTTTTTAGTTGGCTTTTCATTTTCATCTTCACGATCACCCAAACCATCAGGGGCCGATAACCTAGATGTTAGGCCCCTTAAAGCAACAATTATCATCATCATCATCTTCTCTTTCACTTTCCTATCTGCCTTTCATGGCTCTCCTTCCTTCCAAGTCCCTCAATCCGTCTTCTTCGAGGGTTGAGGGCATTTCTTTTCCTCCTGTCCTTTATTTCCCTTATTCTCCTTTAGTTTTCCATTTCTTCTTCTAGTATGTAGGTTAGTAGTTAGTTTTAGTTTTAAGTTGGATTTTCATCTTCACGATCACCCAAACCATCAGGGGCCGATAACCTAGATGTTAGGCCCCTTAAAACAACAATTATCATCATCATCATCATCAGTTTTAGTTTTAAGTTTGCATTTCATTTTCATCTTTACGATCACCCAAACCATCAGGGGCCGATATCCTAGATCTTATGCCCCTTAAAACAACAATTATCATCATCATCACCTATGAAGTCTTCATTGTCCTTATTGATTCCCACAAAAGGGTTCTTCTTTCTACAAGTTCTCAATACTTGTATTTAATCATCAGGAGTGTACAACCTTTGCTGATGCTTTAAAGCCTTCTCTATATCTGAAAATTGCCTGTCATTTGGAAGGTAGCTATGTCCTGTGATCAAATATTTAAGAGTTACTCTTTTCAATTTTGGATGATTGTAGAGAAATTCTTTCATGATAGGTACAAATTTGATATTTTTATTTTGTCCATCACAGGAGTCTGACCATAATAACAGATTTTCAACTTCTGGCGCCAATGATGTAGTAATATGCCTTCGCAGACAGGATCCGACCTCTAGGGCTCCTCATCCAGCTTGACCCTCCACCCAAATATAACAGTAGCCTTTGTTTGTCTTGCCATTATGTATGCCGAGATTATACAGCCACAGCTATCTCTGGTAAAACACCCCCCAGGGGCTCACATCTAGAGGGGCGTGGGTTGGCGACCACGGGACTCCAGCTGAATCCGGCATTGCTTCCACTTACTTGTGCCGGGCTCCTCTCAGTCTTCTTTCCTGTCGAACTCCCTTGGTCAACTCTTGTTCTTTTCCGACCCCGACGATATTAGGGTATCCGAGGCCTAGGGAGTCTCTTCCTTTCCCGCCTTAATTGGCCATTGTCTCATCTTTCCTGATACCCTCCTTCTGTGAGGGGTCAGCCGTCTTTTTCTTTTCCTTTTACCTCCTGTCTTGTGCTCAAGGCCCTTAAGGAGGCAGGGTGTATGTAGCCCCACCACTTCTGGTGCACCCTAGATAATGCTACACCCTCAGGGGCTCACGGCTGGTGAGTTCGGGAGTTGGCGACCCCGAGGGATTCCTGAGCTGGGTCCGTTTTCCCCTTTTGTCCCTTACCCTTGGGGCGGACCCTCTCCTCTCCTCTCCTCTCCGCCTTTCATTATATATCCTTTTCTCTTTAAGTTTCTCGCATCTTTTTGTAGGTATTCTTGATCTTCGTTGCATTTTGTAAGTTTTTTTTTCGATCTAAATTGCATTTTCTGAGTGTTTTTCAACCTCACTTGCATTTTGTAAGGATTGCCAATCAAAATTGCTCTTTAGTAAGTCTTTCAATATAGGGGGGTCTTCTTATGAATATTTTGAATTTCAATTGCATTTTGTATTTTCAACCTACCCCGCTTTGTTCAAGTAGTTAATTCTCAATTGCATTTTGTGGGTATTTTGATTCTACCTTACATTTTGTGCGTATTTTCATTCTCATTTGCATTTTGTAAGTATTTTGATTTCACTTGCATTTTGTAAGTATTTCGACTGTACGTTGAATTTTGTACGCATTTTGGACTTAACCTACATTTTGTGCGTATTTTTCAATCTATTCCTTTTGTGGGTATTTTCGTTCCAAATTCCCTTATGTACGTATTACCGCTCTCCATTTGGTGAGTAGTTTCAATCTGAGTTCCTTTTTGTAAGTATGTTTCTTGCTACATAAGGCATAATTGTTGGGGCTCACTGTCTATTTTATCTAAACCATTTTCGTTTCATCCATAGCATAGAGCTGTTTTTTTATCTTCATCCTTTCATTTAATGCCATTTCATTTCGTCAGGGGCCGATAACCTCGATGTTAGGCCCCTTAAAACAACAATTATCATCATCATCCCCTTTTATCCCTTACCTTTGGGGCGGACCTTCTCTTTTACTTTCCTTTCTGCCTTTCATGGCTCTCCTTCCTTCCAAGTCCCTCAATCCGCATTCTTCGAGGGTTGAGGGCATTTCTTTTCCACCTGTCCTTTATTTGCCTTATTCTCCTTTAGTTTTCCATTACTTCTTCTAGTATGTAGGTTAGTAGTTAGTTTTAGATTTTTCCCCCCAGGGGCCTGCCTTAATTGGCCCTTATCTAATCTTTCCTGATACCCTCCTTCTGCGAGGGGTCAGCCTTCTTTTTATTTTCATATAATCTCCTGCCTTCTGCTGAAGGCTCTCAAGGAGGCAGGGTGTATGTAGCCCCACCACTTCTGGTGCACCGTAGATAATGCTACACCCTCAGGGGCTAACGGCTTGTGAGTTCGGGAGTTGGCGACCACGAGGGATTCCTGAACTGGGTTCGTTTTCCCCTTTTGTCCCTTACCTTTGGGGCGGACCTTCCCCTCTCTCCCACCCCCAGGGGCTCACATCTAGTGGGTTGTGGGTTGGCGACCACGGGGCCCCAGCTGAGTCCGGCATTGCTTCCACTTACTTGTGCCGGGCTCCTCTCTTTCTTCTTTCCTGTCGACCTTCCTTGGTCAACTCTTGTTCTCTTCCGACCCCGACGGTATTAGGTTATCCGAGGACTAGGGAGTCTTTCACTTTCCCGCCTTAATTGGCCCTTGTCTCATCTTTCCTGATACCCTCCTTCTGTGAGGGGTCAGCCTTCTTGTTCTTTTCCTTTTACCTCCTGCCTTGTGCTCAAGGCCCTTAAGGAGGCAGGGTGTATGTAGCCCCACCACTTCTGGTGCACCGTCGATAATGCTACACCCTCAGGGGCTCACGGTTGGTGAGTTCGGGCGTTGGCGACCCCGAGGGATTCCTGAGCTGGGTCCGTTTTCCCCTTTTGTCCCTTCCCTTTGGGGCGGACCTTCTCCTCTCTCCCCTCTCCTCTCCTCTTTTCCTTCTATTTCCTTTACTCTTTAAGATTCCCGCACTGTTTTTATTACTCGAATCACCGTGTATCTAAATTCCCTTTTAGCGATTTTTTAAGGCATTTTTGATCTATGTTGCATTTTGTAAGTTTTTTCGATCTAAATTACATCTCGCGATTGTTTTCAACCTCAATTGCATTTTGTAAAGATTGACAATCTAAATTGCTTTTTAGTAAGTCTTTCAATGCAGGTTGCCGGGCCTTTTAGTGAGTATATTGCATTTCAATTGCATTTTGTAAGTATTTTCAACCAAAACCGCATTTCGCACGAATTTTGAATCTAAATTGCATTTTGTTTGGTGGGCATTTTGCACATATTTTGATTCTCAATTGCATTTTGTGGGTATTTTGAATCTAAATTTTATTTGTCAAGTATTTTCAATCTAAATTGCTTTTTGTAAGTATTGTCAATCCACATGAGTCGTTTGAATCTACCGTACATTTTGTAAGCATTTTCAATTTCAATTGCATTTTGTAAGTATTTTGAATTTCAATTGCACTTTGTGAATAATTTGGATTGGAACTGGGATAGGGCCTATTTCAATCTGAATTGCATTGTGTATTTTCAATTTCAATTGCATTTTGTAAGTATTTTGAACCTCAATTGCATTTTGTACGTAATTTCGATCTCATTTGCATTTTGTAAGTATTTTGAATTTCAGTTGCATTTTGTAAGTATTTCGACGCTACTTTGCATTTTGTACGTATTTTGAATCTAGCCTACGTTTTGTGGGTCTTTTTCAATCTATTCTTTTTGTGCAACTTTTCGTTCTAAATTCCCTTTTGTAAGACCATATTGTGAGTTGTTTCCATGTGAGTTCCTTTTTGTACGCATTTACGTCTTCGATAATTTTGTTCTGGTTTCCATTTCATTATCATTTTCGCTATCACCCCGATCATTAGGGGCCGATAACCTCGATGTTATGCCCCTTAAAACAACAATTATCATCATCATCATCATCTTCCCCTCTCTCCCCTCTCCTCTCCTCTTTTCCTTCGGTTTCCTTTTCTCTTTAAGATTCCCGCACTGTTTTTGTTACTCGAATCACCGTGTATCTAAATTCCCTTTTAGCGATTTTTTTTTAAGGCATTTTTAATCTACGTTGCATTTTGTAAGTTGTTTCGATCTAAATTACATCTCGCGATTGTTTTCAACCTCAATTGCATTTTGTAAAGATTGACAATCAAAATTGCTTTTTAGTAAGTCTTTCAATGCAGTTTGCCGGGCCTTTTAGTGAGTATTTTGAATTTCAATTGCATTTAGTAAGTATTTTCAACCAAAACCGCATTTCGCACGAATTTTGAATCTAAATTGCATTTTGTTTGGTGGGCATTTTGCACATATTTTGATTCTCAATTGCATTTTGTGGGTATTTTGAATCTAAATTACATTTGTCAAGTATTTTCAATCTAAATTGCTTTTTGTAAGTATTGTCAATCCACATGAGTCGTTTGAATCTACCGTACATTTTGTAAGCATTTTCAATTTCAATTGCATTTTGTAAGTATTTTGAATTTCAATTGCACTTTGTGAATAATTTGGATTGGAACTGGGATATTTCAATCTGAATTGCATTGTGTATTTTCAATTTCAATTGCATTTTGTAAGTGTTTTGAACCTCAATTGCATTTTGTACGTAATTTCGATCGCATTTGCATTTTGTAAGTATTTTGAATTTCAGTTGCATTTTGTAAGTATTTCGGCGCTACTTTGCATTTTGTACGTATTTTGAATCTAGCCTACGTTTTGTGGGTCTTTTTCAATCTATTCTTTTGTGCAACTTTTCGTTCTAAATTCCCTTTTGTAGGACCATATTGTGAGTTGTTTCTATGTGAGTTCCTTTTTGTACGTATTTTCAGTCTTCGATAATTTTGTTCTGGTTTCCATTTCATTATCATTTTCGCTATCACCCAGATCATTAGGGGCCGATAACCTCGATGTTAGGCCCCTTAAAACAACAATTATCATCATCATCATCATCTCTTCCGACCCCGACGGTATTAGGGTATCCGAGGCCTAGGGAGTCTCTTCCTTTCCCGCCTTAATTGGCCCTTGTCTCATCTTTCCTGATACCCTCCTTCTGTGAGGGGTCAGCCTTCTTGTTCTTTTCCTTTTACCTCCTGCCTTATGCTCAAGGCCCTTAAGGAGGCAGGGTGTATGTAGCCCCACCACTTCTGGTGCACCGTCGATAATGCTACACCCTCAGGGGCTCACGGCTGGTGAGTTCGGGCGTTGGCGACCCCGAGGGATTCCTGAGCTGGGTCCGTTTTCCCCCTTTTGTCCCTTCCCTTTGGGGCGGACCTTCTCCTCTCTCCCCTCCCCTCTCCTCTCCTCTTTTCCTTCTATTTCCTTTTCTCTTTAAGATTCCCGCACTGTTTTTGTTACTCGAATCACCGTGTATCTAAATTCCCTTTTAGCGATTTTTAAGGCATTTTTGATCTATTTTGCATTTTGTAAGTTTTTTCGATCTAAATTACATCTCGCGATTGTTTTCAACCTCAATTGCATTTTGTGAAGATTGACAATCTAAATTGCTTTTTAGTAAGTTCTTCAATGCAGGTTGCGGGGCCTTTTAGTGAGTATTTTGAATTTCAATTGCATTTTGTAAGTATTTTCAACCAAAACCGCATTTCGCACGAATTTTGAATCTAAATTGCATTTTTTTTGGTGGGCATTTTGCACATTTTTTGATTCTCAATTGCATTTTGTGGGTATTTAGAATCTAAATTACATTTTGTCAAGTATTTTCAATCTAAATTGCATTTTGTAAGCATTGTCAATCCACATGAGTCGTTAGAATCACCGTACATTTTGTAAGCATTTTCAATTTCAATTGCATTTTGTAAGTATTTTGAATTTCAATTGCACTTTGTGAATAATTTGGATTGGAACTGGGATAGGGCCTATTTCAATCTGAATTGCATTGTGTATTTTCAATTTCAATTGCATTTTGTAAGTATTTTGAACCTCAATTGCATTTTGTACGTAATTTCGATCTCATTTGCATTTTGTAAGTATTTTGAATTTCAGTTGCATTTTGTAAGTATTTCGACGCTACTTTGCATTTTGTACGTATTTTGAATCTAGCCTACGTTTTGTGGGTCTTTTTCAATCTATTCTTTTTGTGCAACTTTTCGTTCTAAATTCCCTTTTGTAAGACCATATTGTGAGTTGTTTCCATGTGAGTTCCTTTTTGTACGCATTTACGTCTTCGATAATTTTGTTCTGGTTTCCATTTCATTATCATTTTCGCTATCACCCCGATCATTAGGGGCCGATAACCTCGATGTTATGCCCCTTAAAACAACAATTATCATCATCATCATCATCTTCCCCTCTCTCCCCTCTCCTCTCCTCTTTTCCTTCGGTTTCCTTTTCTCTTTAAGATTCCCGCACTGTTTTTGTTACTCGAATCACCGTGTATCTAAATTCCCTTTTAGCGATTTTTTTTTTAAGGCATTTTTAATCTACGTTGCATTTTGTAAGTTGTTTCGATCTAAATTACATCTCGCGATTGTTTTCAACCTCAATTGCATTTTGTAAAGATTGACAATCAAAATTGCTTTTTAGTAAGTCTTTCAATGCAGTTTGCCGGGCCTTTTAGTGAGTATTTTGAATTTCAATTGCATTTAGTAAGTATTTTCAACCAAAACCGCATTTCGCACGAATTTTGAATCTAAATTGCATTTTGTTTGGTGGGCATTTTGCACATATTTTGATTCTCAATTGCATTTTGTGGGTATTTTGAATCTAAATTACATTTGTCAAGTATTTTCAATCTAAATTGCTTTTTGTAAGTATTGTCAATCCACATGAGTCGTTTGAATCTACCGTACATTTTGTAAGCATTTTCAATTTCAATTGCATTTTGTAAGTATTTTGAATTTCAATTGCACTTTGTGAATAATTTGGATTGGAACTGGGATATTTCAATCTGAATTGCATTGTGTATTTTCAATTTCAATTGCATTTTGTAAGTGTTTTGAACCTCAATTGCATTTTGTACGTAATTTCGATCGCATTTGCATTTTGTAAGTATTTTGAATTTCAGTTGCATTTTGTAAGTATTTCGGCGCTACTTTGCATTTTGTACGTATTTTGAATCTAGCCTACGTTTTGTGGGTCTTTTTCAATCTATTCTTTTGTGCAACTTTTCGTTCTAAATTCCCTTTTGTAGGACCATATTGTGAGTTGTTTCTATGTGAGTTCCTTTTTGTACGTATTTTCAGTCTTCGATAATTTTGTTCTGGTTTCCATTTCATTATCATTTTCGCTATCACCCAGATCATTAGGGGCCGATAACCTCGATGTTAGGCCCCTTAAAACAACAATTATCATCATCATCATCATCTCTTCCGACCCCGACGGTATTAGGGTATCCGAGGCCTAGGGAGTCTCTTCCTTTCCCGCCTTAATTGGCCCTTGTCTCATCTTTCCTGATACCCTCCTTCTGTGAGGGGTCAGCCTTCTTGTTCTTTTCCTTTTACCTCCTGCCTTATGCTCAAGGCCCTTAAGGAGGCAGGGTGTATGTAGCCCCACCACTTCTGGTGCACCGTCGATAATGCTACACCCTCAGGGGCTCACGGCTGGTGAGTTCGGGCGTTGGCGACCCCGAGGGATTCCTGAGCTGGGTCCGTTTTCCCCTTTTGTCCCTTCCCTTTGGGGCGGACCTTCTCCTCTCTCCCCTCCCCTCTCCTCTCCTCTTTTCCTTCTATTTCCTTTTCTCTTTAAGATTCCCGCACTGTTTTTGTTACTCGAATCACCGTGTATCTAAATTCCCTTTTAGCGATTTTTAAGGCATTTTTGATCTATTTTGCATTTTGTAAGTTTTTTCGATCTAAATTACATCTCGCGATTGTTTTCAACCTCAATTGCATTTTGTGAAGATTGACAATCTAAATTGCTTTTTAGTAAGTTCTTCAATGCAGGTTGCGGGGCCTTTTAGTGAGTATTTTGAATTTCAATTGCATTTTGTAAGTATTTTCAACCAAAACCGCATTTCGCACGAATTTTGAATCTAAATTGCATTTTTTTTGGTGGGCATTTTGCACATTTTTTGATTCTCAATTGCATTTTGTGGGTATTTAGAATCTAAATTACATTTTGTCAAGTATTTTCAATCTAAATTGCATTTTGTAAGCATTGTCAATCCACATGAGTCGTTAGAATCACCGTACATTTTGTAAGCATTTTCAATTTCAATTGCATTTTGTAAGTATTTTGAATTTCAATTGCACTTTGTGAATAATTTGGATTGGAACTGGGATAGGGCCTATTTCAATCTGAATTGCATTGTGTATTTTCAATTTCAATTGCATTTTGTAAGTATTTTGAACCTCAATTGCATTTTGTACGTGTTTTCGATCTCATTTGCATTTTGTAAGTATTTTGAATTTCGGTTGCATTTTGTAAGTATTTCGACGCTACATTGCATTTTGTACGTATTTTGAATCTCGCCTACGTTTTGTGGGTCTTTTTCCATGTATTCTTTTTGTGACTCTTTTCGTTCTAAATTCCCTTTTGTAAGACCATATTGTGAGTTCCTTTTTGTACGTATTTTCCGTCTCAGATAATTTTGTTCTGGTTTCCATTTCATTATCATTTTCGATATCACCCAGATCATTAGGGGCCGATAACCTCGAAGTTAGGCACCTTAAAACAACAATTATCATCATCATTCTCCTCTCTCCCCTCTCCTCTTTTCTTTATATTAACTTTTCTCTTTATGATTCCCGCACTGTTTTTGTTACTTGGTTCACCGTGTATCTAAATTCCCCTTAGCCATTTTTAAGGCATTTTTAATCTACTTTTCTGTTTGTATGTTTTTTTCGATCTAAATTACATCTCGCGATTGTTTTCAACCTCAATTGCATTTTGTAAAAATTGACAATCTAAATTGCTTTTTAGTAAGTCTTTCAATATGACGGAGGGACCTTTGTGAGTATTTTGAATTTCAATTGCATTTTGTGAAGTATTTTCAACCAAATCCGCATTTCGCACGAATTTTGAATCTAAATTGCATTTTATTTGGCGGGCATTTTGCACATATTTTGATTCCCAATTGCATTTTGTGGGTATTTCGAATCTAAATTACATTTTGTCAAGTATTTTCAATCTAAATTGCCTTTTGTAAGCATTGTCAATCCACATGAGTCCTTTGAATCTACCGTACATTATGTAAGCATTTTCAATTTCAATTGCATTTTGTAAGTCTTTTGAATTTCAATTGCACTTTGTGAATAATTTGGATTGGAACTGGGATATTTCAATCTGAATTGCATTTTGTAAGTATTTTGAACCTCAATTGTATTTTGTACGTATTTTCGATCTCATTTGCATTTTGTAAGTATTTTGAATCAGTTGCATTTTTCAAGTATTTCAACGCTACATTGCATTTTGTACGTATTTTGAATCTAGCCTACGTTTTGTGGGTCTTTTTCAATCTATTCTTTTTGTACATCTTTTCGTTCTAAATTCCTTTTTGTAAGACCATATTGTGAGTTGTTTCCACCTGAGTTCCTTTTTGTACGTATTTTCCGTCTGGGATAATTTTGTTCTGGTTTCCATTTCATTGTCATTTTCGCTATCACCCAGATAATTAGGGCCGATAACCTAGATGTTAGGCCCCTTAAAACAACAATTATCATCATCATCATCACCTTTATGTTATCTACACTAACCTTGAAATTGCACTGAAGAGGGCAGTGACAATCGTGATCTGCACACACCTTTGACTCGACGTTTCGATGCTTATAGTTGTGGTATGATTCATTCCTGTTTCGCTTTCTTCTGTTGTCCTCTCGTCTTTCATTCTCAATTTTCCTTTTCCTACCTCTAGGTTTACGTCTTGTGGGATTACATGTCTTTTCCTGTAAACAAGAAATATAATCAGTGAACATTTCTATTTAAATTTAAACATTCCGTTACCCACTGAAATATTTTTTAACAAAAATAAGAACTGACTTACCTCCTGTCCTCTTCTTTATCCGAATTTGATGATTCCGGTCTATAATCTGGATAATCCTTTCTAATTACCTGCAAAATATAATATTATGTACATCAGGTACTTTTATAAAGCATACGGATAATCTCCATTTCCTTTAACAGCAATAGACGTTTGTGTTGCATGTTTAGTGAGTATTGTGATTTACTGTGATTGTTGGTCATGCACACACACCAATTCACATTGAGCAAACGTGTGTATATTCATAATTCGTGTATGAAAAACAGAAAAATCTTATCCTGAAACGTGACGAAAATAAAATTTCCAGGAAGACCTGTGCCTATTGCCAGTACAGTTAGGAGGCTCGCTAAACGATTCAAGGAAACAGGCTCCGTAAATAATAAAAGAGTTGACATTCTTAAATCAGAAGATATCCGGTTTTTGTTACAAGAGAGGGAGGACATCTTCTTCATCGCCTATGAGCACTGTACGTACACATTATTGAACATGTTTGGTAAAAGTGTTAAAGTGCGTACCACCACCGGCTGAACCGGGTACGAGCGACCGCGATCTGCGCCAGTCACAGCCGGCTTAGCTTGACGTGTTTACTCGCGCGCACATAGATAATGACCCTGTACACCAGCATATCTCAGATAGTTGGCAATGTCCGTTTGTAAGTTGGTAAGGATTATACTCTTCTCAAGGGCTATTACTGGATGTGCATCAAGCATACTACCCCCAGGGGCTCACATCTAGTGGGTTGTGGGTTGGCGACCACGGGGCCCCAGCTGAGTCCGGCATTGCTTCCACGTACTTGTGCCGGCTCCTCTCTTTCTTCTTTCCTGTCGACCTCCCTTGGTCAACTCTTGTTCTCTTCCGACCCCGACGGTATTAGGGTATCCGAGGCCTAGGGAGTCTCTTCCTTTCCCGCCTTAATTGGCCCTTGTCTCATCTTTTCTGATACCCTCCTTCTGCGAGGGGTCAGCCTTCTTTTTCTCTTCCTTTTACCTCCTGCCTTGTGCTCTAGGCCCTTAAGGAGGCCGGGTGTATGTAGCCCCACCACTTCTGGTGCACCCTAGATAATGCTACACCCTCAGGGGCTCACGGCTGGTGAGTTCGGGAGTTGGCGACCCCGAGGGATTCCTGAGCTGGGTCCGTTTTCCCCTTTTGTCCCTTACCTTTGGGGCGGACCCTCTCCTCTTTCACTTTCCTATATGCCTTTCATGGCTCTCCTTCCTTCCAAGTCCCTCAATCCGCCTTCTCCGAGGGTTGAGGGCATTTCTTTTCCTTCTGTCCTTTTATTTTCCTTATTCTCCTTTCGTTTTCCATTTCTTCTTCTAGTATGTAGGTTATTAGTTAGTTTTATTTTTAAGTTCGCTTTTCATTTTCATCTTCACGATCACCCTAACCATCAGGGGCCGATAACCTAGATGTTAGGCCCCTTAAAACAACAATTATCATCATCATCATCATCAAGCATACTAAATAGATTACTTCTTAAAATTAACAAAATGGAAAATTTCATAAAATATGTAATTAGTTTTACTCCAGGGATAGCAAGGCAGAGGATCAGCGATTATGGCATGGTTTTTTGCTTTACCAATTATTTATTCAACAACAATGCGCCTATTAGCTATTGCAGGGGTAGCTGCTACCTCTTCTGGGGTCAACCTAACTCTGTTCCTCCTGAAATCGTACACCTCTTTCCAACAACAAATCTTGGCAATCAAATCCTTTGCCAGCCATAACAAACTGACCTGGTTTAAGTTTCTCAAGAAAACCGGATAACACTACTATCTGTCGGTCATAAGTACTACCCCCATACAACTCTGAGCAGAAATTGCTGCTCCTGACTCTGAAACTCTCACGAGGGCCGTAAAGGTATGCCGGCTTTTGAAATGCGAGTATGTAGCCTGTGCAATTACAGGATATCCCTTAACAAAGATAGGGATTTCTGTGCAGTCAATAATGATGTCATACTCATTCTCTACTTAATCATAGATATCCCGGAAGTCCACGTCTTTAAAACGCCTATACAAAGCTCTGATCCAATGTATAAATATTACACTGGGATAATTTTCCCCTACACCAAATACAAATGCCAGTGATTTGTTATGACATATTTGTCCTTAACTTAGCAAGGGTAAGGAGAAGCTGGTCATTCCTGAAACGCTTGACCTCTTCCTACCTTGATAAACACCAAAATTAGCATTGGCACTGTGGCAATCGAGAATAATATCCAAACGTCCAGTGGCGTTCGCCAAGAAGGAGGAATGGGAAGGAACGCCCTTATTTTCATAGTCTTAGAACGCCCTCGCTAATTTAGACCATCCCCCAGGGGCTCACATCCAGTGGGACGTGGGTTGGCGACCACGGGGCCCCAGCTGAGTCCGGCATGGCTTCCACTTTCTTGTGCCCAACTCCTCTGTCTTCTTACCTGTCGACATCACTTGGTCAACTCTTGTTCTCTTCCGACCCCGACGGTATTAGGGTATCCGAGGCATAGGGAGTCTCTTCCTTTCCCGCCTTAATTGGCCCTTTTCTCATCTTTTCTGATTCCCTCTTTCTGCGAGGGGTCAGCCTTCTTTTTCTTTTCCTGTTATCTCCTGCCTTCTGCTCAAGGCCCTCAAGGAGGCCGGCTGTAGGTAGCCCCACAATTTCTGGTGCACCCTAGGTAATGCTATACCCTCAGGGGCTCACGGCTTGTGAGTTCGGCAGTTGGCAACCCCGAGGGATTCCTGAGCTGGGTCCGATTTCCCTTTCGTCCCTTACCTTTGGGGAGGACCTTCTCCTCTTTCACTTTCCTATCTGCCTTTCATGGCTCTCCTTCCTCCAAGTCCCTCAATCCGCATTCTTCGAGGGTTGAGGGCATTTCTTTTCCTCCTGTCCTTTATTTGCCTTATTCTCCTTTAGTTTTCCATTTCTTCTTCTAGTATGTACGTTAGTTGTTACTTTTAGTTTTAAGTTTGCATTTCATTTTCATCTTCACGATCACCCCCCCCCCCCAGGGGCTCACATCTAGTGGGACGTGGGATGGCGACCATGAGACCCCAGCTGAGTCCGGCATTGTTTCCACTTACTTGTGCCGGCCTCCTCTCTGTCTTCTTTCCTTTCGACCACACTTGGTCAACTCTTGTTCTCTTCCGACCCCGACGGTATTAGGTTATCCGAGGCCTACGGAGTCTTTCACTTTCCCGCCTTAATTGGCCCTTGTCTCATCTTTCCTGATACCCTCCTTCTGTGAGGGGTCAGCCTTCTTTTTCTTTTCCTTTTACCTCCTGCCTTGTGCTCAAGGCCCTTAAGGAGGCAGGGTGTATGTAGCCCCACCAATTCTGGTGCACCGTAGATAATGCTACACCCTCAGGGGCTCACGGCTGGTGAGTTCGGGAGTTGGCGACCCCGAGGGATTCCTGAGCTGGGTCCGTTTTCCCCTTTTGTTCCTTACCTTTGGGGCGGACCTTCTCCTCTCTCCCCTCTCTCTCCTCTCCTCTCCTCTCCTCTCCTCTCCTCTTTTCATTATATTTACTTTTCTCTTTAAGATTCCCGCACTGTTTTTTGTTACTTGGTTCACAGTGTATCTAAATTCCCTTCTGGCGATTTTTTTTAAGGCATTTTTAATCTACGTTGATCTTTGTATGTTTTTTCGATCTAAATTACATCTCGCGATTGTTTTCAACCTCAATTGCATTTTGTAAAGATTGACAATCTAAATTGCTTTTTAGTAAGTCTTTCAATGCATGTGCCCGGGCCTCTTAGTGAGTATTTTGAATTTCAATTGCATTTTGTAAGAATTTTCAGCCAACGCCGCATTTGCACGAATTTTGAATCTAAATTGCATTTTGTTTGGTGGGCATTTTGCACATATTTTGATTCTCAATTGCATTTTGTGGGTATTTTGAATCTAAATTACATTTTGTCAAGTATTTTCTATCTAAATTGCATTTTGTAAGTATTGTCAATCCACATGAGTTGTTAGAATCACCGTACATTTTGTAAGCATTTTCAATTTCAATTGCATTTTGTAAGTATTTTGAATTTCTATTGCACTTTGTGAATAATTTGGATTGGAACTGGGATAGGGCCTATTTCAATCTGAATTGCATTGTGTATTTTCAATTTCAATTGCATTTTGTAAGTATTTTGAACCTCAATTGCATTTTGTACGTATTTTCGATCTCATTTGCATTTTGTAAGTATTTTGAATTTCAGTTGCATTTTGTAAGTATTTCGACGCTACATTGCATTGTGAACGTATTTTGAATCTAGCCTACGTTTTGTGGGTATTTTTCGATGACGTATTCTTTTTGTGACTCTTTTCGTTCTAAATTCACTTTTGTAAGACCAAATATGGTCCTTTTTGTACGTATTTTCCGTCTCAGATAATTTTGTTCTGGCTTCCATTTCATTATCATTTTCGCTATCACCCAGATCATTAGGGGCCGATAACCTCGATGTTAGGCCCCTTAAAACAACAATTATCATCATCATCATCACGATCACCCAAACCATCAGGGGCCAATAACCTAGATGTTAGGCCCCGTAAAAAAATCGTCATCATCAATAATTTAGACCAAGGCAGGAACCGGCCAAGCCAGGACAAGCCTGTTAATTGGAAAGGCTGGACTTACCCTGAGGCCGAATGTGAACATTTCCCAACCAAAACAAGGAGGAAGAAAAAGGGGACAATTTCCACTGACCTTCATGCACAAAAATCACGAGAAATCAAGATAACTAATAACATGTATTAAACCAAGATTTACAAACCAAATTAACCTAGGCAACACCCTAAATATAATTAAAACACAACACAATAAATCTAATGGTCTCAGTAGCTTACGATTAGGGTGACGCGAAATTAAAAACCCGTGAATGTAGAACAGGTTTCAACCAAGCACACCCCTTGCCCGAGTGGCGATTCGTATTCCCGCATTATAATTCACAATTATAGAAATACTAACGTAATTCCCCGAAACATGAATGAAAGGAATAACGATATGAGGTAAGCCAAACACTACTCCAGAAAACAAAGTTGTTTAACACAGCCAAAGAAGTCGCTTATTACGACCAGACCTTGGAAGGGCCCCTCTCAACTGAGCTGTCGAGGGGCCTTTCTGACCAAGTTAAAACCAACATCCCACCCTTAAGATCAAACGGAAACTAAACAATGAAGAATCCCCACCCTGAAACAGTGCAACGCAAAATGAGGAGAACCACATCTCCTTCCAAAACAACTTAACCTAAAACACGTTGTCTTAAAGCTAGCCCCCCAGGGGTTCACATCTAGTGGGGCGTGGGTTGGCAACCACGGGACCCCAGCTGAGTCCGGCATTGCTTCCACTTACTTGTGCCGGGCTCCTCTCCGTCTTTTCCCCCCAGGGGCTCACATCTAGTGGGTTGTGGGTTGGCGACCACGGGGCCCCAGCTGAGTCCGGCATTGCTTCCACTTACTTGTACCGGGCTCCTCTCTTTCTTCTTTCCTGTCGACCTCCCTTGGTCAACTCTTGTTCTCTTCCGACCCCGAAGGTATTAGGTTATCCGAGGCCTAGGGAGTCTTTCACTTACCCGCCTTAATTGGCCCTTGTCTCATCTTTCCTGATACCCTCCTTCTGTGAGGGGTCAGGCTTCTTTTTCTTTTCCTTTTACCTCCTGCCTTGTGCTCAAGGCCCATAAGGAGGCAAGGTGTATGTAGCCCCACCACTTCTGGTGCACCGTCGATAATGCTACACCCTCAGGGGCTCACGGCTGGTGAGTTCGGGCGTTGGCGACCCCGAGGGATTCCTGAGCTGGGTCCGTTTTCCCCTTTTTGTCCCTTCCCTTTGGAGCGGACCTTCTCCTCTCTCCCCTCTCCTCTCCTCTTTTCCTTCTATTTCCTTTTCTCTTTAAGATTCCCGCACTGTTTTTGTTACTCGAATCACCGTGTATCTAAATTCCCTTTTAGCGATTTTTTAAAGGCATTTTTGATCTACGTTGCATTTTGTAAGTTTTTTCGATCTAAATTACATCTCGCGATTGTTTTCAACCTCAATTGCATTTTGTAAAGATTGACAATCTAAATTGCTTTTTAGTAAGTCTTTCAATGCAGGTTGCGGGGCCTTTTAGTGAGTATTTTGAATTTCAATTGCATTTCGTAAGTATTTTCAACCAAAACCGCATTTCACACGAATTTTGAATCTAAATTGCATTTTGTTTGGTGGGCATTTTGCACATATTTTGATTCTCAATTGCATTTTGTGGGTATTTTGAATCTAAATTACATTTGTCAAGTATTTTCAATCTAAATTGCATTTTGTAAGTATTGTCAATCCACATGAGTCGTTTGAATCTACCGTACATTTTGTAAGCATTTTCAATTTCAATTGCATTTTGTAAGTATTTTGAACCTCAATTGCTTTTTGTACGTAATTTCGATCTCATTTGCATTTTGTAAGTATTTTGAATTTCAGTTGCATTTTGTAAGTTCCCCCAGGGGCTCACATCTTGTGGGCGTGGGTTGGCGACCACGGGGCCCCAGCTGAGTCCGGCATTGCTTCCACTTACTTGTGCCGGGCTCCTCTCTGTCTTCTTTCCTGTCGACCTCACTTGGTCAACTCTTGTTCTCTTCTGACCCCGACGGTATTAGGGTATCCGAGGCCTAGGGAGTCTCTTCCTTTCCCGCCTTAATTGGCCCTTGTCTCATCTTTTCTGATACCCTCCTTCTGCGAGGGGTCAGCCTTCTTTTTCTCTTCCTTTTACCTCCTGCCTTGTGCTCTAGGCCCTTAAGGAGGCAGGGTGTATGTAGCCCCACCACTTCTGGTGCACCCTCGATAATGCTACACCCTCAGGGGCTCACGGCTGGTGAGTTCGGGAGTTGGCGACCCCGAGGGATTCCTGAGCTGGGTCCGTTTTCCCTTTTTGTCCCTTCCCCTTGGGGCGGACCCTCTCCTCTTTCACTTTCCTATCTGCCTTTCATGGCTCTCCTTCCTTCCAAGTCCCTCAATCCGCCTTCTTCGAGGGTTGAGGGCATTTCTTTTCCTCCTGTCCTTTATTTGCCTTATTCTCCTTTAGTTTTCCATTTCTTCTCTAGTATGTAGGTTAGTAGTTAGTTTTAGTTTTAAGTTGGCTTTTAATTTTCATCTTCACGATCACCCAAACCATCAGGGGCCGATAACCTAGATGTTAGGCCCCTTAAAACAACAATTATCATCATCATCATCATCATCATTTTGTAAGTATTTTGGCGCTACTTTGCATTTTGTACGTATTTTGAATCTAGCCTACGTTTTGTGGGTCCTTTTCAATCTATTCTTTTTGTGCAACTTTTCGTTCTAAATTCCCTTTTGTAGGACCATATTGTGAGTTGTTTCCATGTGAGTTCCTTTTTGTACGTATTTTCAGTCTTCGATAATTTTGTTCTGGTTTCCATTTCATTATCATTTTCGCTATCACCCAGATCATTAGGGGCCGATAACCTCGATGTTAGGCCCCTTAAAACAACAATTATCATCATTATTATTATCATCTCCGTCTTTTTTCCTGTCGAGCTCCCTTGGTCAACTCTTGTTCTCGTCCGACCCCGACGGTATTAGGTTATCCGAGGCCTAGGGAGTCTTTCACTTTCCCGCATTAATTGGCCCCTTGGGGGCGTGGTGGCTCAGCGGTCTAGCTGTATGCCTCTCACCAAGGCGGACCGGGTTCGATTCCCGGTCAATGCATGTGAGATTTTCGATGTGAAATGCCATGTCCTGTGGTTCGGATTCCACGTAAGACGGAGGTCCCGTGGCTTATGATCGCGAGATTAACGGTCACGTTAAACTACAAGCCTCCTTCCTTTTAATTGGCCCTTGTCTCATCTTTCCTGATACCCTCCTTCTGTGAGGTGTCAGCCTTCTCTTTCTTTTCCTTTTACCTCTTTCCTTGTGCTCAAGGCCCATACGGAGGCCGGGTGTATGTAGCCCCACCACTTCTGGTGCACCCTAGATAATGCTCCACCCTCAGGGGCTTACGGCTGGTGAGTTCGGGAGTTGGCGACCCCGAGGGATTCCTGAGCTGGGTCCGTTTTCCCCTTTTGTCCCGTACCTTTGGGGCGGACCCTCTCCTCTCCTCTTTTCATTATATTTCCTTTTTCTCTTTAAGATTCCCGCACTGTTTTTGTTACTTGGTTCCTTGTGTATCTAAATTCCCTTTTAGCGAGTTTTTTTTGTAGGTATTTTTAATCTACGTTGCATTTTGTACGTTTTTTCGATCTAAATTACATCTCGCGATTGTTTTCAACTTCAATTGCATTTTGTAGAGATTGACAATCTAAATTGCTTTTTAGTAAGTCTGTCAATGCAGGTAGCCGGGCCTTTTAGTGAGAATTTTGAATTTCAATTGCATTTTGTAAGTATTTTCAACCAAATCCGCATTTCGCACGAATTTTGAATCTAAATTGCATTTGTTTGGTGGGCATTTTGCACATATTTTGATTCTTAATTGCATTTTGTGGGTATTTTGAATCTAAATTACATTTGTCAAGTAGTTTCAATTTAAATTGCATTTTGTAAGTATTGTCAATCCACATGAGTTGTTAGAATCACCGTACATTTTGTAAGCATTTTCAATTTCAATTGCATTTTGTAAGTATTTTGAATTTCTATTGCACTTTGTGAATAATTTGGATTGGAACTGGGATATTTCAATCTGAATTGCATCGTGTATTTTCAATTTCAATTGCATTTTGTACGTATTTTCGATCTCATTTGCATCTTGTGAACCCCCAGGGGCTCACATCCTGTGGGCGTGGGTTGGCGACCACGGGGCCCCAGCTGAGTCCGGCATTGCTTCACTTACTTGTGCCGGGCTCCTCCGTCTTCTTTCCTGTCGACCTCACTTGGTCAACTCTTGTTCTCTTCTGACCCTGACGGTATTAGGGTATCCGAGGCCTAGGGAGTCTGTTCCTTTCCCGCCTTAATTGGCCCTTGTCTCATCTTTTCTGATACCCTCCTTCTGCGAGGGGTCAGCCTTCTTTTTCTCTTCCTTTTACCTCCTGCCTTGTGCTCTAGGCCCTTAAGGAGGCAGGGCGTATGTAGCCCCACCACTTCTGGTGCACCCTAAGATAATGCTACACCCTCAGGGGCTCACGGCTGGTGAGTTCGGGAGTTGGCGACCCCGAGGGATTCCTGAGCTGGGTCCGTTTTCCCCTTTTTGTCCCTTCCCTTTGGAGCGGACCTTCTCCTCTCTCCCCTCTCCTCTCCTCTTTTCCTTCTATTTCCTTTTCTCTTTAAGATTCCCGCACTGTTTTTGTTACTCGAATCACCGTGTATCTAAATTCCCTTTTAGCGATTTTTTAAAGGCATTTTTGATCTACGTTGCATTTTGTAAGTTTTTTCGATCTAAATTACATCTCGCGATTGTTTTCAACCTCAATTGCATTTTGTAAAGATTGACAATCTAAATTGCTTTTTAGTAAGTCTTTCAATGCAGGTTGCGGGGCCTTTTAGTGAGTATTTTGAATTTCAATTGCATTTCGTAAGTATTTTCAACCAAAACCGCATTTCACACGAATTTTGAATCTAAATTGCATTTTGTTTGGTGGGCATTTTGCACATATTTTGATTCTCAATTGCATTTTGTGGGTATTTTGAATCTAAATTACATTTGTCAAGTATTTTCAATCTAAATTGCATTTTGTAAGTATTGTCAATCCACATGAGTCGTTTGAATCTACCGTACATTTTGTAAGCATTTTCAATTTCAATTGCATTTTGTAAGTATTTTGAACCTCAATTGCTTTTTGTACGTAATTTCGATCTCATTTGCATTTTGTAAGTATTTTGAATTTCAGTTGCATTTTGTAAGTTCCCCCAGGGGCTCACATCTTGTGGGCGTGGGTTGGCGACCACGGGGCCCCAGCTGAGTCCGGCATTGCTTCCACTTACTTGTGCCGGGCTCCTCTCTGTCTTCTTTCCTGTCGACCTCACTTGGTCAACTCTTGTTCTCTTCTGACCCCGACGGTATTAGGGTATCCGAGGCCTAGGGAGTCTCTTCCTTTCCCGCCTTAATTGGCCCTTGTCTCATCTTTTCTGATACCCTCCTTCTGCGAGGGGTCAGCCTTCTTTTTCTCTTCCTTTTACCTCCTGCCTTGTGCTCTAGGCCCTTAAGGAGGCAGGGTGTATGTAGCCCCACCACTTCTGGTGCACCCTCGATAATGCTACACCCTCAGGGGCTCACGGCTGGTGAGTTCGGGAGTTGGCGACCCCGAGGGATTCCTGAGCTGGGTCCGTTTTCCCTTTTTGTCCCTTCCCCTTGGGGCGGACCCTCTCCTCTTTCACTTTCCTATCTGCCTTTCATGGCTCTCCTTCCTTCCAAGTCCCTCAATCCGCCTTCTTCGAGGGTTGAGGGCATTTCTTTTCCTCCTGTCCTTTATTTGCCTTATTCTCCTTTAGTTTTCCATTTCTTCTCTAGTATGTAGGTTAGTAGTTAGTTTTAGTTTTAAGTTGGCTTTTAATTTTCATCTTCACGATCACCCAAACCATCAGGGGCCGATAACCTAGATGTTAGGCCCCTTAAAACAACAATTATCATCATCATCATCATCATCATTTTGTAAGTATTTTGGCGCTACTTTGCATTTTGTACGTATTTTGAATCTAGCCTACGTTTTGTGGGTCCTTTTCAATCTATTCTTTTTGTGCAACTTTTCGTTCTAAATTCCCTTTTGTAGGACCATATTGTGAGTTGTTTCCATGTGAGTTCCTTTTTGTACGTATTTTCAGTCTTCGATAATTTTGTTCTGGTTTCCATTTCATTATCATTTTCGCTATCACCCAGATCATTAGGGGCCGATAACCTCGATGTTAGGCCCCTTAAAACAACAATTATCATCATTATTATTATCATCTCCGTCTTTTTTCCTGTCGAGCTCCCTTGGTCAACTCTTGTTCTCGTCCGACCCCGACGGTATTAGGTTATCCGAGGCCTAGGGAGTCTTTCACTTTCCCGCATTAATTGGCCCCTTGGGGGCGTGGTGGCTCAGCGGTCTAGCTGTATGCCTCTCACCAAGGCGGACCGGGTTCGATTCCCGGTCAATGCATGTGAGATTTTCGATGTGAAATGCCATGTCCTGTGGTTCGGATTCCACGTAAGACGGAGGTCCCGTGGCTTATGATCGCGAGATTAACGGTCACGTTAAACTACAAGCCTCCTTCCTTTTAATTGGCCCTTGTCTCATCTTTCCTGATACCCTCCTTCTGTGAGGTGTCAGCCTTCTCTTTCTTTTCCTTTTACCTCTTTCCTTGTGCTCAAGGCCCATACGGAGGCCGGGTGTATGTAGCCCCACCACTTCTGGTGCACCCTAGATAATGCTCCACCCTCAGGGGCTTACGGCTGGTGAGTTCGGGAGTTGGCGACCCCGAGGGATTCCTGAGCTGGGTCCGTTTTCCCCTTTTGTCCCGTACCTTTGGGGCGGACCCTCTCCTCTCCTCTTTTCATTATATTTCCTTTTTCTCTTTAAGATTCCCGCACTGTTTTTGTTACTTGGTTCCTTGTGTATCTAAATTCCCTTTTAGCGAGTTTTTTTTGTAGGTATTTTTAATCTACGTTGCATTTTGTACGTTTTTTCGATCTAAATTACATCTCGCGATTGTTTTCAACTTCAATTGCATTTTGTAGAGATTGACAATCTAAATTGCTTTTTAGTAAGTCTGTCAATGCAGGTAGCCGGGCCTTTTAGTGAGAATTTTGAATTTCAATTGCATTTTGTAAGTATTTTCAACCAAATCCGCATTTCGCACGAATTTTGAATCTAAATTGCATTTGTTTGGTGGGCATTTTGCACATATTTTGATTCTTAATTGCATTTTGTGGGTATTTTGAATCTAAATTACATTTGTCAAGTAGTTTCAATTTAAATTGCATTTTGTAAGTATTGTCAATCCACATGAGTTGTTAGAATCACCGTACATTTTGTAAGCATTTTCAATTTCAATTGCATTTTGTAAGTATTTTGAATTTCTATTGCACTTTGTGAATAATTTGGATTGGAACTGGGATATTTCAATCTGAATTGCATCGTGTATTTTCAATTTCAATTGCATTTTGTACGTATTTTCGATCTCATTTGCATCTTGTGAACCCCCAGGGGCTCACATCCTGTGGGCGTGGGTTGGCGACCACGGGGCCCCAGCTGAGTCCGGCATTGCTTCACTTACTTGTGCCGGGCTCCTCTGTCTTCTTTCCTGTCGACCTCACTTGGTCAACTCTTGTTCTCTTCTGACCCTGACGGTATTAGGGTATCCGAGGCCTAGGGAGTCTGTTCCTTTCCCGCCTTAATTGGCCCTTGTCTCATCTTTTCTGATACCCTCCTTCTGCGAGGGGTCAGCCTTCTTTTTCTCTTCCTTTTACCTCCTGCCTTGTGCTCTAGGCCCTTAAGGAGGCAGGGCGTATGTAGCCCCACCACTTCTGGTGCACCCTAAGATAATGCTACACCCTCAGGGGCTCACGGCTGGTGAGTTCGGGAGTTGGCGACCCCGAGGGATTCCTGAGCTGGGTCCGTTTTCCCCTTTTGTCCCTTACCTTTGGGGCGGACCCTCTCCTCTTTCACTTACCTATATGCCTTTCATGGCTCTCCTTCCTTCAATGTCCCTCAATCCGCGTTCTCCGAGGGTTGAGGGCATTTCTTTTCCTTCTGTCCTTTCATTTGCCTTATTCTCCTTTTAGTTTTCCATTTCTTCTTCTAGTATGTAGGTTGGTAGTTAGTTTTAGTTTTAAGTTTACATTTCATTTTCATCTTCAGGATCACCCAAACCATCAGGGGCCGATAGCCTAGATGTTAGGCCCCTTAAAACAACAATTATCATCATCATCATCATTTTCTTCTTCACGATCACCCAAACCATCAGGGGCCGATAACCTAGATGTTAGGCCCCTTAAAACAACAATTATCATCATCATTTGCATCTTGTGAGTATTTTGAATTTCAGTTGCATTTTGTAAGTATTTCGACGCTACATTGCATTTTGTACGTATTTTGAATCTAGCCTACGTATTGTGGGTCTTTTTCAATCTATTCTTTTTGTGAGTTGTTTCCCCATCTGAGTTCCTTTATGTACGTATTTTCCGTCTCACATACTTTTCGTTCTGGTTTCCATTTCATTATCATTTTCGCTATCACCCAGATCATTAGGGGCCGATAACCTAGATGTTAGGCCCCTTAAAACAACAATTATCATCATCATGATTCTGACGAATTCGGTTCTGGATTTGATAGTTCTCGAACGGTTTTATTATCGTAACAGAGTTCGACTTGGCTATCCTTAATATTCACTCCCTTCACTTTTATAGCGCGTATACTTATACATTAGAGCGCGTATTCCTCTTTTGATTTCGCTCCATTTGGCTTACAATAAAAGACCAGTCTGCTCCTACTTTTCGACCTGGCACTTAGTAACTTGGTTTAGCTAAAGTGCGACACTTTTCGGACCTATTTCGTGGACTTGCGTATTTCGACGTCAGTATACTCACGAATTTTTACATATAGGTATCTGCTGCCCTGTCTACTATGCGTGATGTTGAACTAGCGTAATTGTAGACTTAATTCTTCTTTGCCCTTAGATGGCCCTCTCCCAGAGGTCTCATGTTCGATAACTGTCTTTCTAAATGAAGTTGAGTCCCGTGTAGACTGACTCATTGAACTTCGTATTTGAACAAGCAATATATGCTTATACTTCGACGATGCAAATTACATGCACTCCTATGAGTAGGATGACGGCCTGATGTACTTTGAACGGCGCGTAGCGCCTCTACGCCCTTGGCTGACCCAGCACCACGTCCTAAAGGACTCTGAAGACTGAATAATACTTAAGACTGTTCTTTCGCCCTTATCGGGTCCACTTGGCGTAATTACGGCGATTACTTGTTGAAACAGTGTGTCCTCAGAGATTCACCAAAACTGACTGCACGTGATACAGCATCACGCCCCACTGGATTGACAAAAACTGCATACTCTCTGGCTGGAAGCTCGGCTATATATTGAGAACTTGCAAAAATAAATCAATTTGTTCTCCTTCTTGGAGCTATCTTTTGAAGCAGGCGTCGCACGTCTTCGAAAAATAACCCTTATGTTCCTCACGATCCAAACGTTAGATTCTCATCTTATTTTCCGAAAATCGATCGTTCACTTTATTTAAATTAAATCAAAAAGGCTCTTGCGTTACGTGGGTGTCAAGTTTTTTTCGCTCCTCCCATGGACTGCTCAAAGGCTACGCCTTAAATGACGTCTAGCTTCGTAAGCACTTTTCTCCTGTGCATAAATTACTTTTTTTTTCTCTTTGTTAATTCCCAAATTCCAGGATTATTCTGGTTGACGCCAAAATATTTTAACAATTTTGCATGGTTTCCCTAAAAATCAATTATTTCACCATACTGCGGCGTTGTAAGGCACTCCGTGTTGCCATTTTATGATGACTTGGCATTCATAGGTGAATTCCCCTTCTCTCTCTCGGCTTGAAAACTTTCCATCTATCTGCATGCCATCACTAGATGATACTGCGTTACTACGCGCTCTCCGTGAGTCAGACACGGCTTGTATGTAATGTATCATGATAGCGGACATTAATTGCGTTGAGTCACTGTATGAATTGCTCCATGAGGCCTCACTCTTAGTCCATATGACTGAATATCTTATGCATATTTTCTCTTTCTGAATTTAAATGTCATAGGTTCGAACCTCCGTGCCCATCAAATGGGTACAATAGGATAAGTCATCAAATAACCCTCTCCGATCGATGCTTCGCAAAATATCAATTCATCCATTAAACATGGCCACCGTGGTCGGCGACATGCTCGTTTAAACACAACCTGTACTGTTTCTTTCTACTAAGAATACTAAAATAAATTAATAGATACAAATCTAAATTTTCAAAATGTTTAGATAGGCCCTTTGTCAAAATTTCAAACATAAATAATAAATTCAAAAAGGTATTGTCACCCTGAGTTCTATAACAGCTCATGTGTCCAAATCAGATTATTGGTTCCCCTTTTTTCCTGTATAATATACATTCATTGTTTTCGGGGTAAAATTACCTATCGTGGTAAAAGAGTATTTAATTAACAATGTTTTGAGCTATAACACAGAATGTTAGGGTTCATATTTTCCAAGATATCATTTTTTCAATTTTGGGGTAATTTTTACCCCCTACTATTTTTCATCAAGAAACAAAAGTTCTTAAGGTAATTTATCATTTTTATGTGTTTTACGCCCTTTTTTTTCCTGTAAAATCACTATTCACTGTTTTAGGGGTGAAATAACCTATCGTGGTAAAAGCGTATGTCATGACCTATTTTTTGAGCTATCTCACATAATTTTAGGATGCATAGTTTCCAAGATATCGATTTTTCAATTTTGGGGGGTAGTTTCACCCCCCAAAGGGGAACATCGCCCCAAGTGCAAGGACCCCTCATACAAGTCCCTGGCCTTATTGGTTCGCGAGATATTTACAAACGTGCAGTTAGGCCCTTTGTCTAAATATCGAAACTACATTCAAAGAGGGGGCCTCTGCCCGAGTCCAACGATACCTCGCAGGACAAAATCCCATCATGGGTTCAGGAAATATCAACAAAAGTGTAGTTATGCCCTTTGTCAAAATCTCAAAAATACATTCAAAACGAGGGCGTCAACCCGAGTCATTTGACACCTCGTACACAGTTCTAGCCTTATTGTTTCATGAGATATTAAAATGCCGATGACCAATTAGTTTTGGATCTTTTGGTTAAATTTAAAAAATAACTCATCTATAAATCATTATTCAAAAGGCCCCCCACCCCCTTACAAAAACCTCAAGTGCGCATGCGTAAAAACAAAAATATTAATTAATATTGGCATCCAAGCATACAGATGTATTTTTTGTGGAACAACGTTTAATTTCATCATAGCATTGAACCGCTTACATGTTGCACGTGGAAAGCAATGTTTACCTAAAAAATTACTATTTCACCCCCTAGCAGGGGTAGGAAAGAGGGTGCCAGCCGGAGTCCTACGACACCTCATTTGTAAAAATCCAACCATGGGTTCGCGAGATATCGCGCCGCCGCCATCTTGTAGGAGGAAAGCCGTAGGAGGGCCTAGAACCGCTAAAAAATCACTACTCGCTAGCTATAAGCCAACGTGCGCGTGGTGCAGCGGTAAGAGCCTTGCTTCGTAAGCGTGGGATCGCTGGATCGAATCTCACCGGTGAGCTTTTGCAGTGTGTTGTGTGTTTTCCCTTTATTTTTTTTAACGTGCAATTCGTACAACTGTAGGTCTCGTGAATAAAGTTAATTTTTGCAGTCAATTGTGATAACGGATTATGTGAGCGGCAAATGAGATTCGGAAATCATCGTATGGGGGTCTACGTTTGTGGCATTGCAAATACATTAGTATTATACACGGTCAGGTGTATTCTATTATATGTGTATATTTATGCATTGAAGGCCCAATCTGTTCCGTTCATTGCACGTCTGTGAACCATCACACCACCCCGTACCCCACAAGCCGTGATTCATGCTATGGGTATTGGTTAGAAATTGCAAATGGTTACAAAAAAAAACACTGCAAAGATACACCGGTGGTATTCGATCCAGCGATCCGCGCTTACGAAGCAGGGCTCTTACCGCTAAGCCACGCGCTCGCTGGCTTCTTACTAGCGTACAACGCGCATAGACGCCACGCTGCAATTGCAATTAATTAATTTCTTGGAAATTGCTGAGAAGCGCACCTTACTACTTGCACCTGGTATACGCCTGGTCATACCCTACACGTGTACTGAAGATGGTTAGAATCGGTAACCCATGCATCGTATCCTCCCTTTGTAAGTAGGCACGCGAGTTAATTATGTGCATAGGTGTTATGTTCCGACATTTTAAAATGTTACACGTGTGTGATATAGTTGGTAATTGTTTCTGTAACATATGCGATTTGCTATTTCGTGCTCACGTTCCTAGTTTGGTTAGAGATGCTGGTGACGAACACTGCATGCAAAAACACGCACTTTACCAATGCTCGTCATTTATGACGAAAACTGGCACATTGTCACATCTCCTTGTAAGACCAAACTAACAGCGGCAGTATACTTATGATGTAGTTCTGAAGCACCCTGCATTAATTAAATTGTCGTTTGATCATCGTGTGCAATAGTCGGCATAGCTCACGATCTTTAGAGTACTAGTACACGATAATAGTAAAGTTTGCGTTAACGTTTCAGGACCAATAAATATTTACAGTGTGCTGTTATTATGTAGATCTGTCTCTTTGACGGCCATAGGTCTACGCTGACTGCATGGCTCAGCGGTAACGTTCTCGCCTGCTGTCGCAGGATCGAATCCTGGCGCAGTCATCTGGAATTTGAGGGTGCGCAAATGCGAGGGAGTCGTGCCAGTAGATTTACTGGCACGTTAAAGATCCCCCTTTGGGGCAAAATTCCGGCACTGCAGGGTCTCTAAAAGCCGCAGTAATTAAATGGGACGTAAAACAAATAACATTATTATCAGTACGGTTAGGTCTAGGCCTAGGTTTTTAGGTGAGCTAAAGGGGATTCTTTTTATGTTGAGATGAAAAATATATTCTAAGAATAAATCTTTGCTTTCAAGTAATATGTCGAAACGCACATTTCTCAATTAGCCAAATATATTCAGCAAATGGAAGCTGCTATTAAGGTCGTTGAGGAGGACGGCATGAGTATTACAACGACCGCGGAGAGGAATGCTGTTCCGAGAAACGCCTTCTCGGACAAAATTGAAGGAAAAACTAGAGAGTTGCAAAATAGCGTCCAGTGCCTCACAAAAGAATTGAAGAGGGAGTCTCCTTTCAAAGACAGGCAGCCAGGGAGGAAATGGTGTGAATCTTTCCTAAAACAAATCAGGGCCTGTCTTTACGAATCCCTCAAAATTTGACAGTAAACCGTGCTGCAATATTACAGAACATCAAATTAAAATCTACTGTTATTTGGTGGAAAACGTCTTGTCAGACCCTCGGCGATTGTTCAACGCAGACGTTACGTTATGCCATGGTCTGGTCTCACGTTTTATGTGATTACGCCTCCCATCCCCCGTCCCCCCAGGGGCTCAGATCTAGTGGGACGTGGGTTTGCGACCACGGGGCCCCAGCAGAGTACGGCATTGCTTCCACTTACTTGTGCCGGGCTCCTCTCCGTCTTCTTTCCTGTCGACCTTACTTGGTCAACTCTTGTTCTCATCCGACCACGACGGTATTAGGGTATCCGAGGCCTAGGGAATCTCTTCCTTTCCCGCCTTAATTGACCCTTGTTTCATCTTTTCTGATACCCTCCTTCTGCGAGGGGTCAGCCTTCTTTTTCTTCTTCTGTTATCACCTGCCATCTGCTCAAGGCCCTTAAGGAGGCAGGGTGTATGTAGCCTCACCACTTCTGGTGCACCCTGGATATTGCTACACCCTCAGGGGCTCACGGCTGGTGGGTTCGGGATTTGGGGACCCCGAGGGATTCCTGAGCTGGGTCCGGTTTCCCCCTTTTGTCCCTAACCTATGGGGCGGACCCTCTCTTCTTTCCCTTTCCTATCTGCCTTTTATGGCTCTCCTTCCTTCCAAGTCCCTCAATCCGCATTCTTTGAGGATTGAGGGAATTTCTTTTCCTCCTGTCCTTTATTTGCTTTACTCCCCTTTTGTTTTCCATTTATTTTTCTAGTATGTAAGTTAGTAGTAGTAGTGCACATTTCATTATCATCTTAACGATCTCCTAAACCATTAGGGGCCGATAAACTAGATGTTCGGCCCCTTAAAAGAACAACAATTATTATCATCATCATCAACCATCCCCCGTCAAAAAAAAAATCCCCCTGTGGGTGGGGGGTTTAGAATACACCCACGGTATCCCCTGCCTGTCGTAAGAGGCGACTAAAAGGGGCGACCTTGGCTATACTTTAAGGACTCCGCGTTGTTTTATGAATTGGACCCCCAGTGGGTGGGAGGAAGCGAATACATCCACGGTACTCCCTGCCAGTCGTAAAAGGCGACTAAAAGGGCTTCTCGGAACGGTCCCCTTTCGAGGGTTTGACAGTCAGCTCTAAAAGACATACACCCGTGCGGTATAACTCTCATTAGGTTATATCGCACTTCTTTCCGTCACTGCTTTCAGGGTCTGGCAACCAAAATTTCTATATGTGCGTGCTGTTAGGGGATGGGCCACTTACGCTAGCGACTACGTTCGAAAGCCTGTTCCAGTCTTGGCCGCGCCGACAGGTGGGTGTGCCATGTACCCGTTCAGTAGTATCCGCCTGACTACGCAGGTCCCCGCACAGCCGAATGTCTGAGCTGTAAAATCCAGTATATGCCAAGGGGTACATGCCGATACGGCATTGTAAAACATCGGACCCCCGGACAATGCCTTCCAAGCTAGGCGGGCCTTGCCCTGGCTGGGTAGCGCCTACTGTGACGGCCCGTGATCGGATGTCGGTGGCATTCGGGGAGGATGATCTGGCCATGGGTTCAAAAAGAAAAATCCCCAACCAGGGTGGACCTACACCCAAACAGGGTGGTCCTACACCCAAGTCATTAACATTTGATTCCCTACGGGGATCAACCCCCTGGGAACAATCTGTGCGTGAAAATCTGGGTGATAACACCCCCAAGTTTCTGGTAGCTACCAGAACAGATGGGGGTGATTTCAAGCTGGTAAAGAGTATTTTGTTTTCTCGCCACATAGAAGGTGTCTATGGTGAGCTTGAGAAAGTACAAAAGATGAGGAACGGTAGCTTGTTGCTCAAGACTAGGACTGGTGAGCAAGTTGAACAACTTTTGCAATGTGACCACTGTGGCGACATTCCCGTCAAAGTGGAAAAGCACACGTCCCTGAATCTGGTCCGAGGAGTTATTTTCCACCGGGACCTGATTCTGAACACTGACGAGGAGCTCAAGGAGTATATGCGGCACCGTCACGTGACTGATGTCCGGCGCATTACGCGCAAGGTCAATGGTCAAATCGTGGATACTCGTGCTTTCATTATTTCCTTTGAGCTTTCGGTGCTCCCGGAGAAAGTCAAGGTTACAACCCCCCTGTGGGTGGGGGGTTTAGAATACACCCACGGTATCCCCTGCCTGTCGTAAGAGGCGACTAAAAGGGGCGACCTTGGCTATACTTTAAGGACTCCGCGTTGTTTTGTGAATTGGACCCCCAGTGGGTGGGAGGAAGCGAATACATCCACGGTACTCCCTACCAGTCGTAAAAGGCGACTAAAAGGGCTTCTCGGAACGGTCCCCTTTCGAGGGTTTGACAGTCAGCTCTAAAAGACATACACCCGTGCGGTATAACTCTCATTAGGTTATATCGCACTTCTTTCCGTCACTGCTTTCAGGGTCTGGCAACCAAAATTTCTATATGTGCGTGCTGTTAGGGGATGGGCCACTTACGCTAGCGACTACGCTCAAAAGCCTGTTCCGGTCTTGGCCGCGCCGACAGGTGGGTGTGCCATGTACCCGTTCAGTAGTATCCGCCTGACTACGCAGGTCCCCGCACAGCCGAATGTCTGAGCTGTAAAATCCAGTATATGCCAAGGGGTACATGCCGATACGGCATTGTAAAACATCGGACCCCCGGGCAATGCCTTCCAAGCTAGGCGGGCCTTGCCCTGGCTGGGTAGCGCCTACTGTGACGGCCCGTGATCGGATGTCGGTGACATTCGGGAAGGATGATCTGGCAATGGGTTCTAAAAGAAAAATCCCCAACCAGGGTGGACGTACACCCAAACAGGGTGGTCCTACACCCAAGTCTTTAACATTTGATTCCCTACGGGGATCAACCCCCTGGGAACAATCTGTGCGTGAAAATCTGGGTACTAACACCCCCAAGTTTCTGGTAGCTACCAGAACAGATGGGGGTGATTTCAAGCTGGTAAAGAGTATTTTGTTTTCTCGCCACATAGAAGGTGTCTATGGTGAGCTTGAGAAAGTACAAAAGATGAGGAACGGTAGCTTGTTGCTCAAGACTAGGACTGGAGAGCAAGTTGAACAACTTTTGCAATGTGACCACTTTGGCGACATTCCCGTCAAAGTGGAAAAGCACACGTCCCTGAATCTGGTCCGAGGAGTTATTTTCCACCAGGACCTGATTCTGAACACTGACGAGGAGCTCAAGGAGGATATGCGGCACCGTCACGTGACTGATGTCCGGCGCATTACGCGCAAGGTCAATGGTCAAATCGTGGATACTGGTGCTTTCATTATTTCCTTTGAGCTTTCGGTGCTCCCGGAGAAAGTCAAGGTTACAAGTTACCGTTGTGACGTACGGCCTTATATCCCTCCCCCAATGAGGTGTTATAAATGCCAGAAGCTCGGGCACATGTTATCCCGATGCTCGAGCCCCGCAATCTGCGGAACATGCGGTAAGGTACCACACGAAGCGGAAGAGTGCACAACACCTTATCAGTGCACTAATTGCCCTGGATTTCATTCTCCTCGGGACAGGAACTGCCCTGTCTTCCTGAGTGAGAAGAAAATCCAGGAGATCAAAACCCTGGATGGTCTGACCTACCAGGAGGCCCGCAAGAAGTACCGTACCACGACTTCGCCTTCTCCAACGATTGATTATAGAGCCATAATACCAAATTTGGTCCCGGCTACCTCATCTTTTGTTCCAGCTGTGAAACCTGCAACTGAGTTTCCTGTTCCAAAACCAGCTCCTAACATTATAACGGAAAGCCCGAAGGTGACTTCAACTCCACCTTCGGCCAGCACGAAGGCTGTGCGAGCGAAGGCTGCTCCGCCCGCACAGCAGGGGAGGAAGTTGAAGAATTCCTCCCCACTCGGGAGGAAGTCGAAGTCTTCCTCCCCATCCAAACGGTCGGCGAAAGCCGCGCCGAAGCCGGCGGAGGCGGCATCGTCGACCAGGGTCAGGACTTCGGCTCCTGACCCGTCTATATACCTTAAAGAGCTGGGGGCGGGTAAGAAGGGACCCCGCACTACGCATTCCCTTTCTCCAAAAAAGGGGAAGCCATCCGCGCCAACACCTGCGGATGCTTCTGCGCCTGGGGACGTTTCTGCCCCCAGATCTTCGCGCTCCCCACGGAGATCCCCCCGCCGCCGAACTGCGTCCAGGAAATCATCTACCGAGTCGATTCACTCCATGAACTCGCCTGAGGACATGGAGATTATAGTCGACGTAGTGACTGTAGATTCTCCAGAGTCAAAGTTGGAGTAGCTTGCTGCTCCAACTTATTCCCTAAGTTCACACAATGGCACTGTTACAGTGGAATTGTAACAGTTATGACAGGCATTTGACAGAGCTCCGTCAGCTTATTGCCCAATACGCGGCGAGTATAGTCTGCGTACAGGAAACAAACCTCAGACCTGATCACGAGACTGTTCTGAGAGGTTTCCGACTATATTCTAAAGAGCGACAAGACGCCGCCCGGGCTTCCGGGGGCGTTTGTACCTTCGTTCGCTCTGACTGCTATAGTGAGGAGTTTCCACTCGCCACTCCTCTGGAAGCTATTGCAGTTCGCGTGTCCTTGCCTGCTATGACAACTGTTTGTAACGTGTACCTTCCACCGAACCAACCCCTTGATATTAATGACGTCTTAGATCTTGTTGATCAACTTCCAGTCCCTTTCCTACTCGTGGGTGATTTCAACTCTCATCACCCCCAATGGGGATCACCATCTTCCTGCCCCAGAGGAAGGGACGTGGAAGGCTTAATTCAAGGGTTGGATTTATGTCTATTAAATACAGGGGAAGCTACACATTTTAGCTTAGCGCACGGCACGTACTCACACATTGACTTGAGTGTGTGTAGCCGTGCGCTGGTCCCCTTATTTGGCTGGTATGTACACGATGACCTCTGTGACAGTGACCATTTCCCGATCGTTCTTACCCTTCTGAACCAGACGCCCGTTGAGTTCCCCAGCCGTTGGGTTCTTAAGCGGGCAAATTGGCCCTCGTTTCAAGAACGAGCTGTATTCGTTGATCTTGGTTGCCGGAGCGTCGATGACGAGGTACAGCACATCACCGATGTGCTTCTTGCTGCCGCCGAGGAGTCCATTCCATCCTCTTCTGGGACTCCTCGTCGCAAACTCGTCCCTTGGTGGACAGAGGATATTGCAGCGGCAATAAGAGACCGTCGTCGAGCTCATAAGCACTACCGTCGGCGTCCAACCATGGCCAATTTGGTGGCGTTTAAGAAATTCCGTGCCAAGGCACGGATTCTTATTCGCCAGAGTAAGAAACAATCCTGGGAACGGTATGTGTCTTCTATTACGGCACATACCCCCTCCTCTCAAGTGTGGACTAAACTGCGACGCATTTCGGGAATTCAGACATCTTCTACTGTACCGGGAATTTCCATTGCTAATGAACTGGTTACAGATCCTTATCGCGTTGCAAACCATCTCGCCTCGTATTTTGCGGATATATCCGGTTCCGATAACTATGACCCTGCCCTCGTGGCCCTGAAGCGCGAAGCGGAACGTTTCCATCTTAGTTTTGCTTCCCGCGCTTCGGAGGAGTACAACGTGCCCTTTATGGAGTGGGAACTCCGCGGAGCGCTGGCGCTCTGCAGGGACACGTCTCCTGGCCCGGATAATAATCACAACCAGATGCTTAAACACCTTAACGATGAGAGCATTCCCTATTTGCTCAGGGTGTTTAATCGTATCTGGTTGGAAGGTGTGTTTCCAGCGCAATGGCAGGAAGGTATCATTATACCTATCCTGAAGCCCGATAAGGATCCCAAATTGTCAGGGAGTTACAGACTTATTTGTCTCACAAACGGTTTGTGCAAGCTCATTGAGAGGATGGTCAATCGGCGCCTGGTGTGGGTCCTGGAGAAACGGGGACTCCTGTCTGAATACCAGTGTGGTTTCAGGGCGTCACGGTGTACCAACGACCATCTGGTATGCCTGGAGACTGCCATACAGGACGCTTTTCTCCGGAGACAGCACCTAGTCGCTGTTTTCTTTGACCTCGAGAAGGCCTATGACACCACTTGGCGTTACGGCATCCTCTCTACCCTGCATCAATGGAAATTCCGAGGTAACTTGCCGGTTTTTATTGCGAATTTTCTGTCCCTTCGCCTGTTCCGTGTCCGAATAGGGGGGACATATTCGCAATATCATATACAGGAAAACGGAGTCCCACAGGGATCGGTGCTTAGCGTAACATTATTTGCGATTGCCTTAAACGGTATAGTCGCTGCTGCTGGTCCAGCAGTGGTACCGTCGCTAAATGTAGACGACTTTGCTCTACATTATAGTGCGCAAAATATGGCGGTCGCTGAACGACAGCTACAACAAGCTATTCGGAGAGTGGAACGCTGGACACTGGAGCATGGCTTTCGATTCTCAACCGCTAAGTCCTCGGTTGTCCATTTCTGCCGAAAGCGCACCCTCCATCCAGATCCTGAGCTTTATCTGGGCAATGTAGCTTTGCCTGTTGTTGCTGCGTACCGGTTCCTTGGGCTCCTTTTCGATCAGAAATTGACGTGGGAACCACGCGTGCGGTGTTTGAAAACTGCCTGCGCTAAGAAACTCAACATGTTGCGGTTTCTTAGCGGCACATCATGGGGGGCGGACCGCGCGGTGCTCCTGCGTTTTTACAAGTCCCTGATTTTATCTAGGTTAGATTATGGCAGTGTAGCATATGGTTCGGCCCGTAAGTCAGTGCTTGTTAAACTGGACAGTGTCCACCACGGCGGTGTGAGGCTGGCGACGGGTGCCTTTCGGACAAGCCCAGTCGTCAGCTTGCTCGCCGAGGCTGGCGTACCTCCTTTACACCTGAGGCGCCAACAAGTACTGCTGACCTATGCTGCAACTATTCGACAGATGCCACTTCATCCAAGCTATCCATGTTTGTTTTACAATCCGAATCGCCGGCTGTATGATGTGCTCGCCCGAGCCACTCGGCCTGCGGGGATTCGCTTGGCTGACTTATACCGTCAGTTCCGATTTCCTTCTGTCTCCTGTATCGTCCGAGTACCTAGCAAGGCCCCTCCGTGGATGGTCGCTCGCCCTGATATCATCCTGGATCTGCACACCGGCCCCAAGTCGGACACGGACTCCTCCATCCATCGGAGGCTGTTCCAGTCCGTGGTGACACGGTATCCGGGATCAGGGCTTGTATTCACGGACGGTTCGAGGGTAAACGAGAAAGTAGGCTGTGCATTTGTGGTTGAGGATCGTCGGTTTCTCTTTTCACTTCCCGAGGCCTGTAGCGTGTACACTGCGGAGCTCTATGCCATCTTAGAGGCTCTGCGGTACACGTTATCAGACGATCACCAGCACTTTCTTGTGTGTACTGACTCTCTGAGTGCGCTGCAGGCGATCGATGTGTGTTTCCCGAAGCACCCGTTGGTCCAGCGTGTGCACGACCAGCTCGTCAGTTCGCGTAACGCTGGAACCGGGGTGACCTTTGTGTGGCTTCCTAGCCACATGGGTATTGCGGGAAACGAGCTTGCTGATCAGGCGGCGAGAGAGGCAGTTGCACTGCCCTCGCTACCGTATAAGGTGCCTGCTAGTGATGTGCGCTCTCAGTTGCGGCATTCGATCCTGTCGCATTGGGAGGAGGCATGGCGTGCCACGCCTCCACCCAACAAACTGAGAGGCATCAAGGAGACAACGAAGGTGTGGAAATCTTCCTTCCGATCTCTCCGGAAGGAAGCTGTGGTACTCTGTCGACTCCGGATCGGCCATGGGATTGCTACGCACTCCCACTTGCTAAAGAGAGAAGATCCTCCTGTGTGTACTTGCGGCGCCCACCTAACCGTGGTACACCTTCTCTTGGAGTGTGTTGATCTGGCCGATCTGCGAGGGACTCTTAAACTGCCTGATACCCTCTCCCTTATTCTCCGTGATGACGGGCCGTCAGCTGACCTCGTCATCCGGTTGATGAGGGAGAGTGGTTACTTTTTTAAGTTTTAATGTGTAGTTACGACTTTTAATTCTGGTTAAATCTGTTTTATGATTTTTATTGTGTTATGTATTGTATTGTTCACTATGCCTTATTTGTTTTATCCTTTTTTACCATCCGCCTTTTATTCTTTTTATTCAAATAAGGCATAATTTTTGGGGCTCACTGTCTGTTTTATAAACACCATTTTCGCTCCATCCATGGCAGTGAGTTGTTTTTATCTACATCCTTTCATTTCACGCCATTTCATTTCATTAGGGGCCGATAACCTCGATGTTAGGCCCCTTAAAACAACAATTATCATCATCATCATCATCAAGGTTACAAGTTACCGTTGTGACGTACGGCCGATGCTCGAGCCCCGCAATCTGCGGAACATGCGGTAAGGTACCACACGAAGCGGAAGAGTGCACAACACCTTATCAGTGCACTAATTGCCCTGGATTTCATTCTCCTCGGGACAGGAACTGCCCTGTCTTCCTGAGTGAGAAGAAAATCCAGGAGATCAAAACCCTGGATGGTCTCACCTACCAGGAGGCCCGCAAGAAGTACCGTACCACGACTTCGCCTTCTCCAACGATTGATTATAGAGCCATAATACCAAATTTGGTCCCGGCTACCTCATCTTTTGTACCAGCTGTGAAACCTGCAACTGAGTTTCCTGTTCCGAAACCAGCTCCTAAGATTATAACGGAAAGCCCGAAGGTGACTTCAACTCCACCTTCGGCCAGCACGAAGGCTGTGCGAGAGAAGGCTGCTCCGCCCGCACAGCAGGGGAGGAAGTTGCAGACTTACTCCCCACTCGGGAGGAAGTCGAAGACTTTCTCCACACCCAAACGGTCGGCGAAAGCCGCGCCGAAGCATGCGGAGGCGGCATCGTCGACCAGGGTCAGGAATTCGGCTCCTGACCCGTCTATATATCTTAAAGAGGCGGGGGCGGGTAAGAAGGGACCCCGCACTACGCATTCCCTTTCTCCAAAAAAGTGGAAGCCATCCGCGCCCACACCTGCGGATGCTTCTGCGCCTGGGGACGTTTCGGTCCCCAGATCTACGCGCTCCCCACGGAGATCCCCCCGCCGCCGAACTGCGTCTAGGAAATCTTCCACCGAGTCGAGTCACTCCATGACCTCGCCTGAGGACATGGAGATTATAGTCGACGTAGTGGATGATGATCCTCCAGAGTCTAGCTTGCTACTCCAACTTATTCCCTAAGTCCACACAATGGCACTGTTACAGTGGAATTGTAACAGTTATGACAGGCATTTGACAGAGCTCCGTCAGCTTATTGCCCAATACGCAGCGAGTATAGTCTGCCTACAGGAAGCAAACCTCAGACCTGATCACGAGACTGTTCTGAGAGGTTTCCGACTTTACTCTAAAGGGCGACAAGACGCCGCCCGGTCTTCCGGGGGCGTTTGTACCTTCGTTCGCTCTGACTGCTATAGTGACGAGTTTCCACTCGACACTCCTCTGGAAGCTATTGCAGTTCGCGTGTCCTTGCCTGCTATGACAACTGTATGTAACGTGTACCTTCCACCGAACCAGCCCCTTGATATTAATGACGTCTTTGATCTTGTTGCTCCCCCAGGGGCTCACATCTTGTGGGCGTGGGTTGGCGACCACGGGGCCCCAGCTGAGTCCGGCATTGCCTCCACTTACTTGTGCCGGGCTCCTCTCTGTCTTCTTTCCTGTCGACCTCACTTGGTCAACTCTTGTTCTCTTCTGACCCCGACGGTATTAGGGTATCCGAGGCCTAGGGAGTCTCTTCCTTTCCCGCCTTAATTGGCCCTTGTCTCATCTTTTCTGATACCCTCCTTCTGCGAGGGGTCAGCCTTCTTTTTCTCTTCCTTTTACCTCCTGCCTTGTGCTCTAGGCCCTTAAGGAGAAAGGGTGTATGTAGCCCCACCACTTCTGGTGCTACACCCTCAGGGGCTCACGGCTGGTGAGTTCGGGAGTTGGCGACCCCGAGGGATTCCATAGCTGGGACCGTTTTCCCCTTTTGTCCCTTACCTTTGGGGCGGACCCTCTCCTCTTTCACTTTCCTATATGCCTCTCCTTCCTTCCAAGTCCCTCAATCCGCCTTCTCCGAGGGTTGAGGGCATTTCTTTTCCTTCTGTCCTTTTATTTGCCTTATTCTTCTTTAGTTTTCCATTTCTTCTTCTAGTATGTAGGTTAGTAGTTAGTTTTAGTTTTTAAGTCCGCTTTTTTTTTCATCTTCACGATCACCCAAACCATTAGGGGCCGATAACCTAGATGTTAGGCCCCTTAAAACAACAATTATCATCATCATCATCTTTCACTTTCCCGCCTTAATTGGCCCTTGTCTCATCTTCCCTGATGCCCTCCTTCTGTGAGGGGTCTGCCTTCTTTTTCTTTTCCTTTTACCTCCTGCCTTGTGCTCAGGGCCCTTAAGGAGGCAGGCAGTATGTAGCCCCACCACTTCTTGTGCACCCTAAATAATGCTACACCCTCAGGGGCTCACGGCTGGTGAGTTCGGGAGTTGGCGACCCCGAGGGACTCCTGAGCTGGGTCCGTCTTCCCCTTTTGTCCCTTCCCTTTGGGGCGGACCCTCTCCTCTTTCACTTTCCTTTCTGCCTTTCATGGCCCTCCTTCCTTCCAAGTCCCTCAATCCACCTTTTTCGAGGGTTGAGGGCATTTCTTTTCCTCCTGTCCTTCATTTGCCTTATTCTCCTTTAGTTTTCCATTTCTTCTTCTAGTATGTAGGTTAGTAGTTAGTTTTAGTTTTAAGTTCGCTTTTCATTTTCATTTTCATCTTCACGACCACCCTTTCTTCACGATCACCCAAACCATAAGGGGCCGATAACCTAGATGTTAGGCCCCTTAAAACAACAATTATCATCATCATCATCATCACGACCACCCAAACCATCAGGGGCCGATAACCTAGATGTTAGGCCCCTTAAAACAACAATTATCATCATCATCAACCTTTCGTACTCGTGGGTGATTTCAACTCTCATCACCCCCAGTGTGGATCACCATCTTCCTGCCCCAGAGGAAGGGACGTGGAGGGCTTAATTCAAGGGCTGGATTTATGTCTATTAAATACAGGGAATGCTACACATATTAGCTTAGCGCACGGCCTGTACTCACACATTGACTTGAGTGTGTGTAGCCGTGCGCTGGTCCCCCTATTTGGTTGGAATGTACACGACGACCTCTGTGACAGTGACCATTTCCCGATCGTTCTTACACTTCTGAACCAGAAGCCCGTGGACTTCCCTAGTCGTTGGGTGCTTAAGCGGGCAAATTGGCCCTCGTTTCAAGAACGAGCTGTGTTCGTTGATCTTGGTTGCCGAAGCGTCGATGACGAGGTACAGCACATCACCGATGTGCTTCTTGCTGCCGCCGAAGAGTCCATTCCATCTTTTTCTGGGACTCCTCGTCCCAAACTCGTCCCTTGGTGGACAGAGGATATTGCAGCGGCAATAAGAGACCGTCGTCGAGCTCATAAGCACTACCGTCGGCCCCCCCAGGGGCTCACATCTTGTGAGAAGTGGGTTGGCGACCACGGGGCCCCAGCTGAGTCCGGCATTGCTTCCACTTACTTGTGCCGGGCTCCTCTCTGTCTTCTTTCCTGTCGACCTCCCTTGGTCAACTCTTGTTCTCTTCCGACCCCGACGGTATTAGGGTATCCGAGGCCTAGGGAGTCTCTTCCTTTCCCGCCTTCATTGGCCCTTGTCTCATCTTTTCTGATTCCCTCCTTCTGCGAGGGGTCAGCCTTCATTTTCTTTTCCTTTTACCTCCTGCCTTGTGCTCAAGGCCCTTAAGGAGGCAGGTTGTATGTAGCCCCACCACTTCTGGTGCACCGTCGATAATGCTACACCCTCAGGGGCTCACGACTGGTGAGTTCGGGCGTTGGCGACCCCGAGGGATTCCTGAGCTGGGTCCGTTTTCCCCTTTTGTCCCTTCCCTTTGGGGCGGACCCTCTCCTCTCTCCCCTCCCCTCTCCTCTCTCCCCACCCCTCTCCTCTCCAATCCTCTCCTCTTTAACTTATTAGTTAGTTTTAGTTTTAAGTTTACATTTCATTTTCATCTTCACGATCACCCACACCATCAGGGGCCGATAGCCTAGATGTTAGGCCCCTTAAAACAACAATTATCATCATCATCATCATATCATCATCATCGCATTTTGTAAGTATTTTGAATTTCAGTTGCATTTTGTAAGTATTTCGGCGCTACTTTGCATTTTGTACGTATTTTGAATCTAGCCTACGTTTTGTGGGTCATTTTCAATCTATTCTTTTTGTGCAACTTTTCGTTCTAAATTCCCTTTTGTAGGACCATATTGTGAGTTGTTTCCATGTGAGTTCCTTTTGTACGTATTTTCAGTCTTCGATAATTTTGTTCTGGTTTCCATTTCATTATCATTTTCGCTATCACCCAGATCATTAGGGGCCGATAACCTCGATGTTAGGCCCCTTAAAACAACAATTATCATCATCATCACTACCGTCGGCGTCCAACCATGGCCAATTTGGTGGCGTTTAAGAAATTTCGTGCCAAGGCACGGATTCTTATTCGCCAGAGTAAGAAACAATCCTGGGAACGGTATGTGTCTTCTATTACGGCACATACCCCTCCTCTCAAGTGTGGACTAAACTAAGACGCATTTCGGGAATTCAGACATCTTCTACTGTACCGGGAATTTCCATTGATAATGAATTGGTTACAGATCCTTATCGCGTTGCAAACCATCTCGCCTCGTATTTTGCGGATATATCCGGTTCCGATAACTATGACCCTGCCTTCGTGGCCCTGAAGCGCGAAGCGGAACGTTTCCATCTTAGTTTTGCTTCCCGCGCTTCGGATGAGTACAACGTGCCCTTTACGGGGTGGGAGTGGCGCTCTGCAGGGACACGTCTCCTGGCCCGGATAATATTCACAACCAGATGCTTAAACACCTTAACGATGAGAGCATTCGTTATTTTCTCAGGGTGTTTAATCGTATCTGGTTGGAAGGTGTGTTTCCAGCGCAATGGCAGGAAGGTATCATTATACCTATCCTGAAGCCCGATAAGGATTCCAAATTGACAGGGAGTTACAGACCTATTTGTCTCACTAACGGTCTGTGCAAGCTCTTTGAGAGGATGGTCAATCGGCGCCTAGTGTGGGTCCTGGACTCCTGTCTGAATACCAGTGTGGTTTCAGGGCGTCTCGGTGTACCAACGACCATCTGGTACGCCTGGAGACCGCCATACAGGACGCTTTTCTCCGGAGACAGCACCTAGTCGCTGTTTTCTTTCATCTCGAGAAGGCCTATGACACCACTTGGCGTTACGGCATCCTCTCTACCCTGCATCAATGGAAATTCCGAGGTAACTTGCCGGTTTTTATTGGGAATTTTCTGTCCCTTCGCCTGTTCCGTGTCCGAATAGGGGGGACATATTCGCAATATCATATACAGGAAAACGGAGTCCCACAGGGATCGGTGCTTAGCGTAACATTATTTGCGATTGCCATAAACGGTATAGTCGCTACTGCTGGTCCAGCAGTGGTACCGTCGCTATATGTAGACGACTTCGCTCTACATTATAGTGCGCAAAATATGGCGGTTGCTGAACGACAGCTACAACAAGCTATTCGGAGAGTGGAACGCTGGACACTAGAGCATGGCTTTCGATTCTCTACGGCTAAGTCCTCGGTTGTCCATTTCTGCCGAAAGCGCACTCTCCATCCTGATCCTGAGCTTTATCTGGGCGATGTAGCTTTGCCGGTCGTTGCTGCGTCTCAGCTGGGGCCCCGTGGTCGCCAACCCACGCCCACTAGAAGTGAGCCCCTGGTACTTCCCCCAGGGGCTCACTTCTAGTGGGCGTGGGTTGGCGACCACGGGGCCCCAGCTGAGTCCGGCATTGCTTCCACTTACTTGTGCCGGGCTCCTCTCTGTCTTCTTTCCTGTCGACCTCACTTGGTCAACTCTTGTTCTCTTCCGACCCCGACGGTATTAGGGTATCCGAGGCCTAGGGAGTCGCTTCCTTTCCCGCCTTAATTGGCCCTTGTCTCATCTTTTCTGATTCCCTCCTTCTGCGAGGGGTCAGCCTTCTTTTTATTTTCATGTTATCTCCTGCCTTCTGCTTAAGGCCCTCAAGGAGGCCGGATGTATGTAGCCCCACCACTTCTGGTGCACCCTAGATAATGCTACACCCTCAGGGGCTCACGGCTGGTGAGTTCGGGAGTTGGCGACCCCGAGGGATTCCTGAGCTGGGTCCGTTTTCCCTTTTTGTCCCTTACCTTTGGAGCGGACCCTCTCCTCTTTCACTTTCCTATCTGCCTTTCATGGCTCTCCTTCCTTCCAAGTCCCTCAATCCGCCTTCTTCGAGGGTTGAGGGCATTTCTTTTCCTCCTGTCCATTATTTGCCTTATTCTCCTTTTTTTTTTTTTTTTTTTTCCATTTCTTCTTCTAGTATGTAGGTTAGTAGTTAGTTTTAGTTTTAAGTTCGCTTTTCATTTTCATCTTCACGATCACCCAAACCATCAGGGGCCGATAACCTAGATGTTAGGCCCCTTAAAACATCAATTATCATCATCATCATCATCACGTTGCTGCGTACCGGTTCCTTGGGCTCCTTTTCGATCAGAAATTGACGTGGGAGCCACACGTGCGGTGTTTGAAAACTACCTGTGCTAAGAAACTCAACATGTTGCGGTTTCTTAGCGGCACATCATGGGGGGCGGACCGCGCGGTGCTCCTACGCTTTTATAAGGCTCTGATTTTATCTCGATTGGATTATGGCAGTGTAGCATATGGTTCGGCCCGTAAGTCAGTGCTTGCTAAACTGGACAGTGTCCACCACGGCGGTGTGAGGCTGGCGACGGGTGCCTTTCGGACGAGCCCAGTCGTCAGCTTGCTCGCCGAGGCTGGCGTACCTCCTTTACACCTGAGGCGCCAACAAGTACTTCTGACCTATGCTGCAACTATTCGACAGATGCCCCTTCATCCAAGCTATCCATGTTTGTTTTCCAATCCGAATCGCCGGCTGTATGATGCGCTCAGGGCTTGTATTCACGGACGGTTCGAGGGTAAACGAGAAATTAGGCTGTGCATTTGTGGTTGAAGATCGTCGGTTTCTCTTTTCACTTCCCGATGCCTGTGGCGTGTACACAGCGGAGCTCTATGCCATCTTAGAGGCTCTGCGGTACACGTTATCAGACGATCACCAGCACTTTCTTGTGTGTTCTGACTCTCTGAGTGCGCTGCAAGCGATCGATGTGCGCTTCCCGAAGCACCCGTTGGTCCAGCGTGTGCACGACCTGCTCGTCAGTTCGCGTTCCGCTGGGGCCGGGGTGTCCTTTGTGTGGCTTCCTAGCCACATGGGTATTGCGGGAAACGAGCTTGCTGATCAGGTGGCGAGAGAGGCAGTCGCACTGCCCTCGCTACCGTATAAGGTGCCTGCTAGTGATGTGCGCTCTCAGTTGCGGCATACGATCCTGTCGCATTGGGAGGAGGCATGGCGTGCCACGCCTCCACCCAACAAACTGAGAGGCATCAAGGAGACAACGAAGGTGTGGAAATCTTCCTTCCGATTTCTCCGGAAGGATGCTGTGGTACTCTGTCGACTCCGGATCGGCCATGGGATTGCTACGCACTCCCACTTGCTGAAGCGAGAAGATCCCCCTGTGTGTACTTGCGGCGCCCACCTAACCGTGGCACACCTTCTCTTGGAGTGTGTGGATCTGGCCGATCTGCGCAGGACTCTTAAACTGCCTAATACCCTCTCCCTTATTTTCCGTGATGACGGGCCGTCAGCTGACCTCGTCATCCGGTTCATGAGGGAGAGTGGTTACTTTTTTAAGTTTTAATGTGTAGTTACGACTTTTAATTGTGGTTAAATCTGTTTTATGTTTTTTTTATTGTGTTATGTATTGTATTGTTCACTATGCCTTATTTGTTTTATCCTTTTTACCATCCGCCTTTTATTCTTTTTATTCAAATAAGGCATAATTTTTTGGGGCTCACTGTCTGTTTTATAAACACCATTTTCGCTCCATCCATGGCAGTGAGTTGTTCGTATCTACATCCTTTCATTTCACGTCATTTAATTTCATTAGGGGCCGATAACCTCGATGTTAGGCCCCTTAAAACAACAATTATCATCATCATCATCATAATCATCATCATCATCAAAAAAAAAAAAACACAGCATAACAGCCTGGAAAATGACCATTCGCTCTTGAACACCGGTCGGGGAAGCCTAGATCAATACACGTTCTTGTGGTTATATTGCTCGAATTTTAATTTTAATTGTTATTAATATTGCACTTTACGTTAATACAAAAATAACTTATAATAAATGAGTTTAGAGCAGAATTACGATATTTTCATGCCCGTATGTATTCTCCCACCATTTCCGCTTCCACATGCCGTCTTTTTTTAATATTTCATTTTGTATTTAAAAACGCAAATACTGGTATTGTTTTATCCGTAAATGTTAGCCTCCAAGTCGGTAAATCGGTGTCTTACGCAACAATTGACAGAAATGCATTATAAACAGCAGACAAGGAAAACTAACAATATGACGGCAATTGGTGCAAACGGGTGACGAATGTAGGAAAAACCCAAAGACATCGTGCCGAGGACTAGGGTAAACACACACTTCTTTAAAAAATACGTAATTTTTTCAAAAACGAATATTTCGTGGATCTCGTGTAGTACCATGGCCGGCTCTACGGAAGGCCGCGGCGAGCGAAAATTGGCAACCTCGCCGTGAATGGCCAGTCTGCTCTGCCTCGCCCACTGAGTTACATGGAAAATGTGTCACGCGCTCGTGTTTTCTTCAAAATACTCTATGTAAATGAAATTATACCATTGACTATTACTGTATAGTGGCTAGCTACAATGCCAAAGACTTGTGTTATGCCGAATTGTAAGTCTAATTATCGTTCATCGATAAAAACTGAAGGATTTGTGACAGTGTCTGGGTTTCCTAAAAATCCACAATTGAAAGCCATATGGGAACGTGCTATTCCTCGAGCCAATTGGGTACCTACGAAATATTCCTTCGTATGTATTAAACACTTTCTTCCTGAAGACGTAAGTTATGTTGAAAAATGCAAGGATGGTGATGGGAATAATAAGGAATTCACACGGAAGAAGCCTGTATTGATACCTCGTGCAGTTCCAAAGGTAATCCCGAACTTACCATCGTATTTGAGTAATTGCTCCTCCATGATAAGGAAATCTCCAGAAGAGCGAAGAGGAGAAGAAAAATAACGGAAAAAGTCAGCAGAGGAATGTGAGAAGACCCTTGCTGAGGAAGCCAACAAAATTACGATTTCAAGTCCTTAGTTTGTGATACACAAAATAAATTGGTGGAGCATAAAACAGACTGGTCTGTACAGTAAGTACTAGTGAAAACTATTGTATTTTGTATAAATTAGATGTGTCAAGCATACCTAAAATAAGGTCAAGTATAAGGGTAAACAATGATTTTACGGTCGAAATTCATATCAATGGAGGCGTAATTCCTAACGCTGTTGTTCTTCATACTGGTCCCCCAGGGGCTCACATCTTGTGGGCGTGGGTTGGCGACCACGGGGCCCCAGCTGAGTCCGGCATTGTTTCCACTTACTTGTGCCGGGCTCCTCTCTGTCTTCCTTCCTGTCGACCTCACTTGGTCAACTCTTGTTCTCTTCTGACCCCGACGGTATTAGGGTATCCGAGGCCTAGGGAGTCTCTTCCTTTCCCGCCTTAATTGGCCCTTGTCTCATCTTTTCTGATACCCTCCTTCTGCGAGGGGTCAGCCTTCTTTATCTTTTCCTTTTACCTCCTGCCTTGTGCTCAAGGCCCTTAAGGAGGCAGGGTGTATGTAGCCCCACCACTTCTGGTGCACCCTAGATAATGCTACACCCTCAGGGGCTCACGGCTGGTGAGTTCGGGAGTTGGCGACCCCGAAGGATTCCTGAGCTGGGTCCGTTTTCCCTTTTTGTCCCTTACCTTTGGGGCGGACCCTCTCCTCTTTCACTTTCCTATCTGCCTTTCATGGCTCTCCTTCCTTCCAAGTCCCTCAATCCGCCTTCTTCGAGGGTTGAGGGCATTTCTTTTCCTCCTGTCCTTTATTTGCCTTATTCTCCTTTAGTTTTCCATTTCTTCTTCTAGTATGTAGTTTAGTAGTTAGTTTTAGTTTTAAGTTCGCTTTTCTTTTTCACCTTCACGATCACCCAAACCATCAGGGGCCGATAACCTAGATGTTAGGCCCCTTAAAACAACAATTATCATCATCATCATCTTCATACTGGCTCTGTAATATTTCGAAATTCATTATTAAGTAAGTGGAGTCAGTTGTTCCAAGCAATAGAATTTTGCCACGACTTTTTCTTACCTGGAAGTTCTGTAAGTTCACTAGTCGCCCAGATTAATAGTTTAATAGATAACCTAAAAACTGACCTTGGAAACCAGGGAGACGAAACTTCAGAGATTCTGTTAAAAAAAAGTTAATGTTTCTGCAAGATCAGTTTGCACTTACTTTTTTAAAGAAACCTAGATATAACGTCACTACAACTCTAAATGCATTCCTAATTTATAAGCAGTCTACAAAGTGTTATAACGCAATTAGATTTAACCATATTTTATCCCTACCTCATCCCCGAGTTTTACAAAAATTAACAACTTCCTTCGCCATATCCCCGAAAGCTGATGAAGCGAACAGTAACTTTCTAAGTCACATTGTGAAAGATTTATCAAATTTAGAAAGGGTTGTAAATTTACAGATTGATGAAATACATGTCAAACAAACTTTAGATTTTAAAAATGGACAATTATTTGGTGTGTCTACAAATGAATCTGTCGATTTAGCTAAGACAGTTCTGGCCTTTCTCGTTAGTTCTGCTTTTGGAAATTTGAAAGAGGTTGTTAAATTAGTTCCAGTGAAACAATTAACGGGTTTGCAACTAGCTGATATTGCAAAAGGTGTTATCAGGCAAATACAGGATTGTGGCCTAAATATTCTGTCTATCATAGCTGATAATAATGGTGTGAATCGTGCTATGTTCAAAGAACTAACCAAACATTCTGATAGTAATTACTGGTGGAATTTAAGTGGCATTGATAAGTCACTTATTATTCCTGTATGGGAAGATTTAGACTCATTTCAAATGTTTTAAGTTCAGATGACTGTAACCCTGATTTTAAAGAGGTGACTCAAGCATCATTTAGTGACATAAGAGCGATCTACAAAAAGGAATCCGTTTTACTGATTAAGTCTGCACCATAGTTAACATTTAAAAGTATTTATCCAAATTCACTTGAACGCCAAAGGGTCTCTTTGGTTACAAACGTGTTTCACGAATCTACAGCTTCTGCTCTAAACAAGTATTGGTATAAAGGTACTGCTTTTTTGTCCGAGTAATCCTAATGTGGTGGTCCATTGTTAATATTGAGCGGCCTCTCACCCATGTTGTTAATCATAATAGTCTTCAAATGCCTTTCAAAAATCCCGAAGACAAAAGTTGGCTTTCCTAAAGGCATTCCTCCAATGGTTGTCCACGTGGAAAAAGAAGGATGAAAATGATTCCTCAAAAGAGAGTTGTTTAACCAATGAAACTTACAACGCTTTCTTTGTAACAACCTATGTATTACGTGAGATTATTATTTATGCTCTACAGAACGTGAACCCCTCTTATGTGTTAACTGGCAAATTTCAGAGTGACCAATTAGAATCCAGGTTTGGGCAGTACCGCCAACTAACAGGCGGCAAATATAATATATCAGTTACTCAGGTAATGGAGGCCGAATTGAAAATAAGGTTGAAAAGCTTACTTGGCCTTCATTCATTCAGGTATGGAGCAGTTACTTTTTCGAAAGAAATGATAATGTCCTCTTCCGATACAAATTCAGGAGAAAGTACAACAAGCAGCCTTTCGTCAGCTACTGTTGACGATACCTTTTACAGTATTTTAGAAGACAAGTACACTGAAAACATACAATTCGATGAGTCGGGTTTTATATATGCCTGTGGTTACATATCGTTCAAGCAATGTTCAAGAATAAAATGTAAAGAATGTTTGGCTTTGCTTAGAAATAAAGAAAAGATAAATGACAGCTACTTCAATCAAATAAGGGGCGGATTTTCAGTTCCTGCAGATTTTATTTTATCAGTGTGTAAACATGTTGTTGGAATTACGCAGGCACTAATTTTTGATAAGTTTGAGGAACAATTTTTAAAAGGTAAATGTAACAATCAACGCCAAGTAATTCAAAATCTTAGTCTACTCGGTATTTTATCAGATATTGAATTGTCAGAAACTGCCGAGAAAACTTGTACCTGTGGATGTAATGTTATGACAATAGTCACAAATATTGTCTTAACAATGAGTAACATTTTGTTAAATAATTACAGGAAGTTGAGGAATGAACGGGTAACTTGCCTTAGTAATCACAGAAAACTTGCTATTCTTTGTTAGAGGCCAACCTGTTGTATATTTTGTAAATGTCAAATAAATATTGAAAGCAAATTGGTTATGTTGGCCTGCTGCTATGGCCATCCCAGTTCAGAGCAGTGCAGCGTTGCAAGGTCGAACGCCGCGGCCTTCCGTAGAGCCGGCCATGGTAGTACCCGTTGCCCGCCGCCATTGAAATCCGAAATATGTTCTATAGAAAAGGCCAATGTTACATACTAATATACAGGAGTTGAATATTTTATCGCTCCCCCCAGGGGCTCACATCTAGTGGGTTGTGGGTTGGCGACCACGGGGCCCCAGCTGAGTCCGGCATTGCTTCCACTTACTTGTGCCGGGCTCCTCTCTTTCTTCTTTCCTGTCGACCTTCCTTGGTCAACTCTTGTTCTCTTCCGACCCCGACGGTATTAGGGTATCCGAGGCCTAGGGAGTCTCTTCCTTTCCCGCCTTAATTGGCCCTTGTCTCATCTTTCCTGATACCCTCCTTCTGTGAGGGGTCAGCCTTCTTGTTCTTTTCCTTTTACCTCCTGCCTTGTGCTCAAGGCCCTTAAGGAGGCAGGGTGTATGTAGCCCCACCACTTCTGGTGCACCGTCGATAATGCTACACCCTCAGGGGCTCACGGCTGGTGAGTTCGGGCGTTGGCGACCCCGAGGGATCCTGAGCTGGGTCCGTTTTCCCCTTTTGTCCCTTCCCTTTGGGGCGGACCTACTCCTCTCTCCCCTCCCCTCTCCTCTTTTCCTTCTATTTCCTTTTCTCTTTCAGATTCCCGCACTGTTTTTGTTACTCGAATCACCGTGTATCTAAATTCCCTTTTATCGATTTTTAAGGCATTTTTGATCTATGTTGCATTTTGTAAGTTTTTTCGATCTAAATTACATCTCGCGATTGTTTTCAACCTCAATTGCATTTTGTAACGATTGACAATCTAAATTGCTTTTTAGTAAGTCTTTCAATGCAGGTTGCGGGGCCTTTTAGTGAGTATTTTGAATTTCAATTGCATTTTGTAAGTATTTTCAACCAAAACCGCATTTCGCACGAATTTTGAATCTAAATTGCATTTTGTTTGGGGGCATTTTGCACATATTTTGATTCTCAATTGCATTTTGTGGGTATTTTGAATCTAAATTACATTTTGTCAAGTATTTTCAATCTAAATTGCTTTTTGTAAGTATTGTCAATCCACATGAGTCGTTGGAATCATCGTACATTTTGTAAACATTTTCAATTTCAATTGCATTTTGTAAGTATTTTGAATTTCGATTGCACTTTGTGAATAATTTGGATTGGAACTGGGATAAGGCCTATTTCAATCTGAATTGCATTGTGTATTTTCAATTTCAATTGCATTTTGTAAGTATTTTGAACCTCAATTGCATTTTGTACGTATTTTCGATCTCATTTGCATTTTGTAAGTATTTTGAATTTCAGTTGCATTTTGTAAGTATTTCGACACTACATTGCATTTTGTACGTATTTTGAACCTAGCCTTCATTTTGTGGGTATTTTTCAATCTATTCCTTTTGTGAATCTTTTCGTTCTAAATTCCCTTTTGTACGAACATTTTGTGAGTCGTTTCAATCCGAGTTCCTTTTTGTAAGTATTCCCCCCAGGGGCTCACATCTTGTGGGCGTGGGTTGGCCACCACGGGGCCCCAGCTGAGTCCTGCATTGCTTCCACTTACTTGTGCCGGGCTCCTCTCTGTCTTCTTTCCTGTCGACCTCACTTGGTCAACTCTTGTTCTCTTCTGACCCCGACGGTATTAGGGTATCCGAGGCCTAGGGAGTCTCTTCCTTTCCCGCCTTAATTGGCCCTTGTCTCATCTTTTCTGATACCCTCCTTCTGCGAGGGGTCAGCCTTCTTTTTCTCTTCCTTTTACCTCCTGCCTTGTGCTCTAGGCCCTTAAGGAGGCAGGGTGTGTGTAGCCCCACCACTTCTGGTGCACCCTAGATCATGCTACACCCTCAGGGGCTCACGGCTGGTGAGTTCGGGAGTTGGCGACCCCGAGGGATTCCTGAGCTGGGTCCGTTTTCCCCTTTTGTCCCTTCCCTTTGGGGCGGACCCTCTCCTCTCTCCCCTCTCCTCTCCTCTCCAATCCTCTCCTCTTTTCCTTATTAGTTAGTTTTAGTTTTAAGTTTACATTTCATTTTTCATCTTCACGATCACCCACACCATCAGGGGCCGATAACCTAGATGTTAGGCCCCTTAAAACAACAATTATCATCATCATTTTTGTAAGTATTTTCCGTCTCACTTAATTTTCGTTCTGGTTTCCGTTTCATTATCATCTTCGCTATCACCCAGATCATTAGGGGCCGATAACCTAGATGTTAGGCCCCTTAAAACAACAATTATCATCATCATCATATTTTATCGCTAGAGGGTGTTACTGAATTTTTCGAGAGTGCCAACATTATTGTTTCCAGACCTATATTTTCATCCAGACCAATGGTTTTCGCCCAGACCAATAAAGGTTAGGTAGCGCGGCCCGCTTTTTGATAAGTTTATGACTTGAAAGTTAACGTTGACAGTAGTGCTTGGTCAGGGGTTCTGCTTCCAAAAGCAAGTTGTGAGCCCCTGCGACCTTGGAATGGAAGGAGTCATGCTAGGAGGGCGTGCTTGGATTCGTTTTTTCGTCTCGTTGTGCTCTTTACGGGAATGTAGGTGTCGAAAAGTTGAACATAGGGTTTTGGTTCCAAAAATGCGTTTTTCACATTTTTGCTAATTTTTTGAAAACCGAAAACGTGATGATGTCGTGTACAATAGTATTTTTTTTTCGTCTCGTCGTCCTCTTTACGGGGATGTAGGTGTGGAAAAGGTAAAAAGCTGGAAACATGGTTTTTTGGTGGAAAATGGGTTTTTGTGATTTTCCCTAATATTGCGAAAACGGAAAACGTGATGATGACGTGCGTGATGGTATTTTTTCGTTTCGTTGTCCTCTTTACGGAGATGTAGGTATGGAAAAGGTAAAAAGCTGGAAACAATTTTTTTATGGAAAATGGGTTTTTGTGATTTTCCCTCATATTGCGAAAAGTAAGAACGTGTTGCCCCCCATGGGCTCACATCTAGTGGGTTGTGGGTTGGCGACCACGGGGCCCCAGCTGAGTCCGGCATTGCTTCCACTTACTTGTGCCGGGCTCCTCTCTTTCTTCTTTCCTGTCGACCTTCCTTGGTCAACTCTTGTTCTCTTCCGACCCCGACGGTATTAGGGTATCCGAGGCCTAGGGAGTCTCTTCCTTTCCCGCCTTAATTGGCCCTTGTCTCATCTTTCCTGATACCCTCCTTCTGTGAGTGGTCAGCCTTCTTGTTCTTTTCCTTTTACCTCCTGCCTTGTGCACAAGGCCCTTAAGGAGGCAGGGTGTATGTAGCCCCACCACTTCTGGTGCACCGTCGATAATGCTACACCCTCAGGGGCTCACGGCTGGCGAGTTCGGGCGTTGGCGACCCCGAGGGATTCCTGAGCTGGGTCCGTTTTCCCCTTTTGTCCCTTCCCTTTGGGGCGGACCTTCTCCTCTCTCCCCTCTCATCTCCTCTTTTCCTTCTATTTCCTTTTCTCTTTAAGATTCCCGCACTGTTTTTGTTACTCGAATCACCGTGTATCTAAATTCCCTTTTAGCGATTTTTAAGGTATTTTTGATCTATGTTGCATTTTGTAAGTTTTTTCGATCTAACTTACATCTCGCGATTGTTTTCAACCTCAATTGCATTTTGTAAAGATTTACAATCTAAATTGCTTTTTAGTAAGTCTTTCAATGCAGGTTGCGGGGCCTTTTAGTGAGTATTTTGAATTTCAATTGCATTTTGTAAGTATTTTCAACCAAAACCGCATTTCGCACGAATTTTGAATCTAAATTGCATTTTGTTTGGTGGGCATTTTGCACATATTTTGATTCTCAATTGCATTTTGTGGGTATTTTGAATCTAAATTACATTTTGTCAAGTATTTTCAATCTAAATTGCTTTTTGTAAGTATTGTCAATCCACATGAGTCGTTAGAATCACCATACATTTTGTAAGCATTTTCAATTTCAATTGCATTTTGTAAGTATTTTGAATTTCGATTGCACTTTGTAAATAATTTGTATTGGAACTGGGATAAGGCCTATTTCAATCTGAATTGCATTGTGTATTTTCAATTTCAATTGCATTTTGTAAGTATTTTGAACCTCAATTGCATTTTGTACGTGTTTTCGATCTCATTTGCATTTTGTAAGTATTTTGAATTTCAGTTGCATTTTGTAAGTATTTCGACGCTACATTGCATTTTGTACGTATTTTGAACCTAGCCTTCATTTTGTGGGTATTTTTCAATCTATTCCTTTTGTGAATCTTTTCGTTCTAAATTCCCTTTTGTAAGAACATTTTGTGAGTCGTTTCAATCAGAGTTCCTTTTTGTAAGTATTTTCCGTCTCACTTAATTTTCGTTCTGGTTTCCGTTTCATTATCATCTTCACGATCACCCAAACCATCAGGGGCCGAAAACCTAGATGTTGGGCCCCTTAAAACAACAATTATCATCATCATCATCATCATCATCAAAAACGTGTTGATGACGTGCGTGATAGTATTTTTCGTCTCGTTGCGCTCTTTACAGGAATGTAAGTGTCGAAAAGGTAAAAAAGCTGGAAACACGGTTTTTTGATGGAAAATGGGTTTTTGTGATTTTCCCTAATATTGAAAAGACCGTAAACGTGATGATGACGTGCGTGATAGTATTTTTTTTCGTCTCGTCGTCCTCGTTACGGAGATGTAGGTGTGGAAAAGGTAAAAAGCTGGAAACAAGGATTTTTTTATGGAAAATGTTTTTTTGTGATTTTCCCTTATATTGCGAAAAGTAAAAACGTGTTGATGACGTGCGTGATAGTATTTTTTCGTCTCGTTGCGCTCTTTACGGGAATGTAGGTGTCGAATAGGTAAAAAAGCTGGAAACACGGTTTTTTGATGGAAAATGGGTTTTTGTGATTTTCCCTAATATTGAAAAAACTGTAAACGTGATGATGACGTGCGTGATAGTATTTTTTCGTCTCGTCGTCCTCTTTACGGAGATGTAGGTATGGAAAAGCTGAAATCATGGTTTCCGTCATTTTTTCGAGATCGTTGAGGAAAACGGGGAAAAAGTAAGAAACCAGATTTGAAGTCGCTTTATGTTAAGCGCTATGATGTTGGTAAAACACATATGCATTATTATTATTATTATTATTATTATTATTATTTGTCATGGCTTGACTGGGCTCACACGCAGAGAGAGGACCTGCTTGATGAATCGAGATTTGAAAGCTTTGAGACCGGCCCACGGCGAGCCAGACAGACAGTGGTCTTATCATCGTACGTGCCACGCAGCAGAGAGATAGGATGATGATGATGATAATTGTTGTTTTAAGGGGCCTAACATCGAGGTTATCGGCCCCTAATGATCTGGGTGATAGCGAAAATGATAATGAAATGGAAACCAGAACAAAATTATCCAAGACGGAAAATACGTACAAAAAGGAACTCACATGGTAACAACTCACAATATGGTCTTACAAAAGGGAATTTAGAACGAAAAGTTGCACAAAAAGAATAGATTGAAAAAGACCCACAAAACGTAGGCTAGATTCAAAATACGTACAAAATGCAAAGTAGCGTCGGAATACTTACAAAATGCAACTGAAATTCAAAATACTTACAAAATGCAAATGAGATCGAAATTACGTACAAAATGCAATTGAGGTTCAAAATACTTACAAAATGCAATTGAAATTGAAAATACACAATGCAATTCAGATTGAAATATCCCAGTTCCAATCCAAATTATTCACAAAGTGCAATTGAAATTCAAAATCCTTACAAAATGCAATTGAAATTGAAAATGCTTACAAAATGTACGGTAGATTCAAACGACTCATGTGGATTGACAATACTTACAAAAAGCAATTTAGATTGAAAATACTTGACAAATGTAATTTAGATTCAAAATACCCACAAAATGCAATTAAGAATCAAAATATGTGCAAAATGCCCACCAAACAAAATGCAATTTAGATTCAAAATTCGTGCGAAATGCGGATTTGGTTGAAAATACTTACAAAATGCAATTGAAATTCAAAATACTCACCAGAAGGCCCCGCAACCTGCATTGAAAGACGTACTAAAAAGCAATTTAGATTGTCAATCTTTACAAAATGCAATTGAGGTTGAAAACAATCGCGAGATGTAATTTAGATCGAAAAAACTTACAAAATGCAACATAGATCAAAAATGCCTGAAAAAATCGCTAAAATGGAATTTAGATACACGGTGATTCGAGTAACAAAAACTGTGCGGGAATCTTAAAGAGAAAAGGAAATAGAAGGAAAAGAGGAGAGGAGAGGGGAGAGAGGAGAAGGTCCGCCCCAAAGGGAAGGGACAAAAGGGGAAAACGGACCCAGCTCAGGAATCCCTCGGGGTCGCCAACGCCCGAACTCACCAGCCGTGAGCCCCTGAGGGTGTAGCATTATCTAGGGTGCACCAAACGTTGTGGGGCTACATACACCCTGCCTCCTTAAGGGCCTAGAGCACAAGGCAGGAGGTAAAAGGAAGAGAAAAAGGAGGCTGACCCCTCGCAGAAGGAGGGTATCAGAAAAGATGAGACAAGGGCCAATTAAGGCGGGAAAGGAAGAGACTCCCTAGGCCTCGGATACCCTATTACCGTCGGGGTCAAGAGAGATAAGAGGCAGGTGTCATTATACAGTGTGCGGCTTTATACTGTGTATGTCATAGCCTTGGTTCATTATGGACTCATCATGCAACGCAAAGTTTGAAACGATGGGTGGGTGTATAACATCATGATAAAAGATTGGCATGGGCTTGGACAAAGAGGTTATTGGACAGGTAATAAGCAAAAGGGTTGGATTAATGAAAGGTAATGTGATACATCTTTTTGGAAATGGAAATTTTTCTAAATAAATAAATAAATAAATAGGGTTTTTATTACAAAAAAATATGTTTATTGACCCATGAATTATACGTGGAAGGAAACCCTAACCGCTTTACAAAATAATTTGCACCTTTGACTTTAATTACTCGTTCAATGAGATAATCGTTGGGATATAATGTTTTTTGCACTTCTTCATAATAGAATCGTCCCTGAATGGGTTGACCGCTCTGATATTCTGAGAGATACGTCACTGGTTGACCTAGCTTGACTTGGCGAATTTTAAAAATTTCTGTCGACCATTGTGGAGTATACGATTTTGAAACCACACTTCTATGTTTACTGATGCGAACAAAATATCCAATGTTAAGGCGAGGTCGCCTTGGGTCTACCCTTTTTATAGGGTTATACAGTCTATTGAGCTGGGTAGGTTCTTGGTGACGAGGCAAGGTTTCATGCCGATGGTGGAATGAATGGTGTTGTTGTAGCGTGACACAAGTTGAGGTAACCAGTCTATCCATCGATAGGAACCATGTATTGTAAACTCTTTCCACATATAACTTTTTGATGTTCGATTGAAGCGTTCAACTACGCTAGCTTTGAGATTGCTATAGGTGGTATAATGGTGAATATCCTTAGATTTGAGAAAACTGGAGAAATCCTTGTTGAAAAATTATTTCCCCTGGTCGGTTTGTAACAAGTGAGGTTGACGTTTTGATTGTTCAATAATATGTTGAAAGACCTTTGTGACTAAGACACCAGTTTTATTTTTTACTGGTTGAACAAAAGCCATTTTGGAATAGACATCAATGACGGTCAACATATAGCGTACACCGTCGTTAACGTTAGAATAAGGTATCATTTCAACCAGGTCTGCCTGCCAAAGTTCGTCGATTCCTTTGGAAATGACACGACGACGTTCATAAATGCGTCGGGCTTGTTTATGCAATTCATGAGCAATGCCCACTTTGATGGGGGATGGCTTATAAGATAATTTTAGCATCTCGGAGTTGTAGTTCAATGTGGGCGATTTATGCCTCATGTCCAGTGTGACCAGCTTGTTTTGATGCATGAAGCAAGTATAAGCGCTGTACTAACTGATTGGGATTATTCAAAAAGGTTATATCTAGGTAGGGTTTTAATTTCTTAAACCTTACACCACAGGTAGAGTGATGTTTTTGCGTACCAAAGATGTTTGCAATGATGGTTTTATATTTTTGGGATATATTGGCATTGAGCTGCTGAGAGGATTTATAGATTCTTTTGTGAGCGTTGGTGTCTAATAAAATGGATTTATATTTAGCAAGGTCCTCGGACGTAAAATCTTGTGTCGAGGGGGTGCGAGGAAATAGCAGCTTTAACAGACCTGGTGTTAATTTATAGTTGATATTTTTAATGACAGCTTTCGTACGAGCAAATTTAATGGATGAATCCCCAATTTTAAAACTATCATTCTCATAGCGAACACCATACGTGGTATCTGTGTTTCCAATAAATAGAAGGGTCAGATACGGTTCCAGGGTTGCCCCATAATGTTTGATTAAAAAGCTTTTGAGTTGAGCTTTATTGTGAGGGGTTGCCAAGACTTGTGAAAATGGAGACGATGTGGAGGAAGACGTTGTTGCCACTATGACGGAATATTTTTGTTTTGTTTTTAGAAACTGTTGAAGGGGTGAGGATTTTTTTTTCTTTCAGGACTAAATACGCTTTCGCTTTCACTTTGTTCATGTTGTTCTTCTTCTTCTTGTTCTTGATGTTCTTGTTCACTAACATTAGAGGAGTAGGAGGAGGATTTTACCTGTCGTGTGGAATCTGTTTGAGTAAATTTTGAACTTGTTAAGGGTTTGGTTTGAGAGGTAGCAGTAGCAGCAGAAGCATTAGGTTTGAACCTCATGGGATCAACCGATCATGGAGCATGTTTTATCATGGGTAAAGCATTGACGTTTTTTAACGTTGCAATTCACGAAATTTATGTCGAATCGTATTTCTTGCTCTCTTCCGACCCCGACGGTATTAGGGTATCCGAGGCCTATGGAGTCTTTTCCTTTCCCGCCTTAATTGGCCCTTGTCTCGTCTTTTCTGATACCCTCCTTCTGCGAGGGGTCAGTCTTCTTTTTATCTTCCTTTTACCTCCTGCCTTGTGCTCTAGGCCCTTAAGGAGGCAGGGTGTATGTAGCCCCACCACTTCTGGTGCACCGTAGATAATGCTACACCCTCAGGGGCTCACGGCTGGTGAGTTCGGGAGTTGGCGACCCCGAGGGATTCCTGAGCTGGGTCCGTTTTCCTTTTTTGTCCCTTACCTTTGGGGCGGACCCTCTCCTCTTTCACTTTCCTATCTGCCTTTCATGGCTCTCCTTCCTTCCAAGTCCCTCAATCCACCTTCTCCGAGGGTTGAGGGCATTTCTTTTCCTTCTGTCCTTTTATTTGCCTTATTCTCTCTTAGTTTTCCATTTCTTCTTCTAGTATGTAGGTTATTAGTTAGTTTTAGTTTTAAGTTCGCTTTTCATTTTCATCTTCACGATCACCCAAACCATCAGGGGCCGATAACCTAGATGTTAGGCCCCTTAAAACAACAATTATCATCATCATCATCCTTAAATTTTAAGACTGCGTCATTTCCTTCGGGCAAGACTAGCTTTACTGCTGTCTGCCCTTCACAGTCTTCCGTATGTCGTTGCAAAAGTTCATCGGTTCCAAAATACTGAAGGTAGCGCCCACCAATGTGTTTTGCACACTTATAATTGGACATTTGACTGCTTACCAATCTACTCAAATTCTTTATCCAACAATAATGGCTTTTATCCCCATCAGACAGGAAAAGCAAGTGAATGTGATGTTGCTTTACCTGTTTGGTGGCATACAAGGGGCCCACATATTGGATCCCTCGATACCATACACCATGAAGGAGAAATTTGGATTATCTTTCTCGAATAAATGAATTTTATCTAGAGGCATGGGAAATGAATCACGCTCGAGATTGAGAGTTTGTTTCATGTGGTTTAACAATTCTTTGTACTGACCTGGTTTATGACCATTTCTGTCTTTACAGGGTTGCAGACAGCCAGCTATACTCCACAAAAAGCAGTAATCGTCTTTGTTGCGTATGTTGATCACTGCCTTTCTGGTTGCGATAAAGCTCGGTGTGGCAATATAGCTACTTCCTGCATTTAATGGATTGTATTTACAAATATTGATTTGCAAATAGGCAATGCTATTGAGGGCCAAGCCACTGGGACCCTGTTGCAACTTATCAAATTTTGTGATAAGCGCTTGAATAGCTTTCTCCTGATACCACGTTTCCAAGTTATCGGCTATCAGTACTTTCTCCATTTTTGTACAAAGGTTGAAGGTGTGTTTCTCTTCAACATTATTTTTTATCAGCATAAATTCACATAGTAGTTCAAAATTTATTTTTAAAGCCTGATGCAATCTTAAGCCTTGTTCACATTCACTCAAAAACATGGGAAAACATAATTCCACAAAATCTTTAGGCGGCAGACAGTGATTCGCATTGTAAATTCGGCCGGAGCATACTCGCGTTTTGAAACATTTGGCCAAAGGCTGCCACACTTAACACTTCACTCTCTGATATAGACATGATTATACAATGGACTAATAAACGTGCAATCCTTACCTTAGAATTTGTTAATCCAAAACCAGCAATTCCACACGGCCACACTTATAGCTTTCACTGACAGACACACACAATGGTCGTAGCAATTGGCCCCAGCAGGAGATGATCAGCAACAAGGTTTCTGTTGTTTTTGTGTCACCAGCAAGGTTTCTGTTGTTTTTTGTTTCGAACGATTTATCTGAAAAACAAATCAATACAATCTGTTATTAGTCATGGTTATATACATTAAACATGTGCATTCATTCGTTCATAAGAGTTGCTAAAAACAAAAGGTTTCAAGTGTGCACACATAGATAAGACACTCACTCGAAAATAACAAGGTCATTTACTAAGAAAAGAATTAATCTATATGCATAGCTCACCTTTTTTTAAATATCGAAAGCGTCACGGTAGTTAAAACCTGTTCACTCGATACAAGTCTTCATTCTGAAACAATAATAAATAAACGCCATAAGTTTATAAATTTCAATGAAATAAATGGCATACATTTAACAACAACAACAACAATAAAAGTAATGGAACAACATGTACTCACCATATAATGAATTATAATGCTTTCAGCAAAAGTGCTCTTTGCCGCCACTGTCACTGTCTCTCTGTCTGCTTTCCCAGACTTAATGACGTTTTTTTTAAATCTGCAACAAACAATATCCCCAAAAAATACAATCAGTCACTAACTTACTTTTCACGCATACATAAAATAACAATAAAACCAATCATGTCATAATTAACAATAATGAACCTACCTTATTATAAGTATGGCCGCGGTTCACGTAATTTTTTACAAAGAGCTTAAGACACTTGCATCCGTCGTCTTCAAAGATGATCACAAGAATGATGACTCTCCCTTACTCTCTGACATATATGTCTCCTCAACAAGATGCAAAGTTAACACATTCCTTTTTTTTTTTGCTCCTACGCATAGGATGTCGTGGAGCGCACCATTCAGACTGATTGTCACAAGCTTTGCAAACTCTGCATGAGTGTGTGTGTGTGTGTGTGTGTGTGTGTGTGCGTGCGTGAGAATGCAATGATCAGCTTTTCGACAGAGCTGTATGTCCTTCATTGCAATATTGAGTTACACGTCTGGGTCAGATGACAGCCACCTGCATGCGAACAACAGGCTGTTATCTCTCTGGCTGCAAGTCACGTACGATGATAAGACCCCTTGTCTTGTCTTGCTCGCCGTGGGCCGGTCTCAAAGCTTTCAAATCTCGTTTCATCAAGCAGGTCCTCTCTCTGCGTGTGAGCCCAGTCAAGCCATGACAAATAATAATAATAATGCATATGTGTTTTACCAACATAATAGCGCTTAACATAACGTGACTTCAAATCTGGTTTCTTACTTTCTCCCCGTTTTCCTCAACGATCTCGAAAAAATGACGGAAACCATGATTTCAGCTTTTCCATACCTACATCTCCGTAAAGAGGACAGCGACACAAATACATCAACATGTCCGTCATGAAAATCGCTTAATTCGTTTTCCAAAAACACATTTTCCTAAAAAAAACGTGTTTCCAGCTTTTTACCTTTTCCATACCTACATCTCCGTAAAGAGGACAACGAAACGAAAAAATACCATCACGCACGTCATCATCACGTTTTCCGTTTTCGCAATATTAGGGAAAATCACAAAAACCCATTTTCCACCAAAAAACCATGTTTCCAGCTTTTTACCTTTTCCACACCTACATCCCCGTAAAGAGGACGACGAGACGAAAAAATACTATTGTACACGTCATCATCACGTTTTCGGTTTTCCAAAAATTAGCAAAAATGTGAAAAACGCATTTTTGGGCCCAAAACCCTATGTTCACCTTTTCGACACCTACATTCCCGTAAAGAGCACAACGAGACGAAAAAAACGAATCCAAGCACGCCCTCCTAGCATGACTCCTTCCATTCCAAGGTCGCAGGGGCTCACAACGTGCTTTTGGAAGCAGAACCCCTGACCTAGCACTTCTGTTGACAATTTCCTTATTTTACGCGCTACCCAACCACCATTGGTCTGGACGAAAATATTGGTCTAGACAAAACCATTTGTCTGCCGGATGCGATATACCAAATGCGTGACTCAGTGAGAAAGATGGTCGCCAGACCTTCGATTTCTACTATATAAGTCGTGTTGCTATTAGGGCGGGACGGTGGGTTTATGACAGCGGATTAGTGAACATCCAATACTAAATCCTCTCCAGATATTCTCCCGACTATTAATTCGGGTACTTTGAGTTTTTTAAAATTTGTATAGAAAGGATTGACTAAAGTGCACCGCCACCCAAAGATTAATACTAAAATACTCTACCTGAGGCAGTCAGAAAGTGGGTTCAATTCTCGTCTCCTTTGGTTGAATTCGGACCTGTGTGGAAGATTATTTCCCGGCAACAAGGCCTGAAGGAGATAGCCAGGTTGTAGAAACTCTTGATATAACTTCCTTTCTGTAAAATAACCAATGATGGAATTTATCATCAAAATAATGCAGGATTCGTCAAATGCTGTGTGGAAATAATGCTAGTTCATCCTAATAAACCATACTAAAATGCAAACATCACGAAGCTATCGTATAGGTTAATACAAAATACAGTACTATCTTGAATTATCACACGGACCAATCCTCGTCTCGATTGTTTTAATTCCCCCCCCCCCCCCAGGGGCTCACTTCTAGTGGGCGTGGGTTGGCGACCACGGGGCCCCAGCTGAGTCCGGCATTGCTTCCACTTACTTGTGCCGGGTTCCTCTCCGTCTTCTTTCCTGTCGACCTCACTTGGTCAACTCTTGTTCTCTTCCGACCCCGACGGTATTAGGGTATCCGAGGCCTAGGGAGTCTCTTCCTTTCCCGCCTTAATTGGCCCTTGTCTCATCTTTCCTGACACCCTCCTTCTGTGAGGGGTCAGCCTTCTTTTTCTTTTCCTTTTACCTCCTGCCATGTGCTCAAGGCCCTTAAGGAGGCAGGGTGTATGTAGCCCCACCACTTCTGGTGCTCCCTAGATAATGCTACACCATCAGGGGCCGATAACCTAGATGTTAGGCCCCTTAAAACAACAATTATCATCATCATCATGTTTTAATTCACATACCTGGAAGTGAAAATAAATGATAACTATCAACATGATTCACAATTATATTAATCCATAAAATTAAAAAGGAAGATATTAACTGCAAATACCTTAACATCGTTCACGACGGTTAAAAATTCATCCAAATGGCGGCGGAGCAAAGAAGATAAATCTGAGACGGGAGTCTGGAAGTAACGATATGGTACTCTCTCTCTCTGACATATAGTTTCCTTGCGGGGCTGCCGCATTCACATGAGCGCGAGACCCTTGTTGTCGAAGGACCTGAAACCCTGGACCGCGCGCGACACTCCGTACCATGTTACCTTGCGCGCAGCGGTGTTTGGACCGCACAACGTTCTTTGCCAAATTCTTGAATGCTAATTGCACTTAATCATTGTGTACGTTGAGACAATTCATTAAAATAGTTGAACGAGGTATTGCTTCTAAAAAGACAACAATATACAGGGTGTCTTTTATGTACTATTGGAGAATGATAGGTCGTGTAGGTGACGGGAATAGAAGTAATTTAAGATAGGGATCTTGGGGTCGGAGCGGCCTCCTTAACCCCTAAAATAAGGGTTGATTCAGGCCCTCCACCCTGTCAGTTGGGCAACCGACCCAAGCCTCTAATACCTACTCAATCCAAACTCTTGGCAAGATTCATGTCACCATGTGGCGCTGGCGTAATGGATAGCGTTGTGGTGCGGAAGGCCGGTAGTCTCGGGTTCGATTCCGGGCTTGGGCACTCTCTTCTCTGACGTAGCACCAGACTGTACCATGTGACTACAATACGACAAATAATATTAAAAGAAAAATATTTTGCCCAAGCCCGGAATCGAACCCGGGACTATCGGCCTTTCGCACCGCAACGCTATCCATTACGCCAGCGCCACTTCGTGAAATGAATCTTGCCAAGAGTTAAAGGCTTGTGAAAGGTAATAGAGGCTTGGGTCGGTTGCCCAACTGACAGGGTGGAGGGCCTGAATCAACCCTTATTTTAGGGGTTAAGAAGGCCGCTCCGACCGCAAGTTCCCCTTTTTTTAATTACATCTACACCCGTCCCCTACACGACCTATCATTCTCCAAAGGTACATAGAAGACACCCTCTATACAGTGTATGCATGGAACATATATTAGAGAACACAAACAGGAGTAAATAAATTCCAACATGTGACTGGACTAATCGATATGGAATGAAATAGCAAATTATTGTTCAAACTGTAATCAAGCAAATTTAGCTTCCGTCTTCAGCTTCGTGATTGCATTGCTCACAAGTGACTTTATGCTGACTGTGATTGCGGCATACATTTCGGTGGCATAAGTCACATGTAACTCCGGTCTTCGTATTCTTGTGTGTTCCACAGATAAGCAGATTTTCTTTTGTGATGTTAACTTCCTGGTCTCCCTGGGTTCACGATACTTTGACAAAAATACCTGTAAATCACTTGGGAGTGACACAAGCTGAGCTCTTTCGCGGAGATTTGCTTCCATCAGATGCATTCACAAATCAGTGAGGTATTTCCTTCTCACACAATTCCTTGAAGGGTTGTTGGCCAGAAATATCTTGTACGAATGTATGCCCGCAATATGAAGTTCACGGAAGAACACTACACGTGGCCATCGCCTTGTTTTCCTTGATGTTGTATGTATAGAACACATCTGATCAACAGTATCTGTGCCACCCTTAGTCCCATTATAGTCCATAATAATGACTGGTTTATTAGTGTCGTGCATAGTTGATAAAAGAAGCACAACTGTCTTCTTTTTTGTCACATAGGACACCAGTGTTATGTCGGGTTGGAATCCGAACATGCTGGAACCATTAGAAATTCGGGAGGTATTTCCCTTTTGTTCTTCTTTAGGGTACAGACGAATGTCAACCCTTGCTCCAATAGGTATTCGGACAGTGGAATGCTGCTGTAATAATTATCAGTGGTAACGCTCCTGTGTGATTTCTTTATCGGGTCAGTTAGCCTTTTTACGATAACAGTCGAGTTCCAAATTGAACGTGTAAAATGTCCTACTGTCGCACATAGCATAGCATACTTAGCTGGTTTCTGTGGCATACTGTATGAATCCACACCGGCCACGAAAAGCTACCAGCATCTCATCAACTGTTAAAAACTCCCCTGGGGAATAGGAAGCTTGACAATTAGCAATGGCTGCTAATCTGTCTGTCACAATTCGTTCATTTCTAGTGCTTACGTCATCGAAACGCAAACATATCATCAAAAATAGAAAGCGCCTGGAGCTAAAATTTGTCCTGAGGATCATCATTCCAGTACCGTCTCGTGACCAAAGTTCTAATGTATTAGCACGGTTGCCCTTTTTAGTCGCAATAAGAAATAATGCCCCTAAAAGTCCGATAATCTCGGTACGTCGACCGTAGTGTCCTTGAAGTCTCTACTTCGCGATTCCACATTCTTTGCCGGACACCTAGCAATGTGAAGTTAGTGTATCTTACGATATCATCGATCATTTGAAGTGAAATTATTTGCAAGAAAGCATCAATCGGTGTTGAGTGTTTCGTGCATTTGCTTTTGTCCCGGGAACGTCTTCACAATATTTTTCAAACGGGCTTTAGAATTGTTCAGAACCACAGGGGTACTCTTCTATTTTGTTTCATTATCTTGACCAAAATAAAATCAGAAATCGGTGGATTCAGTGTCATCGTCCATTGGAATGTCGCTCGAAATAGATTGTGCTGAATCACTAGAATGATTGTCATCTACCACCCCTTCTTCATCAAAATCCACGTCACTACCGTAGTCGAAGTCACTGTCTTCTCCGTGTTGGTCTTCAAGTTCCATGATGCACTGTTCGATGTCATCAGGATCAATATACCTTCTTCGATCCCTGTAGCGAAAAATAAAATAAAACATATTTTCTACTTTTCTTAAACACATACTATTTTCTACCTGCGACAAATACATACATAATGATGATGATAATTGTTCTTGTAAGGGGCCTAACATCGAGGTTATCAGCCTCTAATGAAATGAAATGGCGGGAAATGAAAGGATGAAGATAAAAAAACTCACTGCCAAGGATGAAACGAAAATGGACTATATAGAACGGCCAGTTAGCCCCAACAATTATGCCTTATTTGAATAAAAAGAATAAAAAAGGCGAATGGAAAAAGAAAACAATAAAACAAATAAGGCATAGTAAACTAGAAAATAGATAAAAGCAATAAAAACATAAACAGACTTAACCTGAATTAAAATTCTTAACTTACATTAAAACTTAAAAAAGTAACCACTCTCCCTCATGAACCGGATGATGAGGTCTACTGACGGCCCGTCATCACGGAGAATAAGGGAGAGGGTATAAGGCAGTTTAAGAGTCCATCGCAGATCGGCCAGATCCCCACACTCCAAGACAATGTGTGACACAGTTAGATAGGCACCGCAAGTACACACAGGGGGGTCTTCTCTCTTTAGAAAGTGGGAGTGCGTAGCAATCCCATGGCCGATCCGGAGTCTACAGATTACCACGGCTTCCTTCCGGGAAGATCAGAAGGAAGATTTCCTCACCTTCGTTGTCTCCTTGATGCCTCTCAGTTTGTTGGGTGGAGGCGTTGCACGCCACGCTTCCTCCCGATGCGACAGGATCGATTACCGCAACTGAGAGCGCACATCACTAGCGGGCACGTTGTATGGCAGCGAGGGCAGTGTGACAGCCTCTCTCGCCGCCTGATCAGCAAGCTCGTTTCCCGCAATACCCATGTAGCTAAGAAGCCACACAAAGGTCACCCCAGTTCCAGCGTGGCACGCACTGACGAGCAGGTCGTGCACACGCTGGACCAGCGGGTGCTTCGGGAAACACACGTCGATCGCTTGCAGCGCACTCAGAGAGTCAGTACACACAAGAAAGTGCTAGTGATCGTCTGATAAAGTGCACCGCAGAGCCTCTAAGATGGCATAGAGCTCCGCAGTGTACACGCCACAGGCATCGGGAAGTGAAAAGAGAAACCGACGATCCTCAACCACAAATGCACAGCCTACTTTTTCGTTTACCCACGAACCGTCCGTGAATAGAAGCCCTGATCCGGATACCGGCTCACCACGGACCGGAACAGCCTCCGATGGACGGAGGAGTCCATGTCCGATTTGGGGCCGGTGTGCAGATCCAGGATGATATCAGGGTGAGAGACCATCCACGGAAGGGCCTTGCTAGGTACTCGGACGATACAGGAGACTAAAGGAAATCGGAACTGCCGGTACGGGTCATCCAAGCGAATCCCCGCCGGCCGAGTGGCTCGGGCGAGCGCATCATACAGCCGGCGATTCGGATTGGTAAAGAAACATGGATAGCTTGGATGAAGTGGCATCTGTCGAATAGTTGCAGCATAGGTCAACAGTACTTGTTGGCTCCTCAGGTGTAAAGGAGGTACGCATGCCTCGGCGAGCAAGCTGACGACTGCGCTCATGCGAAAGGCCCCCGTCGCTAGCCTCACACCGCCGTGGTGGAAGCTGTCCAGTTTAACAAGCACTGACATACGGGCCGAACCATGTGCTACACTGCCATAATCTAATCTAGATAAAATCAGTGCCTTATAGAAACGTAGGAGTACCGCGCGTTCCGCCCCCCACAATGTGCCGCTAAGAAACCGCAACATGTTGAGTTTCTTAGCACAGCCCCCCCCAGGGGCTCACATCTAGTGGGTTGTGGGTTGGCGACCACGGGGCCCCAGCTGAGTCCGGCATTGCTTCCACTTACTTGTGCCGGGCTCCTCTCTTTCTTCTTTCCTGTCGACCTCACTTGGTCAACTCTTGTTCTCTTCCGACCCCGACGGTATTAGGGTATCCGAGGCCTAGGGAGTCTCTTCCTTTCCCGCCTTACTTGGCCCTTGTCTCATCTTTCATGACACCCTCCTTCTGTGAGGGGTCAGCCTTCTTTTTATTTTCCTTTTACCTCCTGCCTTGTGCTCAAGGCCCTTAAGGAGGCAGGGTGTATGTAGCCCCACTACTTCTGGTGCACCCTAGATAATGCTACACCCTCAGGGGCTCACGGCTGGTGAGTTCGGGAGTTGGCGACCCCGAGGGATTCCTGAGCTGGGTCCGTTTTCCCTTTTTGTCCCTTACCTTAGGGGCGGACCCTCTCCTCTTTCACTTTCCTCCCCCAGGGGCTCACATCTTGTGAGCGTGGGTTGGCGACCACGGGGCTCCAGCTGAGTCCGGCATTGCTTCCACTTACTTGTGCCGGGCTCCTCTCTGTCTTCTTTCCTGTCGACCTCACTTGGTCAACTCTTGTTCTCTTCTGACCCCGACGGTATTAGGGTATCCGAGGCCTAGGGAGTCTCTTCCTTTCCCGCCTTAATTGGCCCTTGTCTCATCTTTTCTGATACCCTCCTTCTGCGAGGGGTCAGCCTTCTTTTTCTCTTCCTTTTACCTCCTGCCTTGTGCTCTAGGCCCTTAAGGAGGCAGGGTGTATGTAGCCCCACCACTTCTGGTGCACCCTAGATAATGCTACACCCTCAGGGGCTCACGGCTGGTGAGTTCGGGAGTTGGCGACCCCGAGGGATTCCTGAGCTGGGTCCGTTTTCCCCTTTTGTCCCTTACCTTTGGGGCGGACCCTCTCCTCTTTCACTTTCCTATATGCCTTTCATGGCTCTCCTTCCTTCCAAGTCCCTCAATCCGCCTTCTCCGCGGGTTGAGGGCATTTCTTTTCCTTCTGTCCTTTTATTTGCCTTATTCTCCTTTAGTTTTCCATTTCTTCTTCTAGTATGTAGGTTAGTAGTTAGTTTTAGTTTTAAGTTCGCTTTTCATTTTCATTTTCATCTTCACGATCACCCCAACCATCAGGGGCCGATAACCTAGATGTTAGGCCCCTTAAAACAACAATTATCATCATCATCATCATCTTCACGATCACCCAAACCATCAGGGGCCGATAACCTAGATGTTAGGCCCCTTAAAACAACAATTATCATCATCATCATCATCATATCTTTCACTTTCCTATCTGCCTTTCATGGCTCTCGTTCCTTCCAAGTCCCTCAATCTGCCTTCTTCGAGGGTTGAGGGCATTTCTTCTCCTCCTGTCCTTTATTTGCCCCCCCCAGGGGCTCACATCTTGTGGGCGTGGGTTGGCGACCACGGGGCCCCAGCTGAGTCCGGCATTGCTTCCACTTACTTGTGCCGGGCTCCTCTCCGTCTTCTTTCCTGTCGACCTCACTTGGTCAACTCTTGTTCTCTTCTGACCCCGACGGTATTAGGGTATCCGAGGCCTAGGGAGTCTCTTCCTTTCCCGCCTTAATTGGCCCTTGTCTCATCTTTTCTGATACCCTCCTTCTGCGAGGGGTCAGCCTTCTTTTTCTCTTCCTTTTACCTCCTGCCTTGTGCTCTAGGCCCTTCAGGAGGCCGGGTGTATGTAGCCCCTCCACTTCTGGTGCACCCTAGATAATGCTACACCCTCAGGGGCTCACGGCTGGTGAGTTCGGGAGTTGGCGACCCCGAGGGATTCCTGAGCTGGGTCCGTTTTCCCCTTTTGTCCCTTACCTTTGGGGCGGACCCTGTCCTCTTTCACTTTCCTATATGCCTTTCATGGCTCTCCTTCCTTCCAAGTCCCTCAATCCGCCTTCTCCGAGGGTTGAGGGCATTTCTTTTCCTTCTTTCCTTTTATTTGCCTTATTCTCCTTTAGTTTTCCATTTCTTCTTCTAGTATGTAGGTTGTAAGTTGGTTTTAGTTTTAAGTTCGCCTTTCATTTTCATCTTCACGATCACCCAAACCATCAGGGGCCGATAACCTAGATGTTAGGCCCCTTAAAACAACAATTATCATCATCATCATCCTTTATTTGCCTTATTCTCCTTTAGTTTTCCATTTCTTCTTCTAGTATGTAGGTTAGTAGTTAGTTTTAGTTTTAAGTTCCCATTTTCATCTTCACGATCACCCAAACCATCAGGGGCCGATAACCTAGATGTTAGGCCCCTTAAAACAACAATTATCATCATCATCATATCTTAGCACAGGCAGTTTTCAAACACCGCACGTGTGGCTTCCACGTTAACTTCTGATCGAAAAGGTGCCCAAGGAACCGGTACGTAGCGAGAACAGGCAAAGCTACTGCTCGGGTCTAAGCTCTATGAACTTGCGGGGTGAAGAGCAGAGGCAGGGAAGGAGCAGGCGAGAAGTGAGAAGCTAGTCAACAGCCCGCCGCTTTACCTGGTATTCCCGTCTATTCCAATACTGCTAACATCGGATCTTTGCTCAAACCACTGTGGTGTAGCGAACGAGTGAGTGAGTCACCGACGAATATATTTGGTTCTGTTTCTACGCCAGGACCGGACTGGGAAGCCGGCTCATCTAACATCATAAACGTCAATGCTCCACAATCCTGTCAGGCCCACGGAGGTTAAAGCCGAGCAGCACATTGCCCAGATAAAGCACAGGATCCGGATGGAGTGTGCGTTTTCGGCAGAAATGGACAACCGAGGTTTATAGGTTGAGAACCGAAAGCCATGCTCTAGTGTCCAGCGTTCCACTCTCCGAATAGCTTGTTGTAGCTGTCGTTCAGCGACCGCCATATTTTGCGCACTAATGTAGAACGTAATTGTCTACTCTACATATAACGAAGGTACCACTGCTGGACTAGCAGCAGTGACTATACCGTTTATGGCAATCGGAAATAATGTTACGCAAAGCACCGACCCCTGTGGGACCCCGTTTTCCTGGACATGATATTGCTAACAAGTCCCCCCTATTCGGACACGGAATAGGCGAACGGACGGAAAATTCGCGATAAAGACCGGCAAGTTACCTCGGAATTTCCATTGATGCAGGGTGGAGAGGATGCCGTAACGCCAAGTAGTGTCATAGGCCTTCTCAAGGTCAAAGAAAATAGCGACTAGGTGCTGTCTCCGGAGAAAAGCGTCCTGTATGGCGGTCTCGAGGCGCACCAGATGGTCGTTGGTACACGAAGACGCCCTGAAACCACACTGATATTCAGACAGAAGTCCTCGTTTCTCCAGGACCCACACCAGTCGCCGATTGACCATCCTCTGAAAGAGCTTGCACAGACTATTTGTGAGACAAATAGATCTGTAACTCCCTGTAAAATTGGTATCCTTAACGGGCTTCAGGATAGGTATAATTATACTTTCCTGCCATTGCGCTGGAAACACACCTTCCAACCAGTTACGGTTAAACACCCTGAGTAAATAACGAATGCTCTTATCGTTAAGGTGTTTAAGCATCTGGTTGTGAATATTATCCGGGCCGGGAGACGTGTCCTTGCAGAGCGCCAGCGCTCCGTGGAGTTCCCACTCCGTAAAGGGCACGTAGTACTCCTCCGAAGCGCGGGAAGCAAAACTGAGCTGGGAACGTTCTCACTCGCGCTTCAGAGCCATGAAATCTGGATCATAGTTATCGGAACCGGATATATCCGCAAAATACGACGCGAGATGGTTTGCAACGCGGTAAGGATCTGTAACCAATTCATTATCAATGGAAATTTTCGGTACAGTAGAAGATGCCTGAATTCCCGAGATGAGTCGTAGTTTAGTTCACACTTGAGAGGAGGGGGTATGTGCCGTCATAGGCGACACATATCGTTCCCAGGATTGTTTCTTACTCTGGCGAATAAGAGTCCGTGCCTTGGCACGATATTTCCTAAACGCCACCAAATTGGCCATGGTTGGACGCCGACGATAGTGCTTATGAGCTCGACGACGGTTTCTTATTTCCGCTGCAATATCCTCAGTCCACCAGAGGACGAGTTTGCGACGAGGAGTTCCAGAATATTATGGAATGGGCTCCTCGGCAGCAGAAAAAAGCACATCGATGATGTGCTGTACCTCGTCATCGACGCTCCGGCAACCAAGATCAACGAACACAGCTCGTTCGGTAAACGATGGCCAATTGGCCCGTTTTAGGACTCAACGACTGGGGAACTCCACGGGATTCTGCTTAAGAAGAGTAAGAATTATCGGAAAATCGTCACTGTCACAGAGGTCATCGTGTACATACCAACCAATCATTGGAACCAGCGCACGGCTACACACACGTAGGTCAATGTGCGAGTACGTGCCATGCGCACTACTAAATTGGGTGGCTTCCCCTGTATTTAATATCGATAAATCCAACCCTTGGATTAAGCCCTCCACGTCCCTTCCTCTGGGGCAGGAAGATGGTGATCCCCATTGGGGGTGATGAGAGTTGAAATCACCCACAAGTACTTGTGCCGGGCTCCTCTCCGTCTTCTTTCCTATCGACCTCCCTTGGTCAACTCTTGTTCTCTTCCGACCCCGACGGTATTAGGTTATCCGAGGCCTAGAGAGTCTTTCACTTTCCCGCCTTAATTGGCCCTTGTCTCATCTTTCCTGATACCCTCCTTCTGTGAGGGGTCAGCCTTCTTTTTATTTTCCTTTTAAGTCCTGCCTTGTGCTCAAGGCCCTTAAGGAGGCAGGGTATATGTAGCCCCACCACTTCTGGTGCACCGTAGATAATGCTACACCCTCAGGGGCTCACGGCTGGTGGGTTCGGGAGTTGGCGACCCCGAGGGATTCCTGAGCTGGGTCAGTTTTCCCCTTTTGTCCCTTACCTTTGGGGCGGACCTTCTCCTCTCTCCCCTCTCCTCTCCTCTTTTCATTATATTTACTTTACTCTTTAAGATTCCCGCACTGTTTTTGTTACTTGGTTCACCGTGTATCTAACTTCCCTTTTAGCGATTTTTTAAGGCATTTTTAATCTACGTTGCTTTTTGTATGTTTTTTCGATCTAAAGTACATCTCGGGATTGATTTCAACCTCAATTGCATTTTGTAAAGATTGAAAATCTAAATTGCTTTTTAGTTAGTCTTTCAATATGACGGAGGGACCTTTGTGAGTATTTTGAATTTCAATTGCATTTTGTAAGTATTTTCAACCAAAACCGCATTTCGCAGGAATTTTGAATCTAAATTGCATTTTATTTGGCGGGCATTTTGCACATATTTTGATTCTCAATTGCATTTTGTGGGTATTTTGAATCTACATTATATTTTGTCAAGTATTTTCAATCTAAATTGCTTTTTGTAAGTATTGTCAATCCGCATGAGTCCCTTGAATCTACCAGACATTTTGTAAGCATTTTCAATTTCAATTGCATTTTGTAAGTATTTTGAATTTCAATTGCACTTTGTGAATAATTTGGATTGGAACTGGGATATTTCAATCTGAATTGCATTGTGTATTTTCAATTTCAATTGCATTTTGTAAGTAGTTTGAACCTCAATTGCATTTTGTACGTATTTTCGATCTCATTTGCATTTTGTAAGTATTTTGAATTTCAGTTGCATTTTGTAAGTATTTCGACGCTACATTGCATTTTGTACGTATTTTGAATCTCGCCTACGTTTTGTGTTTTTTTTTTCAATCTATTCTTTTTGTGAATCTTTTCGTTCTAAATTCCCTTTTGTAAGAACATTTTGTGAGTTGTTTCCATCTGAGTTCCTTTTTGTACGTATTTTCCGTCTCACATACTTTTCGTTCTGGTATCCATTTCATTATAATTTTCGCTATCACCCAGATTATTAGGGGCCGATAACCTCGATGTTAGGCCCCTTAAAACAACAATTATCATCATCATCATCAACTCCCACGAGTAGGAAAGGGGCTGGAAATTGATCAACAAGATCAAAGACGTCATTAAAATCTAGGGGCTGGTTCGGTGGAAGGTACACGTTACAAACAGTTGTCATAGCAGGCAAGGACACGTGAACTGCAATAGCTTCCAGAGGAGTGGCGAGTGGAAACTCTTCACTATAACAGTCAGATCGAACGAAGGTGCAAACGCCCCCGGAAGCCCGGTCGGCGTCTTGTCGCTCTTTAGAGTATAGTCTGAAACCTCTCAGAACAGTCTCGTGATCAGGTCTGAGGTTTGTTTCCTGTAGGCAGACTATAATCGCTGCGTATTGTGCAATAAGCTGACGGAGCAGGTGGGGCGGATGGCTTCCCCCTTTTTGGAGGAGTAAGGGAAGGCGTAGTGCGGGCTCCCTTCTTCCCCGCCTCTAAGGGGCCTGGGAACTGTGCAACCCTCATAAATGTATACCTTTGTTTAATACTAAATTTCTCTGGAATTTATGAATGTATTAGATTAAAAATGTAACGTGTTGTTTATCATAAACTGACAGATAAGCACACAATGTATCAATGATCTAGTTCAATTTTCTTCTTAGCTATTAAGTTACAAATATTAATCGGATAAAAAAAATCACAGAAATAAGTCTCAAATTCATGTTCCTTTTTCTCAGCCCTCCCCCAGGGGCTCACATCTTGTGGGCGTGGGTTGGCGACCACGGGGCCCCAGCTGAGTCCGGCATTGCTTCCACTTACTTGTGCCGAGCTCCTCTCTGTCTTCTTTCCTGTCGACCTCACTTGGTCAACTCTTGTTCTCTTCCGACCCCGACGGTATTAGGGTATCCGAGGCCTAGGGAGTCTCTTCCTTTCCCGCCTTAATTGGCCCTTGTCTCATCTTTCCTGATTCCCTCCTTCTGTGAGGGGTCGCCTTCTTTTTCTTTTCCTTTTACCTCCTGCCTTGTGCTCAAGGCCCTTAAGGAGGCAGGGTGTATGTAGCCCCACCACTTCTGGTGCACCCTAGATAATGCTACACCCTCAGGGGCTCACGGCTGGTGAGTTCGGGAGTTGGCGACCCCGAGGGATTCCTGAGCTGGGTCCGTTTTCCCCTTTTGTCCCTTACCTTTGGGGCGGACCCACTCCTCTTTCACTTTCCTATCTGCCTTTCATGGCTCTCCTTCCTTCCAAGTCCCTCAATCTGCCTTCTCCGAGGGTTGAGGGCATTTCTTTTCCTTCTGTCCTTTTATTTGCCTTATTCTCCTTTCGTTTTCCATTTCTTCTTCTAGTATGTAGGATAGTAGTTAGTTTTAAGTTTGCATTTCATTTTCATTTTCACGATCACCCAAACCATCAGGGGCCGATAACCTAGATGTTAGGCCCCTTAAAACAACAATTATCATCATCATCTTTTTCTCAGAAAGTATACACTTTCTTAATTTTAATGTTTTTTTTAAACTTAATTGTGACAGTATTATTTAGCTATTTAAGTAAAATAGTTGCTCTAATTGTAAAGGATATGTTTTTAAGTTTGTATATTTGTCCATGGTATTTTATGACCTAAGATAGGCCTGAAATTTTATATATATTCCAAACTACTTAACTTACATTCTCAATTCTACTTCAGTACTTAAAGTAGCATGTATGCAGTATGTGAGTCAAGTTTCAGTATGTTATCTGTAATAGGTTCTGAGAAAAAGGAACATTTGATGATAAAAATTATATTCTGAGAAAAATGCATTTAAAGACATATCTTTCATTTTACAACTTATATCAGTGCATTCCTGGAGAATAATCATCATTATCTGCTTCTAGTGCCTCCTGGTCTTGATTCTCTTCCTTTTTTCCACTCTATTTTCTTTAGATGCCAGACTGGCAGCTTTTTGGGCATTTGACACACGTTCGCAAAGCAGTTGTGGTGTTGAATCCAGATTTTAAGCCCATCCCTTCCAGAAGTTTTAGCCTACCAACTGCTCCTTCATTAAAAGTCGCCACAGCATCACAGACACCTATTACCACCATGTCATAATCTGCAAACACAGTTTTGGTAGTATTTTCCAAATGCAGTAATTAAAACTTTCATTCAAGTTCTGAGTGGCTCCATGTAAACATCTTTTCAACAGTTTGTCATCTGTCAAGTCCCTGTATACTGGTCTGATAGCTTCTATTACTGTATATGGTAGTGAATGTTTGTGTTGGTATGTTGTACCTAATGATAAAGCTTTCTGAAACCCACACCATGAATCTGCACTTTTGGGGTATAGCGGATGCTGCGGGTGGGTGTCAGTTGAAGCCTTATGTAAGAATGATGCATATATTGCATTCTTCATTGCTTTCAAAGGGTGTGTATTGCGTCTAATAGCTAGACCATAATACCTCTGTAGCAAATCTATTTCACCATCTGTCAATCTGCCTGCACCACCTACTGCCTACTCGTCCTCCAGCACTTTACCCTTCAAATCTTTTTTCAGCTTCCTGAGTCTAGTGCCCATGGCCTATACATTCTAGTTTTTCTATCTGAACCTCTGCCCCGTATGGGTTTGAGTCACAAACTAGTTTATAAGCCTTTGAATCCCCATCTCTCAAATAATTCACATACCGAACACCTCGCTCTACCAATGACCTAAGAAAAATTTCCTTTGCTCCTCCACTTGATCCTTCATAATTCTTGACACATTTATCTTGTACTGTATTTAACTTACACCCTCTGCAATCTTTTGTAGAGATTTCAAAGTCTACGACTTTACCAGTTTCTCCAGGTGTTGCAACAACAACACCATGACATGAAGTATGTCCTCGTTTCTGCCATCTACAGCAACAGTCATGTCCTTACTCCCTTCATTTTCTTCCACAGCCTCTCTGGCAGCATTAGTCATGCTTTCTTTACTCACCTCTAACAAGTGGCTTTTCAAAGTGTCAGTGTAATCTCTAAACGTCCTCCCCCCAAGGGCTCACATCTAGTGGGCGTGGGTTGGCGACCACGGGACCCCAGCTGAGTCCGGCATTGCTTCCACTTACTTGTGCCGGGCTCCTCTCTTTCTTCTTTCCTCCCCCCAGGGGCTCACATCTAGTGGGTTGTGGGTTGGCGACCACGGGGCCCCAGCTGAGTCCGGCATTGCTTCCACTTACTTGTGCCGGCTCCTCTCTTTCTTCTTTCCTGTCGACCTCACTTGGTCAACTCTTGTTCTCTTCCGACCCCGACGGTATTAGGGTATCCGAGGCCTAGGGAGTCTCTTCCTTTCCCGCCTTAATTGGCCCTTGTCTCATCTTTTCTGATTCCCTCCTTCTACGAGGGGTCAGCCTTCTTTTTCTTTTCATGTTATCTCCTGCCTTGTGCTCAAGGCCCTTAAGGAGGCCGGGTGTATGTAGCCCCACCACTTTTGGTGCACCCTAGATAATGCTACACCCTCAGGGGCTCACGGCTGGTGAGTTCGGGAGTTGGCGACCCCGAGGGATTCCTGAGCTGGGTCCGTTTTCCCTTTTTGTCCCTTACCTTTGGGGCGGACCCTCTCCTCTTTCACTTTCCTATCTGCCTTTCATGGCTCTCCTTCCTTCCAAGTCCCTCAATCCGCCTTCTTCGAGGGTTGAGGGCATTTCTTTTCCTCCTGTCCTTTATTTGCCTTATTCTCCTTTAGTTTTCCATTTCGTCTTCTAGTATGTAGGTTAGTAGTTAGTTTTAGGTTCCCATTTCATTTTCATCTTCACGATCACCCAAACCATCAGGGGCCGATAACCTAGATGTTAGGCCCCTTAAAACAACAATTATCATCATCATCATCATCTTCTTTCCTGTCGACCTCACTTGGTCAACTCTTGTTCTCTTCCGACCCCGACGGTATTAGGGTATCTGAGGCCTAGGGAGTCTCTTCCTTTCCCGCCTTAATTGGCCCTTGTCTCATCTTTTCTGATTCCCTCCTTCTGCGAGGGGTCAGCCTTCTTTTTCTTTCCCCCAGGGGCTCACATCTTGTGGGCGTGGGTTGGCGACCACGGGGCCCCAGCTGCGTCCGGCATTGCTTCCACTTACTTGTGCCGGGCTCCTCTCTGTCTTCTTTCCTGTCGACCTCACTTGGTCAACTCTTGTTCTCTTCCGACCCCGACGGTATTAGGGTATCCGAGGCCTAGGGAGTCTCTTCCTTTCCCGCCTTAATTGGCCCTTGTCTCCTCTTTTCTGATTCCCTCCTTCTGCGAGGGGTCAGCCTTCTTTTTCTTTTCCTGTTATCTCCTGCCTTCTGTTCAAGGCCCTCGAGGAGGCCGGGTGTATGTAGCCCCACCACTTTTGGTGCACCCTAGATAATGCTACACCCTCAGGGGCTCACGGCTGGTGAGTTCGGGAGTTGGCGACCCCGAGGGATTCCTGAGCTGGGTCCGTTTTCCCCTTTTGTCCCTTTACCTTTGGGGCGGACCCTCACTTCTTTCACTTTCCTATATGCCTTTCATGGCTCTCCTTCCATCCCAGTCCCTCAATCCGCCTTCTCCGAGGGTTGAGGGCATTTCTTTTCCTTCTGTCCTTTTATTTGCCTTATTCTCCTTTAGTTTTCCATTTCTCCTTCTAGTATGTAGGTTAGTAGTTAGTTTTAGTTTTAAGTTCGCTTTTCATCATCATCATCACGATCACCCAAACCATCAGGGGCCGATAACCTAGATGTTAGGCCCCTTAAAACAACAATTATCATCATCATCATCATCCTTCTTTTTCTTTTCCTGTTATCTCCTGCCTTCTGCTCAAGGCCCTCAAGGAAGCCGGGTGTATGTAGCCCCACCACTTTTGGTGCACCCTAAATAATGCTACACCCTCAGGGACTCACGGCTGGTGAGTTCGGGAGTTGGCGACCCCGAGGGATTCCTGAGCATTTCTTTTCCTCCTGTCCTTTATTTGCCTTATTCTCCTTTAGTTTTCCATTTCTTCTTCTAGTATGTAGGTTGGTAGTTTTTTTTTAGTTTTAAGTTCGCTTTTCATTTTCATCTTCACGATCACCCAAACCATCAGGGGCCGATAACCTAGATGTTAGATCCCTTAAAACAACAATTATCATCATCATCATCATCATCATCATCTAAACGTCCTGGGTGGTGGTGGCAAATCTAGCATTCCACATAACATCTCTGCACCCTTCTGTCCCTTACCTATACAACGCATACCATAAACCATTCTTAAATTAATGTCATAGAATTTGTCTTTGGTAACTTCTGAAGCACTAAAATCACAGTTTTCAAACTTGAGAATCAACTTAGAAGACAAACCTAGCCTAACGTTATTATCTTCATATATGTACTCAGATCTATCCTCCCCAGGGGCTCACATCTAGTGGGTTGTGGGTTGGCGACCACGGGGCCCCAGCTGAGTCCGGCATTGCTTCCACTTACTTGTGCCGGGCTCCTCTCTTTCTTCTTTCCTGTCGACCTTCCTTGGTCAACTCTTGTCCTCTTCCGACCCCGACGGTATTAGGTTATCCGAGGCCTAGGGAGTCTTTCTTTTTCCCGCCTTAATTGGCCCTTGTCTCATCTTTCCTGATACCCTCCTTCTGTGGTGGGTCAGCCTTCTTGTTCTTTTCCTTTTACCTCCTGCCTTGTGCTCAAGGCCCTTAAGGAGGCAGGGTGTATGTAGCTCCACCACTTCTGGTGCACCGTCGATAATGCTACACCCTCAGGGGCTCACGGTTGGCGACCCCGAGGGATTCCTGAGCTGGGTCCGTTTTCCCCTTTTTGTCCCATCCCTTTGGGGCGGACCTTCTCCTCTCTCTCCTCTCCTCTCCTCTTTTCCTTCTATTTCCTTTTCTCATTAAGATTCCCGCACTGTTTTTGTTACTCGAATCACCGTGTATCTAAATTCCCTTTTTAGCGATTTTTAAGGCGTTTTTGATCTATGTTGTATTTAGTAAGTTTTTTCGATCTAAATTACATCTCGCGATTGTTTTCAACCTCAATTGCATTTTGTAAAGATTGACAATCTAAATTGCTTTTTAGTAAGTCTTTCAATGTAGGTTGCGGGGCCTTTTAGTGAGTATTTTGAATTTCAATTGCATTTTGTAAGTATTTTCAACCAAAACCGCATTTCGCACGAATTTTGAATCTAAATTGCATTTTGTTTGGTGGGCATTTTGCACATATTTTGATTCTCAATTGCATTTTGTGGGTATTTTGAATCTAAATTACATTTGTCAAGTATTTTCAATCTAAATTGCTTTTTGTAAGTATTGTCAATCCACATGAGTCGTTTGAATCTACCGTACATTTTGTAAGCATTTTCAATTTCAATTGCATTTTGTAAGGATTTTGAATTTCAATTGCACTTTGTGAATAATTTGGATTGGAACTGGGATATTTCAATCTGAATTGCATTGTGTATTTTCAATTTCAATTGCATTTTGTAAGTATTTTGAACCTCAATTGCATTTTGTACGTAATTTCGATCTCATTTGCATTTTGTAAGTATTTTGAATTTCAGTTGCATTTTGTAAGTATTTCGGCGCTACTTTGCATTTTGTACGTATTTTGAATCTAGCCTACGTTTTGTGGGTCTTTTTCAATCTATTCTTTTTGTGCAACTTTTCGTTCTAAATTCCCTTTTGTAGGACCATATTGTGAGTTGTTTCCATGTGAGTTCCTTTTTGTACGTATTTTCCGTCTTCGATAATTTTGTTCTGGTTTCCATTTCATTATCATTTTCGCTATCACCCAGATCATTAGGGGCCGATAACCTCGATGTTAGGCCCCTTAAAACAACAATTATCATCATCATCATCTTCCTGCCCCCGAGGAAGGGACGTGGAGGGCTTAATTCAAGGGGATTTATGTCTATTAAATACAGGGGAAGCTACACATTTTAGCTTAGCGCACGGCACGTACTCACACATTGACTTGAGTGTGTGTAGCCGTGCGCTGGTCCCCCTATTTGGTTGGTATGTACACGACGACCTCTGTGACAGTGACCATTTCCCGATCGTTCTTACCCTTCTGACCCAGACGCCCGTGGAGTTCCCCAGTCGTTGGGTTCTTAAGCGGGCAAATTGGCCCTCGTTTCAAGAACGAGCTGTGTTCGTTGATCTTGGTTGCCAGAACGTCGATGACGAGGTACAGCACATCACCGATGTGCTTCTTGCTGCCGCCGAAGAGTCCATCCCATCCTTTTCTGGGACTCCTCGTCGCAAACTCGTCCCTTGGTGGACAGAGGATATTGCAGCGGCAATAAGAGACCGTCGTCGAGCTCACAAGCACTACCGTCGGCGTCCAACCATGGCCAATTTGGTGGCGTTTAAGAAATTTCGTGCCAAGGCACGGATTCTTATTCGCCAGAGTAAGAAACAATCCTGGGAACGGTATGTGTCTTCTATTACGGCACATACCCCCTCCTCTCAAATGTGGACTAAACTACGACGCATTTCGGGAATTCAGACATCTTCTACTGTACCGGGAATTTCCATTGCTAATGAACTCCCCCAGGGGCTCACATCTAGTGGGACGTGGGTTGGCGACCACGGGGCCCCAGCTGAGTCCGGCATTGCTTCCACTTACTTGTGCCGGGCTCCTCTCCGTCTTCTTTCCTGTCGACCTCACTTGGTCAACTCTTGTTCTCTTCCGACCCCGACGGTATTAGGGTATCCGAGGCCTAGGGAGTCTCTTTCTTTCCCGCCTTAATTGGCCCTTGTCTCATCTTTCCTGACACCCTCCTTATGTGAGGGGTCAGCCTTCTTTTTCTCTTCCTTTTACCTCCTGCCTTGTGCTCAAGGCCCTTTAGGAGGCAGGGTGTATGTAGCCCCACCACTTCTGGTGCACCCTAGATAATGCTACACCCTCAGGGGCTCACGGCTGGTGAGTTCGGGAGTTGGCGACCCCGAGGGATTCCTGAGCTGGGTCCGTTTTTCCCTTTTGTCCCTTACCTTCGGGGCGGACCCTCTCCTCTTTCACTTTCCTATCTGCCTTTCATGGCTCTCATTCCTTCCAAGTCCCTCAATCCGCATTCTTCGAGGGTTGAGGGCGTTTCTTTTCCTCCTGTCCTTTATTTGCCTTATTCTCCTTTAGTTTTCCATTTCATCTTCTAGTATGTAGGTTGGTAGTTAGTTTTAGTTTTTAAGTTCGCTTTTTTTTCATCTTCACTATCACCCAAGCCATCAGGGGCGGATAGCCTAGATGTTAGGCCCCTTAAAACAACAATTATCATCATCATCATCATCATCTAATGAACTGGTTACAGATCCTTATCGCGTTGCAAACCATCTCGCCTCGTATTTTGCGGATATATCCGGTTCCGATAACTATGACCCTGCCTTCGTGGCCCTGAAGCGCGAAGCGGAACGTTTCCAGTTTAGTTTTGCTTCCCGCGCTTCGGAGGAGTACAACTTGCCCTTTACGGAGTGGGAACTCCGCGGAGCGCTGGCGCTCTGCAGGGACACGTCTCCTGGCCCGGATAATATTCACAACCAGATGCTTAAACACCTTAACGATGAGAGCATTCGCTATTTGCTCAGGGTGTTTAATCGTATCTGGTTGGAAGGTGTGTTTCCAGCGCAATGGCAGGAAGGTATCATTATACCTATCCTGAAGCCCGATAAGGATCCCAAATTGACAGGGAGTTACAGACCTATTTGTCTCACTAACGGTTTGTGCAAGCTCTTTGAGAGGATGGTCAATCGGCGCCTGGTGTGGGTCCTGGAGAAACGGGGACTCCTGTCTGAATACCAGTGTGGTTTCAGGGCGTCTCGGTGTACCAACGACCATCTGGTACGCCTGGAGACTGCCATACAGGACGCTTTTCTCCGGAGACAGCACCTTGTCGCTGTTTTCTTTGACCTCGAGAAGGCCTATGACACCACTTGGCGTTACGGCATCCTCTCTACCCTGCATCAATGGAAATTCCGAGGTAACTTGCCGGTTTTTATTGCGAATTTTCTGTCCCTTCGCCTGTTCCGTGTCCGAATAGGGGGGACATATTCGCAATATCATATAAAGGAAAACGGAGTCCCACAGGGATCGGTGCTTAGCGTAACATTATTTGCGATTGCCATAAACGGTATAGTCGCTGCTGCTGGTCCAGCAGTGGTACCGTCGCTATATGTAGACGACTTCGCTCTACATTATAGTGCGCAAAATATGGCGGTCGCTGAACGACAGCTACAACAAGCTATTCGGAGAGTGGAACGCTGGACACTGGAGCATGGCTTTCGATTCTCGACCGCTAAGTCCTCGGTTGTCCATTTCTGCCGAAAGCGCACCCTCCATCCTGATCCTGAGCTTTATCTGGGCAATGTAGCATTGCCTGTTGTTGCTGCGTACCGTTTCCTTGGGCTCCTTTTCGATCAGAAATTGACGTGGGAACCACACATGCGGTGTTTGAAAACTGCCTGCGCTAGGAAACTCAACATGTTGCGGTTTCTTAGCGGCACATCATGCGGGGCGGACCGCGCGGTACTCCTGCGTATTTATAAGTCACTGATTTTATCTAGGTTAGATTATGGCAGTGTAGCATATGGTTCGGCCCGTAAGTCAGTGCTTGTTAAACTGGACAGTGTCCACCACGGCGGTGTGAGGCTGGCGACGGGTGCCTTTCGGACAAGCCCAGTCGTCAGCTTGCTCGCCCAGGCTGGCGTACCTCCTTTACACCTGAGGCGCCAACAAGTACTGCTGACCTATGCTGCAACTATTCGACAGATGCCACTTCATCCAAGCTATCCATGTTTGTTTTACAATCCGATTCGCCGGCTGTATGATGTGCTCGCCCGAGCCACTCGGCCGGCGGGGATTCGCTTGGATGGCTTATACCGTCAGTTCCGATTTCCTTCTGTCTCCTGTATCGTCCGAGTACCTAGCAAGGCCCCTCCGTGGATGGTCTCTCGCCCTGATATCATCCTGGATCTGCACACCGCCCCAAGTCGGACACGGACTCCTCCATCCATCGGAGGCTGTTCCAGTCCGTGGTGACACGGTATCCGGGATCAGGGCTTGTATTCACGGACGGTTCGAGGGTAAACGAGAAAGTAGGCTGTGCATTTGTGGTTGAGGATCGTCGGTTTCTCTTTTCACTTCCCGAGGCCTGTAGCGTGTACACTGCGGAGCTCTATGCTATCTTAGAGGCTCTGCGGTACACGTTATCAGACGATCACCAGCACTTTCTTGTGTGTACTGACTCTCTGAGTGCGCTGCAGGCGATCGATGTGTGTTTCCCGAAGCACCCGTTGGTCCAGCGTGTGCACACCAGCTCGTCAGTTCGCGTAACGCTGGAGCCGGGGTGACCTTTGTGTGGCTTCCTAGCCACATGGGTATTGCGGGAAACGAGCTTGCTGATCAGGCGGCGAGAGAGGCAGTTGCACTGCCCTCGCTACCGTATAAGGTGCCTGCTAGTGATCTGCGCTCTCAGTTGCGGCATTCGATCCTGTCGCATCGGGAGGAGGCATGGCGTGCCACGCCTCCACCCAACAAACTGAGAGGCATCAAGGAGACAACGAAGGTGTGGATATCTTCCTTCCGATCTCTCCGGAAGGAAGCTGTGGTACTCTGTCGACTCCGGATCGGCCATGGGATTGCTACGCACTCCCACTTGCTAAAGAGAGAAGATCCTCCTGTGTGTACTTGCGGCGCCCACCTAACCGTGGCACACCTTCTCTTGGAGTGTGTGGATCTGGCCGATCTGCGAGGGACTCTTAAACTGCCTAATACCCTCTCCCTTATTCTCCGTGATGACGGGCCGTCAGCTGACCTCGTCATCCGGTTCATGAGGGAGAGTGGTTACTTTTTTAAGTTTTAATGTGTAGTTACGACTTTTAATTCTGGTTAAATCTGTTTTATGATTTTTATTGTGTTATGTATTGTATTGTTCACTATGCTTTATTTGTTTTATCCTTTTTTACCATCCGCCTTTTATTCTTTTTATTCAAATAAGGCATAATTTTTGGGGCTCACTGTCTGTTTCATAAACACCATTTTCGCTCCATCCATGGCAGTGAGTTGTTTTTTATCTACATCCTTTCATTTCACGCCATTTCATTTCATTAGGGGCCGATAACCTCGATGTTAAGCCCCTTAAAACAACAATTATCATCATCATCATCATCATCTTTCACTTTCCTATCTGCCTTTCTTGGCTCTCCTTCCTTCCAAGTCCCTCAATCCGCCTTCTTCGAGGGTTGAGGGCATTTCTTTTCCTCCTGTCCTTTATTTGCCTTATTCTCCTTTAGTTTTCCATTTCTTCTTCTAGTATGTAGGTTAGTAGTTAGTTTTAGTTTTAAGTTCGCTTTTCATTTTCATCTTCACGATCACCCAAACCATCAGGGGCCGATAACCTAGATGTTAGGCCCGTTAAAACAACAATTATCATCATCATCATCATCTTTAAGATTCCCGCACTGTTTTTGTTACTCGAATCACAGTGAATCTAAATCCCCTTTTAGCGATTTTTAAGGCATTTTTGATCTATGTTGCATTTTGTAAGTTTTTTCGATCTAAATTGCATCTCGCGATTGTTTTCAACCTCAATTGCATTTTGTAAAGATTGACAATCTAAATTGCTTTTTAGTAAGTCTTTCAATGCAGGTTGCGGGGCCTTTTAGTGAGTATTTTGAATTTCAATTGCATTTTGTAAGTATTTTCAACCAATGCCGCATTTCGCACGAATTTTGAATCTAAATTGCATTTTGTTTGGTGGGCATTTTGCACATATTTTGATTCTCAATTGCATTTTGTGGGTATTTTGAATCTAACTTACATTTGTCAAGTATTTTCAATCTAAATTGCTTTTTGTAAGTATTGTCAATCCACATGAGTCGTTTGAATCTACCGTACATTTTGTAAGCATTTTCAATTTCAATTGCATTTTGTAGGGATTTAGAATTTCAATTGCACTTTGTGAATAATTTGGATTGGAACTGGGATAGGGCTTATTTCAATCTGAATTGCATTGTGTATTTTCAATTTCAATTGCATTTTGTAAGTATTTTGATTTTGAACCTCAATTGCATTTTGTACGTATTTTCGATCTCATTTGCATTTTGTAAGTATTTTGAATGTCAGTTGCATTATGTAATTATTTCGACGCTACATTGCATTTTGTACGTATTTTGAATCTAGCCTACGTTTTGTGGGTCTTTTTCAATGTATTCTTTTTGTGCACCTTTTCGTTCTAAATTCCCTTTTGTAAGACCATATTGTGAGTTGTTTCCATCTGAGTTCCTTTTTGTACGTATTTTCCGTCTCAGTTAATTTTGTTCTGGTTTCCATTTCATTATCATTTTCGCTATCACCCAGATCATTAGGGGCCGATAACCCCGATGTTAGGCCCCTTAAAACAACAATTATCATCATTATCATCATCATATTTTGTGGGTATTTTTCAATCTATTCCTTTTGTGAATCTTTTCGGTCTAAATTCCCTTCTGTAAGAACATTTTGTGAGTTGTTTCAATCTGAGTTCCTTTTTGTAAGTATTTTCCGTCTCACTTAATTTTCGTTCTGGTTTCCGTTTCATTATCATTTTCTCTATCACCCAGATCGTTACGGGCCGATAACCTAGATGTTAAGCCCCTTAAAACAACAATTATCATCATCTTCATCATCTCATATTTCCTGATACCCTCCTTCTGTGAGGGGTCAGCCTTCTTTTTCTTTTACCTCCTGCCTTGTGCTCCAGGCCCTTAAGGAGGCAGTGTGTATGTAGCCCCACCACTTCTGGTGTACCGTCGATAATGCTACACCCTCAGGGGCTCACGGCTGGTGAGTTCGGGAGTTGGCGACCCCGAGGGATTCCTGAGCTGGGTCCGTTTTTCCTTTTTGTCCCTTACCTTTGGGGCGGACCCTCCTCTTTCACTTTCCTATCTGCCTTTCATGGCTCTCCTTCCCTCCAAGTCCCTCAATCCGCCTTCTTCGAGGGTTCTTTTCCTCCTGTCCTTTATTTGCCTTATTCTCCTTTAGTTTTCCATTTCTTCTTCTAGTATGTAGGTTAGTAGTTAGTTTTAGTTTTAAGTTCGCTTTTCATTTTCATCTTCAAGATCACCCAAACCATCAGGGGCCGATAGCCTAGATGTTAGGCCCCTTAAAACAACAATTATCATCATCATCAGCATTTTGTAAATGTTGTCAATCCACATGAGACGTTTGAATCTACCATACATTTTGTAAGCATTTTCAACTTCAATTGCATTTTGTAAGTAATTTGAATTTCAATTGCACTCTGTGAATAATTTGGATTGGAACTGGGATATTTCTATCTGAATTGCATCGTGTATTTTCAATTTCAATGCATTTTGTAAGTATTTTGAACCTCAATTGCAATTTGTACGTAATTTCGATCTCATTTGCATTTTGTAAGTATTTTGAATTTCAATTGCATTTTGTAGGTATTTCGACGCTACATTGCATTTTGTACGTATTTTGAACCTAGCCTTCAATTTGTGGGTACTTTTCAATCTATTTCTTTTGTGAATCTTTTCGTTCTAAATTCCCTTTTGTAAGAACATTTTGTGAGTTCTTTCAATCTGAGTTCCTTTTTGTAAGTATTTTCCGTCTCACTTAATTTTCGTTCTGGTTTCCGTTTCATTATCATTTTCGCTATCACCCAGATCATTAGGGGCCGATAACCTAGATGTTAGGCCCCTTAAAACAACAATTATCATCATCATCAATCTAAATTGCATTTTGTAAGTATTGTCAAACCACATGAGTCGTTTGAATCTACCGAATATTTTGTAAGCGTTTTCAATTTCAATTGCATTTTGTAAGTATTTTGAATTCCAGTTGCATTTTGTGAGTATTTTGAATCTGAACCGGCTTTTTTTTTCTTCAATCTAACTTGCATTGTGTATTTTCAATTTCAATTGCATGTTGTAAGTATTTTGAACCTCAATTGCATTTTGTACGTTTTTTCGATCTCATTTGCATTTTGTAAGTATTTTGAATTTCAGTTGCATTTTGTAAGTATTTCGACGCTACATTGCATTTTGTACGTATTTGGAATCTCGCCTACGTCTTGCGGGTCTTTTTTTCAATCTATTCTTTTTGTGCATCTTCTCGTTCTAAATTCCCTTTTATAAGACCATATTGTGAGTTGTTTCCATCCGAGTTCCTTTTTGTACGTTTTTTTCGTCTCAGATAATTTTGTTCTGGTTTCCATTTCATTATCATTTTCGCTATCTTCCAGATAATTAGGGGCCGATAACCTCGATGTTAGACCCCTTAAAACAACAATTATCATCATCATCATCTTTTAGAACCCATGGCCAGATCATCCTCCCCAAATGCCACCGACATCCGATCACGGGCCGTCACAGTAGGCGCTACCCAGCCAGGGCAAGGCCCGCCTAGCTTGGAAGGCATTGCCCGGGGGTCCGATGTTTTACGATGCCGTATCGGCATGTACCCATGGCATATACTGGATTTTACAGCTCTGACATTCGGCTGTGCGGGGACCTGCGTAGTCAGGCGGATACTACTGCACGGGTACATGGCGCACCCACCTGTCGGCGCGGCCAAGACCGGACAGGCTTTTGAGCGTGGTCGCAAGCGTAAGTGGCCCATCTCCTAACAGCAAGCACATATAGAAATTTTGGTTGCCAGACCCTGAAAGCATTAATGGAAAGAAGTGCGATATAACCTAATGAGAGTTATACCGCACGGATGTATGTCTTTTAGAGCTGACTGTCAAACCCTCGAAAGGGGACCGATCCGAGAAACCCTTTTAGTCGCCTTTTTGGACTGGCAGGGATTACCGTGGATGTATTCGCTTCCTCCCACCCACTGGGGGTCCAATTTACAAACCAACACGGAGTCCTTAAAGTATAGCCAAGGTCTCCCCTTTCAGTCGCCTCTTAGGACAGACAGGGGATACCGTGGGTGTATTCTAAACCTCCCACCCAAAGGGGGGCATACATAATGAGGTACCCACATCCATTAGATATTCAAACCTTCTTGAAGAAACGTTGTTACAGAGGAAATAATGTATAATACTACTAAGAACTGTAGGCGTAAGCTCAAAAATTTACTTAAATTTCTGTGCGCGTTGCGGTGTTAAGACCGCTCTTAGCAAACTGATTGGTAGGTGCTCTCTTCAAGACTGTCCCAGGGCTGAACTGATGCAACACAAAACATACCACTAACGCTATCTAATGCTTAACAAAGTAAGCAAGGATTAACAATGCGACTACTGAGTTTGTGCGCGTATTAACAAACAATACAACCGAATTATTGAAAAGTGCGGTCCAAACACCGCCTGCGCCCGCGGTCCAGGATCTTTATTGTCATGTAGAATGCGTTGAAGGCTTTGTACTGTGTTTTGAGATACGCCAGGAATATAATCACAACGCCTTGAAGCCTCAGCCTGATGATTCCCCATAAAAAAAAATACTTGAAGGAAACTATGAGGCTGATCAGGCTGGGGGAGTAATTAGCCCATTCTATGGTAGATTTGTCCCTGGACAGTAAACGTTGTTGGTAGTCATATGATACGACATGACCGGAAGTACCAAATGACGTCATTTGGAAACATGAGTTATATTTACGAACTTTAATTAAGAATTCTTTGGATTCTGCGGTTTCCCCGATAAGAAGATTTTTAAGGGGTTCAATTGGCTCTTCAGTTAAAAGGAGCCTTACTTTTCCATTAGAGCAGCACAATCTCATTGGCTCACCTTACCATTTTAGTGCATTACAATATCTGCATGTTTGGCTCATTCTCCCTAAGGCCGGTATTACACTATCAAAGAAGTTTGTCAAAGATATTTTATAAAAGATATGAGTGTAATGGGGAAATCTTTTATAAAAGGTGGTTTTATAAAATTTCTTTTATAAAATGTATGAGCATCATTGACAAACTTCTTTGATAGTGTAATACCGGCCTAAAGTAGAAAGCATTAGATCAGCACAATCCCATCGGCTCCCCTTTCCATTTTAATGCATTACAATATCTGCATGTTTGTTTCATTCTCCCGAAAGTAGAAGGACTATTGTTGTAGTCAATGAATGGATTATATCTAAAACCGATACCACTAAAGGGTTCCCATGTCATTCTCATTAAGTTTTGTCTCTGTTGTTGCCTCTCCTGTAGAATAGCAGCGTGCAGCTCTATGTGAAGCCATTCTACTTGTGTTTTCTGCCACTCTCACCTGACGCTCATCAGTTGTATCTGATGGTCTCTGTCAGGGGCGGCTCCAGGCAACACAAGGGGTAGTGCCAAGTAAAAAAAAATACGAAAATATTGGTATTTACATATCATGATAGCAGAGCTGTCCACTTGCTCATTTCTCACCAAGTGTTCGGTTTCCGATGTATAAAATTACATAGGTAAAACTTATAAATCCATTCAACATTGGCAATGGGCAGTATTTTGTGTGGTAAACCCTGTGCTGTTGACTGGTATAGATACGAAAATGAACTAGCTCTGTATCGCGATCGGCGTACGAATACTCTCACAATAATGGTCCTTTTTACTTGCAAATCGTTTCATGACTTTTTTGTTAACATTGTTAATATTATTGACATAACGCTTCTCACAGGACAGCATGCCTAATGCTGTCAGTCTTTCTTCTTTCATGGTGTTCCTCAGAAACGTCTTGACTCTTTTCATCAGCGAAAAAAACAGCGTTCAGCTTCTGCAGTTGTCATCGGCATGGTAATTAGCAGTTTAACTGTTTCTTGAAAATTGTCACTTAACTCGACGTCCAGAATTAACATAAGAAATGGTACAGCACCAGAAACAGATCTCAGTTCTGGCCTGGAGAAGCAGACCTGTAGCTCACTTTTATTTTTTTTCTCTTCTAGAAACAGGTATGCTTTGACCATTTCAGAGAGGTGTAGATCAGGAAAATGTACTTCAAATGAATCAAATTCGGCAACATCAAACAAGTTTGTTGCAACCAGATGTCCCGTAAACTGAAATAGAGGTCGTATTTCCAATAAAATTGTATCGCATACTTCTACAGCTTCCTTTTTTTTTTCTTTTGCTGTCAGAAAGCACAGTGTCGGTACGTCTTCTCTTTAGTGGAAAGGTTTCGCTATCATTTCGAATTTTAATCTCAACCTCTTCGATTAGTGTCAATTTGTTGGCGTATTGATTGCAAACAGGCTTCAAAGTGTTGTAGACTTTGACGCACTTTCACTGGGCCAATCATCTTCTTTTGTAGCTGGTTGAAAAGTATCTCCACGTGTGGCATTACCTTGTGAATAAATGTTAGCCAAAATACAAAGTTTACTTCATTCAGCAGTAGTTCGTAAGAACTTGCATTCTTATGTCATCACGGTTTCCTATCGACTGCATAACATCAATGAGATCTTTCCTGTGTTCAAACACCCGTTCTCACTCCACGAGAATGAAAGTTCCATCGCGTTTGAGAAGCTCGAGGTAACCTTCTCTGGACAATTCCATCTAAAATTTGTGTGCGTTGCGAAGAGTTTGAAAAAAATGAGCATATACCTGATAGATTTGCAAAAAAAAAAAATGCGTACTTGAAGATTGATTGACGCTGCCTTAGACATAATTAAATTCATTTGATGGGCGTAACAATGAATATAATTAGCATATGGGTACTTGTCTCTTACTTGCTTCTGTACGCCATTTAAACCACCACTCATAACGGACGCGCCATCAAAGCTTTGAGCAATGAGCTTATTACAGTCATTTCCAATAATTAATTGTAGTTCGTGTAGTATGCAGTTAGAGATTGCATTTGAGTCATGTCCATCGGGGTTAACAAATTTCCAGAATCTCTCAACTGGCTACCCCTTAACTATGTATCGTAGCACGATTACTAATTGAAACTGATTGGACACGACAGTAGTTTCATCCGCAATGACCGCCATGTATTCAACAGTTTTTATTTCTTTAAGAACTTCTTCGTGATATACTTCTAACATGCATCCCAAGTAACTCGTACTGTATTGTTTTTGATGTGTATTTCGTAGCAGATGAGGTATATTGATAACGACCGAGGTGTTCCTTGAGGTTATGATCTAGCTCGGCACTGAACTGAATTAACTCCTTAAAAATACCTTTGTTTTCAGACTCATCGTTTTCATCATGCCCCCTTATGGCCAATTTCAAGGCGCCGCAAAATCACATACAATTAATTATAAGATTTAAAACATAGCGGTTCTTATCAACCTGCCCATTATGTTTTGCAATGGCTTCCCTATACTTCGAACTCAATTGGGTTTGAATGTTTACCTTGCCTAGCATGGACAAACTCATTACATTGTTCATGTGGTCTTTCGATTTCTCGTGAGCTTTCATCTTTTCCCATGTGTGAACTATATCTGTAACACCACCCTTTGACCAGTTGATTTCGCCTTCGAAAAGCACGCATGGCAAGCAGAATAACGCACCCTTTTCTTCGCAGCCACACATCCATTTATTTTTGTTATATACAGTAAATATTTGTTGAACTTCCTGGACCTATGAACTTTGGCACTTTTTTGTACGTAATTGATAGTCAAGTCTGGAGTTGGTCTACCTAATTGTTTAACTTGAATTTTGTCATCATACGGCAACGAAGAAAATGGTTTATGCAACCAAGCACTAATCCTATTCATGTTTCACTATTAACACATATATACACTAATCTTGATAGTCAACATTTCACATCGGGACTTACCGATAATATATACAATAAGAAAATAAAAAGAAACATTTCCACCACTTAACCATTCACTCAGGATTTCACGAATAGCGCGCAATAGCCTACAACACAAACTCTCTAACACCTTGTAACTCACTAAAAATAACCACGAACCGTCAAGTACTGAAGACAGCTAACATATTTCGCGCGATATCTTCCAGACCTGACAGGTGCAGGTGGTTTATCAACCATACATTTTTAGCTACCGAGATTAATCCGTGAAGCCTGAACATGAAGTCATAATCGTACTTTTTTTCTCTTTTATTCCCTTAGTTATTCACTTTACCAGAGAAGGAATTATTAAATACATATTGTATTCACTACTGGTTAGGTCAATAGATTTCGAATGCTGTATACAGAGCCCTCTTTTAGAGAATCTAGAATTAATATTCTTTGTGTGAGAGCGATTAGTTGTCAGTTTGTCAATGAACCCACCCCCCACGCCAATAACCAATGAGTGTTAAATTACTTCCAGGCCATTGGTCTACACCCTCCTCTGCTCCTCCCTTCGTGACAGACAAGTATAGCAATGGCCCAGTACCTCATAATGACCGATATATGGCATTGCAGTTTACTTTCTGTACTGCCACGAGCCAAGCTGCATTCGGCACGGAGCCCAGTTTATTTCCCCATAGCCAGTGACGGGACAGGTTATGAAAATGATCGTAAATTGAACTGCGCATACGTCAACCGTGCCGCTTAGACCGTACCACAATATATCACTGGGGGGAGATGGAATCAATGATCATACACTACGGACGGAATATTGAAACTACTAAGTAATTTGAAACTAATGAAATACCAGTATTGAACTGTAGGCGTTTGAAATGATTCTTTCAGGACTATGAATAATTCGTTTTCTCTTAGAGGGCAGTGCCATGGCACGGTCGCACTAGCCTAGAGCCGCCCCTGGTCTCTGTGAGGCATGCTTGATTGCGTCAACTGAGAGTCTAGCGTGGCGTTCATCAGGTGTCTCTGAGGCTCTTTGTGCGGCATACCTGATTGCGTCAACTGGGAGTCTAGCGTGGTGTTCATCAGTTGTCTCTGAGGCTCTTTGTGCGGCATACCTGATTGCGTCAGCTGACAGCCTGTTTTTCCTGAATGGATTCCGTAGTTCGAGAAGTGCTCGCTGCCCTAGCTCTAGCTGATTTGTTGAGACAAATTGTTCTTTTTCTTTTAGGCATTCTAAAAGAAGAATATACACAGTGTCTGTTAAAAAAAATATAAACCTATGGAGTTGGCAGAGACTGACTACTTGACCAGCTGAGTGCAGTAATGGCGGACCAGTCACTACTGTGATGCAGGTAGAAACATAACACAACACAATGAGAAATGTAGCTTTCATTTAAATCATCACGTAGAATTCTTGTAAGTGGGGTATTTTGGACCTATTGTAAAGTAGCTGTAATACCAAGGATTTTTTTTTTCTAAAGGTGAAGATATGAATTATGAAAGGAACCACAGGATAGCTTACTCTGTACTGGCCGATCGTAGCCAGTTCACTAAACCCCTGCCCAACCTAACGGCAAGTTCAGGGCCGGCAGGTAACGCGTGGAGGGGATAGGTTTAAATCACGTAGAATTTTTGTAAGTGGGGTATTTTGAACCTATTGTAAAGTAGCTGTAATACCAAGGAAACATTTTTTTGTAAAGGTGAACAGATGAATTGTGAAAGGAACCACAGTATAGCTTACTCTGTACTGGCCGATCGTAGCCAGGTCACTGAACACCTTAAATCATAAGTTGACCTAATAAAAAAATATAAAAGAAAGACATTTACACTCCAAATGCAGCTACATGCATATGTGAATTATGTAGCGATCCCTTTGACCGATATCGTACGTCATACTGTAAAAGAATATTGACTTCCCTGACGCAATTTTGTAATGTCTTTCGGTCCCTGCATTGTATATACAGTACATCTATACGAAACTTATCAGGGAAACAATAAAAGCCTCCGTGACTTAGGCGGCAGCACGCCGGCCTCTCACCGCTGGGTCCGTGGTTCAAATCCCGGTCACTCCAAGTGAGAACTGTGCTGGACAAAACAGAGCCAGACAGGTTTTTCTCCGGGTACTCCGGTTTTCCCTGTCAAAATTACATTCCAGCAACACTCTCCACTATCATTTCATTTCATCTGTCATTCATTTAATCATTGCCCCAAAGGAGTGCGTCAGGCCTCGGCAGCCGGCACAGTTCATATCCTCGCCGCTAGATGGGGTCTCCATTCATTCCATTCCTGACCCGGTCGGAGACTGGAAGCAGGCTGTGGATTTTCATTTTTTTTTTTTTCATCAGGGAAACAATAGTGCTGACTGATTTTTCTCTACGATTTCTCCTACAATCCACACCAGCGTACAGGGAAGTGGTAAAATAACACCAAAGGAAGAAGTAGGAAATATGGCTCGATTTCGATACCACAGATGCCATGATTCGAGACGAATGGAGGAAGCAGAGACATTTTGTGACGGCTCTAGGCCCTTAAGGAGGCTCGGTGTATGTAGCCCCACAACTTCTGGTGCACCTTAGATAATGCTACACCCTCAGGGGCTCACGGCTGGTGAGTTCGGGAGTTGGCGACCCCGAGGGATTCCTGAGCTGGGTCCGTTTTCCCCTTTTGTCCCTTACCTTTGGGGCGGACCCTCTCCTCTTTCACTTTCCTACCTGCCTTTCATGGCTCTCCTTCCTTCCAAGTCCCTCAATCCACCTTCTTCGAGGGTTGAGGGCATTTCTTTTCCTCCTGTCCTTTATTTGCCTTATACTCCTTTATTTTTCCATTTCTTCTTCTAGTATGTAGGTTAGTAGTTAGTTTTAGTTTTAAGTTCGCTTTTCATTTTCATCTTCACGATCACCCAAACCATCAGGGGCCGATAACCTAGATGTTAGGCCCCTTAAAACAACAATTATCATCATCATCATTTTGTGACGAGGCTCGTAGTCAATGGTTTTCACCATATAATTTGCCGCGCGGAACGATGCCATTAACCATGTGAAGAATGTGTATGTTATATTGGTGACTTGGCGCGTGACCACCGAGAGGAAGGCCATAGCGCTGCGCTATGACGTCACGGCCCGTCGATCCACTATTCACCGTCACCCGAACTCACAATACCGTCTCACCTCATTACACAAACGTACTACCGTACTATTCTGTAAAATCTCGAACTATTAATTGAACGAGTAAACTGTACAGCATTTACAACTGTTTGAAACCTTAACATTCATAGAGATCATTTGCTCAGTCTCACTGTAGAGACATACTTGTAACATATTATAGTACCGATATCTCTAGTATTAACTTACGAAGAGAATAAGTCTAACTAGAACAGGTCTCTTGGAATACAGCCATTTATTTATTTATTTATTTATTTATTTTATTAAAAGAGGAATTCGAATATAATTATTCTTCACGGCTTGATATATCGGCCGTTCGGCAGTCGGAGGTAAACTTAAAACAAAAAGGTTCTTAATTTGTTTCGTTTTTGTATATATTTTTAAATGGCTCGTGACATACTGTAGGCTATATTTAAATCAGTGCGTTCCTTGTGCTATTGGTGTTATTAGTGCTATGGCCTACTAGGCCATATTATGCTTTGAGAGCAGGAATGCAATACCTAAGAAAATGCAAAGTTTTGAGGACATCTTTCAATGTTGCCTATACAACATGTAGTAACTCTTCAGTCGGTAAACACAAGTTTGAACTGGGTGGGGATAAAATGTAGTATTTAAAATATTCTGAAAAAAAAAAGTTAAAAATTTGGAAACTGAGGAGGTGCCTGGAGAAAAATAAAAACTTATACTTACGTCTTTTTGTACAACTCCATCTGAGTTCCTTTTTGTAAGTATTTTCCGTCTCATTTAATTTTCGTTCTGGTTCCCGTTTCATTATCATTTTCGCTTTCACCCAGATCATTAGGGGCCGATAACCTAGATGTTAGGCCCCTTAAAACAACAATTATCATCATCATCATCATAAAATGATTTAAATTCACATGGACTTTGGATGCTTATTAGAGGTTATGTCTGCACTTAGGCATAAACAGTAGAAGTTATGTCTGCTTTACCAAGCATATAGGCGTAAATAGTTTATAGGCAGCAATGTATTAACAATGTAGTAGCCTATACAGTTGCAGGGATGTACTGCAATAGCAACGTAGACTTATAGGTTAATCAACTGATCCACAAATGTGTGTGGTCATAGTAAGAAAGAAAAAGAGGGGGGGGGGCATTTTTGTAACTACAGTAGTAATTACTACATCAGGGCACTGAAACTACTATTCGCAAGGATAATCATAGATACCTCTGTATTCATAACTTTACTGTTTATTTCTACTCAAAACCTAAAAACCGTTCTTCTGTTTCAGAAACCATGCTGTATCTCCCATGGATCAGCTACTTCTGACCTTGAGGTTTTATGCAAGTGGTTGCCCCTTAATTAGTGCTGGGGATTTTTTAAAGGTGCATAAGGATGCCGCATTGTAAAGAGAGTGTCTGTGGCATTAGCCGAACTAAGACCCCATTATGTAAAGTTTCCTACCACTAGGGAAGAAATTATAAGTGCTCAACGCAGCTTCAAAGCTGAATTTAATTTCCCTAGAGTGGTAGGTGTAATAGATTGCACCCACATCAAAATTCATTCACCTGGAGGGGAGAATCCTGAGATATATCGGAACAGGAAGGGGTACTTTTCGTACAATGTACAGGCTATTGCTGGTCCTGATCTGAAGATAGTGGACATCGTTGCGAGATGGTATGGGTCGGTTCATGACTCCACCATTTTCAATAACTGTGAGAGGAGAGCGATGTTTGAAATTGGTCGCTATGGGAACGGCATTCTCTTGGGTGATTCTGGGTACCCACTTCTACCATTTCTCTTGACACCTCTCGACAACCCGGAAACTCCAGCAGAGCTCTTATATAATCAATCTCACATTCGCACCAGAAATTGTGTGGAAAGATTATTTGGTTGCTGGAAGAGGAAATTTCCCATACTGTCTTTGGGTCTCACAGTGGGCCAACAAACTGGTTTAGCCATCATTGTGGCTACTGCAGTTCTCTTCAACTTCAGCAGAGATATGGGTGAAGATGATGCTCCAGCTGATCCCGATGTAGTTATTGACGAACCTGCAGATGACACACAGCTAGTCCCAAATCCTGGCCCTTTCAATCGAAGGAATGAGGCTAATAGAAGACAACTCATCGAGGACTACTTTCAAACCCTTTTGTAAGAATCCTGCTATTGATGTGATAGAAGCCGCTTTTCAGTGTTGCTTATTTTTATAAAAGAAACCTTTCCAGTCGGTCAACACAAATTGTGCCCAATTACATTACTACAGGCCACCAGTTTAAATAGGAACGGTTGCTTTAGAACATAAATAAAAAAAATAGTGTAGACAACATCGTTCCTGAAGTTATTCACGTTAATAATAACGCAACAACAGTAGAAGTGAGCAATACTATCTGTAAGTTAAATAAGTCTGTTTTTACGAACGTATGTTATCTGAACATTGTGTATATACAGTATTTGTGCATAAGTGTAATTCATAAACATTGTAGGCCCTACATTAACTAATTTGAAGTGAACAGGATCTGGTGATGATCTCTTGACGATTGAAACATTTCATCCAACCCCCATTTTTGTACATAAAAGCTTGTTATTTGGAATACCTATATCTTGTTTCTTTCAGGTTAGAGCATGCAAATACTTGTTTTGCCGCCTATTGTAATAGGGCACAATTTGTGTTGACAAACTAGAAAATTTCCTGCTATTTCAGAACAAGTGAACTTTTGTGCTGAATTTCTTAATCCGGCATTGCTTCCACTTACTTGTGCCGGGCTCCTCTCTGTCTTCTTTGCTATCGACCTCACTTGGTCAACTCTTGTTCTCTTCTGACCCCGACGGTATTAGGGTATCCGAGGCCTAGGGAGTCTCTTCCTTTCCCGCCTTAATTGGCCCTTGTCTCATCTTTTCTGATACCCTCCTTCTGCGAGGGGTCAGCCTTCAGTTTCTTTTCATTATATCTCCTGTCTTCTGCCGAATGCCCTCAAGGAGGCCGGGTGTATGTAGCCCCACCACTTCTGGTGCACCCTAGATAATGCTACACTCTCAGGGGCTCACGGCTGGTGAGTTCGGGAGTTAGCGAACCCGAGGGATTCCTGAGCTGGGTCCGTTTTCCCCCTTTTGTCCCTTACCTTTGGGGCGGACCCTCTCCTCTTTCACTTTCCTATATGCCTTTCATGGCTCTCCTTCCTTCCAAGTCCCTCAATCCGCCTTCTCCGAGGGTTGAGGGCATTTCTTTTCCTTCTGTCCTTTTATTTACCTTATTCTCCTTTAGTTTTCCATTTCTTCTTCTAGTATGTAGGTTAGTAGTTAGTTTTAGTTTTAAGTTCGATTTTCATCTTCACGATCACCCAAACCATCAGGGGCCGATAACCTAGAAGTTAGGCCCCTTAAAACAACAATTATCATCATCATCATGAATTTCTTAAGCGGTTTGGTGTGGCAAGCATCATACACTCACTGGCATAAAAAGCGAAACACTACGAATTTCAGACAAAAATCAATGTTGAACCGCTTCAAACCTGGTACAAATTGAATATTGTGACATTGCAACGATATGGCAATGTGCTGTTTACGGATGAGTCCCGATTCTGTTTGAGGGCACCGGATGGGAGGGAGAGAGTATGGAGAAGGCCCGGGGAACGTTAATCAGCCTGTACCTTCAATGCAAAGACACTGTTCAATGGACGCTCTCTGATGGTCTGGGCTGGGATTACATCGGATACACGCATGGAGCTTGTCCTGATGCATGACAACGCTCGCCCACACGTTGCTGTCTGTGTACGTGAGTACCTGGATGAAGTCAGAATTGAGCTCATGGTGTGGCGTAGAGTAATCATTCATAATCATACAGTGTAACAGGTCGGAGGACAATACGATGGATTCCAGGTTTCGACATTTCCAAATTCGTGTTTCTTCCTTGTGACAGTTATGCTTATCAATTATTGTGCGAACTTAATTAATGTTATAATATTTCATTAATACAAGGTTTGAAGCGGTCCAACATTGAGTTTTATCTGAAATTCCCCCCCAGGGGCTCACATCTAGTGGGTTGGCGACCACGGGGCCCCAGCTGAGTCCGGCATTGCTTCCACTTACTTGTGCCGGGCTCCTCTCCGTCTTCTTTCCTGTCGACCTCACTTGGTCAACTCTTGTTCTCTTCCGACCCCGACGGTATTAGGGTATCCGAGGCCTAGGGAGTCTCTTCCTTTCCCGCCTTAATTGGCCCTTGTCTCATCTTTCCTGATACCCTCCTTGTGTGAGGGGTCAGCCTTCTTTTTCTTTTCCTTTTACCTCCTGCCTTGTGCTCAAGGCCCTTAAGGAGGCAGTGTGTATGTAGCCCCACCACTTCTGGTGCACCCTAGATAATGCTACACCCTCAGGGGCTCACGGCTGGTGAGTTCGGGAGTTGGCGACCCCGAGGGATTCCTGAGCTGGGTCCGTTTTCCCCTTTTGTCCCTTACCTTTGGGGCGGACCCTCTCCTCTTTCACTTTCCTATCTGTCTTTCATGGCTCTCCTTCCTTCCAAATCCCTCAATCCGCCTTCTCCGAGGGTTGAGGGCATTTCTTTTCCTTCTGTCCTTTTATTTGCCTTATTCTCCTTTAGTTTTCCATTTCTTCTTCTAGTATGTAGGTTAGTAGTTAGTTTTAGTTTTAAGTTCGCTTTTCATTTTCATCTTCACGATCACCCAAACCATCAGGGGCCGATAGCCTAGATGTTAGGCCCCTTAAAACAACAATTATCATCATCATCATCACATCTAGTGGGTTGTGGGTTGGCGACCACGGGGCCCCAGCTGAGTCCGGCATTGCTTCCACTTACTTGTGGCGGGCTCCTCTCTTTCTTCTTTGCTGTCGACCTTCCTTGGTCAACTCTTGTTCTCTTCCGACCCCGACGGTATTAGGGTATCCGAGGCCTAGGGAGTCTCTTCCTTTCCCGCCTTAATTGGCCCTTGTCTCATCTTTCCTGATACCCTCCTTCTGTGAGGGGTCAGCCTTCTTGTTCTTTTCCTTTTACCTCCTGCCTTGTGCACAAGGCCCTTAAGGAGGCCGGGTGTATGTAGCCCCACCCCTTCTGGTACACCCTAGACAATGCTACACCCTCAGGGGCTCACGGCTGGTGAGTTCGGGCGTTGGCGACCCCGAGGGATTCCTGAGCTGGGTCCGTTTTCCCCTTTTGTCCCTTCCCTTTGGGGCGGACCTTCTCCTCTCTCCCCTCCCCTCTCCTCTCCTCTTTTCCTTCTATTTCCTTTTCTCTTTAAGATTCCCGCACTGTTTTTGTTACTCGAATCACCGTGTATCTAAATTCCCTTTTAGCGATTTTTAAGGCATTTTTGATCTATGTTGCATTTTGTAAGTTTTTTCGATCTAAATTACATCTCGCGATTGTTTTCAACCTCAATTGCATTTTGTAAAGATTGACAATCTAAATTGCTTTTTAGTAAGTCTTTCAATGCAGGTTGCGGGGCCTTTTAGTGAGTATTTTGAATTTCAATTGCATTTTGTAAGTATTTTCAACCAAAACCGCATTTCGCACGAATTTTGAATCCAAATTGCATTTTGTTTGGTGGGCATTTTGCACATATTTTGATTCTCAATTGCATTTTGTGGGTATTTTGAATCTAAATTACATTTTGTCAAGTATTTTCAATCTAAATTGCTTTTTGTAAGTATTGTCAATCCACATGAGTCGTTAGAATCACCCTACATTTTGTAAGCATTTTCAATTTCAATTGCATTTTGTAAGTATTTTGAATTTCGATTGCACTTTGTGAATAATTTGGATTGGAACTGGGATAAGGCCTATTTCAATCTGAATTGCATTGTGTATTTTCAATTTCAATTGCATTTTGTACGTATTTTCGATCTCATTTGCATTTTGTAAGTATTTTGAATTTCAGTTGCATTTTGTAAGTATTTCGACGCTACATTGCATTTTGTACGTATTTTGAACCTAGCCTTCATTTTGTGGGTCTTTTTCAATCTATTCCTTTTGTGAATCTTTTCGTTCTAAATTCCCTTTTGTAAGAACATTTTGTGCGTCGTTTCAATCCGAGTTCCTTTTTGTAAGTATTTTCCGTCTCACTTAATTTTCGTTCTGGTTTCAGTTTCATTATCATTTTCGCTATCACCCAGATCATTAGGGGCCGATAACCCAGATGTTAGGCCCCTTAAAACAACAATTATCATCATCATCATATCTGAAATTCACAGTGTTTCGCCGTTTTATGCCGGTGAGTGTATGTAGGCCTACTTAAATGTAAATAATTCTTATGTAACTTAAATATCTTGTGACAACCATATAATTTAAGGACGCCTGTATCTATAGGTAACTCTTCGGGAGTGATGAACATGCAAAACTACTTAAATTAAATTAGGGGAAATACCTTGTGTAATGATGAATAATAATTGTGGAAAGGATTACGTTAAAGATGTTTTCTCCTCCGCCCACTATAAATAGTGAAATTTTAGTTGTGTCGGACATTGTAGGCGTGATTTATGGGACAAAAAATATTGCCAACCCCACGCATACGTGTGGTGTTTGTTATGCTCCGCTCGCATCGTTGTGTTTCCATGTTAAGAAGGCTTTGCATACAATGACAAGCCTAACCTGGGGCTCACGCCCCAGACCCATTGCCTGTAGCACAAGCAGTAATTTTCAGTCAGACAGAAGACAATAGTATCTCGCTTCGCTAGCTTAGCTCTCTACGCATGACCTGTGTTGCTTTTTCTTTGTACTATACCTTGACAACAGTGAAATGCTGTCAATGTATACGCCTGTGTGCATCTCAGTAACGGTTGAAGACACCTAATGCGCCTCTTTCAGTAACAGTTGACAATGACGGTGTAGGATCCACATTCATCACCCCCAAAGAATTGCCGGTACCTATCTATATACCCTTTGAACTGTTGAAACTATGTTCTATTTATTTTGGTTCTACATAGCTTCATGTAACTTTTATGCATTTTTTTAAACAATCTTTCTTTGCATCTTTTAATTCATTTTCTTAGGTTCCTGCTTTTGTTCTTTAGTTGAATTTTTATAGGGTACATTTGATGATTATTGATGTTTTAAGGGGTGGAACAGTGAGGTCATCTGCCCCTTAGGGTACATTTGTCGTTTGTAACTTTTTTAAACAAATATATGTAATTATTGCTGTGTTACCTGTGTGGAAGTGTTCAAACAAAGTAAAAATGGGAGTGGTACTGTATAGATTAGAGATACCTTACACTGGAAAATTCCCCTGGACACAAAACCATGATGACATGGACGACACTAAAGGTTTAAACAATGCATACATGTTATGGTCGATGTGTTAAATAGGGCTTTACATAAAAACACAAAGCTAACCACGGACTTACGCCCCAGGCCCACTCGCTTGTAGTACAAGCTGTAGAACAGTGGTCTAACGTAGTTGCGACTAATGGTTTTGCATTGTCTCACCATGGCTCTAGAGGTGTGCAGTGCAACTCTTCAATTAAATTAAGCAACTAAACACCCGTGATTGCATCCGCATGTAACTACGCACTGTTTGAAATCTTTCCTCATTACAGCTGAGTACACACATTTTTTTTTCTTATTTGGTAGTTATATTCCCTTTTTTTTTACAACCTTAGGGCACTTCTGATGTCACTGGTGTGCATTAGTCTATTTCGGCCTTGCTTAATTTTTCATATTAAATCAGATTGTTTTTGATTACTGTTTGAGCCTTATTTGTTGGAATGTTTGAATACATATCTTGTACATTGAAAGAATGCATTTTATGATTGTATCCTAGAATTATGTTTTTTACCTTGTTACTAAAATTTATAGAATTTATAAAACTAGTGTTTACCTCCATTTCTATATATTTCTTCTTTAAAAATTGTAGTTCATACTTGTCAGGCTACTCTTGAAATTTACTATAGCTCTTATTGGCATGTCTTTTTTTATGGGTTTTTGGTAACACTCTAGCTGTGCGTAAGCTCGTGTTCATGTTTATTAATTTTGGGGGGTCGTTTCCATCAAATAGGACATTGAGTTTTTTTTTATGGTTTTAATTTTCTTTGTGCATTATTTGTTGGGCCCTTATACATTTTTTAAAATGTTGTTTTTCCAATGGTACAAGTCATTGTTTTCAGGCCAGAAATGTCCTGTATGTAGGTATGTGAGCAAGAAGCACTGCAAGATGTTTCTTTCCACATCAAGTATTAACCCTTGTGTGGTCGCATAAGAAACTTATTTGGCTGCACACGGTGAAAAAGACACTGTCCAAGAGACCCTGTATTATTAAAAGCAGGGTAGGCCTATACTTACTGACTTTTCTATTTCAACCCACAGTGCAATATATCGCACCCCGGTGGAAGACTGCCACAAGTCAAAAAGGACACTTTTTCAGGAGAAGCATTTACAGATTTTGAGCTAATAGGAAAAGTATAAATATTTCCATAAATAAAGTGAAAGTAACGTATCACTAACTTCTAATATTGTCTAGTACTATGCAATAACATACAAAGTTATTTCATGGATTATAATTATGTGTTTTAATAAACCATATTAACAATTTTGAGTTATGGCAGTTTTCTATTCAGTGACGTAGAATTGCTATTTATGGGATCTGAGTTGTGGCAGTTTTACAGGACACTGACTTGATAATAGGCATTTATAAGTACCACATAATTCAAAATTCATGTTTGACGTGTGGCAGTCTTCCACCGGGGGTGCGATGTAGTAACAAATGAAACAATAAATCTTAGTTATGAAAGTCATTTATGTAAAAGAAATTGTTTATATTCAAAATAGAATGAAGTAATGTAAAATTCCACTAAAGCTTAAATTACTACTAATGAAATAATGTGACAATATATCTTGAAAATCAGTATGTTATAGCTAGTCCCATCTGTTTGCATTTAAGCATCCAACAACTATTATAATCTCACACTCTATTGTAGATACAAGGACACGGAGCTTTAGACCTGTTGTCAAAACATTTGCTTCTAGTAACAGCGCGTTGAGTGAAACTGATAAGAGTATCGCGTTGTTCGAGGGTGAGGTACTGGGGAGGGGAACGTCTTGGTGCCAAACCGGGATTTTGTCCTGTGCTTAATATTTATATTTATTTATAATGGTTTTGATCACTGAGTAAATATATTTCACCTAAAATGGACGTAATGATGCTATTTAGGGCATTCACCATAATTTTTTTTTTCATTCATTTTGTATTTTCATGTAAATGATGTCTTGAAATTATTGAATTATATTTCAAACATACTACCTTTCAACATTCCAAAGTCACTTCATTTTTTCTTGTTCAATTTTTGGCAAGGATGTTGTAGTTCATTGAACTTGTTTTTTTTTTTTGGGGGGGGGGAGTTAGTGGTAATGCCTGGGCCATATTATTATGTGCGAGTGCTCACATTTCATAAACTTGTTTCTGAGAAGAATTGGTTTCCAAAGAAAAAGTGTTGATTATGAAGATGATATTTATTTTGGTTTCCACTATAGGGTGATTACTACTCAATCCAGAATATGCACAGGAAAAATAGTGCCTGATTGAGTGAGATACCAAAGTGATGATTCAGACTCTGTTTTTAGCCTATTTTCAATTTTGAAAAAATAGGCTTATGAGATCACCTTTTGTCCGTGTGTGTGTATGGGTGTGTGTGTGTGTGTGTGTGATTCGTGTGTGTGTCCCCCCCTAATAAAATCTAAACGGCTGGAGCGATTTCAATGAAACTCGGAAAGTTCATAGCACTATTCCCGGCGACCTCGACCGTGCCCTTCAAATTTTGTTACGACTCACCAATCCAACATGGCGGCTGTGCGAAATATTTCACCAGCATTCAATATCTCCGAAACTATTACCGATATTACCCTGACATTTTCTATGGTGATAGAGGGAACTACTATAAGTTCACTTATGTGACTTTTGAAAACCTGGTAACAACAAAGCCAACATGGCGGCCAAGCGAATTTGCGACTTTTAAATAGACGTTTCTCGCGATTTGACCAACCAAACGCAATGAAACTTGGTACAGTATATGTTTATATACATTGTAATGCACCGACATCTAACTTCGTTCAATTGTTTACATAATCACAAGATGGCGGATGTGCGAAATATTTCACCGGCATTCTATATCTCTGAAACTATTAGCGTTAAACCCCTGAAATTTTGTACGGAGATAAAGGGCACTACTGGAAGTCCATCTATAAGACTTTCAAAAACCGGTTAACTACAAAACGAACATGGCGGCCAAGCGAATTTGAAAATTTTAAATAGACCTTTCTCGCGATTTAATGTTCCAAGCGCACTGAAACCTGGCACAGGAAATATATATACACATTGTAATCCACTGGTATCTAATTTAGTTCTTTGGTGCACCCTAGATAATGCTACACCCTCAGGGGCTCGCGGCTGGTGAGTTCGGGAGTTGGCGACCCCGAGGGATTCCTGAGCTGGGTCCGTTTTCCGCTTTTGTCCCTTACCTTTGGAGTGGACCCTCTCCTCTTTCACTTTCCTATCTGCCTTTCATGGCTCTCCTTCCTTCCAAGTCCCTCAATCCGCCTTCTTCGTGGGTTGAGGGCATTTCTTTTCCTACTGTCCTTTATTTGCCTTATTCTCCTTTAGTTTTCTATTTCTTCTTCAAGTATGTAGGTTAGTAGTTAGTTTTAGTTTTAAGTTCCCTTTTTTTTTCATCCATCTTCACGACCACCCAAACCATCAGGGGCCGATAACCTAGATGTTAGGCCCCTTAAAACAACAATTATCATCATCATCATCATATCTAATTTAGTTCAATTGTTTACATAACCTCAAGATGGCGGCAGTGCGAATTTTAAAATTATGATTTTATTTATTGTGTTGTAGTCATGCGATCGAAGTGAAAGTTTGAATAATGAACCTACGCAATAATTTTCCTTTAATGGTACATGACTCTATGGCCTATACATTTAACAATCCAACATGGCGACCATCCGAAATATTTAGACGATACTGAATATCTACGAATCTATTTTAGCAATCAAACTGCATTTTTTAATGTTCATAGGGGCTATGAACTTACGTTCACCTATAGGACTTTAAATAACCTGGTGATCACAAATCCAACATGGCGGTGACGCGAATTATAAATATTCACATGGACGTTTCTCGCAATTTAACCATCCGCGTGCAGTGAAACTTGGTAAAGTAAATCCTTATACGAATGTTAATCCACTGGCATCTAATTTATTTCAATTGTTTCCATAACCTCAAGATGGCAGGTGTGAAAAATTTTAAACTCTCCTTGTTTTTTCTTGTGTCCTAACTATGCGATTGAAGTTTGAATACTACACGTTCACAATAATCTGCATGTAACAGTACATAACTCTAGGACCTACATATATAAAATCCAACATGGCGGCCATCCGAAATATTTAGTCGGTTCTCAATATCTACGAATCTATTACAGCAATCAAACTGAAATTGTGTATGTTGATAGTGGCAGTTAACATAAGTAGGATATATGAAAATAGGCTGTATAGTTCTTCACGGAACTACTTGTTTTAATTATAGTGTTTGGTGGGTGTTTTGAATATAGTATATGATGTTAAATAAATATCATTATTGAGTGATAAGCACAGTATCATCATTTGTAGGTGGGAAGTTATTACCCCTTGCCCGCTGTCGGGAATGGCCAGTGGGATAATAATTCCCCACCCCATATTTCATAAAATAGAATCCGAACCCATAAAATAGTTCCATATTCCTACCCCTCTATCACACTGTATTACAAATGTTTTAAACAATTCTTATTTAGTTATCCCTTGTCGTTTGCCCTATCAATGGTGATGAGGATGAAGATATCACAAACGCAAAGTCCCCAAGCCATGGGGAGAAAATAATACACAAAATTAAAATCCCACAACCCGACCTAGAATTGCATTATAATTAGCGACTTACCCACTTACAAAGTCATACACTGCACTACATTTTTTCTGAAAGGGACCCCTACATTATTAATATTCCAAGGTACAGGGTCTTTTTTTTTAGTTCGCTCCGCAGCACCACTCAGAGCACGGCTTGGCTGGCGCAATGACACTCCGTCCCTAGACTTATAATGCGCGCTTTTCCTCCCCACTACATCGCGGCAATTCACACTTATTGAAAGCCATTTCTAGTGAAACTATTAGTCTAAATCAGCATTTATTGTTTCACGGAAAAATATAGGCCCTATAATTCTACGAACACTTACTGCGCACCAAACTCCTATCTTTACATCATGAAGTGGACGGACATGCAGCTGGTGGGGATTTTCTACACACCAGTAGCGATTGTTTTGACTATTTACATAGCCACTTAAGTGTAGCCATGCCTCATCACTATAAAACAAAAGTTCTGGGTCAACATTCCTATCGTGAACTGACCGAAGCAACCAGTTACAATACTGAACCCTAGCGAAGCTGTCAGGTCCTCTTAATTATTGTGCAGGGGTGGGTTTGTACGGTTTGGCTTTTAACAGTTTTGTTGCTTTGTGGGCAGAAGATAGTTTGTACGGCAAGACTTGGCAAGGATGTTGTTGGAGTTCTTCCAAGAGAGCTCCTATTTTGTCAAGCTTTTCCTCTGTTAAAACGGTTCGTCTCTTGCGTGATCCCTTGTCAAGAATGGACCCCTGGTGCGGAACTTCTTTACTAATTTACGTACCGTACTCCTATGGGGAGGGAGGATGCTAGGAAATTTGCGAATGAATTGAAAGCGGCACTCTGTATAAGAAGAATGCTTCGCATAGCACAACACAATGAATACACGCTGTTCCACTGTATACATCACTCGTTAAACACACAACTTTTGTATTTCTACAGAAACGACGCTATTTTAAAGCGAACACATTTAACACGCTACCAGTACCACAGATGTTAAACTAAACTATTGCTGTGAAGCAATGGTTATCGCTACCGTACTTCATTACATCATCTTAGCCATCATGAAGGGATATATCTCTCGACAAATGAGTCACACGGCCGGGCTATCGCCCTCCGTGCATGTTCCCCCGATATTCGGAGCAAACTAAAAAAAAAGACCCTGCACATCGTTTACACTATGGGGAGTAGTGAAACATTGCGATTCCTTGAACTACAGGCAAGGGAGTTTGGGGGCAGAGGAGAAAACATTACGGCATAATTGCCACAATTATTTTTCAAAATTACACAAGATATTTCAGCTCATTTAAGTAGTTTTGTACTTAGTTCATCACTTCCGAAGTGTTACTATTCCTTGACAGATCTTGCGAGTTATTTAAGGTAAATGCACCAATGGTCGTCATGTTAAGACAGATTTAGTCAAGGAAATATATACACCTTACACATTTTGGTAAACTTAATCTACAAAAGCACTCTACCTAACCTCAAACTCTACTCAAACACTAGGAAAGTCTAAATATCGAAGATATTCGTTTTAGGAAAAATTACGTATTTTTTAAAAAAGTGTGTTTTTGCGCCAGTGCTCGGCACGATGTATTTGGATTTTGGGTTCGTAAAGATAGACCTGGATTTCTTTTTAGGAAAGATTCACACCATTTCCTTCCTGGCCGCCATCTTTGAAAGGAAAGTCCCTTTTCAATTTTTGTGTGAGGCACTGGACGCTATTTTGCAAATCGTCCTTTGTTACCGGGACCCCGCTTTTCGCAGTGAGATTGCCCATTGAACTAGCATAGCGTCATCTTCCTTTGTTAAAAAGGAACTTAGCCCCATCTTCCTCTCTCTAGGAGATTTTCCTTTAATTTTGTCCGAGAGGGTGTTTCTCGGAACACCATTCCTCTCCGCGGCCTCTTTAATAGTCATCCTCCACAACGGCCTTAATAGCAGCTTCTATTTGCTCAATATCCTAATTCAGAACTGTGCGTATCAAGATATTGACTGAAAGCAAATATTTAGTCTTAGAATAATATAATATTTTTCATCTCAATAAAAAAAAAAATCCTCTGTAACATGCCTAGCCAAAAAAAAAACTAGGCCTACTGAGGTGCGGCCGACAAGAAGAGAGACCTACGTCATAACAACAATACACTGTAAATGTTTATTGGTTGCGAAAAGTTAACACAAACTTCAACATTATCGTGCACTAGTGTCCGTCACGAATGTGCTCTAAAGTTCGTCAGCTATGACGACTACTGGACACAATGGTCAAATGATAATTTAATTAATACATGGTGCTTTAAAGCTACATTATAAGTAGCCTATATTGCAGCTGTTAGTTAGGGAATGAAAAGGTCTTGCAAGGAGAAATGACAATGTGCCAGTTTTCGTCACAAATGACGAGCATTGGTAAAGTGTGTTTTTTAAATCCAGTGTTCGTCACCGGCATTTCTAATAAAACTAGGCACGTGAGCACAAAATAACAAATCACATATGTTACAGAAACAATTACCAACTATATCACGCACTTGTAACATTTTAAAATGTCGGAACGTAACACGCATGCACATAATTAACTCGATGATGATGATGATGATAGTTGTTGTTTTAAGGGGCCTAATATCGAGGTTATCGGCCCCTAATGAAATGAAATGGCGTGAAATGAAAGGATGTAGATAAAAACAACACACTGCCATGGATGAAGCGAAAATGGTGTTTATAAAACTGACAGTGAGCCCCAAAAATTATGCCTTATTTGAATAAAAAGAATAAAAGGCGGATGGTAAAAAAGGATAAAACAAATAAGGCATAGTGAACAATACAATATATGAACACAATAAAAAACATAAAACAGATTTAACCAGAATTAAAAGTCGTAACTACACATTAAAACTTAAAAAAGTAACCACTCTCCCTCATGAACCGGATGACGAGGTCAGCTGACGGCCCGTCATCACGGAGAATAAGGGAGAGGGTATTAGGCAGTTTAAAAGTCCCTCGCAGATCGGCCAGATCCACACACTCCAAGAAAAGGTGTGCCACGGTTAGGTGGGCGCCGCAAGTACAGACAGGAGGATCTTCTCTCTATAGCAAGTGGGAGTGCGTAGCAATCCCATGGCCGATCCGGAGTCGACAGAGTACCACAGCTTCCTTCCGGAGAGATCGGAAGGAAGATTTCCACACCTTCGTTGTCTCCTTGATGCCTCTCAGTTTGTTGGGTGGAGGCGTGGCAGGCCATGCTTCCTCCCAATGCGACAGGATTGAATGCCGCAACTGAGAGCGCACATCACTAGCAGGCACCTTATACGGTAGCGAAGGCAGTGCGACTGCCTCTCTCGCCGCCTGATCAGCAAGCTCGTTTCCCGCAATATCCATGTGACTAGGAAGCCACACAAAGGTCACCCCGGTTCCAGCGTTACGCGAACTGACGAGCTGGTCGTGCACACGCTGGACCAACGGGTGCTTCGGGAAACACACATCGATCGCCTGCAGCGCACTCAAGAGAGTCAGTACACACAAGAAAGTGCTGGTGATCGTCTGATAACGTGTACCGCAGAGCCTCTAAGATGGCATAGAGCTCCGCAGTGTACACGCCACAGGCCTCGGGAAGTGAAAAGAGAAACCGACGATCCTCAACCACAAATGCACAGCCTACTTTCTCGTTTACCCTCGAACCGTCCGTGAATAGAAGCCCTGATCCCGGATACCGGCTCACCACGGACTGGAACAACCTCCGATGGAAGGAGGAGTCCGTGTCCGATTTGGGGCCGGTGTGCAGATCCAGGATGATATCAGGGCGAGAGACCATCCACGGAGGGGCCTTGCTAGGTACTCGGACGATACAGGAGACAGAAGGAAATCGGAACTGACGGTATAAGTCATCCAAGCGAATCCCCGCCGGCCGAGTGGCTCGGGCGAGCGCATCATACAGCCGGCGATTCGGATTGGAAAACAAACATGGATAGCTTGGAGGAAGTGGCATCTGTCGAATAGTTGCTGCATAGGTCAGCAGTACTTGTTGGCGCCTCAGGTGTAAAGGAGGTACGCCAGCCTCGGCGAGCAAGCTGACGACTGGGCTTGTCCGAAAGGCACCCGTCGCCAGCCTCACACCGCCGTGGTGGACACTGTCTAGTTTAACAAGCACTGACTTACGGGCCGAACCATATGCTACACTGCCATAATCTAATCGAGATAAAATCAGTGCCTCATAAAAACGTAGGAGCACCGCGCGGTCCGCCCCCATGATGTGCCGTTAAGAAACCGCAACATGTTGAGTTTCTTAGCACAGGCAGTTTTCAAACACCGCACGTGTGGTTCCCACGTCAATTTCTGATCGAAAAGGATCCCAAGGAACCGGTACGCAGCAACAACAGGCAAAGCTACATTGCCCAGATAAAGCTCAGGATCTGGATGGAGGGTGCGCTTTAGGCAGAAATGGACAACCGAGGACTTAGCGGTTGAGAATCGAAAGCCATGCTCCAGTGTCCAGCGTTCCACTCTCCGAATAGCTTGTTGTAGCTGTCGTTCAGCGACCGCCATATTTTGCGCACTATAATGTAGAGCGAAGTCGTCTATATATAGCGACGGTACCACTGCTGGAACAGCAGCAGCGACTATACCGTTTATGGCAATCGCAAATAACGTTACGCTAAGCACCGATCCCTGTGGGACTCCGTTTTCCTGTATATGATATTGCGAATAAGTCCTCCCTATTCGGACACGGAACAGGCGAAGGGACAGAAAATTCGCAATAAAAAACCGGCAAGTTACCTCGGAATTTCCATTGATGCAGGGTAGAGAGGATGCCGTAACGCCAAGTGGTGTCATAGGCCTTCTCGAGGTCAATGAAAACAGCGACTAGGTGCTGTCTCCGGAGAAAAGCGTCCTGTATGGCGGTCTCCAGGCGTACCGAGACACCCTGAAACCACACTGGTATTCAGACATGAGTCCCCGTTTCTCCAGGACCCACACCAGGCGCCGATTGGCCATCCTCTCAAAGAGCTTGCACAGACCATTAGTGAGACAAATAGATCTGTAACTCCCTGTCAATTTGGGATCCTTATCGGGCTTCAGGATAGGTATAATGATACCTTCCTGCCATTGCGCTGGAAACACACCTTCCAACCAGACACCCTTAAACACCCTGAGCAAATAACGAATGCTCTCATCGTTAAGGTGTTTAAGCATCTGGTTGTGAATATTATCCGGGCCAGGAGACGTGTCCCTGCAGAGCGCCAGCGCTCCGCGGAGTTCCCACTCGTAAAGGGCACGTTATACTCCTCCGAAGCGCGGGAAGCAAAACTAAGCTGGAAACGTTCCGCTTCGCGCTTCAGGGTCACGAAGGCAGGGTTATAGTTATCGGAACCGGATATATCCGCAAAATACGAGGCGAGATGGTTTGCAACGGGATAAGGATCAGTAACCAATTCATTATCAATGGAAATTCCCGGTACAGTAGAAGATGTCTGAATTCCCGAAATGCGTCGTAGTTTAGTCCACACTTGAGAGGAGGGGGTATGTGCCGTAATAGAAGACACATACCGTTCCCATGAATCTTTCTTACTCTGGCGGATAAGAATCCGTGCCTTGGCACGAAATTTCTTAAACGCCACCAAATTTGCCATGGTTGGAGGCCGACTGTAGTGCTTATGAGCTCGACGACGGTCTCTTATTGCCACTGCAATATCCTCTGTCCACCAAGGGACGAGTTTGCGACGAGGAGTCCCAGAAAAGGATGGAATGGATTCTTCGGCGGCAGCAAGAAGCACATCGGTGATGTGCTGTACCTCGTCATCGACGCTCCGGCAACCAAGATAAACGAACACAGCTCGTTCTTGAAACGAGGGCCAATTTGCCCGCTTAAGCACCCAACGACTGGGTAACCCCACGGGCTTCTGGTTCAGAAGTGTAAGAACGATCGGGAAATGGTCACTGTCACAGAAGTCGTCGTGTACATTCCAACCAAACAGGGGGACCAGCGCACGGCTACACACACTCAAGTCAATGTGTGAGTACGTGCCGTGCGCTAAGCTAAAATGTGTAGCTTCCCCTGTATTTAATAGACATAAATCCATCCCTTGATTTAAGCCCTCCACGTCCCCTCCTCTGGGGCAGGAAGATGGTGATCCCCATTGGGGGTGATGAGAGTTGAAATCACCCACGATTAGGAAAGGGACTGGAAGTTGATCAACAAGATCAAAGACGTCATTAATATCAAGGGGCTGGTTCGGTGGAAGGTACACGTTACAAACAGTTGTCATAGCAGGCAAGGACACGCGAACTGCAATAGCTTCCAGAGGAGTGGCGAGTGGAAACTCCTCACTATAGCAGTCAGAGCGAACGAAGGTACAAACGCCCCCGGAAGACCGGGCGGCGTCTTGTCGCTCTTTAGAGTATAGTTGGAAACCTCTCAGAACAGTCTCGTGATCAGGTCTGGGGTTTGTTTCCTGTAGGCAGACTATACTCGCTGCGTATTGTGCAATAAGCTGACGGAGCTCTGTCAAATGCCTGTCATAACTGTTACAATTCCACTGTAACAGTGCCATTGTGTGAACTTATAAACGAGGGATAAGTTGGAGCAACAAGCTACAATTTAACCTCTGGAGGATCATCAGCCTCTACGTCGACTATAATCTCCATGTCCGCAGGCGAGGTCGTGGAGTGAATCGACTCGGCGGAAGATTTCCTAGACGTAGTTCGGCGGCGGGGGGATCTCCGTGGGGAGCGCGCAGATCTGGGGACCGAAACGTCCCCAGGCGCAGAAGCATCCGCAGGAGGTGGGGCGGATGGCTTCCCCCTTTTAGGAGAAAGGGAATGCGTAGTGCGGGGTCCCTTCTTCCCCGCCTCTTTAAGATATATAGACGGGTCAGGGGCCGAATTCCTGACCCTGGTCGACGATGCCGCCTCCGCCGGTTTCGGCGCGGCTTTCGCCGACCGTTTGGGTGGGGAGGAAGTTTTCGACTTCCTCCCGAGTGGGGAGTAAGTCTTCAACTTCCTCCCCTGCTGTGCGGGCGGAGCAGCCTTCGCTCGCACAGCCTTCTTTGGGGCCGAAGGTGGGGTTGAAGTCACCTTCGGTCTCTCTTTCTGATTCTGGGGAGTAGCTAGAGATGTAGATGGCAGTAGTACATTAGAAGGTTTCACAGTTGAGACAAAAGATGATGTAACCGGGACCAAATTTGGTATTATGGCTCTATAATCAATCGTTGGAGAAGGCGAAATCGTGGTATGGTACATCTTGCGGGCCTCCTGGTAGGTGAGACCATCCAGGGTTTTAATCTCCTGGATTTTCTTCTCACGCAGGAAGACAGGGCATTTCCTGTCCCGAAGAGAATGAAATCCAGGGCAATTAGTGCACTGATATGGTGTTGTGCACTCTTCCGCTTCGTGGGGTACCTTACCGCATGTTCTGCAGACGTCAAGGCTCGAGCATCGGGATAACATGTGCCCGTACTTCTGGCACTTATAACACCTCATTGGTGGAGGGATATAAGGCCGAACGTCGCAACGGTAACTTGTAACCTTGACTTTCTCCGGGAGCACCGAAAGCTCAAAGGAAATAATGAAAGCACCAGTATCCAAGATTTGACCATTGACCTTGCGCGTAATGCGCCGGACATCAGTCACGTGACGGTGCTGCATATCCTCTTTGAGCGCCTCGTCAGTGTTCAGAATTAGGTTCCGGTGGAAAATGACTCCCCGGACCAGATTCAAAGACGTGTGCTTTCCCACTTTGACAGGGATATCGCCAAAGTGGTCACATTTCAGAAGGTGTTCAACCTGCTCACCAGTCCTAGTCTTGAGCAACAAGCTACCGTTTCTCATCTTTTGTACCTTCTCAAGCTCGCCATAGACCCCTTCTATGTTCCGAGAAAACAAAATAGACTTTACCATCTTGAAATCACCCCCATCCGTTCTGGTTGCGACCAGAAACATGGGAGTGTTAGCACCCAGATTCTCACGAACAGACTGTTCCCAGGGGGGTTGATCCCCGTAGGTAATCAAAAATTATAGACTTGGGTGGCGGACCACCCTGTTGGGAGATATTCCTTTTCTGTCCCATGGCCATTTCATCCTCCCTGAATGCCACCGACTCCAATCACGGGCTGTCTCTGTAGGCGCTACCCAGCCAAGGCAAGGCCCGCCTAGCTTTGAAGGCATTGCCCGGGGGTCCGATGTTTGACATGCCATACAGGCATGTACCCCTTGGCATATACTAGAGAGTTTTCCAGCACAGGCATGCAGCTGTGCGGGGACCTGCGTGGTCAGGCGGATACTACTGCAGAGTAGATGGCGCACCCACCTGTCGGTGTGGCCAGGCCGAACAGGCTCTCGATCGTAGTCGCACACTTAGGTGGCCCTTCCCCTGACAGCACGCACATGTAATTCTGAGTGCCAGACCTCAAAAACGTGAACGGAAAAAGGCGTGCGATTTAACTTATGAGAGTTATATCGCACAAAGTGGGGCGTTTAGAGCTGGCTGTCAAACCCGTAAAGGGGACCTGGGTCAAGAAACCCTTTACGTCGCCTTCTACGACCGGCAGGGTATACCTGTGAGTGTATTCCATCCCTCCCACCCACGGGAGGTCCAATTCGCAAGACAAGCCGGAAACCTAAAAGAATAGCCAATGTCGCCCCTTTTACGCGCCTCGTACGACAGGCAGGGGATACCGTGGGTGTATTCTAAATCACCCACCCACAGGGGGAATAATTAACTCGCGTGCCTGCTTAGCACATGCGAGAAGCAAATGGCACGTCAAAACAGCTCAGCTCACAGGAGATATTTGACGCTGGGAATCACCTATTACATCGCACGCATGATTTCTCAAAGTTGCTCCTTATCGGCAACGAAGGTATGACGCATCTCATAAGACTTTGTGCGTTGAGAAAGACCCGTTTACATGCTTATTTTTTGTACATATATACGAGAGTGACGACGACTGGATCAGTGACGAAAACCGGTACAGTTACCTTAATAAACATCATGCAAGATATATCAAATTCACATCTCCCATAACAACTCCTCCAGCACTCAATCTGAACAAAATAAGTTTTCTCCAACAATTATTTATATAATATTAATGACGATTTCAACCAGATGTATCTGAAAAAAATTGCAAAACCTCATGACCACGCACTTAAACCCTCCCTCCCCTAACTCTAAAATTGCTTCTAACCACCATTTTGTTGTATACCAGGGAATGAAAAGGTTAAATACTGTCTGGGAACAGCCTGAGATAAGAAATGGCTTCAACCCTACTCAATTTCTGTGGTGTGCTTGGCTCAGTCTTCACTTCTCAATCTTATTTCCTCTTTTCTGCCTCTAACTGTGCTCTCAAAATTTCCAGCCGCAATTTATGTTCCTCCCTTGCATGCTCTAGCCGCAACATATGCTCCTCCTTTTGATTTGCTAGTTTGTCATCCAAAAGCTGGAGTTCTTTCCTATCTTTCTCTTTGCTAGCCTCTTTCGCTATCTGCAAGTTTTCTGCCTGAAGGTGAACTAGTCTTAATTTGGCTTCCGCCAATTCTGTGAAAACTTCGTGGCCTCTCACTCTTTTGCGCCCTTTTGGAGTAGTAGGGGCCTTCTTTTCATCGGCCTTGGGACGACTGGTCAGCAGTGAAGGGTGTGGTGGCTTACGCAACGACTGGACGTTCCAGCTCGTCCAATTGCTGGAGCCTTCTCCTGAATCTTCCTGTGAACACACAAAAATCTTATCAAAGTCAAGTCCTATATTTTAAGTTGGTAACAGGGCTTCAATATATTGGCTTCCACAGTTATGAACCTCAACATGAGACATATTCTTGGGTTAAGAATCAAGAGTATTATCTCTCTATTGGGTAAAAATCCACTAAAAACTAGTTACAGATGAAAATTAGTCGTGTTGGGTTATATTTGGTTTAGGTTACAATTGGGGTGTAATGCTAATGCTGGACATCATTAATTTGTGTGATGGGTGGTTATACACAGTACGGTACTGCCATCAGTACTGTCAGTACTTTCAATGCATTAACTACTTAATTAAACTACGCAAACCCATTAATATACATAGGCCTAGGGGGCGTGGTGGCGCAGCAGTTAAGCTGTTGCCCTCTCACCAAGATGGACCGGGTTCAATTCCCGCCCAATGCATGCGAGATTTTCAAAGTGAAATGCCATGTCCTGTGATTCGGATTCCATGTAAAAAGGAGGTCCCGTGGCCCATGATCACTTTCCGGCACAAAATGACGCCAGTAATGCGATACAATTCTCATACACTCCCAACTCCATCTTTCACTGCTGCCTGCTAATAGCATACTCCAAGTCAGTCGGAGTCGTGAAGGTGACCTTGTGGACGACATACAGCGTTGCGACGCTTCCCTCACAATTACCATACTACAACGTGTTAAGATTTTACTGACAGAACTTATGGCAGTACTGTGTAATGACTGTCACAAACCTTTGAGACGAATAATGAAAGATTAACACATGAATAAGTAACGGGTTGAAGGGAAACGACTATGGATTACTGAGAAGGTAATGTCTTGACATTTACTTGGAGCTGAAAATGGGAAACCATGGAAACCCACTTCAAAGATGGCCAGCAGTGTGATTTAAATCCCCCTTGTCTATGGAATCTGCAGATAGCTTGGCCCAATGACCTAGTAAGCATAGCTATTGCTGTCAGTTGTGTTTGTGTGCATTCGGATAACCTTATGCGCATTGGTTATTGGGTCTAGACTGGGAAGGACACAGCTGGGCCCTTCGGTAGGCTACCATCCTATTTTTGGCTGGGGTAAAAGTGGGAACCGTTTTGAAAATGGCTGAGGTAGAAACTGAACCCACCACCCTTATTATTAGACTTACCGTGACAGTCTCTGGTGCTGGTAGTATCACGAGTGGTGATAAACGTGGCTGGCTTTGGCCTGGCGCAGGTGATGGTGCAGGCTCTGGTGTGGTATTGATGTCCGGAACAATTTCCATCATCACTGGAACGTCTTCCCATGTTCCCTCCATCACATCATTCTCTCTGTGAACGTCATCATGAGTGTCTGCTATTTTTTTTCCTCCACAAAACAAAACAAAACATTGTAGACAAATGTTATGGGAACAAGTTAAGAATACAGTGGCCAGGGAATGACATGCTAATATAAACCAAGCCATGGGTATATGTGTTGAAGTTCTTTTTGTATTAAACCTGTATTTGTGCCAATATATCCATTGCTCATTCAGCTTATGGTACCAAACACCCACTACTGCATTCTTAAATTATAACACATACAGCATTCCAAATGTTAATATTGGCTCTACCTTGCTGTTTCATCTACTCTCTCATCAGACATGCACATTTTAGCAAAAGAGGTACATTAATATTCAAAATATGACATTGAAGAGATTCATGGAGCAAAATTAAAATAGAAAATTGGCATACCTGTCACAGAAATATATTGAGAATCGCTGTCCCATGGAGAATCCAATGGTAACAGCGAAGGACTCATTAAAGCCCTTACTTTATTGCTGATGCTGTCATCCGCTATTTTCACAGTTGTTCCTCCACCTAAGCATCAAAATATAGTCACTATAGTTTTAAAAACAGTGGGATAGGTACAGAGAAACCAATCAGACCAAAATAGCCTACATTGAAATCTGGTGGTGAGAGGCCTTACCTGTAATGAAAGTCTCTCGCCTTTCAACAGCGACTGCCTTCCTCGTATTTTTTAAAAAAAATTCATAGCACTTCCTTAGTGAAAATGCCTGCCTTTCGCATTCACCACTTGCGGCATTAAATTCATGGGCTATCTTTTCCCATACCTGTGCCTTTTCTCTGGTAGTCATGGCATCTGCCCTTTTATTTTCGATTGTATTTTTATACACATTTACCAGGTCCAAAAGGAGAGCTTTCTCGCTGGGCAAGAAGTTCTGGGTTCTCTTTGTTTCATTCTTCCCGTTATCCATAGTATAAAGTTAAAGTACGGTATTGATTTCGAGAAAAGGGAGCTATCACAAAACACAATGACACGAGACAACTTGAACACTTGGAGGGAAAATCTCAGCTGTCTAAAAACAAATGACAAGAATGACCAACATGACAAACAGAATCAATATTGGAAGATTAAAACTGTGAGGATTATTTCATACATACACATGCCACGAATACAATAATAGCGATCAAATATATCTCTGGATGCTTCAGTTGTACTTTCTGCTTTATATTGCGCATTATTAATATGCAGAGCAATCTGTTAGAGCGAGATTATGTTGGCATTACACACGGGAGTGATATACTGTCGAAAGGTTTCACTATTCTTTGCTGCAGGGAGCATTACTCACACCCCCAGGGGCTCACTTCTAGTGGGCGTTGGGTTGGCGACCACGGGGCCCCAGCTGAGTCCGGCATTGCTTCCACTTACTTGTGTAGGGCTCCTCTCCGTCTTCTTTCCTGTCGACCTCACTTGGTCAACTCTTGTTCTCTTCTGACCCCGACGGTATTAGGGTATCCGAGGCCTAGGGAGTCTCTTCCTTTCCCGCCTTAATTGGCCCTTGTCTCATCTTTTCTGATACCCTCCTTCTGCGAGGGGTCAGCCTTCTTTTTCTCTTCCTTTTACCTCCTGTCTTGTGCTCTAGGCCCTTAAGGAGGTAGGGTGTATGTAGCCCCACCACTTCTGGTGCACCCTAGATAATGCTACACCCTCAGGGGCTCACGGCTGGTGAGTTCGGGAGTTGGCGACCCCGAGGGATTCCTGAGCTGGGTCCGTTTTCCCCTTTTGTCCCTTACCTTTGGGGCGGACCCTCTCCTCTTTCACTTTCCTATCTGCCTTTCATGGCTCTCCTTCCTTCCAAGTCCCTCAATCCGCCTTCTTCGAGGGTTGAGGGCATTTATTTTCCTCCTGTCCTTTATTTGCCTTATTCTCCTTTATTTTTTTCCATTTCTTCTTCTAGTATGTAGGTTAGTAGTTAGTTTTAGTTTGTAAGGTCGCTTTTCTCATTTTCATCTTCACGATCACCCAAACCATCAGGGGCCGATAACCTAGATGTTAGGCCCCTTAAAACAACAATTATCATCATCATCATCATCACCTTCCTTCCAAGTCCCTCAATCCGCCTTCTCCGAGGGTTGAGGACATTTCTTTTCCTTCTGTCCTTTTATTTGCCTTATTCTCCTTTAGTTTTCCATTTCTTCTTCTAGTATGTAAGTTATTAGTTAGTTTTAGTTTTAAGTTCGCTTTTCATTTTCATCTTCACGATCACCCAAACCATCAGGGGCCGATAACCTAGATGTTAGGCCCCTTAAAACAACAATTATCATCATCATCATCATCAGCATTACTCACGCAACGAAGGTCTTTGACTCCCACCGTAAACTCAGTTCACCTAAGCGAAATACGAGACGGGCTGGTGCAACACCCAGCCTTAAGCCGTCGTATTTAAGATCGATTAACCGTAAACCACCCTTAGCAAAGTAGGGTTTAAGCGGCCTCGTGGTGCTCATCTGTTAAGGGTGTTTGTTCAGTCAATTTAAAAGTCGAGGATCATGTATAACTAAATATACTGACAGATCTATGCTCGGACGTTATTTTGGGTCACGACATTCTTGGTCGTCATTCATCCATACAGATAAAGTTTGGGGGCAGCAAAGAACCGTTGAATATCTGCGGATTGACAGTGGCTAATGTAGAACCTGTCCAACTTTTTCGTAACATCCCTCCAGACTGTAAACCGATCACTGTTAAATCTCAACCGATCACTGTTAAATCTCGACTTCACACAGCTTCAGATGCCAAGTTCATTGATCAAGAAATTCAACGACTCTTAAAGGAAGATGCCATTGAAGAAAGCTTTTCTTCATGGCGTGCACAGGTTCTTGTTACCCTTCCCCCAGGAGTTCACATCTAGTGGGCGTGGGTTGGCGACCACGGGGCCCCAGCTGAGTCCGGCATTGCTTCCTCTTACTTGTGCCGGGCTCCTCTCCGTCTGTTTTCCTGTCGACCTCACGTGGTCAACTCTTGTTCTCTTCCGACCCCGACGGTATTAGGGTATCCGAGGCCTAGGAAGTCTTTTCCTTTCCCGCCTTAATTGGCCCTTGTCTCATCTTTTCTGATTCCCCCCAGGGGCTCACATCTTGTGGGCGTGGGTTGGCGACCACGGGGCCCCAGCTGAGTCCGGCATTGCTTCCACTTACTTGTGCCGGGCTCCTCTCTTTCTTCTTTCCTGTCGACCTTCCTTGGTCAACTCTTGTTCTCTTCCGACCCCGACGGTATTAGGGTATCCGAGGCCTAGGGAGTCTCTTCCTTTCCCGCCTTAATTGGCCCTTGTCTCATCTTTCCTGATACCCTCCTTCTGTGAGGGGTCAGCCTTCTTATTCTTTTCCTTTTACCTCCTGCCTTGTGCTCAAGGCCCTTAAGGAGGCAGGGTGTATGTAGCCCCACCACTTCTGGTGCACCGTCGATAATGCTACACCCTCAGGGGCTCACGGCTGGTGAGTTCGGGCGTTGGCGACCCCGAGGGATCCTGAGCTGGGTCCGTTTTCCCCTTTTGTCCCTTCCCTTTGGGGCGGACCTTCTCCTCTCTCCCCTCCCCTCCCCTCTCCTCTTTTCCTTCTATTTCCTTTTCTCTTTCAGATTCCCGCACTGTTTTTGTTACTCGAATCACCGTGTATCTAAATTCCCTTTTATCGATTTTTAAGGCATTTTTGATCTATGTTGCATTTTGTAAGTTTTTTCGATCTAAATTACATCTCGCGATTGTTTTCAACCTCAATTGCATTTTGTAAAGATTGACAATCTAAATTGCTTTTTAGTAAGTCTTTCAATGCAGGTTGCGGGGCCTTTTAGTGAGTATTTTGAATTTCAATTGCATTTTGTAAGTATTTTCAACCAAAACCGCATTTCGCACGAATTTTGAATCTAAATTGCATTTTGTTTGGGGGCATTTTGCACATATTTTGATTCTCAATTGCATTTTGTGGGTATTTTGAATCTAAATTACATTTTGTCAAGTATTTTCAATCTAAATTGCTTTTTGTAAGTATTGTCAATCCACATGAGTCGTTGGAATCATCGTACATTTTGTAAGCATTTTCAATTTCAATTGCATTCTGTAAGTATTTTGAATTTCGATTGCACTTTGTGAATAATTTGGATTGGAACTGGGATAAGGCCTATTTCAATCTCAATTGCATTGTGTATTTTCAATTTCAATTGCATTTTGTAAGTATTTTGAACCTCCCCCCAGGGGCTCACATCTTGTGGGCGTGGGTTGGCGACCACGGGGCCCCAGCTGAGTCTGGCATTGCTTCCACTTACTTGTGCCGGGCTCCTCTCCGTCTTCTTTCCTGTCGACCTCACTTGGTCAACTCTTGTTCTCTTCCGACCCCGACGGTATTAGGGTATCCGAGGCCTAGGGAGTCTCTTCCTTTCCCGCCTTAATTGGCCCTTGTCTCATCTTTTCTGATACCCTCCTTCTGCGAGGGGTCAGCCTTCTTTTCTTTTCCTTTTACCTCCTGCCTTGTGCACAAGGCCCTTAAGGAGGCCGGGTGTATGTAGCCCCACCACTTCTGGTGCACCCTAGATAATGCTACACCCTCAGGGGCTCACGGCTGGTGAGTTCGGGAGTTGGCGACCCCGCGGGATTCCTGAGCTAGGTCCGTTTTCCCCTTTTTGTCCCTTCCCTTTGGGGCGGACCTTCTCCTCTCTCCCCTCTCCTCTCCTCTTTTCCTTCTGTTTCCTTTTCTCTTTAAGATTCCCGCACTGTTTTTGTTACTCGAATCACCGTGTATCTAAATTCCCTTTTAGCGATTTTTTTAAGGCATTTTTGATCTATGTTGCATTTTGTAAGTTGTTTCGATCTAAATTACATCTCGCGATTGTTTTCAACCTCAATTGCATTTTGTAAAGATTGACAATCAAAATTGCTTTTTAGTACGTCTTTCAATGCAGGTTGCCGGGCCTTTTAGTGAGTATTTTGAATTTCAATTGCATTTTGTAAGTATTTTCAACCAAAACCGCATTTCGCACGAATTTTGAATCTAAATTGCATTTTGTTTGGTGGGCATTTTGCACATATTTTGATTCTCAATTGCATTTTGTGGGTATTTTGAATCTAAATTACATTTGTCAAGTATTTTCAATCTAAATTGCTTTTTGTAAGTATTGTCAATCCACATGAGTCGTTTGAATCTACCGTACATTTTGTAAGCATTTTCAATTTCAATTGTTTTTTGTAAGTATTTTGAATTTCAATTGCACTTGTGAATAATTTGGATTGGAACTGGGATATTTCAATCTGAATTGCATTGTGTATTTTCAATTTCAATTGCATTTTGTAAGTATTTTGAACCTCAATTGCATTTTGTACGTAATTTCGATCTCATTTGCAATTTGTAAGTATTTTGAATTTCAGTTGCATTTTGTAAGTATTTCGGCGCTCCTTTGCATTTTGTACGTATTTTGAATCTAGCCTACGTTTTGTGGGTCTCTTTCAATCTATTCTTTTGTGCAACTTTTCGTTCTAAATTCCCTTTTGTAGGACCATATTGTGAGTTGTTTCTATGTGAGTTCCTTTTTGTACGTATTTTCAGTCTTCGATAATTTTGTTCTGGTTTCCATTTCATTATCATTTTCGCTATCACCCAGATCATTAGGGGCCGATAACCTCGATGTTAGGCCCCTTAAAACAACAATTATCATCATCATCATCTATTTTGAACCTCAATTGCATTTTGTACGTATTTTCGATCTCATTTGCATTTTGTAAGTATTTTGAATTTCAGTTGCTTTTTGTAAGTATTTCGACGCTACATTGCATTTTGTACGTATTTTGAACCTAGCCTTCATTTTGTGGGTATTTTTCTATCTATTCCTTTTGTGAATCTTTTCGTTCTAAATTCCCTTTTGTAAGAACATTTTGTGAGTCGTTTCAATCCGAGTTCCTTTTTGTAAGTATTTTCCGTCTCACTTTTTTTTTCGTTCTGGTTTCCGTTTCATTATCATCTTCGCTATCACCCAGATCATTAGGGGCCGATAACCTGGATGTTAGGCCCCTTAAAACAACAATTATCATCATCATCATCATCATCTTTTCTGATTCCCACCTTCTGCGAGGGGTCAGCCTTCTTTTTCTTTTCATGTTATCTCCTGCCTTCTGCTTAAGGCCCTCAAGGAGGCCGGGTGTATGTAGCCCCACCACTTTGGTGCACCCTAGATAATGCTACACCCTCAGGGGCTCACGGCTGGTGAGTTCGGGAGTTGGCGACCCCGAGGGATTCCTGAGCTGGGTCCGTTTTCCCCTCTTGTCCCTTACCTTTGGGGCGGACTCTCTCCTCTTTCACTTTCCTATCTGCCTTTCATGGCTCTCCTTCCTTCCAAGTCCCTCAATCCGTCTTCTTCGAGGGTTGAGGGCATTTATTTTCCTCCTGTCCTTTATTTGCCTTATTCTCCTTTAGTTTTCCATTTCTTTTTCTAGTATGTAGGTTAGTAGTTAGTTTTAGTTTTAAGTTCGCTTTTCTTTTTCCTCTTCACGTTCACCCAAACCATCGGGGGCCGATAACCTAGATGTTAGGCCCCTTAAAACAACAATTATCATCATCATCATCTTGTTACCCAAACTGAGAACCTCAAGCGCCGCATGGCAGTCGACTATTCTGGGACAGTAAATCAGTACACCCAACTAGATGCATATCCACTTCCACGCATTGAGGATATCGTAAAGAAAGTGGCAACTTATGAAGTGTTCAGTGCTATCGACTCAAAGAGCGCCTATCATCAAATCCCTATCCATGATGAGAACCGTCCGTACAGATCATTTGAAGCTAGTGGTAAACTTTGGCATTATAAACGAATTCCATTTGGCACAACTAATGGTGTGCCCTGTTTTCAAAGAACTATCGATTCTTTCATCCAGAAAGAGGAACTCACTGGGGTAGCAACTTACCTAGACGATGTCATAGTAGGAGGCAAGAATCGGCAAAAACACGACATGAATCTGAAGAAGTTCCTAAAAACCGTAGAAAAGTATCGCTTGACAATTAATGATAAGATGATGATAATTGTTGTTTTAAAGGGCCTATCCCCCAGGGGCTCACTTCTAGTGGGCGTGGGTTGGCGACCACGGGGCCCCAGCTGAGTCCGGCATTGCTTCCACTTACTTGTGCCGGGCTCCTCTCTGTCTCCTTTCCTGTCGACCTCACTTGGTCAACTCTTGTTCTCTTCCGACCCCGACGGTATTAGGGTATCCGAGGCCTAGGGAGTCTCTTCCTTTCCTGCCTTAATTGGCCCTTGTCTCATCTTTCCTGACACCCTCCTTCTGTGAGGGGTCAGCCTTCTTTTTCTTTTCCTTTTACCTCCTGCCTTGTGCTCCAGGCCCTTAAGGAGGCAGGGTGTATGTAACCCCACCACTTTTGGTGCACCCTCAATAATGCTACGCCCTCAGGGGCTCACGCTGGTGAGTTCGGGAGTTGGCGACCCCGAGGGATTCCTGAGCTGGGTCCGTTTTCCCCTTTTGTCCCTTACCTTCGGGGCGGACCCTCTCCTCTTTCACTTTCCTATCTGCCTTTTATAGCTCTCCTTCCTTCCAAGTCCCTCAATCCGCATTCTTCGAGGGTTGAGGGCATTTCTTTTCCTCCTGTCCTTTATTTGCCTTATTCTCCTTTAGTTTACCATTTCTTCTTCTAGTATGTAGGTTGGTAGTTAGTTTTAGTTTTAAGTTTACATTTCATTTTCATCTTCACGATCACCCAAACCATCAGGGGCCGATAGCCTAGATGTTAGGCCCCTTAAGACAACAATTATCATCATAATCTTAAAGGGCCTAACATCTAGGTTATCGGCCCCTATTGGTTTGGGTGATCGCGAAGATAATGAAATGTAAACTAAATCTAACACTAACGACTAACTTATATACTAGAAGAAGAAATGGAAAACAAAAGGAGAATAAGGCAAATAAAGGACAGGAGGAAAATAAATCCCCTCAACCCACGAAGAATGCGGATTGAGGGATTTGGAAGGAAAGAGACCCATGAAAGGCAGATAGGAAAGTGAAAGAGGAGAGGGTCCGCCCCACAGGTAATGAAAAAAATGGGGAAACCGGACCCAGCTCAGGAAGCCATCGGGGTTGCCAACTCCCGAACCCACCAGCCATGAGCCCCTGAGGGCGTAGCAATATCCAGGGTGCACCAGATGTGGTGGGGCTATATACACCCGGCCTCAGTGAGAGCCTCGAGCAGAAGGCAGGAGATAACATGAAAAGAAAAAAAATCCTCTCGGCACGCCGGAAGGCGGAGGTAGATTTCACCGGGCAAACTAGGGGATAGGCTATAATAGGCAAAATATGCAGGTTTTCGTAGAAGGATCAGACCTCATTTATTGCGAGAAAGTATTTTACAATTGGAGGTTAGTTAACATTTTTTCGTCTTTCTATGCATACTTTTAACATTTTACTGTCTTATGGGGATGGTAACCTTCTTGTCATTGGGGGTTAATTTTTATACTTGTGATCACACTGTCCTTATGCAAGGTTTGGAACTAATGTGTAACTATCTAACAGTCTGTTACTTCTTCACGCAAAATTTTATCTCCCGCAGAGATATTGGTTGGTTCCTCAGTTTAGGGGCTGCGACAAGGTGGTCATGTAAACCCGTGTACATTGGGTGTGTGTAGAATCTGTCTGACAAACGGTGATATTTGTGATGACTGTATTAGTCTGTAATTCAGGTAAGGTCTGCAGACGGTCAATTTTAAGTAGTAGTACCTAATTTTGTACCAAATACTAACGTCAACGACACCTAGCTGTGAACTTGGCTGCTAGATGCCACCGCAACCAGCAACTTTGAACGAACGTTGTAACTTCCCTCCGAAGGAAAGCATGCTGACGGATTTTTAGCGCTCTTAGAAAATCCGGCGACTTTGGCCGGCTTTGAACCAGCACCTTGGGCATAGAAGTTCAGCATGCTACCAGTTAGCCGCTTCCCTCATGTCAGATGGAACAAGAAGTTCCGTGACGAACTAAAGAGCCTACTTTCCTTAAAATTAAGATTCATGCCATAGATTAATCTACAGTATATGAACCTGCGGCCAACGGCCTAGCCGTGTTGAAACACCGGATCCCATGAGAACTCCGCAGTTAAGCAACATTGGGCGTAGACGGAACTTGGATGGTGTGCCGGTTCTAGGCACTGCGCGCTGTTGGCCAACATAAGGAGGAGCGGAAAGGCCCTGGCCACCCTACCGCACGTAAACTCCGGCTAGGGGTAGCCTCTTCGAAGGCTCGGACCTGCCTTCGGGCAGAATACCGATTAAATTTTTAAAAAATATGAACCTATCTAGAATAATGACGAAATTAAGTGGGTAATATCGAAATGTCTTAATTAGTTCGAAATAAGGTATACTAGGCATAATGTAGCCTAATAGAGCAATACAGTTGGCAGCTCTGGTGACTGAATATATTCTTACTTCCATCTCCTAAGGTATAGAATACAAAATGTGGTTGAAGTCCAAAGGACGTTACATGGATTTAGACATTGGATCTATTAGTACACGTAAAAGCATGTTGGCAACAATGCTATGCGAGTGTTGGTCAGAAATAATCTGAAATATTATATATTTTTGTGCCAATTTTGGATGAAATCCATTTGTTGGTATAGAAGTTACATGTATTTAAAAATTGGTCCTATCAGCAGGCTTAGAATCATGGTAGTAGAACTGACGTATGTAAGTTACTCAAAATTAATGTAAAATGTCGGGTAATTTACGTATGCATAGTTTAAAGCTTGCATACTTTCTGATATATTTGGATACAAAATAGAGAGCAATTATTAACAGTTGGCAGCCCTGGTGGCTCTTAAGAATACACTCAGTCATATATGTTTATGTACACATATTACATACAAAATTTGGTGGAAATCCAATTGATAGTGTAGAAGTTATATGCATTTAAAAATTGGACCTATCAGAAGGCTTAAAGTTATTTTGGCAACGCTGTCATGTATGGCCACCTGGAAATTAAACTGAAATAGTATTATCTACATGTGTACCAATTTTAGAATAGCTCCCATATATACCTTCCAAGATATCCAACATGGAGCTCAAATTTCTAGTGCGTTTTTTTAGCAGTTGGTAGCACTGGCATCTTTTTCAAATATGGGCCTGAGATATTCCGGTATACATCTTTACTCATACTAAATTTGGTTTCGATTGCTGCAGCCGTTTAGGAGTTGATAGGGGGGGGGGAGGGACACACACACAGCCATACAGACAGAAGGACAGACAGACAGAAGGACAGACACATTTTCCCGGATATATCTTATTAGTCAACTTTTTCCTCATTTTTGAAAAGTGTGAAAAGTAGGCTAAAAATGAATGTGATCTCGTCAATGGCGTTGTCTTGGCAACCTCTGATAGATCATCCCTTATCAATTTAAAAGCGTTGTTATGGTAACCTCTGATGGCACTTGGCATTTTTTAAAATTCCGAAATCATTTTTCTCATCCCTTGGCGTAATGGTGGGTCATATCAAAAATTCTTTCAGACAAAAGTTTTAGGTAATTATTAGGGGAATATTTTCCATTTTGTACGGTTTTGATATTGTGCCTATTAAGAGAGATATGATTAATGTTTCCCGAAAAACCCACTTTTTTCCACCCCTTTGGTCAATGGTTGGTGCTATCAAAAAACTTATTTGACATAAATTTTTGGCACTTATCCGACACATATTATGAACTTTGAATGGATTCGATATTTCACGTATGAAGAGAGTTATAGCGAAATTTCACTTTTTCGAAAAAAGCCCCCCATTTTTACCCCCTTCGACCGATTTTGCGCATTAACGAACTCGACCGAGATTTTATAGGGATACATATTATGTAAAAAATTCAAAGTGATTGGTGCAAAATTACGGCAGTTATCGTGTCCACAAGAAACTGATATATATATATAGATAGATACATATATACATAAATTATATATAAACTTTTGAACAGACGGTGGTTTTGGGGTCTGGGGGATGTGAAACGCGAAGATATGTCGAAATTTTCCGGAAGTCGAAACATGGTACCCATTGCAATAGTTAGCTTTCTAATGAAATCTACCTAATAAGGCTGACCCCTCGCAGAAGGAGGGTATCAGAAAATATGAGAGAAGGGCCAATCAAGGCGGGAAATGAAGGGACTCCCTAGGCCTCGGATACCTTAATACCGTCGGGGTCGGAAGAGAACAAGAGTTGATCAAGTGAGGTCGAAAGGAAAGAAGACAGAGAGGAGGCCGGCACAAGCAAGTGGAAGCAATGCCGGACTCAGCTGGGGCCCCGTGGTCGCCAACCCACGTCCCACTATATGTGAGCCCCGGGAGAGGGGGGGGGGGGTAAAGAATGAGAAGATACTGCGTTGGAGATTGGAACTTTCATGTTTTGACTATGAAATCATCTACAGACCCGGACAACACAACGATGCTTTATCCAGAATCTGTTCGGCTACCCAGTGTTATGGACTACGACTTAAGAACGTTCATGAAGCCTTATGTCATCCGGGATTGACGAGAATGAATCACTTCTTTAAGTCAAAGAATTTGCCCTATTCATTGGAGGATATAAAGAAGGTTTTATAAGCGTGTAAAGTCTGTGCTGAGCTAAAACCTCGATTTATCCAACACGAGGGAAGTCTCATCAAACCTATCCATCCATTTGAACGAATAAACATGGATTTCAAGGGACCTCTTCCATCCAATTCCAGGAACCGTTACCACCTCATCTTACTAGATGAATATTCCAGATATCCTTTTGCTTTTCCCTGCACGGATGTTACTCCCTCCACCGTTATCTCAAAACTGAAAATCCTTTTTTCATTTTTTTTTTCCCTTCCTGTGTTCATTCAGATCGAGGTTCTGCCTTCATGTCCCAAGAATTGAAGCAGGGAAATCAAAAACCCATTTACTCCAGTAAACCAAATTTTACAGGAGAGAGAAAAAAACTGATTATCTTCCTAACTGATCTTAAATCTTATGGGTTTATGTGATCATTAGGGCTCGGAATTTTTAGGTGCTAAAAATGGGGAGGTCTATAAATATGTAGACCTGGACAAAGGGAGTGTGATGTGATGATACTAACCAACAAAATCAGTAATACAAGGATTCAGCAGAAGAGAATCCTCATAACCTCTCCACTCCAACTCCCAACACTGACCTGCACGTGGTGTCCCCTGCTAAGCTGAGCAACCCAGTGGAAGGTTGGGTAATCAATCCCAGCGGGAAACTGGGTCAGTGAACAGACTAGTGTTGGGGGCGACTGAGAATTCTTTTCTCAGTTCTTTCACCTTTCTGAATAACATTCAGGATTGTAATTCGAGGATTTATCCTCCCCTCAAGGTGAAACCTTAGATAGTCGACCATGAAAAGTCATTTGAAGAATAATTCCGCCGTCTGTAATGATAGATTACAGAAAAGACAGCATTCGGATACGCTGGGCTGTCATGCGGAAGATAATGACGAATCGGAGCGTCTGAAAACTCATCAAGTAGCAAACAAACAAATACTACGGAAAATCAAACCTAAACAAGTCTCATTCTTTTCTACACATAATGTTAACTCTCTGGTTCAAACTGGAAAATTTGAAGATCATCACGGATATCATGAGAAGTCATAAAATTCTAATTATGGCCCTTCAGGAAATTAGAAATAGAGATCAAGACCATCTGGAATCACAAGGATACAGACTATATAAAGGAATTCCTGGAAAACGAGTTATGAAAAATTGTCCACAATTTGGTAACGGATTCTTAATAGATCTCAGAATCATTGACTCGATAACAGAATTTTAATCTCAATCCTCCAGACTTACGACCCTAACTTTGAAATCGGCAAATAAACCATATACAATTATTAATGCACATGCTCCTACTAATCAAAAAACAACACCATTAAGGACAGAGAAGAAGTACAAAAATTATGGGATCTTTTGGATCAAACTTTAATAAACATCCCTTCATCAAACATCAAAATTCTCCTTGGTGATTTCAATGCGCAACTTGGACAAGAAAGAAGATATAGAGATATCATTGGAAAATGGACAGCACATAAACGAACCAATAAAAATGGTCAAAGATTAGTCGAAATTTGTAGAAACCACAAATTAATCTCTAAATCAACATGTTTTAAAAGACAGCCCCATAAATTGAAAACTTGGAAACATCCTGACTTCAGAAGGGGTGAATGGCAGTTGGATCATGTCTGCATGGATAAATTTCACCATCGCGAATTCACAATGTCAAGGTTCTAAGGGGAGTTGACTCAGGATCAGACCACTATGTGGTAAAGATAATTCACAATGTCAAGGTTCTAAGGGGAGTTGACTCAGGATCAGACCACTATGTGGTAAAGATAATTCACAATGTCAAGGTTCTAAGGGGAGTTGATTCAGGATCAGACCACTATGTGGTAAAGATAATTCACAATGTCAAGGTTCTAAGGGGAGTTGACTCAGGATCAGACCACTATGTGGTAAAGATAATTCACAATGTCAAGGTTCTAAGGGGAGTTGACTCAGGATCAGACCACTATGTGGCAAAGATAATTCACAATGTCAAGGTTCTAGGGGGAGTTGACTCAGGATCAGACCACTATGTGGTAAAGATAATTCACAATGTCAAGGTTCTAAGGGGAGTTGACTCAGGATCAGACCACTATGTGGTAAAGATAAAAATAAAATTAAATCCCATGGCCAAGAAAAAACCTAATAATAACAATAGGAGGAAATTTGATCCATCTACCTTAATAAAAAATATAGAGTACTGTGAAAGAACAGGAGAAGAATCTCTCAACACTAAAACATTGGACGAATTAATCACTAAATTAAAATCAATAGCAGAGGAGTTAGCACCAATAAATCCAAGGGAAAAACATGAATGGTGGAATGTAGATTGTGATCAAGCAATAGAGAAAAGACACCAAGCATGGATAAAACATCAAGCTCTAAAGTCAGAAGGATCAAATTTAGAACTAACTATACAAAGAAAGTTATCCCATAAAATCATCCGACAAACGAAACGTTATCATCTTAAAAATACACTGGAAAAGATAGAAGACTATTTCAAGAAAAAGCAATCTCGAGATTATTACAAAACATTTGGTAAACATCTAAAAAAATTTGAAGCTCCAACATTAATGTTGAAAAATCAAACAGGAAAGTTAGCACATTCTAACCAAGAAAATATAGAGATCCTTGCAGAAGCATTCGAGAAACTGTTAAATTGTGATGATCCACTGGAAACCCTGCAAGTAAACACTGATACACCTATTTTAACTTCACCTGATTTAATAAATCCTCCAAATATTAATGAAGTAGAACTCGCAATTAAAGAACAAAACAATTACAAAACTTGTGGCGAAGACTTAGTCTTTGCTGAAATCTGGAAAAATGCTGGTAAACCTGCGATTATAAATCTTCATCAACATCTAGTTAAAATGTGGATTACTGAAGAAATTTCTGCACACTGGACCACAGGAATAATCCATCCATTATTTAAGAAAGGAGACAAAACGAACCCAGATAACTACAGAGGAATTACCCTTCTGGACTGCACATATAAAATTTTCTCTCGTATAATTTACAACAGGATCAAAAACATTCTGGAACCACAACTTGGAGAATATCAAGGAGGATTTCGCCCTTACAGAAGTTGTCCAGACCAAATCCTTAGGCTGAAATTAATAATGGAATATTACAAAAACAGAAATAAGCAACTCTTTATCTCTTTTATAGATTTCAAGAAAGCCTATGATAGTATTCATAGACTGACACTGCTAAAAATCCTCAGATCATACGGTCTCCATCCTAAATTGATAAAAATCATTCAATTAACATTAACAAACACAAATTCGAAAGTTAAATTTAGGGGAGAAATATCAATAGCTTTCACAGTAAAAACTGGTCTCAGACAAGGTGATGGATTATCCCCTCTGCTTTTCAATGTGGCTCTTGATTATATCATGAAGGTTTGGCAAAAGGAAAACCCTCCTAAGATCAAAATTGGAACAAAACCATCAATAAAAATAAACTGCTTAGGATTTTCAGATGACTTGGCTCTTTTAGCACTAGACAAGGAAGAGGTTTGTACTCAGATCACTAGTCTCCAAGAAATTGCTCAAGGGATAGGATTACAGATATCCTTTGAAAAAACTGAGATCATGCCTATGAAACCCTTAGATATAAATGAAGTATATATAAATGATCATAGAATTAACCTAGTTCCTCAATTTAAGCATCTTGGAAAATTATAACACATAACTTAAACGAAAAAGTAACTTGGATAAATAGATCAAATAAAATGAAAAAGGCACAATCTCTAACCTGGTCAACATATAATAAAAAATGCCTATCAATAGCTACTAAGATCCAACATTATAAAACTGTAACTCTCCCAGAAGCCACTTATGCTTGTGAAACACTGTTCCAAATTAAAAATGAACAAAGAACTGATCAGCTCCTCAAAACGGAAAGAAGAGTCATTAGAACGTGCATAAATAAAAAGTATCAGGTTGAGGGAGTCTGGAGGATTCTCCCAAATGAAACTGTCTATCATGAGATTGATCCAATCACCAGCACAATGAAGATGAAAAGAGTTTCATATTTTTTTCACATCTTACGGCTTCCAGAAAACAGAATTGTACGCCAACTGGTGATGAGAAATCTAGGAAAGAAAACTGGAGGAAAATGGATCCAAGAAATCCAACAAGATCTCAAAGCAGTTGGACTCAAGATAACAGATGCCGAGGAGAAAAATAAAATTAACACCATTCTTAAAACTCACAAATTTTCTGCAGAAATGACACATAGGAAGCCTATGGAGATTTCAGATGAGTTGAGAAAATCCCGATCTGAAAGAATGAAAAAGTACTGGAAAGAGCGCAAGAACCAAGCAGTACTACCTTCAAAGAAGAAGTGATTGTGGAACGACTCAAGTGGTCCAATGTGACCAATCAAGATTAATAATAATAATAATAATAATAATAAAAACACCTGAAATATGTGACAAAAAAGTAAAAATATGTAATTATTATTTAGTTTGTTAATGTGAATATAAACAATATGCAGTACACACGAATGCAATTTATGCTATGTCTCACTGACTGCTGAAGCATTACTATACACAACGAGTACATCTTCAGGTTGTCCATCACAAAAGACCGAAGATTATCGCGAAACACTTCTTCTGAAGGCGCGAAACTGCGGCAATATGTTTATTGCCCTTGAGGTGTTGTATAAATTGAGATCGCTCTTCAGCCTTGATTGCTTTCCTATGTGGTTGGCAGAACAGAACGCCCCCATCAGAAGTAAAATTATCTTTAAATTCTGCAACTTTAGGCATCATAGAACTGCCTTACACTTCACAGTGCCAGAAATGAACTGCATGTTAGTGACACTGGTTCCAGGTAGATGGGGGAGGGAGGTATAGCACGTGGTGCAATATGGCTATGGGCAAGGAAATCCCCGGCTTCCACAGTGAGTGGTACGGGGCGACAAGTTAAGAATAACACAGTTGCAAGCTGACATATGCTCTGCATGAAGATTAGATAGCTCACAGGTTCTTCCCCGTTGAAGTAACACAGACCAAATATGCAATAAACTGATAGATCTAGCATACTGATTTAGAAAAATGTAAATATTATGTCTTTTTTTGTGCTAATAAGTGAAAAGCAGGAATTTATGTATTCATAGAAAATATGCTTAAAATATGTATTTACTTAAAAAATATTTATTTACCTAAAAATCCGAGCCCTAGTGATCATATCAAGTAAAAGTGTATTCTTTATCAATTAAATACTTCATAACCTGTTTATATTATTTAAGGCTACAATTTGAATTAAATAGTGGTGGAGTTAGAGGTTTTTTGACTTCCCGAGTGTATGAAATATGAAATAGGCAATAAATATGACAGAAAAGGTTCTAATGGGTCATAAGTACCGTATGAAACGATAGAAGAAGACATTTTATTATGAAAATTAGCATTGCACTTTTTGAAATTTAAATTTCAAAGGTGCAACGCGAGTCTGAAATCCACTCTAATCTAAATCATTCCAAAATGCAGAAACAAAACCACCAATGTGGTGGTACAGATATTCTGTTTCACTTTCACTCTCTTGTTCAGTCTGTGACTCAGGGTTATAACTGCCAGCAAATAGAGTTTTGTAATACATCCGACTTTCTTCAGAAATGAACTTCATTACATTTTGCAGGTCCTTTTGCTTTTCTATTTTCAGTGCCAAGTGTGAGTTGTACTTTTGTTGAGTGGGAAGAGATGCAGTTGTATTGGGTCTCTGGACTCCATATTGTACCTTTCATAGTTTTACTCACATGGATTTTATTTTTGTGGGATGCCGAATATCGTATCACTTTACTTTCTGATATGAGGAATTCCTCGGTTGGACTATGCTTAGTTACTTTAGTACTTGGATTTTTCTTGAATATTTTGGAGAAATGTTGAGGATAGTCATATATCATATTTTGTTTGACCTGTACAACATATCCAACTGGAGTTCTTATGTCAAACCACTGGCTTGGTGTTTCCTCAGTTTCTTGTTTCTTTTTGTGACTCTCAGTATGACCAAAATCACGGTCATTTGGTAAGAAATTGTGTCCTCTCATGGGATAATGTTGCTCTATAAAATGAAGGTGTAAAAGAACTGGACCATCAATCTCTGCTCAACTGGTTCAGCGATGGTGTTGCCATCTACCGGTAAATAAAGCATGGAAAGCAAGAACACACTAATTCCGTGGAATAAGTGGTGTTTTGATTTCCATGGATTTTAAAGCAACCTCCTGTATGCAAACGAATGACGGAATTAGAGTATTCTTGCCTTCCATCCATGCGGAAAAACCTCAAAAGCCCCATCCACCCAATAACTCAATGTCGCCAAAAATTGGAGTTAGTGGGTTTTTGATCTCCCTGCCTCAATTGAAGTCATATCTCACGACTGTTGGTGTAGCGACGAGCAGAACGACACCGTGTAATCCCAGGGACAACGGTCAGGCAGAAAAATACGTAGGCATTGTCTGGAAAACTATACAGCTTGCCAGAAAATCAAGACAATTGGATATCCGACAGTGGGAAAAAGTTTTAGATGATACCCTCGATTCTATCAGGTCATTACTTTGTACCGCAACAAACGAAACTCCCCATGAGCGTATGTTTAAACACCAACGGAGATCGACTTACGGACAAGCAACCCCTTCATGGTTATTGACTCCAGGACCTGTATTTCTGCGGATCATACCAGGCATTCAAAGTATGAACCTTTTGTCCAAGAGGTCACTCTTGTTGAAGCGAACCTCGAGTACGCTCGCGTACACTTTGCTGATGGACGGAAGACTACCGTTTCAACTAGAGACTTGGCTCCGGTACCTTCTCCAGGCAACATTTCTCTAAAATGGGAAGAAGTAAGTGAGGCGAAGCACCAGATTCCTGACTTCTCCAGAATCTCAGGGGTTGACAGAGAGTCCAGTTACACTTCCTCCAGGCCAACAACCTAGGCGGAGCACTAGAATCCATCGTCCTCCCCCTTACCTCAAGGACTATACTTATCAGTTAGGTGGGGGTGAATGATATGGGTTTTACTTTTTATAGACTCCTTGTTCTTTATGGATCAGCCATAGTTAATTTCTTTGTTTCTCTGTATGCCTTGGTAGATGTCAGATGCGCATCATGTATGTCTTAAGTTAAGATTAATAAAACCTAACAAATAGGTTTATTAAAGTGTTCATCTCTATTACAAAATGCCCCGCTGTACCTTACAGTATTCTGTACTCTGGGTCTCAACTTTTAAGACCCATATCATAATATTTACACTTCAGAGAAGAATGTTGTTATTAAACATATTCGTACACGATTGGATGTATGTTAAAAAGTATATTTTAGCATGTTCAATAAGGAATTTACTATTTAAAATTACAAATATTTATATTCAAAATTCCAGCCTCCGTGGCTTAGGCGGCAGCACGCCAGCCTCTCACCGCTGGGTCCGTGGTTCAAATCCCGGAGGCAGACAGGTTTTTCTCCGGGTACTCCGGTTTTCCCTGTCAACATTTCATTCCAGCAACACTCTCCACTATCATTTCATTTCATCTGTCATTCATTTAATCATTGCCCCAGAGGAGTGCGTCAGGCCTCGGCAGCCGGCACAGTTCATATCCTCGCCGCTAGATGGGGGCTTCATTCATTCCATTCCTGACCCGGTCGGAGACTGGAAGCAGGCTGTGGATTTTCATTTTTACATAAGAATATATTGCAAGAGGTGCAAAGGGTTCTGGTTCTACCAGTACACCTAGGTCATCTACACTTTTGCCAGTCTTTACTTCTACAACTATTGGCAGATGTCCACACTTTGTCCTCATGCTGTCATGTGGAAGAGCAACTGGAACTTAACGTCTTTTAGGCATTGGTTCAAGGTTGGGTCCTCTTCAGTGGTAATGTCTGTTTCATTTTCCTCTTCTGCCTGACTGTAGATAAGGGCTTCGCCTAACATAAGTTTATATTGTCGTAGTTGTGGTATCTTCTTATAAGGTGCTTTCAAAAAGAAACGAGCCGGAGGCATAATTACAGAAACCAGTACCTGTATGTTAGAAGTATTGGTCGTGGCTGTTGAGGCACTTGTCCCACTGTGACACGAGGCGGTGAATGGCTGTCTCATGAAATTCCCTGGACTGCGATGTGAACCAGTTCCGCACGTACAGCTGGACGCCGACGTCCGAGGTGAATCGTTGGCCCCGAAGAGCCCTTTTCAGGGGACCAACATGGCGTAATCACAGGGAGAGAGGTCTGGACTGTATGGAGGGTGGCTGAGAACCTCCCATTTGAATTTCTGCAGGAGTGCCGCGACTGTGTTGGCCGTATGAGGTCGTGCATTGTCGTGGAGTGGAATAACCCCACGGGTGAGATTGCCTGGTCGTTTTGTTTTGATCGCTTGGCGAAGGGTGGTCAAGGTTTGCGAGTAACGCTAGGCATTCACTGTTGTCCCGTGCAGCATGAAGTGTATCAGAAAGCGGCCATCTTGGTCAAAGAAGAACGTCGCATTACCTTTCCTGCACTCGTGTGGATGGCCTTGCCTTTTTTGGGTGGTGGTGACCCTGGACGCTTCCACTGGAGGCTTTGTCGTTTGGATTCTGGTTCGAAATGATGACACCATGACTCATCTCCAGCCACCACTCGTGCCAGGAACGCATTCCCTTCCCTCGCATAGCACTGCAGATGACGAAGGCAGTGGGCCTTTCGACATGCTTCCTGGTGTGGTTGAAAACTGTGGGGCACCCATTGGGCACACACTTCGCGCAAGTGCAGTCGTTCCATCATGATGGGGTGCACATTTCAGACGCTCAATCCGATCACGACGGCTATGGCGTTCACTGTCACTCGGCGATCCTGGGTAATAAGTGCATCAACCAGCTGGACGTTGTCATCGGTAATGCAGGGGGTGCCCCAGACCAGGCATCATCGGCTAACGACACCCATCCTTCCCTGAAGCGCTTGTGCCACGCCTTGGCACTTGCAAGGGACATGCAGTGTTCGCCGTACACTTGTGACATTCGGCGATGAATGTCCGTTCCCCATACTCCTTCCGCTGTCAGAAACCGAACAACACCTCTTTGCTCTTCGTTTGACGCCTCCATGTTACTGTTTCCAATGCGACTGGCAGCGTTGGACGATTGATGCATGCTGCTGCTCACTTTGTATCGTCACGTGACATGCACGCGTACGCTCCAGCGAGCGCTGTGACCTTCCACGCTCTGGTCGGAACCACACCTCGTTACACACGCCACGATTAGCCAATGTCGTCACCAGTTTGCGCATTCCACCCTCCGGCTCGTTACTTTTTGAACGCACCTTTTATTTGGAACTCCTTTTTGCTTCAGATCTTTCTTGAACTGGAGCCAACCATTGACAACACCCATATCAAAGAGACGAAGAATTGTCCTAATAGTCCATTTTTTTGTCCTGGCTCTCATTGGACAATATGACAGCATCCTTCCACACATATCCTCCCCCAGGGGCTCACATCTTGTGGGCGTGGGTTGGCGACCACGGGGCCCCAGCTGAGTCCAGCATTGCTTCCACTTACTTGTGCCGGGCTCCTCTCTGTCTTCTTTCCTGTCGACCTCACTTGGTCAACTCTTGTTCTCTTCTGACCCCGACGGTATTAGGGTATCCGAGGCCTAGGGAGTCTCTTCGTTTCCCGCCTTAATTGGCCCTTGTCTCATCTTTTCTGATACCCTCCTTCTGCGAGGGGTCAGCCTTCTTTTTCTCTTCCTTTTACCTCCTGCCTTCTGCTCAAGGCCCTTAAGGAGGCAGGGTGTATGTAGCCCCACCACTTCTGGTGCACCCTAGATAATGCTACACCCTCAGGGGCTCACGGCTGGTGAGTTCGGGAGTTGGCGACCCCGAGGGATTCCTGAGCTGGGTCCGTTTTCCCCTTTTGTCCCTTACCTTTGGGGCGGATCCTCTCCTATTTCACTTTCCTATATGCCTTTCATGGCTCTCCTTCCTTCCAAGTCCCTCAATCCGCCTTATCCGAGGGTTGAGGTCATTTCTTTTCCTTCTGTCCTTTTATTTGCCATATTCTCCTTTAGTTTTCATTTCTTCTTCTAGTATGTAGGTTAGTAGTTAGTTTTAGTTTTAAGTTCGCTTTTCATTTTCATCTTCACGATCACCCAAACCATCAGGGGCCGATAACCTAGATGTTAGGCCCCTTTAAACAACAATTATCATCATCATCATCATCATCATCATCATATCTACTCCTCCCATTTTTCCATTATATTTGCTTGTACGATTTTTGGCCTTGTGACATCCATGTACTTTTTATCTTTCTTAGTGTATCTTTTGCATTTGTCTGTAGGATTTACACGATAAACAGATGATATCATGGTAACACTCTTTCTGTACATTCACTTCACAAGACGTTTACTTCCATCATGGGAAACTAACATAGCTAACATCTGCAGTACATGTGTCTCGAGTGTGAGGCGTGCAGCTAGCTGATGTGTTGGAGGATGAGGGGGCGGGAGAAAGGTAGCACATTCTGGAGGACCCTGGCCATAAATCTGACCACGTTCTCCGTGCTGTGAGCGGGGAGGGGTGAACTGATAGCGGGAGTGGGGAGGTCTTGGGACATCTGAGTCCGGCATTGCTTCCACTTACTTGTGCCGGGCTCCTCTCTTTCTTCTTTCCTGTCGACCTTCCTTGGTCAACTCTTGTTCTCTTCCGACCCCGACGGTATTAGGGTATCCGAGGCCTAGGGAGTCTCTTCCTTTCCCGCCTTAATTGGCCCTTGTCTCATCTTTCCTGATACCCTCCTTCTGTGAGGGGTCAGCCTTCTTGTTCTTTTCCTTTTACCTCCTGCCTTGTGCTCAAGGCCCTTAAGGAGGCAGGGTGTATGTAGCCCCACCACTTCTGGTGCACCGTCGATAATGCTACACCCTCAGGGGCTCACGGCTGGTGAGTTCGGGCGTTGGCGACCCCGAGGGATCCTGAGCTGGGTCCGTTTTCCCCTTTTGTCCCTTCCCTTTGGGGCGGACCTTCTCCTCTCTCCCCTCCCCTCTCCTCTTTTCCTTCTATTTCCTTTTCTCTTTAAGATTCCCGCACTGTTTTTGTTACTCGAATCACCGTGTATCTAAATTCCCTTTTATCGATTTTTAAGGCATTTTTGATCTATGTTGCATTTTGTAAGTTTTTTCGATCTAAATTACATCTCGCGATTGTTTTCAACCTCAATTGCATTTTGTAAAGATTGACAATCTAAATTGCTTTTTAGTAAGTCTTTCAATGCAGGTTGCGGGGCCTTTTAGTGAGTATTTTGAATTTCAATTGCATTTTGTAAGTATTTTCAACCAAAACCGCATTTCGCACGAATTTTGAATCTAAATTGCATTTTGTTTGGGGGCATTTTGCACATATTTTGATTCTCAATTGCATTTTGTGGGTATTTTGAATCTAAATTACATTTTGTCAAGTATTTTCAATCTAAATTGCTTTTTGTAAGTATTGTCAATCCACATGAGTCGTTGGAATCACCGTACATTTTGTAAGCATTTTCAATTTCAATTGCATTTTGTAAGTATTTTGAATTTCGATTGCACTTTGTGAATAATTTGGATTGGAACTGGGATAAGGCCTATTTCAATCTGAATTGCATAGTGTATTTTCAATTTCAATTGCATTTTGTAAGTATTTTGAACCTCAATTGCATTTTGTACGTATTTTCGATCTCATTTGCATTTTGTAAGTATTTTGAATTTCAGTTGCATTTTGTAAGTATTTCGACGCTACATTGCATTTTGTACGTATTTTGAACCTAGCCTTCATTTTGTGGGTATTTTTCAATCTATTCCTTTTGTGAATCTTTTCGTTCTAAATTCCCTTTTGTAAGAACATTTTGTGAGTCGTTTCAATCCGAGTTCCTTTTTGTAAGTAATTTCCGTCTCACTTAATTTTCGTTCTGGTTTCCGTTTCATTATCATCTTCGCTATCACCCAGATCATTAGGGGCCGATAACCTAGATGTTAGGCCCCGTAAAACAACAATTATCATCATCATCATCTTGGGACATGACAGGAACAAGGTTAGCTGGTTTTGGGGATCAGGAGCGGGGAGACCCTTGCACTTATAAGCAAATATAGGATGCAGGTAGCACACTAAGGATTCTCCCGGTTTGTGCACCGTACAAGGGGGTGCTCCTCAGAACAGACTCCACATACCTTCTTCTCCTGGCAAAGCGTCCCTGGTGTGTGATCGTAGGACTTGCCGTGCTCCCAGCGAAATCGCTGTGGGGTCGGTGCGCGAGATGGTTCCACACGGTGCCTCTTCGAATAGATGGATGCGCCGTCTCGAAGTTGGGTGTCCAGGGAGGAGGCGCTCCGGGTCAGAACGCGAACTAGGGCGGTAGGGCCGGAGGCATTGAAGATACGTATGACCCTGAAGACGTCCAAACTTCCCTGTAGAAGTTCTGCCGCCACTTCGTCGGTGGGATACGAGCGTTCCACTCTGTAGGCCACCGCAGACATGGTGGGCGACGGGCGGTTTGTTGGAGCAGGGCGGGGATGTCGTTGTTGCTGCTGTGTTATGTTGTAAGCACGACAGGAGGGATTGAACTGTTGGACGCCAATCGCATTCACAAGGGTGGAATATAGTGGCTTGGTCGTCTTCAGATTATGTCCCTCTTTGGTCCTTTGAACCTCTAGATTGTACGAGTTCAGGTCCGGAAGAAAGCGGGAAAGGGTTTGCGTGATGGCTCTCGGGTGATTATGTTCAGGCATAAGATCGTGGTAATTGTTGTTTTATGGGACCTAACATCTAGGTTATCGGCCCCTAATGCTCTGGGTGATAGCGAAAATGACAATGAAATGGAAACCAGAACGAAAATTAAGTGAGAAGGACAATACTTACAAAAAGGAACTGAGATTGGAACGCTTACAAAAGGGAATTTAGAACGAAAATACTCATAACAGGAATAGATTGAAAAATACGCACAAAATGTACGTTAAGTTCAAAATACGTACAAAAGGCAATGTAGAGTGGAAATACTTTACTTACGGTACATAATACAAGAGAAATTCGAAATACTTACAAAATGCAAATGAGATTGAAAATACGTACAAAATGCAATTGAGGTTCAAAATACGTACAAAATGTAATTGAAATTGAAAATACACGCCCCCAGGGGCTCACATCTAGTGGGTTGTGGGTTGGCGACCACGGGGCCCCAGCTGAGTCCGGCATTGCTTCCACTTACTTGTGCCGGCTCCTCTCTCTCTCTCTCTTCTTTCCTGTCGACCTCCCTTGGTCAACTCTTGTTCTCTTCCGACCCCGACGGTATTAGGGTATCCGAGGCCTAGGGAGTCTCTTCCTTTCCCGCCTTAATTGGCCCTTGTCTCCTCTTTTCTGATTCCCTCCTTCTGCGAGGGGTCAGCCTTCTTTTTCTTTTCATGTTATCTCCTGCCTTGTGCTCTAGGCCCTTAAGGCGGCAGGGTGTATGGAGCCCCACCACTTCTGGTGCACCCTAGATAATGCTACACCCTCAGGGGCTCACGGCTGGTGAGTTCGGGAGTTGGCGACCCCGAGGGATTCCTGAGCTGGGTCCGTTTTCCCTTTTTGTCCCTTACCTTTGGGGCGGACCCTCTCCTCTTTCACTTTCCTATCTGCCTTTCATGGCTCTCCTTCCTTCCAAGTCCCTCAATCCGCCTTCTTCGAGGGTTGAGGGCATTTCTTTTCCTCCTGTCCTTTATTTGCCTTATTCTCCTTTAGTTTTCCATTTCTTCTTCTAGTATGTAGGTTAGTAGTTAGTTTTAGTTTTAAGTTCGCATTTCATTTTCATCTTCACGATCACCCAAACCATCAGGGGCCGATAACCTAGATGTTAGGCCCCTTAAAACAACAATTATCATCATCATTGAAAATACACAATGCAATTTAGATTGAAAAACGCGCATTTCAGATTCCAAAATATCACAAAGTAAAATTCAAAATACTCACAAAATGCAATGAAAATTCAAATTGCTTACAAAATGCACGGTAGATTCAAACTACTCAATTGCAGGGACAATACTTACAAAATACAATTTAGATTGAAAATACTTACAAAATGTAATTTAGATTCAAAACACCCACAAAATGCAATTGAGAATCAAAATACTTGCAAAATGCCCACCATACGAAATGCAATTTAGATTGAAAATATTTGCAAAAAGCTGTTTAGGTTGAAAATACAAAATGCAATTTAAATTCATAATACTCACAAAAGTCCCATTCCCTATATTGAAAGACTTACTAAAAAGCAATTTAGATTGTCAATCCTTACAAAATGCAGTTGAGGTTGAAAACACTCGCCAAATGCAATGTAGATTGAAAAGACTTACAAAATGCAACGTAGATTGAAAACACCTATAAAATGAAGTGTAGATGCAAAAGAAATCGCTAAATGGAATTTAGATACACGGGGAGCCAATTAACAAAACAAGTAGTTCCGTGAAGAACTAAAGCCTATTTTCATATATCCTACCTATATTAATTGCCACTAGAAACATACATGATGATGATGATGATGATGATAATTGTTGCTTTAAGGGGACTAACATCTAGGTTATCGGCTCCTAATGGTTTGGGTGATCGTGAAGATGATGATGAAATGTAAACTATAACTAAAACTAACTTATATACTAGAAGAAGAAATGAAAAAAAGGAGCATAAGGCAAAGGACAGGAGGGAAAAAATGCCCTCAACCCTCGAAGAATGCGGATTGAGGGACTTGGAAGGAAGGAGAGCCATGAAAGGCAGATAGGAAAGTGAAAGAGGACAGGGTCCGCCCCACAGGTAATGACAAAATGGGGAAATTGGACCCAGCTCAGGAATCTTTCGGGGTCGCCAACTCCCGAACTCACCAGCCGTGATCCCCCAGGGGCTCACATCTTGTGGGCGTGGGTTGGCGACCACGGGGCCCCAGCTGAGTCCGGCATTGCTTCCACTTACTAATGCCGGGCTCCTCTCTGTCTTCTTTCCTGTCGACCTCACTTGGTCAACTCTTGTCCTCTTCCGACCCCGACGGTATTAGGGTATCCGAGGCCTAGGGAGTCTCTTCCTTTCCCGCCTTAATTGGCCCTTGTCTCAGCTTTCCTGTCACCCTCTTTCTGTGAGGGGTCAGCCTTCTTTTTCTCTCCCTTTTACCTCCTGCCTTGTGCTCTAGGCCCTTAAGGAGGCAGGGTGTATGTAGCCCCACCACTTCTGGTGCACCCTAGATAATGCTACACCCTCAGGGGCTCACGGCTGGTGAGTTCGGGAGTTGGCGACCCCGAGGGATTCCTGAGCTGGGTCCGTTTTCCCCTTTTGTCCCTTACCTTTGGGGCGGACCCTCTCCTCTTTCACTTTCCTATATGCCTTTCATGGCTCTCCTTCCTTCCAAGTCCCTCAATCCGCCTTCTCCGAGGGGTGAGGGCATTTCTTTTCCTCCTGTCCTTTATTTGCCTTATTCTCCTTTAGTTTTCCATTTCTTCTTCTAGTATGTAGGTTATTAGTTAGTTTTAGTTTTAAGTTCGCTTTTCATTTTCATCTTCACGATCACCCAAACCATCAGGGGCCGATAACCTAGATGTTAGGCCCCTTAAAACAACAATTATCATCATCATCTCTTTCCAATTGCAACATGTGAGAGTTTGAATGCCGATATGGAATGAAACGTTGTTCTACATAAAGTGCATATATTCAGTGGAAAGCCACTATGAATTAGCATGCCCACTCATGGCTTTTGAAGAGGGTGGGGGAGCGGTTCCCTGTGGACGGGTCCTTGTTGACAGGTGCCTGTGAACGGGTCACTGTTGCCGGGTCATTGTGGACGAGTCCTTGTGGACAAGTCCTTGTGGACAGGTCCTTGTGGACGAGTCCTTGTGGATGAGTCCCTTTGGACTGATCCCTTTGGACCGGTCCCTTTGGCCTGATCCCTATGGACTGGCTCATGAATTTATTTAAATTATGTCAAAGGGCCTAACTACATTTGCGTGTGTTGAACTGACGTTGTTCACCAACCCCCACTACTATAATGTGATAACGATATGAAAGGAAAGTGACGAAATACATGTGAACATGTGTGAGATGACCTTATTACCGTCCTCCTTGTGAAACTAGTCACATCCTGTTTTGGTTCATACGTGAGCAAATGCAAGTTCATGTGTAATATGACCTAACACACAAGTGTACACATGTGCACGTGCACGATAAGAGCTAACAAGTCACAACCTGTTTTAACATGGGTGGGAATAAGGCTAGAGGCATGTACAAGTAGTCAAATTACTCCGGCAGACAACGCCTTTCCTATGGATAACTTATTTCCACTCAAAAATAAAATCTACCCCTACTAGGGGGTGAAATAATAATTTTTAGGTAAAAGTCGCTTTCCATGTGCAACACGTGGGAATTTGTATGCCAATATGAAATTAAACTCGTTCCACATAAAGTGCATGCATACAACTGAATGCCGCTATGATTTATCATTTTTGTTTTTTGTTTTATGAATGCGCAATTGGTTTTTTGTAAGAGGGCGGGCTTTTTGAATAATGATTTATAGATACGTTTTTTTTTACAAATTAACCAAAGATCCAAAAACTAATAGGTCATCGGCTTTCTAATATCTTATAAACTAAGAAAGCTAGGGACTTGTATGAGGGGTCGTTGGACTTGGGGTGACGCCCTGTTTTTGAATGTATTATTCATTTTTTTGTCAAAAGAGCCTAACTGCACTTTCGTTAATATCTCGCTAACTAATAATCACAGAGGGTCAAGTGAAGTGTCATAGGACTTAAAATGGTCAACCCCACCCCATGACCAATGAATTTACCCAAAATACCCAAAACAGCAAGGTCATTGACCTAAGATTTTATAAACTTATCAGTAGAGAGGGTCAAGTGAGGTGTCATAGGACTACGAATGGCTAACCCTTTCCCATGACCAATGAATTTACCTAAAAAATTCAAAACAGCAAGGTCATTGACCTGAGATTTTATAAACTAATAATCGGATATCAACATGTGAGGTGTCATAGGACTTAGAATGGTCAACCCTTTCCCATGGCTAATGAATTTACCCAAAAATACCCAATACATCAAGGTCATCGACCTGAGATTTTATAAACTTATAATCGGATAAGGACATGTGAAATGTTTACAGTGAGTGATGAAACATAGCTAGGTAGTGAAAGAATTATTGTAGACTACATGTATGGTGACTGACAAATCCTTCACCATTGGAACTTGTTTTCAGATCAAACTGCAGTACAGAGAGTGTATAGGTTGTAGGTATGGGATAATAAATGACAAATGGTGTATACAAAATCTGATTTATCGATTCAAGAAATAAGAGTAGACAATCTTTAATTGATTGGTTAAAGAGGATAGCTAAAATCCAAAATGGTGACTACATTGAACTAAACTGAACCAAGCTGAATCAAACCCAACCAAACCGAACCAAACTTAATCAAAAACAAGCCAATGGTTTAAGTGTAAAACTTGTGGGTGAATGTGGTCATTGGTAATGTCAGAAAGGAAAGGGATAACGCTCTACCTATAGAGGGTAAGGTAAAGCTAGTGCATGATGCTAATGCACACACACACAAGTACATGAACCACACACAACGATCCTATGCAGTTTTTATGGGTTGACTGTTAAAACTTGCTCAGTGTTTACTGGGACAAGATGGTCGTTACACACAACAAGCTTTAAATACCTGAGGCTAATAATTTATACACACACTCACACACACTTGTTCTAAACTAAACTGTCTTGCTGGCGGAGCTCACACAGTAGGTAAATGACAGAAATGCTTGGCTAACAGAAATACAATCATTTTCGGTTGTCTAATGTTACCAGCTAAACATTACGTGCTATAGTGGTGAGCACATGTGCCTCTTTCACTGGAGATCCCCCCTGTGGGTGGGGGGTTTAGAATACACCCACGGTATCCCCTACCTGTCGTAAGAGGCGACTAAAAGGGGCGACCTTGGCTATACTTTAAGGACTCCGCGTTGTTTTGTGAATTGGACCCCCAGTGGGTGGGAGGAAGCGAATACATCCACGGTACTCCCTGCCAGTCGTAAAAGGCGACTAAAAGGGCTTCTCGGAACGGTCCCCTTTCGAGGGTTTGACAGTCAGCTCTAAAAGACATACACCCGTGCGGTATAACTCTCATTAGGTTATATCGCACTGCTTTCAGGGTCTGGCAACCAAAATTTCTATATGTGCGTGCTGTTAGGGGATGGGCCACTTACGCTAGCGACTACGCTCGAAAGCCTGTTCCGGTCTTGGCCGCGCCGACAGGTGGGTGTGCCATGTACCCGTTCAGTAGTATCCGCCTGACTACGCAGGTCCCCGCACAGTCGAATGTCTGAGCTGTAAAATCCAGTACATGCCAAGAGGTACATGCCGATACGGCATTGTAAAACATCGGACCACCGGGCAATGCCTTCCAAGCTAGGCGGGCCTTGCCCTGGCTGGGTAGCGCCTACTGTGACGGCCCGTGATCGGATGTCGGTGGCATTCGGGGAGGATGATCTGGCCATGGGTTCTAAAAGAAAAATCCCCAACCAGGGTGGACCTACACCCAAACAGGGTGGTCCTACACCCAAGTCTTTAACATTTGATTCCCTACGGGGATCAACCCCCTGGGAACAATCTGTGCGTGAAAATCTGGGTGCTAACACCCCCAAGTTTCTGGTAGCTACCAGAACAGATGGGGGTGATTTCAAGCTGGTAAAGAGTATTTTGTTTTCTCGCCACATAGAAGGTGTCTATGGTGAGCTTGAGAAAGTACAAAAGATGAGGAACGGTAGCTTGTTGCTCAAGACTAGGACTGGTGAGCAAGTTGAACGACTTTTGCAATGTGACCACTTTAGCGACATTCCCGTCAAAGTGGAAAAGCACACGTCCCTGAATTTGGTCCGAGGAGTTATTTTCCACCGGGACCTGATTCTGAACACTGACGAGGAGCTCAAGGAGGATATGCAGCACCGTCACGTGACTGATGTCCGGCGCATTACGCGCAAGGTCAATGGTCAAATCGTGGATACTGGTGCTTTCATTATTTCCTTTGAGCTTTCGGTGCTCCCAGAGAAAGTCAAGGTTACAAGTTACCGTTGTGACGTACGGCCTTATATCCCTCCACCAATGAGGTGTTATAAGTGCCAGAAGTTCGGCCACATGTTATCCCGATGCTCGAGCCCCGACATCTGTGAAACATGCGGTAAGGTACCACACGAAGCGGAAGAGTGCACAACACCTTATCAGTGCGCTAATTGCCCTGGATTTCATTCTCCTCGGGACAGGAACTGCCCTGTCTTCCTGCGTGAGAAGAAAATCCAGGAGATCAAAACCCTGGATGGTCTCACCTACCAGGAAGCCCGCAAGAAGTACCATACCACGATTTCGCCTTCTCCAACCATTGATTATAGAGCCATAATACCAAATTTGGTCCCAGCGACCTCATCTTTTGTACCAGCTGTGAAACCTTCAACTGAGCTACCTGTTCTGAAGCCAGCACCTATGATAACAACGGAAAGCCCGAAGGTGACTTCAACTCCACCTTCGGCCAGCACGAAGGCTGTGCGAGCGAAGGCAGCTCCGCCCGCACAGCAGGGGAGGAAGTTGAAGACTTACTCCCCACTCGGGAGGAAGTCGAAGACTTTCTCCCCACCCAAACGGTCGGCGAAAGCCGCGCCGAAGCCGGCGGAGGCGGCATCGTCGACCAGGGTCAGGACTTCGGCTCCTGACCCGTCTATATATCTTAAAGAGGCGGGGGCGGGTAAGAAGGGACCCCGAACTACCCATTCCCTTTCTCCCAAAAAGGGGAAGCCATCCGCGCCAACACCTGCGGATGCTTCTGCGCCTGGGGACGTTTCGGTCCCCAGATCCGCGCGCTCCCCACGGAGATCCCCCCGCCGCCGAACTGCGTCTATGAAATCTTCCACCGAGTCGATTCACTCCACGACCTCGCCTGAGGACATGGAGATTATAGTCGACGTAGTGACTGTAGATCCTCCAGAGTCAAAGTTGGAGTAGCTTGCTGCTCCACGTTATTCCCTAAGTTCACACAATGGCACTGTTACAGTGGAATTGTAACAGTTATGACAGGCATTTGACAGAACTCCGTCAGCGTATTGCCCAATACGCAGCGAGTATAGTCTGCCTACAGGAAACAAACCTCAGACCTGATCACGTGACTGTTCTGAGAGGTTTCCGACTATACTCTAAAGAGCGACAAGACGCCGCCCGGGCTTCCGGGGGCGTTTGTACCTTCGTTCGCTCTGACTGCTATAGTGAGGAGTTTCCACTCGCCACTCCTCTGGAAGCTATTGCAGTTCGCGTCTCCTTGCCTGCTATGACAACTGTTTGTAACGTGTACCTTCCACCGAACCAGCCCTTAGATATTAATGACGTCTTTGATCTTGTTGATCAACTTCCAGTCCCTTTCCTAATCGTGGGTGATTTCAACGCTCATCACCCCCAATGGGGAACACCATCTTCCTGCCCCAGAGGAAGGGACGTGGAGGGCTTAATTCAAGGGTTGGATTTATCTCTATTAAATACAGGGGAAGCTACACATTTTAGCTTAGCGCACGGCTCGTACTCACACATTGACTTGAGTGTGTGTAGCCGTGCGCTGGTCCCCCTATATGGTTGGTATGTACACGACGACCTCTGTGACAGTGACCATTTCCCGATCGTTCTTACCCTTCTGACCCAGACGCCCGTGGAGTTCCCCAGTCGTTGGGTTCTTAAGCGGGCAAATTGGCTCTCGTTTCAAGAACGAGCTGTGTTCGTTGATCTTGTTTGCCAGAGCGTCGATGACGAGGTACAGCACATCACCGATGTGCTTCTTGCTGCCGCCGAAGAGTCCATCCCATCCTTTTCTGGGACTCCTCGTCGCAAACTCGTCCCTTGGTGGAAAGAGGATATTGCAGCGGCAATAAGAGACCGTCGTCGAGCTCACAAGCACTACCGTCGGCGTCCAACCATGGCCAATTTGGTGGCGTTTAAGAAATTTCGTGCCAAGGCACGGATTCTTATTCGCCAGAGTAAGCAACAATCCTGGGAACGGTATGTGTCTTCTATTACGGCACATACCCCCTCCTCTCAAGTGTGGACTAAACTGCGACGCATTTCGGGAATTCAGACATCTTCTACTGTACCGGGAATTTCCATTGCTAATGAACTGGTTACAGATCCTTATCGCGTTGCAAACCATCTCGCCTCGTATTTTGCGGATATATCCGGTTCCGATAACTATGACCCTGCCTTCGTGGCCCTGAAGCGCGAAGCGGAACGTTTCCAGCTTAGTTTTGCTTCCCGCGCTTCGGAGGAGTACAACGTGCCCTTTACGGAGTGGGAACTCCGCGGAGCGCTGGCGCTCTGCAGGGCATGTCTCCTGGCCCGGATAATATTCACAACCAGATGCTTAAACACCTTAACGATGAGAGCATTCGCTATTTGCTCAGGGTGTTTAATCGTAACTGGTTGGAAGGTGTGTTTCCAGCGCAATGGCAGGAAGGTATCATTATACCTATCCTGAAGCCCGATAAGGATCCCAAATTGACAGGGAGTTACAGACCTATTTGTCTCACTAACGGTTTGTGCAAGCTCTTTGAGAGGATGGTCAATCGGCGCCTGGTGTGGGTCCTGGAGAAACGGGGTCTCCTGTCTGAATACCAGTGTGGTTTCAGGGCGTCTCGGTGTACCAACGACCATCTGTTACGCCTGGAGACTGCCATACAGGACGCTTTTCTCCGGAGACAGCACCTAGTCGCTGTTTTCTATGACCTCGAGAAGGCCTATGACACCACTTGGCGTTACGGCATCCTCTCTACCCTGCATCAATGGAAATTCCGAGGTAACTTGCCGGTTTTTATTGCGAATTTTCTGTCCCTTCGCCTGTTCCGTGTCCGAATAGGGGGGACATATTCGCAATATCATATACAGGAAAACGGAGTCCCACAGGGATCGGTGCTTAGCGTAACATTATTTGCGATTGCCATAAACGGTATAGTCGCTGCTGCTGGTCCAGCAGTGGTACCGTCGCTATATGTAGACGACTTCGCTCTGCATTATAGTGCGCAAAATATGGCGGTCGCTGAACGACAGCTACAACAAGCTATTCGGAGAGTGGAACGCTGGACACTGGAGCATGGCTTTCGATTCTCAACCGCTAAGTCCTCGGTTGTCCATTTCTGCCGAAAGCGCACCCTCCATCCAGATCCTGAGCTTTATCTGGGCAATGTAGCTTTGCCTGTTGTTGCTGCGTACCGGTTCCTTGGGCTCCTTTTCGATCAGAAATTGACGTGGGAACCACACGTGCGGTGTTTGAAAACTGTCTGCGCTAAGAAACTCAACATGTTGCGGTTTCTTAGCGGCACATCATGGGGGGCGGACCGCGCGGTGCTCCTGCGTTTTTACAAGTCACTCATTTTATCTAGGTTAGATTATGGCAGTGTAGCATATGGTTCGGCCCGTAAGTCAGTGCTTGTTAAACTGGACAGTGTCCACCACGGCGGTGTGAGGCTGGCGACGGGTGCCTTTCGGACAAGCCCAGTCGTCAGCTTGCTCGGCGAGGCTGGCGTACCTCCTTTACACCTGAGGCGCCAACAAGTACTGCTGACCTATGCTGCAACTATTCGACAGATGCCACTTCATCCAAGCTATCCATGTTTGTTTTACAATCCGAATCGCCGGCTGTATGATGTGCTCGCCCGAGACACTCGGCCGGTGGGGATTCGCTTGGCTGACTTATACCGTCAGTTCCGATTTCCTTCTGTCTCCTGTATCGTCCGAGTACCTAGCAAGGCCCCTCCGTGGATGGTCTCTCGCCCTGATATCATCCTGGATCTGCACACCGGCCCCAAGTCGGACACGGACTCCTCCATCCATCGGAGGTTGTTCCAGTCCATGGTGACACGGTATCCGGGATCAGGGCTTGTATTCACGGACGGTTCGAGGGTAAACGAGAAAGTAGGCTGTGCATTTGTGGTTGAGGATCGTCGGTTTCTCTTTTCACTTCCCGAGGCCTGTAGCGTGTACACTGCGGAGCTCTATGCCATCTTAGAGGCTCTGCGGTACACGTTATCAGACGATCACCAGCACTTTCTTGTGTGTACTGACTCTCTGAGTGCGCTGCAGGCGATCGATGTGCGTTTCCCGAAGCACCCGTTGGTCCAGCGTGTGCACGACCAGCTCGTCAGTTCGCGTAACGCTGGAACCGGGGTGACCTTTGTGTGGATTCCTAGCCACATGGGTATTGCGGGAAACGAGCTTGCTGATCAGGTGGCGAGAGAGCCAGTTGCACTGCCCTCGCTACCGTATAAGGTGCCTGCTAGTGATGTGCGCTCTCAGTTGCGGCATTCGATCCTGTCGCATTGGGAGGAGGCATGGCGCGCCACGCCTCCACCCAACAAACTGAGAGGCATCAAGGAGACAACGAAGGTGTGGAAATCTTCCTTCCGATCTCTCCGGAAGGAAGCTGTGGTACTCTGTCGACTCCGGATCGGCCATGGGATTGCTACGCACTCCCACTAGCTAAAGAGAGAAGATCCTCCTGTGTGTACTTGCGGCGCCCACCTAACCGTGGCACACCTTCTCTTGGAGTGTGTGGATCTGGCCGATCTGCGAGGGACTCTTAAACTGCCTAATACCCTCTCCCTTATTCTCCGTGATGACGGGCCGTCAGCTGACCTCGTCATCCGGTTCATGAGGGAGAGTGGTTACTTTTTTAAGTTTTAATGTGTAGTTACGACTTTTAATTCTGGTTAAATCTGTTTTATGATTTTTATTGTGTTATGTATTGTATTGTTCACTATGCCTTATTTGTTTTATCCTTTTTTACCATCCCCCTTTTATTCTTTTTATTCAAATAAGGCATAATTTTTGGGGCTCACTGTCTGTTTTATAAACACCATTTTCGCTACATCCATGGCAGTGAGTTGTTTTTATCTACATTCTTTCATTTCACGCCATTTCATTTCATTAGGGGCCGATAACCTCGATGTTAGGCCCCTTAAAACAACAATTATCATCATCATCATTCACTGGAGATCTTAACTCGATTTCTAGCTCTAAGGCCTAGAACGAATCAAACTAAGAAAAACGGGTATGGTGACGCAGTGTTTAAACTGTTAGCCTTTCACTAAGGTAGACTAGGGTTTGATTTTAGGTTAATATGCTTGTCATAAACAAACAAATAAAAGCAGAGATAATGTTTAAAACTGATTACACTTGTCTCTTTTCAAATTATTACTTAGATTACAAATACAAACGTGGACTGGGTTTGACATACAGTTAATGCTTCCTATCACATACTAGACTGTAAGAAAGCCAAACAAGCAAAAGGCGTAGGTAGAGCAGTGGTAAAATCGCTATGTGTAGAGAAATACCTAACGGTTTTATGAACTGGCAAAGGTATGTCGCATAAACAGTGCAGGATACTGTGCCCAACTCTAGGAATGGGTATTCCAAGATTCAGACACCTAGATATCAAGGGAAATCCTGTAGCCGCTTTTGAAAGTTGAGATATTTGAATATCGCGCTACATTGCTTCTCGAAGCATTTGGAAATAATTTACCGATAGTTGGATGTCAAGTGACGTAGCGAGTAATAGCAGAGGTGGAGGCTATTTATTGATTAAATAGTTAACCATGGAGTAGAGACTTGAGACTGGGATCCGATTACTGGCACGGCCTAATGAAAGAGAATGCAATTAGTATCAAGTAAATCTGACCAGGGATTCAAGAGATATGAGGATTTCTAGATATCAGGTGATGACGCGTGACCCTGACAGTTTTGAATAAAAGCCAGCTGGCCGAAGCAACTACAGCTCATTCTAACACAAGCACTTGCAGAGCAAGTTGCATCTACGCTGAGCCAAGGCACATGGTTGCCGGATCTACGCAGAAGTTCTTTTCAAAGTCGTGATAGTCACGAAAAGTGCTGCGTTACGAGTTGGAACTTAGTAAGTTTCTGGTGAGGAGAATCACTGAGGTGATTGATTTTTCTACAGACATTGGTGGAAATATTTATATTTCTACAAGGACATATGCTAGACTTTGTCTAGAATTTAGTACTTTGTCACAGTCCAGTAATAACTTAATACTTGGATGTTTAAATCCATTTCAGTCAGTTTTCATTTTTAGCCTACTTTCGATTTTTGCAAAAAATGAAAGTAGACTTATGAGATCAACACAGGGCGAAAAAAGTGTGTCTGTCTGTGTGTGTGTGTATGTGTGTGTGTGAGTCTGTGTGTGTGTGTGTGTGTATGTGTGTGTGTGAGTCTGTGTGTGTGTGTGTGTGTGTGTGTGTGTCCTCTGAATGTCTGTCCCCCCCTATCAATTCGAACACGGTGAATGCGAATTGAACGAAATTTGGTACAAAGGTAGCACTAGCAAAGGACACCTCAGTGTCATGTTTTATATCGCCGCCATCTTGACGGAAACGTAATGGCGGCCACACAAATATTCAAAGCTTAAATCAAATTACGACTAACCTAATCATCCGATCTCTACCAAATTTTGCAACAACATACCTTTATGGGGGGAGCATCCTATGACCATACCAATAGGTCATCAGCGTAATAGTTTGCGGATGGCGGCCATCTTTGTGTGAAAATCGATTCCCCCTATTAATTCGAACACGGTGCAACCGAATGGAACGAAATTTGTTACAGAGGTAGTACTAACAAAAGGCACCTCAGTGTCATGTTTTATATCGCCGCCAACTTGACGGAAACGTAATGGCGGCCACACAAATGTTCAAAGCTTAAATCAAATTACGACTAACCTAATCATCCGATCTCTACCAAATTTTGCAACATCATACCTTTATGGGGGGAGCATCCTTTGACCAAATTAATAGGTCATCAGCGTAATAGTTTGCGGATGGCGGCCATCTTTGTGTGAAAATCGATTCCCCCTATTAATTCGAACACGGTGCAACCGAATGGAACGAAATTTGGTACAGAGGTAGTACTAACAAAAGGCACCTCAGTGTCATGTTTTATATCGCCGCCATCTTGACGGAAACGTAATGGTGGCCACACAAATGTTCAAAGCTTAAATCAAATTACGATTATCCTAATCATCCGATCTCTACCAAATGTTGCAACAACATACCCTTATAGAGGAAGCATCCTTTGACCAAACGAATAGGTCATTAGCCTAATAGTTTGCGGATGGCGGCCATCTTTGTGTGAAAATCAATTCCCCCTATTAATTCAAACACTGTGAAACCGAATGGAACGAAATTTGGTACAGAGGTAGCACTAGCAAAGGGCATCTCAGTGTCATGTTTTATATCACCGACATATTGACAGAAACGTAATGGCGGCCACACAAATATTCAAAGCTTAAATCAAATTACGACTAACATAACCATCCGATCTCTACCAAACTTTGCAACAACATACCTTTATGGAGGGAGCATCCTTTGACCAATCTAATAGGTCATTAGCCTAATAGTTTGCGGATGGCGGCCATCTTTATGTCAAAATTGATTCCCCGTATTAATTCGAACACGGTGGAACCGAATGGAACGAAATTTGGTACAGAGGTAGCACTAGCAAAGGGCACCTCAGTGTCATGTTTTATATCGCCGCCATCTTGACTGAAACGTAATGGCGGCCACACGAATGTTCAAAACTTAAATCAAATTACGATTAACCTAATCATCCGATCTCTACCAAATTTTGCAACTACATACCTTTATGGAGGGAGCATCCTTTGACCGATCTAATAGGTCATTCGCCTAATAGTTTGCGGATGGTGGCCATCTTTGTGTGAAAATCGATTCCCCCTATTAATTCAAACACGGTGAAACCAAATGGAACGAAATTTGGTACAGAGATAGCACTAGCAAAGGGAATCTCAGTGTCATGATTAATATCGCCGCCATAATGACAGAAACGTAATGGCGGCCACACAAATGTTTAAAGCTTAAATCAAATTACGACTAACATAACCATTCGATCTCTACCAAACTTTGCAACAACATACCTTTATGGAGGGAGCATCTTTTGACCAATCTAATAGGTCATTAGCGTAATAGTTTGCGGATGGCGGCCATCTTTATGTCAAAATTGATTCCCCCTATTAATTCGAACACGGTGGAACCGAATGAACGAAATTTGGTACAGAGGTAGCACTAGCAAAGGGCACCTCAGTGTCATGTTTTATATCACCGCCATCTTGACTGAAACGTAATGGCGGCCACACGAATGTTCAAAGCTTAAATCAAATTACGATTAACCTAATCATCCGATCTCTACCAAATTTTGCAACTACATACCTTTATGGAGGGAGCATCCTTTGACCGATCTAATAGGTCATTCGCCTAATAGTTTGCGGATGGTGGCCATCTTTGTGTGAAAATCGATTCCCCCTATTAATTCAAACACGGTGAAACCAAATGGAACGAAATTTGGTACAGAGATAGCACTAGCAAAGGGAATCTCAGTGTCATGATTAATATCGCCGCCATATTGACAGAAACGTAATGGCGGCCACACAAATGTTTAAAGCTTAAATCAAATTACGACTAACATAACCATCCGATCTCTACCAAACTTTGCAACAACATACCTTTATGGAGGGAGCATCCTTTGACCAATCTAATAGGTCATTAGCCTAATAGTTTGCGGATGGCGGCCATCTTTATGTCAAAATTGATTCCCCCTATTAATTCGAACACGGGGGAACCGAATGAACGAAATTTGGTACAGAGGTAGCACTAGCAAAGGGCACCTCAGTGTCATGTTTTATATCACCGCTATCTTGACGGAAACGTAATCGCGGCCACCCAAATGTTAAAAGCTAAAATATAATTACGACCAACCTAATAATCTAGTCTCTACCAAATTTTGCAACACCATATCTTTATGTGGGAAACATATTCTGACCAAACTGCAAGAACATCAGCCCAGTAGTTTGCAGATGGTGGCCAAGTATGTGTGCAAATCGATTCCCCTATCAATTCAAACACGGTGAAACCGAATTGAACGAAATTTGGTACAGAGGTAGCACTAGCAAATGGCACCTCATATTCATGTTTAATATCCCTATAGCACGTTGTATTTCAACAAGCTACTACAGCCAACATTCAATCATACTCCTTGAAAAGGACAATGAGTTATAACAATACCCATGCATTTAGGAGAAAGTAGGCTATATGTTCTTTACTGAACATCTTGTTTGTAACCAGTTAACCACTTCGATCTGTCAGTACACTGAAGACTAGTCTATAACGGTGGCGTTCATTAGTCTACGCAAGGGAAACTACAAGTTGCCTAGCGCATGGTAGATGGTGATATAATAAACCATGCCCAGGGAACGATCTTCAGAACAGCCGTTAATTGCTTAGACTGTCAGTGTTTTTCTTGTACTGATAAGATTACAGTGAGTTATGTTACAACTGACATATCTAAGAAGAGATCACTTAGATCTGACCCTATTTAAACAAACTGTTATGGCTTTGATAGAAGCCCATATTAAAATGGAACCACAGTTTATTCAAACGTCAAAAAATACTACCACTATGTCTGACTAGACGAATTGTGGGTATATGATGGCGGCCGATACAAGGATTATACGTGCTTGTCCGATAGGGCATGTCTATGGATAAATCTGGTACAGACCAGGTTTACTACGCTTCAAGACCATCAAGAAATGTAAGCCACATTTGAATTATATTATGCCTAGCTAATTGGAACAATCTATTTTTCTGCAGATGACCAACACATTTTTTTCGTCGTATTTAAAGCTTGCAATGATTTACGCAAGACTTATTAGAGTTATTCTGAGCATTTTCAGCACTCAGAACAGTTTAGGATCGATGACCGAGCATTTCGAGCATTTATTTGACTTTTTCATATTTTTGGGAAAGCACGGTAATTAGCCGATGTAACTGTAAAAGTTAAATTTATTTTTGTTGAGGAATGGATATTTTTTCCATATTCGAAGGTTCGAACATGTGGATTCTCACATAATGAGATGATAATTAAACATATTTAAAATAATATAATAAATAATAATAATAATAATAATCCACTAATAATAATAATAATAATAATAATAATAATTTTCATAATTTTTCTAAATAATTCTTGGATATTATATTTTCTAATAATCATGTGTATTGAGAAAGAGCCTGTGAAGTAGTTTAATCATTTCTAGTCTGGAACAGGAGATTTTCCGAAGGATAGTGGTTAGCGCAAGCCCGCATTCAACCAACATTTCAGTTCTGGTTGAACAGTTGATATTTGCAATGAGCAAAGTATATTTTTCAGATAACACGGAGAGGCATGAAACGGGAAGCAAATGATATTTGTATCAAATAGGATATTTTTGTATTTATATAAAATCATGACGTAAATACACTCGAAAGTGAAATAAAGATTTTCATAAGTATGGTAAATTCACGGGTTGAACTGAATGGTAAAATAAAATAAACTTGTAAGTTTGTTAATCTTCCAGTGTTGATAACAAGCAGAGGCTTGATTTATTGTATAAAGTTTGGGAAGAAAATTTATATGTGTGGAGTAGTTGAAATGCCATTCCCAGGTGCGCATGTTTAAGTCGCAGGAATGAAGAGGTTTTTTCGAGCATCAATCAAATAGCAGGTTCGATGGCTCAGGTTTATAGTAGGAGTATTGGAACTACACATTTCGTCGTATGAATGACCCGAAGGTTATTTCTTGAAACCATCAGTTCTTATTTCAACCTTGTTTACGAATTCCATTTAGACTTTGATGATGATGATAATTGTTGTTTTAAGGGGCCTAACATCTAGGCTATCGGCCCCTGATGGTTTGGGTGATCGTGAAGATGAAAATGAAATGAAAACTTAAAACTAAAACTAACTACTAACCTACATACTAGAAGAAGAAATGGAAAAATAAAGGAGAATAAGGCAAATAAAGGACAGGAGGAAAAGAAATGCCCTCAACCCTCGAAGAATGCGGATTGAGGGACTTGGAAGGAAGGAGAGCCTGAAAGGCAGATAGGAAAGTGAAAGAGGAGAGGGTCCGCCCCGAAGGTAAGGGACAAAAGGGGAAAACGGACCCAGCTCAGGAATCCCTCGGGGTCGCCAACTCCCGAACTCACCAGCCGTGAGCCCCTGAGGGTGTAGCATTATCTAGGGTGCACCAAAAGTGGTGGGGCTACATACACCCTGCCTCCTTGAGGGCCTTGAGCAGAAGGCAGGAGATAACATGAAAAGAAAAAGAAGGCTGACCCCTCGCAGAAGGAGGGAATCAGAAAAGATGAGACAAGGGCCAATTAAGGCGGGAAAGGAAGAGACTCCCTAGGCCTCGGATACCCTAATACCGTCGGGGTCGGAAGAGAACAAGAGTTGACCAAGTGAGGTCGACAGGAAAGAAGACAGAGAGGAGCCCGGCACAAGTAAGTGGAAGCAATGCTGGACTCAGCTGGGGCCCCGTGGTCGCCAACCCACGCCCACTAGAAGTGAGCCCCTGGGGGAATTTAGACTTTGATTTTGCTAGAACCCGGATTTGTCATGATAGTAGTTTATTCTTCTTCAGAGGAAGACCTTTGCCGTTGTTGTTGTAATATTGTGTTCTTACACAAATAATAGAATGGGCCACTGCCAATTAAAAATAATTCTTAACCACGAATAATTTGAAGGATATTTTCAATCCTAGTGCCATGAACTAAATGAATTCATTATGAAACTACAATTCTTATTTCCGCATTCTGTCGAAGAATTGCAAGTTGTGAAAGATGCTAAAAATGGCCATGAATATAAATATTTTTATAATAATGATTCCAAGTGGAAAATTGAATAATTGAATGGTTCAACCATTTATTGATCAAGTTGATGATTCAGAAATCATATATTTTGTTAGGAACTTGAAGTTCATAATCGAGTCACTTCTCGAATGTTTAATGTCAGAAGAACAATTAATTGTTGTTGTGCTTCGCACAGTTCTTCGATGCTATGCTCAATGGTCAAATACTTTTCAGATGTTATTAATATGTGTAAATAATTTATGTTGCTTCAATGATGATAATATTTTCGACGATATATTTTTGAAACTGGAAAAACAAGTGAAAGTTTAAAAATTCTATGAACATTTATTCTACGAGTGTTAATATCATGTAAATATTCAAACAGTGATCTACGATATTTCCAGTATAGACAATTAACTTTGAACTGGAATTAAATATTAATAATTTTGGAACACAGTCTACAGGACTATTAATCGGACTTGTGTTTCCAAAAAGATTGTCAAATGTGTTTGGAAAATTTATGTATATTGTGTGTAAATAAGAGCGTGGATCGCCACACGTGGATGATGCTGCTTTGAGCATCCTTGCAGTCAGATTTTAACTTCAAAATAAACTGAGATAATTTTACAGGATGTGTTACTCCCAATTAAATCTCCTTCTATCCTTATTGTTGCATTGAGCCAAAAATCAGTAAAGCATTTTTTTTTAATTTGATGTCGTTTTTGCGATTTGTTTTAACCCATCTGGCGCTCCGGGATATTTTGACTCTCGTGCTGACTGATTATTGGTAAAATGCATATGTGGTCGTGCGGACTCCGGTCTAAACGGGCACACTACAATCCAGCAACCATAATTTTTATCTCGTGGACAAGAGAAAACATATATATAGAGAGAGATATATAGAAAGCTTGTGTGTGTGGGTAGCATTGGTTGTTTGACCAGAGAAAATACGGTGAGGTAGGGTGGGGAGAGGGAGAATTAGCACTTATATATGAATGGAAAATATATTTTTTTCAGTCGTTTTGTTTTTCAAATGCAGTGATAGATAGTCGTTTTTTGTAAAACATTCTTACTTGCAGTAGTAATAAGCCTCTATGGTTCCGCTAACACATAGATAGACTGTATTATTGCCATGGGCAAGCACTCAAATTAAGATCATTTACAAAATCATAAAATGAAAAATAAAAAATCTTGTTTTGGAAATATCGTTTTTCAACATACACACAAAATAAATATATAAAAAATTTGTAAACAGCAATATGGAAAATCCATGTTTCCATATAGACAAAATTTAAAAACCTTAAACGGACATTTAAGAAAATATATGCAAATGGGAAATTGACAAATGTGTAAATATGAAAATGGAAAAATCCATGTTTCCATATCATGAAATTGAAAAACATCAAACTGTCATTTTAAAAAATGCAAATGGAAAATTGACAAATTACAATGTGTGAAATGTGAAATTGAACAAATGGCTATCATTATTTTAAAAAAAAGAACATGGTGCTCTATGGTTGAGGTGTGAATCAAACCCTCTCTACTTATTTGGACCACTCGAGACTGAGTAGACTAGTTTTAGTTGTCATACCACTTTTAAAAGTTTGTGTTAAATTTAGGAATTGAACCCAAGAGCTTGTAGGGGGGATCCAAGGTTATAATATGTTAAACAGATAGCCTTGAATGTAGGGTGTGGTAGTTATATAGAGATGAGACGTTTCGCTCAGGGCAGGGAGGCATGGAGATCTGCATCAAACCAGTCAAAAGACTGACGACTCAAACAACAACATGTAGAGCTCACCAAAATAATGTTGTGTAACGGTAAATGTTAGTCAACGAACAGTAATGCATTACTAAAACCCATGACACGATACCTAAGAGCTTTTCTAAAATTATTTTAAAATGCCTTTAACCCTATATTAAACACCCAGTTCACAAGACTCATAACTGCAATGTTATGGTCAAACAAAACAAAATCTATATTTCAAAACAAACAAGTGGTTTAGTCAATGTATACTGGAAAAAGTTTTATAAACACTCAAGTCCACAAAAATAATTAAATTAGTAACTGTCAGGTTGACCGAGTGGTTATGGTGTTTGACTTAAGTTCAAAATTTTCTGTACAAGGAAGCAAGGGTTCGAATCCCTTACCTGATATAACTATTACCTCAACATGGCTTGACCACACTGTATTATTGTGTACTCGGTACACAAACCATAGATAGAGTGTATTGTTTAAGGTCACTCTCTTTGCGAACATAGTCAGAGACTGTTGATGGTTAACAATTGCATTAATAGTGGGACATAGGGATAGCAATTAAGAAAAACAGACAATACCCATACACTATTTTTATTTATTTAATGTAAGTACTTGTACAATAGTTATATACAAACTACAACTCTCTTTTGTCTATTACTATCTAGTCCTTTTCGATCCACTTGCATAACAAGGCAGATGACTTTGTAGTTCAGCCCCTTAAAACAACAACAACACTACCTCTTGCATAGTCTGTGATGTTGATGACTCTTGAGGCGTGGAAGATGGATACAACATAACTTTTACAACAGGGGTTAAACGTTGCTCAACAAACAATGCACTATTTTGAGTAGCAACATCTTTCTCTTGTACTAACTTATTAGCATTCTGATGATTTTTTGCCAACACCATCAGTGTTTTGTCTGGACCACTACATTGATGATCACTCACACTTAAAACCACACCATTTCTACTTTTCATATTGCCTCGACATCTTGTTGACCTCTGTTTTGAGCATCGCCAGAATATTATTCCTTTTACATTTTGTCGTCTATAGTTATAAGAGTAGCCTTTATAGAGTACAAGTTGTTTACCTCGGTTAGTTGTAGTAAGTTCCATAGTAGTAACTAACCTGTTAGTATGATTTGCACACTACAAAGGTTATCTCTGTTCTGGTAATAGAATTATTTAGCGTTGGCTTTTATATTAATATGTACAGTTAAAAGTAATAGAAAAGTGATACCAACGTGGTAGCAAAGTGGTAGACAATTGGTAACATAGTGGTAGAAAAGTGGTAGAAAAGTAGTAGCAAAGTGGTAGAAAAGTGGTAGCAAACTAGAAAAGTGGCAGAAAAGTGGTAGAAAAGTGGTAGCAAACTAGAAAAGTGGAAGCAAAGTGGCAGAAAAGTAGTAGAAAAGTGGTAGAAAAGTGGTAGCAAACTAGAAAAGTGGTAGCAAAGTGGTAGAAAATATTACATGTATTGTTAATAAATAGTTTAAGCGGTTACATGGATTCATTACACTATAATTTTAGCATCACGAAGCTCATTTTCTATATCCAAAAGTTCTTCCTCATATTTAGTATGACCAGCCTGTTTACAGGTATGCAAGTACTGAAGCCGCTGGATTAGCTTATTGGGATTGTTCCAGTAAACAAATTTAACAAATGATTTTTTTGGGTGTAAACCATTATCATCATCATCATCATCATAATCATCATCAATATAATTATCATCAATATAATCATCATCACTATTACTATCTAATCCTTTTTGTTCATCTTGCAATGCAACAACCTTTGGCATAGTTTGTGTTGTCTTTGATAGTGTTAGAGGTTTCTTAGACGTTAACGACTGTCATAACATGTCTTTTTCAGGAGATAATAAATGCTCTTTAACAAACAAAGCACTATCTTGAGCCAGACAATTTTTTTCTTGGTCTTGCTTTTTTTTTTTACCTTGGTTAGAGTATTTTGTCCATTTAAATGAGTATTATTATGAGATTTACAATGATGATCACCCCCAGGGGCTCACATCTTGTGGGCGTGGGTTGGCGACCACGGGGCCCCAGCTGAGTCCGGCATTGCTTCCACTTACTTGTGCCGGGCTCCTCTCTGTCTTCTTTCCTGTCGACCTCACTTGGTCAACTCTTGTTCTCTTCTGACCCCGACGGTATTAGGGTATCCGAGGCCTAGGGAGTCTCTTCCTTTCCCGCCTTAATTGGCCCTTGTCTCATCTTTTCTGATACCCTCCTTCTGCGAGGGGTCAGCCTTCTTTTTCTCTTCCTTTTACCTCCTGCCTTGTGCTCTAGGCCCTTAAGGAGGCAGGGTGTATGTAGCCCCACCACATCTGGTGCACCCTAGATAATGCTACACCCTCAGGGGCTCACGGCTGGTGAGTTCGGGAGTTGGCGACCCCGAGGGATTCCTGAGCTGGGTCCGTTTTCCCCTTTTGTCCCTTACCTTTGGGGCGGGCCCTCTCCTCTTTCACTTTCCTATGTGCCTTTCATGGCTCTCCTTCCTTCCAGGTCCCTCAATCCGCCTTCTCCGAGGGTTGAGGGCATTTCTTTTCCTTCTGTCCTTTTTTTTGCCTTATTCTCCTTTATTTTTCCATTTTTTCTTCTAGTATGTAGGTTAGTAGTTATTTTTAGTTTTAAGTTCGCTTTTCATCTTCACGATCACCCAAACCATCAGGGGCCGATAACCTAGATGTTAGGCCCCTTAAAACAACAATTATCATCATCATCATCATCACAATGATGATCGATTGAAATAAGTATGTTGGAGCCTTTTGTTTTAATCATTCCTCGACACTTTTTAGATCGTTGTTTCGAACAGCACCAAATAACAGTTCCATTTTTATTAGTTCTTTTTACAATATATGCATATCCTTTATAGTAAGCACATGGCTTACCATAGCTAGTCGTTGATACTTCCATGTCAACTGTTAAGCATAAACTAAACTCTAGTAAAGTTAACTCGATAATAAAAATGATAGTTTGTAGTATGTGCAGTTTAAAGTAAGAGCAAAAGTGAGAGTCAAATGGTAGAAAAGTGTTAGCAAAGTGGTGGAAAAGTGGTAGCAGTTTATAGTAGTCATGATCTTTTTTACCAGAATGTGATTTGAGTAAATGTAATTTCTAAACCTTAGCAGTGAGTAGTCAGTTAGTCTTGGTTCAAACAAGCGTAAACAGTTCTCCAATGAATCAGAGATCAAGATTTTCATTATGAAACAGTTGTGTAACCAATTAGGTATCGGTACTTGATAGCTTCACACACAAGACCAAAAATTCCAACATATCTGACAAGAATTACATGATTTGAAAGTTGACAAAGAATATCCAATCAACCATTGTAGTTGCAATGTCATACACAAAGACAAAATCAGCATGAACTTTTAAGTTACAGGAAAATTCTATGAAATAGACTGTGCAGGAAATTTGGAAATACACATCAGAAGTTTGCAACACCATCCTTCTAGCCTATATAAATTATCAACATGGAAAGTGTGCACTGCCCCTAACATTAAACCAATTTATCAATAACGCAAGTCAACAATCAAAAAATTTTGTGTTGAGTCTATCATTTAATGCATATATTCTGTCTACATTGAACAGTAACAAAAAAAACGCCATTCATAATTAATTAAGTTTGCTTTAATTCTTTATGTAATGATAAATAGATATTTAAAGTTTTGGCTGACTGTTCAGGGTGAATCGGCTTTGAACACATAAGAGAGGGAATATTTTAAGACTTAAACTCAGCTCACCTAACATAACCTAAATTTACCTAACCTAACCTTGTCATATAGGTAAGAAACGGGTCAAGCTATGCTTTCGACTACCGAGTATCAGCTACTTTTCAAGGTTACTCTCCCGAACATTGCCGGAGACTGCTGATAAACACCTATGTTCCCACGGTGGCGGCGCGCAACGACTTACATGACGCGCTTCCCCCTTTTCATTGATCCCTGTTGATTTGTCCCTTTGGACTGGTCCCTGTTGACTAGCCCCTTTGGAAGGGCCCTTTTTGAATGGAGTCATTTTTGACGGGTCCCTGTGGACAGGTCCTTTTGGCTGATCCCTTTGGACCGGACCCTTTGACATAATTTGGATAATTGCATGGGCCAGTCCATAGGTATCAGTCCAATGCAACGTACAGTTGAAATACCTACAAAATGCAAGTGAAATCAAAATACTTACAAAATGCAAATGAGATTGAAAATACGCACAAAATGGAATGTAGATTCATAATACCCACAAAATGCAATTGAGACTTAACTACTTGAACAAAGCGGGGTAGGTTGAAAACACAAAATGCAATTGAAATTGCTTACAAAAGGTATGGTAGATTCAAACTTCTCATTTGGATGGACAATACTTACAAAATGCAATTTAGATTGAAAATAATTACAAAATGTAATTTAGATTCAAAATACCCACAAAATTGCAATTGAGACTTAACTACTGGAACAAAGCGGGGTAGGTTGAAAATACAAAATGCAATTGAAATTCAAAATACTCACTAAAGTCCCAGCCCCTATATTGAAAGACTTACTAAAAAGCAATTTAGATTGTCAATCCTTACAAAATGCAATTGAGATAGAAAAACAGTCACAAAATGCAATCTAGATCGAAAATAAGTACAAAATGCAACGTAGATAAAAAAAATACCTACAAAATACGTACAAAATGCAACGTAGATTAAAAATACCTACAAAAACCGCTAGAAGGGGATTTAGATACACGGGGAACCAAGTAACAAAAACAGTGCGGGAATCTTAAAGAGAAAAGGAAATATAAGGAAAAGAGGAGAGGAGAGGGGAGAGAGTCCGCCCCAAAGGTAAGGGACAAAAGGGGAAAACGGACCCAGCTCAGGAATCCCTCGGGGTCGCCAACTCCCGAACTCACCAGCCGTGAGCCCCTGAGGGTGTAGCATTATCTAGGGTGCACCAGAAGTGGTGGGGCTACATACACCCTGCCTCCTAAAGGGCCTTGAGCACAAGGCAGGAGATAACATGAAAAGAAAAAGAAGGCTGACCCCTCGCAGAAGGAGGGAATCAGAAAAGATGAGACAAGGGCCAATTAAGGCGGGAAAGGAAAAGACTCCCTAGGCCTCGGATACCCTAATACCGTCGTGGTCAGAAGAGAACAAGAGTTGACCAAGTGAGGTCGACGGGAAAGAAGACAGAGAGGAGCCCGGCACAAGTAAGTGGAAGCAATGCCGGACTCAGCTGGGGCCCCGTGGTCGCCAAGCCACATCCCACTAGATGTGAGCCCCTGGGAGGGGGGGGGGGGGTAGGAGACAAAAGGAATCCATATAAGAATAACCAACATTGAAATGTTAATTTCTCTTGATGAAATGATCTTCAAAGAGTTGATAGCAGGCAACACTAGCGCAGCCTGGAGGGTGAAAAAGTAGATGAAGTTCTCTTGATCACGGAGATGATAGCTGGCGATGGCGACGAGATCTGGTGGCCAGATTGATAATGAAGTCCTCTTGTACAGGGAAGAATCGAGGAACTTCAGAGATTCGCTGCTAGATGACGCTAGGTAGGTCATGGAGGATATATGGATATATATCTAGAACAGACTTACAGGTAACATGAGAGACATAACCAACAAGGAGAAAACAAGATCACTCTTGGTGTTTGAGAAAAAAGGAAGGGATGAACTATAGCAAGGAGAAGCAAAAGCTTGCTCTATCTTACCGTGTATACCAAAGAATACACCACCCCTCACAGAAGGAGGGTATCAGGAAAGATGAGACCAAGGGCCAATTAAGGTGGGAAGGGAAGAGACACCCTAGGCCTCGGAAACAATGGATAGTTTTGTGAAAAGACAGCGTGGTCAAGTGCTCAGAAGGAGGGAAAAACAGGTCGTAATTAATGTGTTCAGTTATTTTAAGAATGTTAAACCTAACGAAAGTATAAAAAAATTAGTCAATGAAACTGCTCTGGCCACAGGAATATCAAAGACTTCCGTTTTTTAAATACGTAGTGAGAGTGGACAGGGTCTAGTACTGTCGCCACGCAAAAAGAGGCTAAGTAACACTTCACAAGAATATCAGGAATGTTAAATACAATGACTTTGTGAGGAGCAGCATCCGTCGCAAAATCCACGAATTTTACTTTCGAAACCAACCACCAACATTACATTCAATCCTGGGTGCAGTAAACACCGATTCCGACCTTCCAGATTTAAGAAAATCTACTTTCCATTCGCTGCTTAAGGACATAGGATTTGAGGAAATAAGAGGAAATAAAGCCATAATGGTGGAGAGGAGTGATTTAGTGATATGGCGTCATGATTATCTTGAAGCAATAAAAAAGTACAGTGATGGAGGGCGAAATGTTGTGTATAGTGATGAATCATGGGTCAATACAGCGACTACAATTGAGAAGATATGGCAAGACAAGACAATAACAACACCAAAGCAAGAGTTTCTGGCGGAACTTTCGACAGGACTACAGGCTCCTACTGCACGAGGTCCGCGGTTTGCAATAGTCCTCACAGGAAATGAAAATGGATTTGTACCCAACGCGCAGTTAGTATTTCTGTCCCCCCAGGGACTCACATCTAGTGGGTTGTGGGTTGGCGACCACGGGGCCTCAGCTGAGTCCGGCATTGCTTCCACTTACTTGTGCCGGCTCCTCTCTTTCTTCTTTCCTATCGACCTCCCTTGGTCAACTCTTGTTCTCTTCCGACCCCGACGGTATTAGGGTATCCGAGGCCTAGGGAGTCTCTTCCTTTCCCGCCTTAATTGGCCCTTGTCTCATCTTTTCTGATTCCCTCCTTCTGCGAGGGGTCAGCCTTCTTTTTCTTTTCATGTTATCTCCTGCCTTCTGCTAAAGGCCCTTAAGGAGGCAGGGTGTATGTAGCCCCACCACTTCTGGTGCACCCTAGAGAATGCTACACCCTCAAGGGCTCACGGCTGGTGAGTTCGGGAGTTGGCGACCCCGAGGGATTCCTGAGCTGGGTCCGTTTTCCCTTTTTGTCCCTTACCTTTGGGGGGGACCCTCTCCTCTTTCACTTTCCTATCTGCCTTTCATGGCTCTCCTTCCTTCAAAGTCCCTCAATCTGCCTTCTTCGAGGGTTGAGGGCATTTCTTTTCCTCCTGTCCTTTATTTGCCTTATTCTCCTTTAGTTTTCCATTTCTTCTTCTAGTATGTAGGTTAGTAGTTAGTTTTAGTTTTAAGTTCGCATTTCATTTTCATCTTCACGATCACCCAAACCATCAGGGGCCGATAACCTAGATGTTAGGCCCCTTAAAACAACAATTATCATCATCATAGTATTTCTGTGCAGAAAGAACACCGCAGACGCGCATGATGAAATGGATGGTGAAACGTACGAAAATAATTTCAAACACAAAGTGCTACCTAACCTGCCGGCCAAATCTGTGATTGTTATTGACAATGCGTCATATCACAGTCGTAAAGTTGAGGCTATTCCCACTTCTGCATGGAAAATAAGAAAAATGCAGGAATGGCTTTCGTCGCATGGGGGGCCGTATGGAGAGCATATAATGAAAAAACATTTAATGGAAATTATTAAACGTGTGAAATATAAATACGATAAATACAAAATTGATGAAATGGCTAAGGAAATGGGTCATTAGTTCTACGCCTTCCACCTTATCATTGCGAACTAAATCCAATTGAATTAGTGTGGAGTCGGGTCAAACATCATGTTAAAATGAACAATTTGAACTTCAAAGTAAAAAAATGGAGCAGTTGATACAGGAAGGATTTAATAATGTGACAACCGAAAAATGGAAAGACTGTGTCGAGCATGTAAAAAAATCGAGTTTGAAATTTGAAGAGCCGATGAAATTCAGGATGACATTGAACCTCTACTCTTAAATCTGGGAGACAGCTCTTCATCATATACTGAATCAACTGACTGCGATGACGAACGGGATGCCTGTCTGCTGTCATCATGAATGGTAAGCCAATGAGGAGTATTTTCTTTAATAACGTACTTCAACTTTAACTGCAGTCGAAACTTCACACATTTCCTTGTGCTTGTACTTTATTTATTTTATTTTGATTGTTTTCTTTATGTTACATTCAGCATACGTTATAGTTATGTGTTATGTTAACCTACTATTAGTATTAGTATACAGTACTTATTTCAAGTCTTTGTCACTGCACAATCGCTGAATGTGCGGAAGGTGTACGCGAAGCGCTTTGTACTGCCTCCTCTCATGGAGTGACAACCCAGTCGTAACGCGACATAAGACCAATGCTTCATTCTAAACGTTGGCTGCCTTATAGGGTTTCTTGGGATTCGACCAATTGACGGCTGGCTGGCTACTCACTGCTTTTTATAGGCTGGACGGAGTTCCTGGTTGTCAATCGAAAAGAGTGACCTCATCCTTATTGAGAACCCCAGACATATACGTGCTACCCTGTAAACTTCTTGGGGGTTGGTTCACAACTGGCCCGGGAACGTGAACTTGTGCATGCGCGCAATCAGCTGTCACTTGTCTATACTAATAAATAAATTTGTTTATACTGTACTCTATTGTGAATAACGTGTATTCGCTTTAAAATAATTTCATGATGGTAATCAAGGACGATGACATCTCGATAGCATACTTCGGCTTTATGTTGTTGCCGTGTTCCTTAGCTGTTGAAGAAACTCGTCAAAGAAGGTACGCACGCACTAAAAATGTATATGACTGAAACTGATAGCCTATAATATTTCTTTTTATTAATCAATGGTTTACACATCTCCATTGACAAAAATGACTGATCAAGGCGGCGGTCAGGAAAGCATATATTATCATCATGTTGCTTGTATTACCTTTTTCATATTTGTTTAAAATATTAATAATACTTAAAGCATTGATTTGCACTCTTCAACAAATCTAAGCTTGCCAATGCTTGTATAACTTTCAGTTGCAAAAGGTCAGAAAGGAAGGAGTGAATGGAATCCTCCAAAATGACCACCTAAGGTAAATTCATCTGTGGCATGGCGAGAGTGGTCTTCACACAATCAGAAGGCAAATGAAGAAAAAGAGGAAGCCATTCTTAGAATAAGAGAGGAAAGAATAAGGATAACATCAGAAAAAGCACAGACACAGGAAAAGAGGAAGAGAACTAGGTCTAAGAAGACATGATGATGATGATAATAATTGTTGTTTTAAGGGGCCTAACATCTAGGTTATCGGCCCATAATGGTTTGGGTGATCGTGAAGATGAAAATGAAATGCAAACTTCAAAACTAAAAATAACTACTAACCTACATACTAGAAGAAGAAATGGATACATAAGGGAGAATAAGGCAAATAAAGGACAGGAGGAAAAGAAATGCCCTCAAACCTCGAGGAATGCGGATTGAGGGACTTGGAAGGAAGGAGAGCCATGAAAGGCAGATAGGAAAGGCAAAGAGGAGAAGGTCCGCCCCCACAGGTAAGGGACAAAAGGGGAAAACGGACCCAGCTCATGAATCCCTCGGGGTCGCCAACTCCCGAACTCACCAGCCGTGAGCCCCTGAGGGTGTAGCAATATCCAGGGTGCACCAGAAATGGTGGGGTTACATACACCCGGCCTCCTCGAGGGCCTTGAGCAGAAGGCAGGAGATAACATGAAGAGAAAAAGAAGGCTGACCCCTCGCAGAAGGAGGGAATCAGAAAAGATGAGACAAGGGCCAATTAAGGCGGGAAATGAAAAGACTCCCTAGGCCTCGGATACCCTAATACCGTCGGGGTCGGAAAAGTACAAGAGTTGACCAAGGGAGGTCGACAGGAAAGAAGACAAAGGAGCCCGGCACAAGTAAGTGGAAGCAATGCGGGACTCAGCTGGGGTCCCGTGGTCGCCAGCCCACGTCCCACTAGATGTGAGCCCCTGCGGGGCATTATGGAAGTAGTGGGTTTGCTGCGTGGATCTGGTAAGCCACTTGAAAACGACGAGATTGTTGCGGTTTTGCTGGTGAGTCTTCCAGAAGCTTTATTCAGGGCTTGTCACAGCGCTCGAGGGCCTTGACGAGGCAGTTTTAACGGTGGAATATGCAACTGGGAAAATGCTTGACGAATAACAAAGGCGTGCCGAAGCTGGTGTGCCTGTAAATTGTTATTCAGAGGTTGCACTACAGACGGCGGTCGCAGACTCAAGTAAGGTTAGTCGTGCTCATCAAAGTGGAGCAACTAAAAATTCAAGCGGGAATCCAAATAAGGGTGACAAAGAGACACGGGCATGTTCCTTCTGTAATCAACTTGGTCATTTAAAAGCAGATTGCTATCGATTCAAGAAAAGTCAACAGCTGAGGTCAGCAGGTTCAGAATCTGCAAAATCATCGATTGAGGTTAGGTATGCAACACACAGAACTATGTTACATTTAAGGCACTAGATCAACAACATGCTGCAAGTAGGCCTACTGGAGGATGGTGCATAGATTCAGGGGCAACCAGTCATATGACGAATGATAGGCAATTTGTCATGTCTAATCGTGACACAAGTGCTACAGTCCTTCTTGCTGATGGTTCATCCGTGGTAGCTGCTGGAATCGGAGATGGACAATTTTACTGTGAGGTACCAGGTGGGCACCTCCAAGAAGTACTATTGAAAAATGTGCTGTTTATTCCACAATTGGATGATAAGTCTACTTTCGGTGAGGCGCATAACAGAGCAAGGTCACCGGGTGACGTTCGAGAATGGCACGTGCAGCATCTACAAGGAACATCAGGTCATCGCAGAAGCAAGGAACGATGGGAATTTATTCAGACTTCAGACTGTGGTACCAAGTTCGTCAGTTCATGTGGCGAGAAAAGCTGTATGCCTACACTAGTGGCATCGTCGATTGGACATCGGGATCCGGTTGCAATCCAGCGTCTGATCAATGAGGAATGGGCTACAGGAATCCAAGTGTCGAAATGTTCGGAGAAGGTAGTATGCAAAGACTGCATCAAGGGACAACTAACCGAAGCAAAATTTTCTGAGAGTACATCTAGAGAGAAGGAGCCCATGCGACTCATTCATTCTGATCTTTGTGATCAAACAGGGTGACATCTTTGCTTTGTTGAAAACCAATAATAACATAGAGGGGTCTCTCGGTAGAGCGAGCCGATTTGACACTCCAACTATGAGTGTCTGTGGTAGGTAGCAAGGGGTACTCATGTAGACTCCAACTTCGAAAGGCGATAGGCAAGGATTTATCTTTTTGCTCCAAATGTAACATGCTGTAACCTAACAATGGTAGGTTACAGAGACTCTTTTTGGTATTTTATTTAGTTATTTTATTTTTTGTTCCCCCAGGGGCTCACATCTAGTGGGAAGTGGGTTGGCGACCACGGGGCCCAGCTGAGTCCGGCATTGCTTCCACTTACTTGTGCCGGGCTCCTCTCTTTCTTCTTTCCTGTCGACCTGCCTTGGTCAACTCTTGTTCTCTTCTGACCCCGACGGTATTAGGGTATCCGAGGCCTAGGGAGTCTCTTCCTTTCCCGCCTTAATTGGCCCTTGTCTCATCTTTTCTGATACCCTCCTTCTGCGAGGGGTCAGCCTTCTTTTTCTCTTCCTTTTACCTCCTGCCTTGTGCTCTAGGCCCTTAAGGAGGCAGGGTGTATGTAGCCCCACCACTTCTGGTGCACCCCAGATAATGCTACACCCTCAGGGGCTCACGGCTGGTGAGTTCGGGAGTTGGCGACCCCGAGGGATTCCTGAGCTGGGTCCGTATTCCCCTTTTGTCCCTTACCTTTGGGGCGGACCCTCTCCTCTTTCACTTTCCTATCTGCCTTTCATGGCTGTACTTCCTTCCAAGTCCCTCAATCCGCCTTCTTCGAGGGTTGAGGGCATTTCTTTTCCTCCTGTCCTTTATTTTTCCATTTCTTCTTCTAGTATGTAGGTTAGTAGTTAGTTTTAGTTTTAAGTTCGCTTTTCATTTACATATTCACGATCACCCAAACCATCAGGGGCCGATAACCTAGATGTTAGGCCCCTCAAAACAACAATTATCATCATCATCATATTTTTTGTTGCCAGCCATGGCCATATATTGGCAGACCACCACAGATATTTTGTGTGCCCTACCTTGAGATTCTTTGCTGGTGGGTGGCCAAGTGGGTGGACCAGGTGGCCTTGGCTATTGCATATGTGTTACGGGCAGATAGGTCAAGATTCCTTGACCTGGCATGGTTACCATAGAGATGGTGTTGATTTTTGGCTAGTTTGGGGATTTTAGTATTTGAATGGTTCATTATGGTTCCGTATTGATGCAACAATTAGTATTAATATTTTGCAAAAGTTCCGCCTAATCAATACCTTTATTGTACTAAATATAAATGATCACTTAGTGGTCATTGGTACATGTTTCGGGGCCTAATTGTATCTTCATTGACATCTGCAAGCCACGGTATAGCTTATGGTTTATTTCAAATGTGCTATTGTCGTCCACATACTCTACTTCAGAAGATTTGGGACCACTTTAAGTATGCACAATTTCTGTGATCAACAAGAAAAGGTCAAATTTTAGAGTGTGTTCACACTATATATTTATATATATATATATATATTTTTTTCTCTCCAAATTTCAACTACTGTATTTCTTTCTTCCTTTCTTTCCTTCTTTCATTCTTTTATTTTTATTTTATTTATGTATTTTATTTCCTTATGTTTCTTTGGATAAACTTCTTTCCCATTTCATTATGGTGCACCATAATAGGTTTTTTTGAAGGGAATATTTTATGAGTGTTAAGCTATCCGACCACCTGTTTGCCTTGACTTTTTATCTACACAGGCTGATGAAGGGACCAAAACAATTAGGCCCCGAAACATGTACCAATGACCACTAAGTGATCATTTATATTTAGTACAATAAAGGTATTGATTAGGCGGAACTTTTGCAAAATATTAATACTAGTTTGGGGATGTCAGGCAAAATGGAGTCCAGTTGTTGTGTGTTTGAATTGTGAAGATATTGTTTATGGATTAGGGACTGACAGATTGTTGATGTATTTTTTCAGGCAATGGATAAGAGAGGCCTGCTTACATCTACATAATAATTAATAATAATAAATAAATAGTGTATGAAGATCGAAGTTTGTGTCTTGGTCGTAGTGTGGTATTCATGCAAGCATATTGCCCCGCTACCTGAAGCAATAAATATTATAAGAGGATTAAGGTAACCCAACAGAGGTAAGTTTTATATAAATTACAACATCGCCCAACTGTGGGGCATGTTGTTGTTGTTGGCTTTTGACCAAGAAGAGTTTTATAAATATTACATTGTCGCCCAACGTAGGGGATAAAAGAAGATAGCTTGGTGAGTTCTTAAAACATTACAATGCTTAGCTTTTTACGATCCGATAGCGTCACATGGGGCACTTTCCATAGTAATCGAATCAGTTGAATTTTTGAGTCTATCACTTGGTCGGAGGCTCCTTTTAGTGCATTATAATCACTGCGGTCTCTCACCAGATACAAACTTTGTCTTGCGTTTAAAATTATACGCTTGTGATCTTCGGCAAAGCCAAGGAGTAATTTTAAGGGTAGGAAGCCTGTAAAAGTGCCATCGCTATGAACTAGCCTGTCATTGCTACTGTTGGGGCACCATCCTGCCATAGAAAGCGTTTTACATTCCTCCTCGCTATAGGAAGGATATAATTTCATAAGACTAGTCATACCCACATTTCGAGTCATATCTATGACAATATCATTTATCACATAACGTACTTCAGAAAACAGAAAAGCCAAACCATGATTCGCCAACGCAGACGTTGTGGGTGTGCTGCCATCTGCTTTCATCAATTTACCCTCAATTTGAAGGACACTTTCATGAGGTGGAGTAAAAATATCTTGATTGTTAATGATGAATTGAATCTCGTCATTGTTATTCAGTCCTGTTGCTTGAGGTTGATCTGAATGCATATCAATGCGCACGACGCCATCTTCCACTTGTATGGGATTTAACACTTGCAACAGCTCCTTGTTCATGATTGGGGTGTAACGTATAACCAATGCGTTGTAAACGTTGTCGGTTTACTCGTGTCAACCGTTTCATACACGGCGGGCAACTAACCGACCTCGTAGACGTTGTTGTTGCTTTATAGATACATTTCATAGCGTCTTTAAAACCAACTTGTAGGTCACAGGGGGGTTGGCGTCCAAAGCAATCAGTTGCTGCTTTCTATTCACTAAGCGTAAGGTAATATTATTAATATCGCTGACACACGCAGAATGATATAGAACCACTGAAGGGTTTTCACGAATAATATAGCCACAAGGGGAGGTGACAATAAAATCATACAGGGAATGGCTTTGTTCTTGATTCGTAAATACGTCTCTAATAATATTGCAAGTCACAGAAAAGTGATGGTCCTCGATGAATTTCACTGGATAATCTGAATCATGGGGTTGGCGTGCTGCCAACACTCTTGGTTTAAATCCCAGTCAAGGACCAATAGAATGAAGTCGTGTTTCAAAGTCAATGTAAAACGTAGAGAATATACGACAGAGATGAGTAATCGTATTGGCTGTAAGTTCAAATTTGTGTGTCCCATCCGCAAATGGTTTGACACCAAATTGTATTATCATCGACACGCTAATGGCTTCGTGGACATCGTCTATGGTATAACCTTCAGCGGGTAGTCTCAACATAATAATCATGATAAAATTTGTCATTAATATCCAGTTGCATATTGTAAATTCTATTGTAACTTTCCAAAGAAATTAATCCTAGCACATAAGATTGTTCGGGATGCAATTCAATGGGGGGAAAAATCCAGGGACACTGTATCTTTCCCGCCTCTCAATACTTATATAGGTACGGGGTGCGTGGGGGTTCAACACCTGTGCGATATAAACAGCAGCAATAAACATTCACACCTAACTACACCGGTGACCGCACAATATAAAAACACTAAATATCTGGTAAAATTTAATATATACTAGCAGAAGTACCCGTTCTTCGAACGGTGTTCGGTGTTAACACCAGACATAATAATAATAATAATAATAACAATGTTATTGATGTAACATCCCTTTTAAGTACTGTTGCTTTTAGAGACGCACAAGACATTATCAATTGAGCTACTGTTGCAATGGTTAGCGGCTTGTAATTCCTTCATAAGTTTATCAGAACGAAGTTAATTTTCTGGGAATATCACACACACTGTTAATTTAAGGGCCTTATAATGTGGTTTTCGGAGATCCTTTATAGACTCGCGAATTTTTTGTCTCACATTGAGAAGTGCAACATATGCTTTGGTCGTTCTTCTAGGATAATTTTTATATTTCGCCTATTTTATCATGTATTTTGAGAAGTTTTTCCCTATATCCACCCTTCTACTGTATGAAAAGTACGGTGAAGAGTTTTATAAATGATTGGTGTATTGACTCATGTTTACCATACCTAATTTTACGATGCACCAAGCATCCGAACATGAGTTATAGGCGTACATAAGGATACACAGAAAGACAGACAGACAATTCTATTGTCTACAACATATCACCCAGAAATCCAAATATGGGTATATCGACCACACAGTATCAAAGAAAATCATCCTTACGATGAACCCGTATGTCGAAAAAAAAAAAAAAAAAGATTAGTTGAAATGTGCTCTCAAACTAAATTCACCTAACGTGTACTTCCTGACATGAAATAGAATTGAAAGGCTTGTAGATGAAACGCAATACACGTCACATAAAAACTGACCCTCTACGTTGTGTTGGGTCCCCATACACAGGAAGACCTCTATCATAAATTATAAAAGCTTGTGGTGCATGAAAATTCAGGTTCTTTAGTCTCAAATGGCCCAAATTCCTAAAAGCCGCAAAAAATGCTGATTCAATTCAGGAATTTTTGAAAATAATGTTGTTGTTTGGAGATATAATAGACCTTCTGTACTATATGTCGCACGAGAAAATTGCATGAAAAAATCCTAGATTACCCCTTGACCCCCTTAATTGCATTGGTGAATTATACAGTCTACGTTGGTTCCGTGATAACCTTATATTTGCAAACTTTCACAGAAATGCCCCCAGGGGCTCACATCTTGTGGGCGTGGGTTGGCGACCACGGGGCCCCAGCTGAGTCCGGCATTGCTTCCACTTACTTGTGCCGGGCTCCTCTCTCTGCATGCGACGAGGTGGAAGAGGAGGAAGATCACCATCGAGAGCAATAACATCTCCCTCACTGATACACACATTGTGAAGAACAGCGCACGCAGCAATCACCTTCACTGCCGTGTGTAATTTAACTTCCAAAGATCGGAGAAAAATGGTGCGCCACCTTGTCTGCATGGCTCCAAAGGATTGCTCCACCACAACCCTAGCTTTACTGAGAGCTGAATTAAATTGTTTCATCTCACGAGTAAGATCAGGGTGCTTAAAAGGAGTGATCAAGCACACTGGGCCCCTTCGACACGGATACCCGCTATCTCCTATTATGAAGCAACCCATAGGAGGATACAAACCCTGGTAGAATACTCTACTGTTCCTGAGAATCCGGGAGTCGTGCACAGAATCAGGATACCCAGTCATTACATTGATGAATTTTCCTGTGTGATCCACAATGGCTTGCATATTTATGGAAAAGCTAGTTTTCTATTGATGTACTGGTCATGTAAATCTAGTGGGCATACCACTTTGACATGGCAACCATCAACTGCACCAACACATTGCTGCCTGCCAATCTTGCAAAACCTTCCCCAACTGCAGCCAAGGAGTTATGAGGAGCAAGTCTCACGATTTCCCCCATGAGGCCCACAACAACATTTAAAATTTTCGATGTCAATCGGAATACTGTTGACATCGGCATGTTGAACGCGGTGGAAACAACACGGTACGAAGTTCCACATGCCATCCAGAACAGGAACACCATAACCTGAATCAAAACGTTTGAAAGTAGTAGTATTATTTCTAGCTGAAAATGAAGCTATTACGCATATATGTCATTTAACAAGTATGTAAATTCAACCTACTTCATATTCCAAGCTGCAGCCCCACTTTCTATGGGTTCCAGTACCACATCTGGAAACAAGTTTGCGGAATGTAACAGCATTCACCCGCAAATGCCGCTTTGTTTCAGCATTATCGCCTTCAAAAATACTCGACACGAAATAATTTTCTGCGGGCATCCTAAACCTACGTCGTTCCTAAATAAAATTAAAACAAAAATATATTAGACCAAACAGAACCAGTGAAATGACACAAGAGCAATTCAGTGAAATTTAAATTATTCTAACCTCTCCTTCTGCTATCAAATAAGCAAGCATCCTCCTCCTCCGACGATTCAGACTTCTTTGCTTATATGATTCGCCTACAAGAAGCATTACCGCGACTATTTGCGGAACATACTCCATCGTAAGCGATACACGTGCCACAAAACTATAACAACAGTGAGCAGAAAAACCAAACGAATCAAGAGTAGCCTATGCCACAGAGTGAGCGAGCGAGACCTGTCGTTCCAAATCACCGAGCAATACACTGCAGTAATAGGTAGACGTATCAGGGTAGAAATGCTACAAATTATATTATCCTTCATCAGACATGGAAGCTGCTGATGATGATGATGATGATAATTGTTGTTTTAAGGGGCCTAACATCTAGGTTATCGGCCCCTAATGGTTTGGGTGATCGTGAAGATGAAAATGAAACGCGAACTTAAAACTAACTACTAACCTACATACTAGAAGAAGAAATGGAAAATTAAAGGAGAATAAGGCAAATAAAAGGACAGAAGGAAAAGAAATGCCCTCAACCCTCGGAGAAGGCGGATTGAGGGACTTGGAAGGAAGGAGAGCCATGAAAGGCAGATAGGAAAGTGAAAGAGGAGAGGGTCCGCCCCAAAGGTAAGGGACAAAAGGGGAAAACGGACCCAGCTCAGGAATCCCTCGGGGTCGCCAACTCCCGAACTCACCAGCCGTGAGCCCCTGAGGGTGTAGCATTATCTAGGGTGCACCAGAAGTGGTGGGGCTACATACACCCTGCCTCCTTAAGGGCCTAGAGCACAAGGCAGGAGGTAAAAGGAAGAGAAAAAGAAGGCTGACCCCTCGCAGAAGGAGGGTATCAGAAAAGATGAGACAAGGGCCAATTAAGGCGGGAAAGGAAGAGACTCCCTAGGCCTCGGATACCCTAATACCGTCGGGGTCAGAAGAGAACAAGAGTTGACCAAGTGAGGTCGACAGGAAAGAAGACAGAGAGGAGCCCGGCACAAGGAAGTGGAAGCAATGCCGGACTCAGCTGGGGCCCCGTGGTCGCCAACCCACGCCCACAAGATGTGAGCCCCTGGGGGATATTAACGGTGGATTTATAATGTGCTTCTCAGACATGAAATCGTGTAGAGAATCAAAAAAGGCCAATGTGTTGGCACCTCGGTCTCTTCCGTCGATGCCCCAGAGGGAGGGTTTATTATTTCTTTGTATTTTCGAAGAAGATTTTCCCATCTGCCAATAGAAACAAAACAACATTACTTACAATAAATATTGCCCACAACACAAAATAATTTACGTAGCACACTAAAAAAAGGTCTGATGCACGAGTGTAGGTGAGACTAATAGTGGCATGCCCAGAAAGCCACTTGTTGGGAGGGGGGAGGGGAAGTAATAATAAAAAAAAAACGGGAAGGAGGGGAGGGTATGCACTTGAGGTTCAATATTTGTTTCACTAGCCAACTAATTTCTACTATAATGCAAGTGTTGTTCATAGTAATGGGACATTCCTACGCAGGTCAAATACTGTGTTTCTAGTATTTTTGCTTGTGTTGTCCCCGTTAAACATAATATATTCATAATAGCACCTTCTGTATCATGCTGAATATTGTGAACATGTTAGATATTGTGATTTACATTGTGGAGATAAGGGGATCGGCTCAAGTATATGCTGCGATACGTACGAGTCTAGGGGATATTTTGCGGGTAGTCGACGTGCGAACGTTCATATTCGATTGATGTTTTGGCTTGACTCTCTCCCATATTGGTGGAACAGTGGGCCGTTGCATTGAAATGGGTTCTATTGCCCTCACTTTTGCGTGACAAATGTAATGTTTTCTACTAAGATATGTTGTTTTAATGGGCGCCAAGACCTCAACGCTATGTTGAAATCTAAATTTGTATTTAACAACACCTAGCTCTGGTAGAACACCTTCAAGAATCTTTACTCTCAGATCGTGGTATGATTGGATCATTAACCCAACAAACAATTGTATCAGGAGAAGGAATTGGTCTATATCTAATGCTACCTACTGAAAACAAAGATTGCATGGTTAAAATAAATGAATTTATTGTATAAAAAACAAGTGTAGCAAAATTAATAATAATAATAATAATAATAAGTTTGAATTTAAATTGGAGCGTTGCGATTTAAATATTACCGCTAGAAAATTACGTGAAAACGGAGTCGGATAAATTACTGATTTTACTCTTATTCCCAAGCTATGAATTTACTGAATTACTGAATATGAAACAAAGAAAGACGAGAGATTGCGTAGTTATGTGTCATTCGCGCTTACCACTGGAAATTGCCGTAGCATTTCCCTCGTACTGGATGTTGAAGTGAGCTTCCCATAGCCCCCTGGACGTCGTCATCTTCTTCGTTGTTGATGATATATTTGTAGATATGAAGATTTATGGTCCGTACATCGGAACCAACACGTACAACCACAACGGTTAAGTTTCACAAAGATAGTCGCTAACTCCACGGAACATCGGAGCCACTCACTCGTGCAACCATACTGGTTAAATTTTATAACGATAGTCCTCGTTTCCACGGCGTGCCAATCATATATGCACCCGCCGCATCCCCACTCTTCAGCCGGCTTCTTCCCGCTCGCTCACCACTGATTGGCTGACCCCTCACGCGCTACTCCCCTCCTCTAGCTCATTACACTCGGCGGGAGGGTGAAGTCGATTGCCGTTCCATACATCCGCCTTTTCTTGACGATGCGACCCAGCCTTGCGTCATACTACTTAACAAGCATAAGCCTGTATCTGAATTCCCAGTGAGTCATGTCTCAATATACCCTAACTGACGAAACTCCGTAAAATTCCGTAATCATATAATTTTCTATGCTAATGTTGATCGTAATAATTTGCTTGATAGTGTTTTCTATAATCATAGAAAACCTATCTGTATGCTTATAATTATATAAGAAAATGCTCCAAAATCATTTAATAATAATAATAATAAGTTGATGATAATAATAAGTTAATAATAATAATAAATTAACATGAAAAATTATCTTGGCTGAACAATTTGCCGCGTAAATAAATATAGAATGGCTTCCTACTGACTAATGCCAGTTGCATAAAAACCCTCGAAAAACACGTTACATATTCGCCTCGGATCATCGGATGATTTACCGTGACGACGGTCCATTATCCGATTATCCCAGACACGTTAATAATCCCCATCCAAAATACATATTACATAAATGAAATCACCCTAAATTACAGATATATACACTCATAATTTTTCTTTACGCACTTTGCGTCAAAGTTTGTTGTCACTATGGATTGCACTTTGCAACCAGTCCAATGTTTTTCATAAAGAATAATGTTCCACGGATATTTCCGCCTCTCAAATTTCTCTATGTTGGAAAAATAGACATAAATAATGTGTGAGCACTATGTATTTATGATGTCATATCACACGCATTGAAGGTGTTCTGATATATTTATATCACCATAGAACTTCCTAATTTCACTGGAGGTCCCTTCCTTATGGTGAAATTTAATCTCACTTATCACTGAGCACACGATCACACTATTGTGGCAGCGCCTCGTGACCATAATACTTAATCTCTCTTTAAAGTACCCCCAGGGGCTCACATCTTGTGGGCGTGGGTTGGCGACCACGGGGCCCCAGCTGAGTCCGGCATTGCTTCCACTTACTTGTGCCGGACTCCTCTCTTTCCTGTCGACCTCACTTGGTCAACTCTTGTAATTTTCCGACCCCGACGGTATTAGGTTATCCCAGGCCTAGGGAGTCTTTCAGTTTCCCGCCTTAATTGGCCCTTGTCTCATCTTTCCTGATTCCCTCCTTCTGTGAGGGGTCAGCCTTCTTTTTCTTTTCCTTTTACCTCTTGCCTTGTGCTCCAGGCCCTTAAGGAGGCAGTGTGTATGTAGCCCCACCACTTCTGGTGCACCGTCGATAACGCTACACCCTCAGGGGCTCACGGCTGGTGAGTTCGGGAGTTGGCGACCCCGAGGGATTCCTGAGCTGGGTCCGTTTTCCCCCTTTTGTCCCTTACCTTTGGGGCGGACCCTCTCCTCTTACACTTTCCTATCTGCCTTTCATGGCTCTCCTTCCTTCCAAGTCCCTCAATCCGCCTTCTTCGAGGGTTGATGGCATTTCTTTTCCTCCTGTCCTTTATTTGCCTTATTCTCCTTTATTTTTCCATTTCTTCTTCTAGTATGTAGGTTAGTAGTTATTTTTAGTTTTAAGTTCGCTTTTCATTTTCATCTTCACGATCACCCAAACCACCAGGGGCCAATAACCTAGATGTTAGGCCCCTTTAAAACAACAATTAGCATCATCATCATCATCAACCTCTCCTCTTTCACTTTCCTATCTGCCTTTCATGGCTCTCCTTCCTTCCAAGTCCCTCAATCCGCCTTCTCCGAGGGTTGAGGGCATTTCTTTTCCTTCTGTCCTTTTATTTGCCTTATTCTCCTTTAGTTTTCCATTTCTTCTTCTAGTATGTAGGTTAGTAGTTAGTTTTATTTTTAAGTTCGCTTTTCATTTTCATCTTCACGATCACCCAAACCATCAGGGGCCGATAACCTAGATGTTAGGCCCCTTAAAGCAACAATTATCATCATCATCATCTCTTTAAAGTAGATTAAATTAATATTGACTTCTGAAAAATAAAACAGTAAGTGCGCATTACATATAACACCAAATATTTCTGTGCCGTAATCGCCCTGTCTTCTTAAGTTCCCGTAGACCATATTCTACTTCATACTAGTTCGCAACACAGACCAGTTCTCCTCACACAAATAATACCTTTGTACAAATTACGTTAAATTACACACTTACAAATCTTACATGGCGAGGCCGTAAACAGAAATCACTTGTGCTGATATGTATGAGTTTCATGAAGGACTGTCTCGCCTTCTGATGGCCCATCTTTTGTCTCGTGGACGCCTTAACCAAAAATACCCTGTTCAAGCGCTCACCCATCTCTAGGAGACAAATGGGAATTCACCAGCGCTACCAAATTCTGGCCTTGGTGTATCGAGACATTTTAGTGCTCAAGAGCATCCGACAATCCCGTCATATTTCCCTGTACCTTAAAAACTCTCATTTACTTACATACTACCCCCCTGTGTGACTTCTGATACGCCTGCCTTGAAGACCAGATCTTCCACGCACCAAATACCACACTTACTCATTTGTTAGGCTGGCTCGCCAGCTAAACACACTCACTTTATGACACATATTTTCGTAGACTATCTATATTATACGTCCCGTATAATCTGTTTCCCTTACTATCCTCCAGCACATATGCTGTTTTGCCAATACGTTTGGAAACTATAAATGTTACTGCGTCACCTGCTTCCAACCTTGCAAGTGGCTCCCTTAAATGAACGTCATCACGTTACTCTACCTACCTATTTCTCAGTATCTGTAACGATGCCCTGTTGCTACTGTCCACACATGCTAACCCTACTTTCGTCTGGTGTAACACCTCTACTTGACACTCTATGACCTAAAAATGTCACTTCTGACTGACAGAATGACGACTTAGCTTCAAAGTGAACCCTGCCTGATCTAACTTCTGAAAAACTATATCTAAATGACGTAGATGCTCCTCAAAACTGCGTGAACTAATTACCATATCATCAATGTAAATGGTTACAAACTCTCCTGTGTCATCCCCTAATGCGATGTTTAAAGCCCTAATTAAAGCTGCTGAACTACTCTTTAACCCATAAGGTGTTCTATCAGGGGCCGATAGCCTAGATGTTAGGCCCCTTAAAACAACAATTATCATCGTCATCATCATAAGGTGTTCTACAAAATTGATAAAGATTATATTTATGACTAAAAGCTGTAAATGGTCTATCTTCGTACATAAGTGGCACCTGCCAAAAACTGGAACTCATATCTACACAAGTGAAATACTTCTTCCCCTCAAATGTTTGCATTAATTCCTCTATTGACATAGATTTCAGCTGATCTGAACTAATTCTACTGTTAACCAAACGAGCGTCTAAACAAATACGAACTGTGCCGTCGGTCTTGGGTACCGTGATCAAAGAATTAACATATGATCTGTTAGAGTGCTCAATAATCCCATCTTCAAGCATCTGATTAATTTGTGCCTCAACTGCACTCTGATAAGCGAAAGGTACAGGATATCTATGTCCTGTGAATACTGACCTATCAATAACGTTCAATGAATGTGTATAGCAATTGGCCATACCAATGCGATCCTCAAAAACTCTCCTATTACACAATAACACATCATAGAGCCGAACCCATTGTTCCACCTCTATATTTCCCTGAAATGCAGCATCACGTAACGAGTCCTCTAGACTTCCGTTCGTAATCACACTGCCCAATAAACATGGAGAACCCCGCTCTACGGCTGGCGATATCTCATTTAAAGTACAAATCATACCTACAATACTACTTCTCTGAATTTGGTCATTGAACGCTACTTCTACTTCAGAATCTCCCCATTTAAATTTCAAACTCCCTACATCACAACATAAGTTACCAGACACTCTACTTAGCCACTCTGAACCCAAGTTAACACTGAATACTAAATTTGGAATTACAAGGCAAATCTGCTTCTCTATATGATTATTAATTTTAATGTCTACTAAAACTTGCTTAGAAATTACTTTAGACCTCTTCCCAACAGCTGTGATAACAAAAGTGCTTTTAATTGGCATCTCCTCAAAATTTACTCCAGTTCCTTTCATTTTATCATAAAATGCACTACTTATGCAACTCTTCATACAACCACTATCAATTAAAACATCTGTATACGCCTCGGACACGTTAAATTTAACTATGGGGCTCTTACTAGCCACTTCCTGAATAATACCTTCATCATTTAGTTCACGTAATAATTCATTTCTGACATTTAGGTCATAGGGTTCCTGTATAAGTGTATGGACAGGGCATGTTACAGACTGAGATTCTGACCTTACATCGCAGCCTGGTTCGTGTTTAAAGTATTGCTACCGCTTGGTGTAGTACTACTGACTACTGCACTGGTCTGGTTGTTCTGGGTTGTATTAACGGTATCTCTCTGTCCGTTATTACCATTGGGCTGATTCCCTCCTTGACCCCTGTTCTAGTTATAATTATTATTATACCGCCCTTGGTTACCCCTATAATCGTTATTTCGGCCTTGATTTCCCCTGAAATCATTATTTCTACCTTGGTAGTTCGTACCATACCCATTTCCTCTGTACTGGTTATGCTGATTATTATTATTACTATTTTGGTTCCCCCTATTTTGAACGCTGGCCCCTTCGCCACTGTTCCCTTGAACTTCCTGGTTCCTATTCTCATTAGGCCTGTTATTATTGTTACCCTGGTTCCTACCGAAATTCTCCTCGTAACCGCCTCTTCCCAGAGCATCGAATGTACTCAATAAATTCTCCACTTGTGAGATAGATTTAACATTTTGCCCCCCCAGGGGCTCACATCTTGTGGGCGTGGGTTGGCGACCACGGGGCCCCAGCTGAGTCCGGCATTGCTTCCACTTACTTGTGCCGGGCTCCTCTCTGTCTTCTTTCCTGTCGACCTCACTTGGTCAACTCTTGTTCTCTTCTGACCCCGACGGTATTAGGGTATCCGAGGCCTAGGGAGTCTCTTCCTTTCCCGCCTTAATTGGCCCTTGTCTCATCTTTTCTGATACCCTCCTTCTGCGAGGGGTCAGCCTTCTTCCTCTCTTCCTTTTACCTCCTGCCTTGTGCTCTAGGCCCTTCAGGAGGCAGGGTGTATGTAGCCCCACCACTTCTGGTGCACCGTCGATAATGCTACACCCTCAGGGGCTCACGGCTGGTGAGTTCGGGAGTTGGCGACCCCGAGGGATTCCTGAGCTGGGTCCGTTTTCCCTTTTTGTCCCTTACCTTTGGGGCGGACCCTCTCCTCTTTCACTTTCCTATCTGCCTTTCATGGCTCTCCTTCCTTCCAAGTCCCTCAATTCGCCTTCGAGGGTTGAGGGCATTTCTTTTCCTCCTGTCCTTTATTTGCCTTATTCTCCTTTCGTTTTCCATTTCTTCTTCTAGTATGTAGGTTAGTAGTTAGTTTTAGTTTTAAGTTCACTTTTCATTTTCATCTTCACGATCACCCAAACCATCAGGGGCCGATAACCTAGATGTTAGGCCCCTTAAAACAACAATTATCATCATCATTTAACATTTTGCATACAGGCAGCTTCTTTGATTCTGTATGGGAAATGTCTTAGTAATAGCCTGACTACATCACTCTCCTCCTTCAAACCATCTAGATATGTGCACGTTAATACCTGTCCTAAAAAGTACTCGGTCATAGTGTAGTTGCCTCTCGGGTTATATTTCCCACACACAATTCCCTCACGATGACTGAATGACCTCATTCCAAAATTTCTCACAAAATTTAACTTTGAAATCTGTAATATTCTCAAAATTGTCTCAGTAGACAGCAAACCAGTTTCTTGTCTCCCCTACAAACGATTGCTCTAAAATTTCAACTACCTGGCACCACTCAACACTACCATCTTCCAACCTCTCCCCGAATTTATTTTCTATAGTATTCATGAACTCCATTGGACAACCCTGCCGATTACTAAATTTGCCTAGTTCTATTTCCCTGTGTGTGCTATTCACATAAACTGGCCTACTCTGGCTATTTTCCTGCCTAATTCTAGCTTTCAACTTCTGTTCTAATTCAGCAATTTTCTCCTCAGCTTTTCTTTCGATATTAGTTGCAGTTAACCTAATGCTCCCTTCCGATGCTTCAACTTTACCACTTAACTGAGCTTGTTTCTCACTAATCTCATTAATGCTTTCCTTATTCCTCTCCCTTAAAGTATTAACTTCAGTGATTATTTCTGCATGTACTTTATCAATTCTTCCCCCCAGCTGTTCTTTAACCTCTTTTGTTGCTACCTGAATCTTATCAATTTCTCCCCCCAATTGCTTTTTGACCTGCTGTGTTTCAAGTTGCACTAGTTCTTTTAAATTTTCAGCCTGTGTACTGATTCTACTTTCTAACTTCTCCTGTACTTTTCCTAATTTCCTGTCTACATCTGCAATAATCTCTTTAGCCTTCTCTTCCATCGCCCCTCTGATCTCACCTCTAATCAGCTCAAATTTATCACTAATTTCCCTACTGTTTTCTTCAAGTTTAGTATTTAAACTATCGCTCAATTCCCTATTACTCTCTTTATTTTCCCTACTATTTTGTTCAAGTTTAGCGTTTAAAGCTTCAGTACTCTCTTTATTTTCCCTACTGTTTTGTTCAAAGTTTAGCGTTTAAAGCTTCAGTACTCTCATTATTTTCCCTACTATTTTGTTCAAGTCTAGAGTTTAAAGCATCAGTACAAATTTTGTTTTGTTGCATAAATTGGAGAAGCAAACTCTCTAACCCTGCTTGACTGTTTTGATTACCCCCCTCAGTATCGGGATTTACCTCCGACATCCCTGTACTGCTTTCATTTCCAAGACTAGCCATACTTCTCGTATCTTCACTATCCAACTGGTGACCACTACGCAACTTCATCTCTTCCTCAACACTACCCATGCTGATACACACCGATAAATGAAAAACCCCCAAAATACAGGCACGAAAATATATACCCTTCTCCTTCCACAAATGTTATTAGGTTTTCATCCCCAAGTGGTAGCGACAAATGAAATGTCTTCTATTGCCCTCACTTTTGCGTGACAAATGTAATGTTTTCTACTAAGATATGTTGTTTTAATGGGCGCCAAGACCTCAACGCTATGTTGAAATCTAAATGTGTATTTAACAACACCTAGCTCTGGTAGAACACCTTCAAGAATCTTTACTCTCAGATCGTGGTATGATTGGATCATTAACCCAACAAACAATTGTATCAGGAGAAGGAATTGGTCTATATCTAATGCTACCTACTGAAAACAAAGATTGCATGGTTAAAATAAATGAATTTATTGTATAAAAAACAAGTATAGCAAAATTAATAATAATAATAAGTTTGAATTTAAATTGGAGCGTTGCGATTTAAATATTACCGCTAGAAAATTACGTGTAAACGGAGTCGGATAAATTACTGATTTTACTCTTATTCCCAAGCTATGAATTTACTGAATTACTGAATATGAAACAAAGAAAGACGAGAGATTGCGTAGTTATGTGTCATTCGCGCTTACCACTGTAAATTGCCGTAGCATTTCCCTCGTACTGGATGTTGAAGTGAGCTTCCCATAGCCTCCTGGACGTCGTCATCTTCTTCGTTGTTGATGATATATTTGTAGATATGAAGATTTATGGTCCGTACATCGGAACCAACACGTACAACCACAACGGTTAAGTTTCACAAAGATAGTCGCTAACTCCACTGAACATCGGAGCCACTCACTCGTGCAACCATACTGGTTAAATTTTATAACGATAGTCCTCGTTTCCACGGCGTGCCAACCATATATGCACCCGCCGCATCCCCACTCTTCAGCCGGCTTCTTCCCGCTCGCTCACCACTGATTGGCTGACCCCTCACGCGCTACTCCCCTCCTCTAGCTCATTACACTCGGCGGGAGGGTGAAGTCGATTGCCGTTCCATACATCCGCCTTTTCTTGACGATGCGACCCAGCCTTGCGTCATACTACTTGACAAGCATAAGCCTGTATCTGAATTCCCAGTGAGTCATGTCTCTCAATATACCCTAACTGACGAAACTCCGTAAAATTCCGTAATCATATAATTTTCTATGCTACTGTTGATCGTAATAATTTGCTTGATAGTGTTTTCTATAATCATAGAAAACCTATCTGTATGCTTATAATTTTATAAGAAAATGCTCCAAAATCATTTAATAATAATAATAATAAGTTGATGATAATAATAAGTTAATAATAATAATAAATTAACATGAAAAATTCTCTTGGCTGAACAATTTGCCGCGTAAATAAATATAGAATGGCTTCCTACTGACTTATGCCAGTTGCATAAAAAACCCTCGAAAAACACGTTACATATTGTCGATGTAGTGACATTGTGAGGTGTGTTGGTGAGTTACGAATGCTCATAAATTACTTTTAGTTGTTCAATTTAATTGAAAAGATGTACTGATGGTGATACGAAAGCCATTGGTCACTAATAGGTTAGACCACTGTCTGGATGAAAATTACAGCTTGTATTACGACCAAGGCATTAGCCCCAGGTAAGGTTAGTGCTTGTATACAAGGCCTTATTAACACACAGAATTTAACATGTATGCATCGTTTAGTTCTTCCATGACATCATGGACGCTGCCATTGTGTACAGGGGAATTTTGTAGTGTAATGTATCGCATCTACACTACTCCCAGTGGATCATGTGTGTCAACGACTGATTTGTAAGTTGGCCTTAAAATACAGCTGTAATAATGCAATATTTCCGAGTCAGAGTAGCATACTGTATGTTTATTGATATCAGTGGCAATGGTCGAGGTGAACCTATTCCATTGTTATAAACAACGATGACCTATATGCAATACTGTGATTTGCTCAATTCACAGACACTCTCTAGACAGGTTAGGTATGCTGGATACTTAAATCTTTGGTCTGACAAGGTCTGTGAAATAGGTCTGGCCCTCATTCCGTATGAAGCGCAGCAGTTGTGCTTGCTATTGTCCTCATACACTTGGAAGTTGATACCCGAATCACTGTTGTCCAAACATTACTTGTAGTGACTTGGGGCCGGTTTCACCACGAGGCCGCTTAATCCCTCCTTTGCGAAGGGTGGCTCACTGTTAAGCGATCCTTAAATACGACCGCTTTACTGTTACAAACTGAGCACCAATTCACATATTCTCAACTCTGTTACATTACTTAATCCTAAAGTAAACTTCCTGCGTTTTCATGGCGGTACCTTACATCAATGGAGTTCCCATAGAACAAAGGTCATGAATTTTGTATTCATACACTGGTGTTCTCAGCTAGTTTTTTCTTTTTGGAATTGGAATTAGATACAGATATATTTCTCATGGAGAGCTGATTTTAGTGTTGATGCCAAATTAGCATTTTTAAAAAATCATCCGATTCAGCCTTCTTCGGAAGTGTCCTTATAAGTTGCCTTTTGCAAGAAACAAACTTTACTTTTATACGTTGTCATCATGCGAGAAAATAAAGCGCAAGTGGCTTTCGTGTTGCAGTGAGAAAAAGCAAATTTTCTGCACAACATGCATGATTTTTGGGAGAAACATTGACTTTCAAGGTAACTTATCCAGCTTTGTTACTGCTCATGACGTAAAAGACGCGAAACATGTTTACAGTTCTGTTGAAAGTCATGAGAAATGCAAGAATCACTTAAATGCCTGTGATGCTTTGTTGCAAGCAGCCGTTAGTAGGGACATTACTAGTTGCATTGATGTCAATCTTAGTGAAATGCGTAGGCAAGAGGTTGAGCTAAGGCGTGAGCCATGTTTAACATATCTCTTTTCTTTATTTCTTTGGCGGCCGTCCCGGTAGACTCAGACGCCATGTGAGATACTTCCTGTCCGGACGTGCCTTTAGGCTCTCCGCCATATTATTTAAAATGTAATATTTTTACCCTTTTGTTTAACATTGTCATTATGCCGAAGTCTTCCATTGACTCGTGTAAGTAACGCATCTAATCATGTTTCCACTATGCTCATTTCCTAAATTTAACTTTTCTTTTAGTCTTCGCCGTGTGCTTTGATTTGCTGTGGAACCAATCGAAATGGCGGTCTCCTGTTTTGTTTAGTTTGAGTCTACGGTTTAACCTTTTATTTGTGCCGTGAAATATATCTGCGAGTGATTTTGTGAGTGTAAGTTTTTCTTGCTGCCAGGTGCATTGAAGTTGTTTTGATTGGGCATGTATTCGAATGGGTCTCCCGTGGTTTGTGGACGTTGGCGTTTCGACCATTCTCCCAACAAGAGGCATGACACCATATATTTTAGTCCTTATGTATTCCCTTCATTCCATGCTCCGTGCAACTGAATCACGGCGGTAACTTTAAGTAGGCCTTACCGTATTCAGCTCGAACTCGGAACGTAAGTAGGGGACCATATAGGTTTAGCATGTTTTGCTGGACTACCTATAAGCACGAGTTGCTTTGAGTTTTATTTCTGGATCGTCGGCTGGCATTTTGTGTGTTTGATTGCGCATGTGTATCTTTGATATATTTCAGGGACACTTTACGTCATTTGTTTCTCCTTGTAGTATCTTTGGTTTTTGCTTTTCTTTTCTCTGGGGACAGCCAGATCGATCACATCCCCATTGCTCGCCACAGCCTCTGCGACACGCACACAGCCCCTTGTTTTATCTTTGCTATGCTTGTTATTTGTGGTCGCCATGACAACCATCCATCTCTAGACGGAGTAGTGATTGTTGTTGACCAGCGACCGGCTCGATTGCCTTTTGGTCAATTACCTCCTCCCTTTTTACATAATTGTTATTGGAAGTGAGCACAGGCATTTATTTTATTTGTTTCCGTTATTTATTATTGTAAGTTATTCATTGTTTATAATCATCTTCCCCGTTTGAAAGTGACTGTATTTGACCCCTAGGTGAAGGGTACTCTTTTCCTTGTGTGTGTTATTCTGGCCGGGTTTCTTTGTGTGTTCGATTTCACTATTCGTTAAATTTCGATTTCTTTATCCATGTGTCTTATTTAGTAGTGTTTGACGATCGGGCTGCTCTCTCTCTCGAAACATTCAACACATTTTTAATTGATTTATATGATCGCTATGCCCCAGTGCGCTCAGCTAAAGTGAGGCACGCACCAGCTGCCTGGATCAACACAGAAATAAAAGATCTAATAAGATCTCATCGTGTAGGACTCCAGGATGCTGGAAAGAAGCGGCCAATAATAGTGCGGTTCGTGTCCTATGCAGATCGAGCAGCACTCTTCAGGTCGAAGAAATACTTAAGGAATGCCGGCATAACTGTAAGAGAAGATCTGACGAAAACCCGGACTGATATTGTAAAGCAAGCAGTAAGCCACTTTGGGTTACACGGTGTCTGGACTGCAGATGGCGTTGTTCTGATCCGCATTGATGACACGAGGCATCGTGTGAAAACACTCCGAGAATTGGACTTTTTGAAGAAAAAGTTTCCCGCTCCTCGTACGTAAAGGACCCTGATACGTGCCAGTGTGAGGGGGGCTCAACTGATCAAAGTTACAAGTGTAAGCACAAACATGTAATATGGTTACTGGTGGAACTTTAACTACAGTGTCTAGCCAAATTACAAGCCGATATTATTGATTAATATTTAGAAAATAGCTTAAGTTTTAGATTTTGTATTTTTTGATATTTCTTGTTTAACAATTTTACAATAACTTTCAATTATCTTTTGCATGGATATTAGTACCAATGAGTATGATACGCATGCCTATCTTTGTGATATAGCTGATAGATTACCCAATGATTTTAAAGTAACTCACCTGAACACGCAGTCACTTAAAATGCTAGAACATTTCGCAGAATTTGAATACACATTTGTTAACTCCGGTATTGATGTAATCGCTGTTAGTGAAACATGGTTCAATAAGTCCATTACTGATTCATCTGTAACCTTGCCAGGATATAATATCTACCGCAATGACAGACAACGTAGAGAAGGGGGTGAAGTAGCAGTGTATGTTCGACAGCACATTAAGTGCCGGGTTATCTGCAAATCCCCAAATAATGAGAATTTCAGACCTGAGTACCTATTCGTAGAGATTTGCCTGAAAGATACTAAAGTATTATTTATTTGTGTTTATAGAGCACCCAAAGTCGGTTTTATGGAACTACTATTAAATGACATGCTTTCACACATTTTTAGTTATAAATATGTAATATTAGCCGGTGATTTCAATGCCCATTTCGGGTCGGCTACATTTGAAACGAAAAACATAGTAGAAACTCTAAATACTTGCAATCTGTCGTGGCTCCCGTATCAAGATACACATCACACTGCAACCTCCTCTTCTACTCTGGATCTAATAGCATCCAACTGCCATGAGCACGTGATTGAGTTTGGCCAAACAGCTGCTTCTGGCTTCTCAGCACATGATCTCTTATACGCAGTATATACCCTGTCAACTCCAAAATATAAGCCCAGTATTCGAACTTTTCGAGACTTCAGCAGGTTTAATTATGAAAGGTTTAAGGCTGATGCCATCTCAGTTCCATGGCACACTGTTCTCGAGCAGCAAACTATAGATGAGAAGGTCGAAACATTCAACACATTTTTAATTGATTTATATGATCGCCATGCCCCAGTGCGCTCAGCTAACGTGAGGCACGCACCAGCTGCCTGGATCAACACAGAAATAAAAGATCTAATAAGATCTCGAAATAGAGCCAGAAAGAAGTGCAACAGAACACAGAAACCCGAGGACATTGTAGAATACAAAAGCTTACGCAACAGAACCCAGCAAGTTATTCGTAATACAAAAATACGTTACACTTATTCGCTAATTAATTCAGCTAAAAACTCTTCGGCTTTGTGGAGAGCTATAAAAATTCTCGGTGTTTGAAAATCCAGACACAAAAGCAATAACCCAACAATGAGCGCTGATGAGCTTAATAAGCATTATTTAAACGTATCAACCTTGTAGACAGCAATAGAGTTTTGTCAACTGTTGCTAACTACAGGGGAAAATTTACTGACCGACGGGAAGAATTTCATTTTGGCTATATATATCCAGAGGACATTCATTTAGCCATATTTAGGATAACTTCGAAAGCCATAGGATCAGATCATATATCTATTACGCTATTGAAAAGGAATATGGACCTCCTCATGCCAGTTTTATTGCATATATTTAACTATAGCCTGCAAATGGATATTTATCCGACACAATGGAAAAAGCCAACATCAAAGCAATACCAAAATTCACGAACGCCTTAAACTGTAGTGACTTTAGACCAATAAGTATATTGTGTGCAATTGGGAAAGCGTTAGAACGGATTGTTTTTGATCAGTTTTATGAATATATAAATTCCAACAATATCCTAAACCCGAACCAATCTGGATATAAATCAAAACATAGTACTCTGACAGCCCTTATCAAAGTCACAGACAACATTCGTCTAGCAATGGACCGGAAGGAAATAACTATATTATCTCTATTCGATTTCAGCAAAGCCTTTGACAGAGTTCACCATGAGATCCTACTAGTTAAATTAAGAAATCTAGGCCTTTCAAAGTCAGTAACGAACTGGTTTAGGTCTTACCTAACAGGCAGATGTCAGAGAGTAGTCCTAGCAGATTACAATGTTTCAGAATGGTGTGAAGTAACAACAGGTGTGCCGCAGGGTTCGGTCCTTGGTCCACTCCTGTTCTCCGTGTATATAAATGACCTTCCATCTGTCCTTAAATTCTGTCAACATCGTATGTACGCAGATGGCCTTCAGCTATATCTACACACGGATCTGAAATCCATTCATTTGAAGGTAGCTCTAATTAACAGTGACATTCAAAGCCTATCTCAGTACGCACTCGATCATAATCTAATACTTAACTTCGAAAAAACGCAACCGATCATCATCGGCTATACCAAATTACTCAGTTCCCTACCTGACCCAGTACCACCTTTACAGCTTGCATCCCAAACAGTTCCGTACCAGTCAGCAGTAAGAAATCTGGGAGTTATTTTTGACTCTCGATTATCGTGGCAGGATCACACAAACATGATTCTGAAAAGGGTTGCATCGTCATTATATCAAATTAGGCGAACTTTCTTCTATTTGCCTCAAAATGAACGAAAGATACTGATACAGAGTTTGATATTACCAATATTTGACTATGGATCTATAATTTACCATGATATGGGAGAGGTCCTCAATACAAAATTGCAAAGAATGCAAAATGCTTGCTTGCGGTTTGTTCTCAATGTACCAAGAGAGTCTCATATAACTCCATTTTACGTCCAGATTGGATGGCTAAAGTTAAAGGAACGAAGACAGTATGCCATGGCTCTGACTGTGATAAAAATTCTAAAATTCAAAATTCCGTCTTATATTTACTGCACACTAACTCCCATGCAATCAGTGCATAACCGTGCGAATAGACACACTGCACAAATGCTCCAGATACCTCATCACAGAACCGAAAAATGCAAAGGTTCATTCCGTATTTCAGCTAGTATTCTCTGGAATAAACATAAATTGCACCAGTATTCAGGACTTCCTATCAGAGCGATAAAACACTCCCTTCATTGTAATCTATCAGCTATACAATTATCATGTTCAAGGTGAACGGATGTAATAACAAGAACTTCTATTGTCAACTGTATGTATAGGTTAAGTTTTTTCTTTCTTCATTTATTCTATTGTATTTAACCGCCCTCTGAATGAAGAGAGCTGCATAAAGAGGCTTTGTAGCCTCAGTGGCCTGTATAAGAGAAACAATCATTTCAAAATTCAAACCTAGGCCTATCTTATTCTAGCTTTCTAGCAACAGGAGGGTATTCCTACCACTCGTCGTGGGACCACCTTCACGGAGCCTGGAGTCGCTCGGCACATCTGGGCTGCAAATACGGGCCCGCACAGGTCAGAAATTAACATCTATTTCCACTGCGTACTCCTTTCTTTTCTAGTTGGTTCCAGTGATGCAGCTAGGAGGCATGCCAAGAATATGTTTATTTTAATAGGGCGGTGCAGATGGTAGCAGAGCGTGGTTAAGTCTCCTGGTCGCTTAGCAATATCAATTGGATTTTAATATTTCGCTGCATATTTTTCAATGATTTTTTTTCTGTTTCATGTTCCCTATTGCATACTATGCAAACAAATATTGAGAGTCAATGTGAACTTCCAAGGAGTATGGACCATAAAAATAACTAACTGTAAGGAGAGTGCAATGGGAGCCTCCGTGGCTTAGGCGGCAGCCCGCCGACCTCTCACCGCTAAGTCCGTGGTTCAAATCCCGGTCACTCCATGTGAGATCTGTGCTGGACAAAACGGAGGCAGATAGGTTTTTCTCCGGGTACTCCGGTTTTCCCTGTCACAATTTCATTCCAGCAACACTCTCCACAATCATTTCATTTCATCTGTCATTCATTTAATCATTGCCCCAGAGGAGTGCGACAGGCTTCGGCAGCCGGCACACTTCGTATCCTCGCCGCTAGATGGGGGCTTCATTCATTCCATTCCTGACCGGGTCGGAGACTGGAAGCAGGCAGTGGATTTTTATTTTCAAGGAGAGTGGACCCTATCAACGAACCCCAGCATTGGTAATGTACTAACCAACCCTACTTCTCGTTTCGTACTCATTTCAGGCGCAGGACGGAGGCAAGACATTTGTAGTTATTGTTCTGAATTGTAGCTAGCAGTACTTCTGTTGCTTAGCCATGTATTCTTTCCCAGGTTGTAACTTGAAGAAGGAGCTCTTCCAGTCTGACGATGATCTGCTATCGTTTGAAAGTGTATGTGGGAAAGACACTAATCCATTGACTGAGGTGAAAGGCCATCGCAAGGGAGGCATAGCCAATATAGTGTCCAAGTGGGGAATTTCATTTTCTGGTGAACTGGGAGTTTCGTCTGTATTTGAGTTCTAATTAGACAGGGTCAATGAACTCTGCCATTGTTATGGCCTCGAACCAGACGACATTGTTGTCTGCCTACCGTTATTATTGAGTGGTTTAGCTTTAAAAATGGCATCGACTTACCAACAGATCTTTCATCTAGTGGGTTGATTTCTGTAAGTTAATAAAGAAGCGGTTTACGACTTATGATTTTGAACATGACTTGAAGGCTGAAATTCATCGCCGTACCCAGAGTTTGGAAGAGCCTGTAGACGATTTTGTTACTGGGCTAATGACTTTAATAAGTAGCATGTCGCAGCCCCATCCCCTTATTGAAACTGTTGATATTGTGTATAGAAATCTGGCACCTGAGTACAAGTCTTTTATACGCCGGTCCAGTGTGTATAGTGTGGCTGACATTGTTGATCAAGGACGTGAATGTGAGTCCCATCGGCGCCTGCGCAAGTCATATGTACCCCCACCTCTCCCCTCTGACAGTTTGTTTCCAGAGACTGCATGCGCGCAATCCCAGATTCAGAGAACTGCGCACCCATCTTCAATATCTCGTCTGAAGGACGGGCAGTTAACCGTCCCCGCTCGCATATTGTCGGGAGTATTCCCAATGCTACTTTTTCTGCGAATCCCGCTCCTCAGGATCAACAGTCACCTCGAAACCCGAACAAGTGTAATCGTATAAGATGCTGGAATTGTGATCGTTTGGGGCATCATTTTAATTCCTGCCGTGCGCCCTCTCGTGTGTTTTGTCACACATGTGGTCTTCCCCCAGGGGCTCACATCTTGTGGGCGTGGGTTGGCGACCACGGGGCCCTAGCTGAGTCCGGCATTGCTTCCACTTACTTGTGCCGGGCTCCTCTCTGTCTTCTTTCCTGTCGACCTCTCTTGGTCAACTCTTGTTCTCTTCCGACCCCGACGGTATTAGGGTATCCGAGGCCTAGGGAGTCTCTTCCTTTCCCGCCTTAATTGGCCCTTGTCTCATCTTTTCTGATGCCCTCCTTCTGCGAGGGGTCAGCCTTCTTTTTCTCTTCCTTTTACCTCCTGCCTTGTGCTCTAGGCCCTTAAGGAGGCAGGGTGTATGTAGCTCCACCACTTTTGGTGCACCGTAGATAATGCTACACCCTCAGGGGCTCACGGCTGGTGAGTTCGGGAGTTGGCGACCCCGAGGGATTCCTGAGCTGGGTCCGTTTTCCCTTTTTGTCCCTTACCTTTGGGGCGGACCCTCTCCTCTTTTACTTTCCTATCTGCCTTTCATGGCTCTCCTTCCTTCCAAGTCCCTCAATCCGTCTTCTTCGAGGGTTGAGGGCATTTCTTTTCCTCCTGTCCTTTATTTGCCTTATTCTCCTTTAGTTTTCCATTTCTTCTTCTAGTATGTAGGTTAGTAGTTAGTTTTAGTTTTAAGTTCGCTTTTCATTTTCATCTTCACGATCACCCAAACCATCAGGGGCCGATAACCTAGATGTTAGGCCCCTTAAAACAACAATTATCATCATCATCATCACATGTGGTCTTCGTGCCGTGACGCACCTAGCCTGCCCTAGATGTGCTTCGCGTCAGGGAAATGAGCACGGGTCCCCGGTTTAGACCCGCCGGAGTGGCCATGTGATGAAGTTCGCTGGGAAATGAACATTTCCACGACTGGAAACTTCTGTCCTTGGGTCCCTGTAAGTGTTAAGAAATTTTCGATACCCGCCTTACTGGATTCTGGTGCTTCAAGTACATTTATTCAGCGCTCCATCGCGTAACAGCTTCCTGTTACTCAGATTTGTCCACATGATGCGGGGTTAAAATTTTATTCTGCGGTGAAGTCATCTATTTCTGTTTCAGCGTTGTAACATGTCATATTAAGATATGTGGTTATTCTTGGGATTGGAACTTCCTTGTGGTGGATGACGTATCTACGCCTATGATCTTAGTTTCTGATTTCATGCACAAAGCAGGGCTGAGGCTTGATTTTTCGGATCATTCCTTCAGTTTTTTGTTTAAATCGAAGGAGCGGTTTCATTTTAATACTTGTGAAGCGAGTGTTCCTTGTAGTTTTTCTGGTATCGCTGCTGTTCAAATCCCTCCTACTTTATTCACGAGTCAACGTGACGCTTTATCTGATTTGGTGAATGAATTTCCTGATGTTCTCACGTCGGAACTGGATTCGGCTATAGGCTACGAGTGTCATATAGATTTAACTGATGAGGTTCCAGTTAGGTCGGCGCCATTTTCGTGCTCTCCGCCAAAACTCATTGCCATGAGAGAATATATTGATGATCTTAAGGCACGCGGTGTTGTGAGCCCTTCTAAGTCTTCTTATGGTAGTCCAGCATTCCTGTTGCCCAAGAAAGAGGGTACTTTTCGATTAGTGGTTGATTACCGTCGACCCAATTCTAAGGTGGTGTTCGAAAACTTTCTGCTTCCAACTCTGGAGAGCGCTTTTCAGCATTTTCACGGGGCGAATACTATTCCGTCCTAGATTTGAATTGTGCAAATTATCAAATTCCTCTAGATCCCGAGAGCCGTAAGGTAACTGCGTTCTCCACTCCGTTCGGCCTTTTTGAGTTCAATAAATTACCCATGGGCATTTCTACCGGCGGACAAGTTTTGAGTAGGGTTTTGGACGAGTTATTTGGAGATTTAAAGTATTCATCTGTGTTTAACTATCTTGATGACCTCGTGATTTACAGTCAGTCTTTTGAGGATCACCTGATCCATTTACGTGAAGTCCTATGTCGTCTTCGCAGAGCCGGACTCACTGTTAACCCGGACAAAATCACTTTGGCTTCGAAGCAAATCAAATTTTTAGGCCACATTATTTCGGATTTGGGCATAGAAGTGAACCCTGAGCGTGTCCAATGTATCCAAGAGTTCCCTACTCCCACGAATGTGAAAGCAGTCCGACGTTTTTTTGGGAATGGCAGGCTTTTACAGTAGGTTCAGTAAGGGCTTCTCGGACATTTCAGCGCCCCTGAATTATTTGAAGAAGAAGAATGTACGATTCGTGTGGGGCCCCGACCAGTGTCTCGCCTTTGAGAAATTGAAAGAATGTCTTTCCTCTGCTCCCGTCCTTCGAACTCCGGATTTTGGGAAAGATTTTATGTTACCTTGTGATGCGAGTGATGTCGCAGTTTCTTGTGTGCTTAGTCAGCAGGTGAATGGTAATTTGGCACCCATCGCTTTTGCCAGTCGGATGCTGAACGATTGCGAACGCCGGTATTCCACTTTCGAGAAAGAAAGTCTGGCTGTCGTATTCGGCTGTGAACGTTTCAGATCTTTTCTAGAACATCGGCATTTCATAGTGTATACCGACAATGAAGCTCTGTCCAGGATGCGCTCGGATGTCAAAAAATTGGGTCCTATAAATCGTTGGATTCTTCGTCTATCCTCTTTCAACTTTGACATCATTCACGTCAGAGGCAGTGAAAATGTTGTAGCGGATTGATTGTCACGCATGTTTGAGGAATCTCCTCCTATTGTTGAGATTCCCGAGCCTGTGAATCTTCTCCAACACATTCCATGGTCTTATACTGACATCCGTACGTACCAAGCAGATGACCCATTTTGTGTCTCACTGCGTGAAAAAATTCTCGGAAAAGATCCTGGTGTATCTGAGTTTTCATTGCGCAATGATGTGATAGTGCATACTGCTCCTCGATCTTCGAAATGTAGGATTTTCGTGCCAGAGAATATACGAAATATGCTCTTGGCGTATTTCCATGAATCCTGTTTTGGATTACATTTAGGTATGACGAAGACTTTCCATAAAATCTCCCAGGAATTCCTCTGGCCCCATTTGAAAGTGGATGCTTTTGCTTTAAAATGTGCCACGTGTCAACGTTCTAAGCCAGCAAAGAATGCTCGCATTGTACTTCACCACGCTGACACGATGTCATATCCTAATGAGCGCCTCTTTGTACATTATTTTGGTCCCCTAGTTAGGTCATCTTCTGGTCATCAAGCTACACTTACTGTCATTGATGGATTTTCCAAATTTGTATGGTTATTTCCTGTCAGGGAAATCACCACACGTACCACTGTTAGGCTTTTGACTAATCATATTGTTGGTATTTTTGGTCCTCCAAAGTTTTTAGTGTCCGATAACGCGAGCGTTTTCTGGTCCAAGTCTGTTAGATCAATGTGTTTTTCTTGAGGAATTGATCATGTCTTTTTGGCACCCTACCACCCTCAGCCAAATCACGTTGAAAGGTTTCATCGTAACTTGAAGGCTTGCTTGAGTGCGTTCCACAACGCAGATCAGTCACGTTGGGACGCAAATCTTCAGTTTTTCTCCTTAGGATTTAACACTGCTCTTCATGAATCGACGAATTCTACCCCTTCGGAATTGTTTTTAGGAAGGCGTATTGTTGATCCACTTCAGCTTCAGTGGAAAATAGATTATCTGGCTGCGCCATCCCGCCGTACCTCAGTCAAAGAAAAATGGGAAGTTGCTGTACGGCATCTGAAAAGGGCACGAGATCGCGTGGCGTCTCGCTATAACAAGGGTAGGCAACCTGTTTGTTTTCAGGTGAATGATGACGTAATAGTGCGCCTGCACCCACAGAGTTCGGCCAAGAATAAGGAGCCAGCTAAGGCTTTGCTGGAGCACGCCCAAAACTGTCACTAGATTTTTAACACCTGTCACTGTTGAATTGATCTCCAAGGAGAATCCCACCGACGTATCCATAGTTCACATATCTCAATTGAAACCATTTATTGTGTAACCTTCTTATTTGCTGTGATTAATGTTGTCCTTTTTCTGCGTAGGTTAGCTAATCATAATTTGATTATGTTACTCAAGGAAGCTAGTATCCTAATGGCGTCACCTTGGCCTGCCTATTATTGAACCAATTTTGACCGAGGCAGAGCCAAGTACAAATTTTCAAGCTCAAGAAAGAAAATATTACAAGAAGAAATAGGCCTACATACTCTGTGTAACTTAATATTTACTGTATAAAAAATATGTATTTCTGCGAACTCGGCCAGTAGTGAATTTATATTCTATAAATAATGGACACATTATATCGCTTCTTTGTTATTTTAATATGTCACTTTCATGATGGGTATAAGGGGAATGGCAGACTTTCGCGTCAATTGGCGAAAGTCTTTTGTTTTATGATTTTCGTCAGTGTCTCTATCTATTTTTCTTCTCATTGTAACGCTCAGGCGAGCCGTAATACCATTATGACAAGCCCAGGGATCGTCAAAGGAACGCGCGCCTTTGGGGAACCCGAAGGAGTTCCGTCCTGATATTGCGATCGCCGAAGCGATCTGATTATTTTTATATATTACTTCCTTTTATAACTTTATTCCTTCTGATATGGCTCAATTGCCTAAGAGATTGTTATATCGATCCCCCTCCCCCTTATATTTTGTGTACTGTCATGGATGTTTGACAAACCACCTGTGTGATAAGGATGTTGTGTATTTTTGAACACTTGGGACTTGATTTATTTCAAAGCGGTGGTGCTTAGTGATGTAAAAAAGAAAAATCCTTTATTATTATAAATAATTTTTCTTTTGGGGGGTGGCGTGGATCCTGAGCCATGTTTAACATATCTCTTTTCTTTATTTCTTTGGCGGCCGTCCCGGTAGACTCAGACGCCATGTGAGATACTTCCTGTCCGGACGTGTCTTTAGGCTCTCCGCCTTATTATTTAAAATGTAATATTTTTACCCTTTTGTTTAACATTGTCATTACGCCGAAGCCTTCCATTGACTCATGTAAGTAACGCATCTAATCATGTTTCCACTATGCTCATTTCCTAAATTTAACTTTTCTTTTAGTCTTCGTCGTGTGCTTGGATTTTCTGTGGAACCAATCGAAATGGCGGTCTCCTGTTTTGTTTAGTTTGAGTCTACGGTTTAACCTTTTATTTGTGCCGTGAAATATATCTGCGAGTGATTTTGTGAGTGTATGTTTTTCTTGCTGCCAGGTGCATTGAAGTTGTTTTGATTGGGCATGTATTCGAATGGGTCTCCCGTGGTTTGTGGACGTTGGCGTTTCGACCATTCTCCCAACAAGAGGCATGACACCATATATTTTAGCCCTTATGTATTCCCTTCATTCCATGCTTCGTGCAACTGAATCACGGCGGTAACTTTAAGTAGGCCTTACCGTATTCAGCTCGAACTCGGAACGTAAGTAGGGGACCATATAGGTTTAGCATGTTTTGCTGGACTACCTATAAGCACGAGTTGCTTTGAGTTTTATTTCTGGATCGTCGGCTGGCATTTTGTGTTTGATTGCGCATGTGTATCTTTGATATATTTCAGGGACACTTTACGTCATTTGTTTCTCCTTGTAGTATCTTTGGTTTTTGCTTTTCTTTTCTCTGGGGACAGCCAGCTCGATCGCATCCCCATTGCTCGCCACAGCCTCTGCGACACGCACACAGCCCCTTGTTTTATCTTTGCTATGCTTGTTATTTGTGGTCGCCATGACAACCATCCATCTCTAGGCGGAGAAGTGATTGTTGTTGACCAGTGACCGGCTCGATTGCCTTTTGGTCAATTACCTCCTCCCTTTTTACATAATTTTTATTGGAAGTGAGCACAGGCATTTATTTTATTTGTTTGCGTTATTTATTATTGTAAGTTATTTATTGTTTATAATCATCTTCCCCGTTTGAAAGTGACTGTATTTGACCCCTAGGTGAAGGGTACTCTTTTCTTTAAGTGTGTTATTCTGGCCGGGTTTCTTTTCTGTGTTCGATTTCACTATTCATTAAATTTCCCTTTCTTTATCCATGTGTCTTATTTAGTAGTGTTTGACGATCGGGCTGCTCTCTCTCTCTCCATCTCCCTCTTCAAACCTAGGCCTAACTTATTCTAGCTTTCTAGCAACAGGAGGGTATTCCTACCACTCGTCGTGGGACCACCTTCACGGAGCCTGGAGTCGCTCGGCACATCTGGCCTACAAATACGGGCCCAGCACAGGTCAGAAATTAACATCCATTTCCACTGCGTACTCTTGCTTTTCTAGTTGGTTCCAGTGATGCAGCTAGGAGGCACGCCAAGAATATGTTTATTTTAATAGGGCGGTGCAGGCGCCAAATTGTGAAGATGTTGATTGATGTAATTGTGTTTGTTTGGAGGCAAGGGCTTGCTTATAGAGGAACGTCGGATGAGGCTGCCTATAGTTTGGAGGATAGGTCTGTTAACCACGGCAACTTTTTAGAGTTGGTGTTATTGCTTAAAGACTATGATGTCGTATAGTACGTCGGGTACATGGCTAAAAACGCCAAAAAGCTGCATTTTTTGATTGGAATGTGCCACATTCTGTGGTCATAGTTGATGCCAACAGGCAACTTTCCAGATAGGAAACCACGTAAAAATCCGTGTGCTGCACTAATTTGCTTGTATCTCAGCTCCTAACAGTCCGATTTCGATTTTGTTTGTTTGTTTGTTTGTTTGTTTGAAAGCACATGTAAAGAGGACACTTTTTTGTCCCTATACATTTATCTCTCTACACCTTAAGGATTCTGCACAGAAAAAATTAGGTCTCTTTGTAATTTGAAAATTTGTGGCGTTCTCTTATATTTGTTTTCATTCTGTTATGAAGGTTTACTAATTTCAAACATTACACTTTCTCTGTTTCAGATTTGACAGTTTTCAAAATTTTTGAAAATGGCTTCAAGGCCTCTGCGGCTGGCAGATATTAACTCTGAATCTCCTTCTAGTACCAGTGCCATAGATTGGACAATATGTTGTTTATGTCAAAAATTTAGTGATGAAAACTTGATTTGCCCTGCCACACACACTGCTGAATCACTTGCTGGTGCTGGCTACAGGACGCTTACAGGAAATGTAATGGAATTTCAGGATATAGGTGCAGTGCCCCGTGGTTTGGATTTACAAAAGTTAAATGAGGGAGATGGAATAGAAGGAACATTTCGAAGAAACAAGGCAATGTGGCACAAAAAGTGTGCCCTTGACTTCAATAAAACAAAACGTTCATCGTCCTTGCCCAGTACGTCATCTGAAGACAGTCTACAGGCTCCATCAGAATCAAATGAAAAACAAACAAGGTCTGGGGCCCGTACAACATTATCTATTAAAATTAAAGATGAAATATGTTTTATATGCAATAAGAAGGGTACTACTCGAAAATCTTTATATAAGGTTTCTTCTCTACAAGACGATAAAGTTAATAGATGTGCCGAAATTACCAAAAACGTTGAACTTAAAGCGTTCATCGAGGGTGGCGATTTAGTTGCCAAAGAAGCAAAGTACCACTCGAAGATCTATACAAATCTGACAAATTGTCTGAGAAGATCAAGTGGAGTAAAAGAGGAAGAGGTCAACTCTATCTGCGAAAGTATAGCCTTCGCTTCCGTTGCGCGCTTTATGAGAGAGAAAATCCAGACCTCTGAAACTGAAAACACTGAGATTGTATTCAAAATGCCTGATCTTAAAATTCTTTATACATACAGCCTAGCCAATCTTCTGGGCGTGGAAAGTAAAGACCTTCCAAATACACATACTACCCGTCTACGTGAGAGAATTCTCGAACATTTCCCACAACTCAGGCAGAGAATACTTTCTGTACCGAGATGGTGCTAATATTTTTCAAAATGTTCATTCTGAAAACCTTGATGATGATGCTGTTGCATGTGAAAGGTTCATTAAACAAATTAGAAAAGTAATAACCCAGAAAAAAGTTACTTTTAATGGTCACCTTAATGATGATCAACAAACTGCAAGCGTTCCTCCAGAACGTCTGGCTCTAGTGCGTTCTTTACTCCATGGTGACACTTCAGCAAAGAGCACAACCAGAGCAACTCAGCCTGCTTTGACTATCAGTCTTAATAGATTTCAACCACAGTGAAAGCATGCCGAAAGGCAACATTGTTCGTCACAAGAAAAGTCATGAACCACCTGTTCCGTTATATTTGGGCTTGTCTGTATTTGGAAGAACACGAAATAACACAATAATTGAAGGCATGCATGAAAGGGGGCTCTCAATATCACCAAACAGAATTAGGGAGATAACATCAAGCCTTGCTTACTTGGAGATTCTCAGAGCTGAAGAAGAAGGTGGCATATGCCCCTCAAACTTGCTTCATGGTCATTTTGTGATTGGCGCGTACGACAACATTGATCATAACTACAGCAGCACAACTTCAGAGTCATCTTTCCACGGAACAGGAATTTCTATCTTACAAATTCCCGCCAAAGCAGAAGTTGGTGAGCCTCGTAAAATTGTTACAAGCATATCTTGTGTTGATCAAAGTAACAGAAAAGTGCCAGAGCTTCCAGATAGCTACAGTGTTGTCAAGCCTGTTACACTGCCCTCGAAGGAGCCACCTGTGCCAAAAGCAGACCAGACCACCTCTTCCAGCCGTGAGCCCCTGAGGGTGTAGCATTATCTAGGGTGCACCAAAAGTGGTGGGGCTACAAACACCGGCCTCCTTGAGGGCCTTGAGCAGAAGGCAGAAGATAACATGAAAAGAAAAAGAAGGCTGACCCCTCGCAGAAGGAGGGATTCAGAAGATGAGACAAGGGCCAATTAAGAGGGAAAGGAAGAGACTCCATAGGCCTCAGATACCCTAATACCGTCGGGGTCGGAAGAGAACAAGATGCCTTATTTGAATAAAAATAATAAAACAAATTAGGCATAGTGAACAATAAAATAGATGAACACAACAAAAAACATAAAACAGACTTAACCTGAATTAAAAGGCGTAACAACACATTAAAACTTAAAAAAGTAACTACTCTCCCTCATGAACCGGCTGACGAGGTATACCGACGGTCCGTCATCACGGAGAATAAGGGAGAGGGTATTAGGCAGTTTAAGAGTCCTTCGCAGATCGGCCAGATCCACACACTCCAAGAGAATGTGTGCCACAGTTAGGTGGGCGCCGCAAGTACACACAGGGGGAACTTCTCTCTTTAGCAAGTGGTACTGCGTAGCAATCCCATGGCCGATCCGGAGTCGACAGAGTACCACAGCTTCCTTCCGGAGAGATCGGAAGGAAGATTTCCACACCTTCGTTGTCTCCTTGATGCGTCTCAGTTTGTTGGGTGGAGGCGTGGCACGCCACGCTTCCTCCCAATGCGACAGGATCGAATGCCGCAACTGAGAGCGCACATTACTAGCAGGTGGTGATGATGATGATAATTGTTGTTTTAAGGGGCCTAACATCTAGGATATCGGCCCCTAATGATCTAAGTGATAGCGAAAATGAGAATGAAATGGAAACCAGAACGAAAATTATGTGAGACGAAAAATACGTACAAAGAGAAACTCTGATGGAAACAACTCACAATATGGTCTTACAAAAGGGAATTTAGAACGAAAAGATTCACAAAAAGAATAGATTTGAAAAGACCCACAAAACGTAGGCTAGATTCAATATACGTACAAAATGCAATTGAGGTTCAAAATACTTACAAAATTCAATTGAAGTTGAAAATACACAATGCAATTCAGATTGAAATAGGCCCTATCCCAGTTTCAAATCCAAATTATTCACAAAGTGCAATTGAAATTCAAAATACTTACAAAATGCAATTGAAATTGAAAATGCTTACAAAATGTACAGTAGATTCAAACGACTCATGTGGATTGACAATACTTACAAAATGCAATTTAGATTAAAAATACGTGACAAAATGTAATTTAGATTCAAAATATCCACAAAATGCAATTGAGAATCAAAATATTTGCAAAATGCCCCCAAACAAAATGCAATTTAGATTCAAAATTCTTGCGAAATGCGGTTTAGGTTGAAAATACAAAATGCACTTGGAATTCAATAATCTCACTAAAATGTCCTGCACCTACAATGAAAGACTTACTAAAAAGCAATTTAGATTGCCAATCTTTACAAAATGCAATTGAGGTTGAAAACAATCGCGAGATGTAATATAGATCGAAAACCCTTACAAAATGCAACATAGATTAAAAGTGCCTTAAAAAACGCTAAAAGGGAATTTAGATACACGGTGAACCAAGTAACAAAAACAATGCGGGAATCTTGAAGAGAAAAGAAAATATAAGGAAAAGAGTAGAGGAGAGGAGAGAGAGGAGAGGGTCCGCCCCAAAGGTAAGGGACAAAATGGGAAAACGGACCCAGCTCAGGAATCCCTCGGGGTCGCCAACTCCCGAACTCACCAGCCGTGAGCCCCTGAGGGTGTAGCATTATCTAGGGTGCACCAGACGTGGTGGGGCTACATACACCCTGCCTCCTTAAGGGCATTGAGCACAAGGCAGGAGGTATAAGGAAAAGAAAAAGAAGGCTGACCCCTCACAGAAGGAGGGTAACAGGAAAGATGAGACAAGGGCCAATGATGGCAGGAAAGTGAAAGACTCCCTAGTCCTCGGATAACCTAATACCGTCGGGGTCGGAAGAGAGCAAGAGGTGACCAAGGGAGGTCGACAGGAAAGAAGACGGAGAGGACCCCGGCACAAGTAAGTGGAAGCAATGCCGGACTCAGCTGGGGTCCCGTGGTCGCCAACCCACGTCCCACTAGATGTGAGCCCCTGGGGGAATCATGAGATACCTTACCACACGTTCCACAGATTGCCAGGTTCGAGCAACGAGATACCACGTGCCCGAACTTCTGGCACTGATAACATCGCATAGGAGGTGGAATGTACGGCCTGACATCACAACGATAGCTTGTGACCTTAACCTTCTCCGGGAGTACTGAGCACTCAAAGGAAATGATGAAAGCACCCGTGTCAACGTCCTGACCGTTGACCTTGCGCGTAATGCGCCGGACATCGGTCACGTGACGGTGCTTCATATCCTCCTTGAGGTCCTCGTCAGTATTCAGAATCAGGTCCCTATGGAAGAGCTGATTGAGAGACCTGATTGAGAGACTTATGTTTTTCCACTTTGACGGGAATTTCGCCAAAGTGGTCACACGTCAAAAGTTTGTCTACCTGCTCAGCCGTTCTGGTCTTGAGCAACAAGCTACCGTTTCTCATCTTTTGTACTTTCTCAAGCTCACCATAGACACCTTCTATGTGGCGAGAAAACAAAATCGATTTGACCAGCTTGAAATCATCCCCATCGGTTCTGGTCGCGACCAGAAACTTGGGGGTATTAGCAACCAGATTCGAACGTACACACTGTTCCCAAGGAGTAGAACCCATTAGGGAATCAAAATTTAAGACTTGGGTGGGGGACCACCCTGTTGGGGAAAGTTGCGCTTTTTTCCCATGGCCATTTCTTCCTCCCTGAATGCCACCGACCCCAATCACGGGCTGTCTCTGTAGGCACTACCCAGCTTAGGCAAGGCCCGCCTAGCTTGGAAGGCCTTGCCCGGGGGTCCGATGTTTGACATGCCATACAGGCATGTACTCCTTGGCATATACTAGAGAGTTTTCCAGCACAGGCATGCAGCTGTGCGGGGACCTGCGTTGTCAGGCGGATACTACTGCAGGGTACATGGCGCACCCACCTGTCGTGGTGGCCAGACCGAATAGGCTCTCGAGCGTAGTCGCACACTTAGGTGGCCCTTCCCCTGACAGCACGCATATATTAATTTTGAGTGCCAGACCTCAAAAACATGAACGGAAAAGGCGTGCGATATAACCTAACGGGTGTTATATCGCCCAAAGTGGGGCGTTTAGAGCTGGCTGTCAAACCCGTAAAGAGAACCTGGGCCAAGAAACCCTTTTAGTCGCCTTCTACGACTGGCAGGGTATACCTGTGAGTGTATTCTATCCCTCCCACCCAAGGGAGGTCCAATTCGCAAGACAAGCCGGAAACTTAAAAGAATAGCCAAGGTCGTCCCTTTTAGTCGCCTCGTACGACAGGCAGGGGATACCGTGGGTGTATTCTAAACCCCCCACCCACAGGGGAGCTCCTAGTAAGAAAGATGAAACACGAATTTCATTTGTCAAAAGCTTATTACAAACTATATGTAATCAATTATCACTGCATATGTTCAGTTAATCATTTTGGTAGTCAATGGTACCACCTGCAGCCTTCAGACACTCTTTTATTCTTGTAGGTATACTGCAAATGAGATTCTGGCAGAACTGAAGTGAAATTTCTGAGATCGTGGACATTTTTTGGTCGAGACTCCGCTACTTAAAACCTATGTAGTTCCACACATTCTCGATGGGATTCAATGCCGGGCTTCGTGCTGCACCTTAGCATACCAACAATTTACCACTTTTCATTTTCTAGAATACTTTTTCGGCCCATATTGAGAACAATGTAATGAAAAAATAGCTTACTCACAAACACCTCAACTCGAGTGGCTGCTGTATGAAATACAGCATGCAGTACGAATGCGTACTGCCATGCTATCTAGCGAGCAACGTGTGGACTACGTGCGGTTTCATAACCAGCCTCGCCAGCTCGCTTCGTTTACAAAATATAACAAAAGCAAATGCACTCATTTCAATGGTATTTTTTTTTCTAAAACGAGAAATAAGAAATACTGAGAAAAATCCACTTTAAACGGGTTTCTCGATACTGGTAACTTACGTTATATATTCCTTGTAGTTCCATATCGTGTATAAGAAGTGATTTTGTACACGAGCAGGCCTATTAATTCTTGCATAGCTTTTTTCACTTGAAAAATTGTATATTTTTGGCTGTTTCCATTTTTAACTTTATATCATAACTTGGCCAATGATTGAGATATTTTAATGTTCTTTATACCTAAATGTTACGTTTCACAGATACTTTTATTGAGGGATATTTCAGGTTCGTTCTCTCAAAAATTTAAAACCATGGAATCATATATGTGAAAATGGTAGGTGGTCTTAAACTTTTGGTTGATACTGTATGTGGAAAATCGTTTGAGTAACGATGCGAATGTGAGTGTATTTGCTCCTCTGAAACAAACTCGGACTAAATTCTTTGGCTTTGCTCGAAAAGAGGTTTCCTCGTCAAAAATTTCTGACTTGAGAAATTATGTTGAGCTTTTCTCTAGGGCTTTCATTGTAAGTCAAAACAGAGACTTGGATTTGGACAAGTTTTTTGAGTATGAAAATTCCAGTGCCCCACCTTCGCTTTCCTCAAATGGTGTTCTACAATCATGTCAGAAATCTCAGCTGCTTAAAATTCTGGAAGAAGCCGTTGATCCCCCACAGTTCGAAGCATTCTGCGATACAATCATTTACGATGGAGCAGCACTAGCGCATGCTCTTTCACCTGAAACATCACGAACTTTTGGAGAATACTGTGATACGGAATTCAAAAACAGAATTTTGAATGATGCTGAGAGGTTCCATGCAAACAGAATACACATTTCTTGGGATACTTTCTCGAAAACTTGTCTGAAGAAACATGTGGGAGATAAGAGAGGTGTTGGTCTTCGTCGCCAAGTAGCACCAGGAAATATGCTACCAAAAAATTGGAATGAGTTCCTCCGCTGCGATCAGAATCAAGTTACTTGGAGAACATGCATTTTTTAAGTTTGATTGGGCTCTCATCAGTACTGAGATCTCGGCCAGATGAAACTTCAATTGATGGGGTACAATGCAGGCAACAGGAAGAAGCAGACGGCAGGATTTTTCTCCACGCTAAAGACAGTGTTGAACATGGAGCAAAAACTAATTATTATTTGCACAGTAGATACTGATGTAGTTGTTTTGGCAATTTCTTTCTTTCACATTCTCAAAACTGCGGGACTTCATGGGATGTGGATTTTATTTGGTGCTGGGAAGGGTATATGAGCATTAATGCCATGTTTGAAAGCATGGGTGAACATAAAGCTGTTGCATTGAGCGGAATCCATGCATTCACTGGATCAGATATAACGTCATCATTTACAATGAGAGGGAAACAGAGTGCCTGGAAAGTGTGGAAATCATTTCCTGAAGCTACTGAAGCCTTCCAAGCTATCTCTCTACCACAGCAGTCTATTTCTGATGAGACTTTTCAAGTTCTGGAAAAGTTTACTGTTTTGCTTTACTACAAAGACGCGGAAGACTTCTCAGTCAATCATATTAGAAAGCTTCTATTTACTTCAAAAAGTCGCAGCCTGCAAAATCTGCCCCCAACAAAATGGGCACTAAGGCAGCATTGTCTTCGTTCAGCATACCAGGCAGGACAAGTTTGGGGTCGTGCGTGCTCAGTGATGGACAACATTCCGGGGCCAGAAGGATAGGGATGGACCATGGTGTCTGGGGAGTGGGCGCCGGTCTGGTCTTCTCTTCCTTCTATTATGGAAGCCTGCAGAGTGTAGTTGCTCCGGATGCCGTACACGATGCTCGTGTTCAAAGGCCAAGGTTCCCTGCACGCTACTTTGCACGATCTGCACTGGAGGTCGACAATGCAGCAATGAATAGGTATGCGTTTAATTGATTATTTTTAAATTTGTTTCACAATAAAATTTCAAGATCATTATACTGCTTTTTGATCCAATGCCTTAATATAATAATAGTAATAATAATAATAACAATAATCTATATATATAAAAATCAATGTTACGTGATAGTTTGTCTGTCTGTGGGTCTGTGGGTATGTCTCCTATGCGTTCATATACCATTCGTCCGATTGCGATGAAACTTGGGTGAGATGTTGAGTACACTCCAGGGAAGGTTTCTGGCTGAGTACATCCATATTACAATATGTAGCGCAAGAGTAGAATCAAAAAATGAGCGACGACACGCGAAGCGTTTCAACCAAGTCCCGTATGAATACATGTACCATTCGTCCGTAGCTATGAAACTTGGGTGAGCTGTTGTGTACACATCATGGAAAATTTCTGGCTTAGTAAATCCCCTATACAATATGCAGCGCACAAGTTGATTCAACAAATGAGGGACGACGCGCGAAGCGTTTCAACAAAGTCCCGTATAAGGTCATATACCATTCTGCCGTTAGCGGTGAAACTTGGGTGAAATATGGTGGACACTCCAAGGAAGGTTTCTGGCTTAGTAAATACATTTCACAGTAGGTAGCACACGAGTAGATTCGACAAATGAACGACGACACGCGGTGCGTTTCAATACAGTCCCCTATGTCTTCATATCCCATTAGTCCGATAGCGATGAAACTTGGGTGATGTGTTGTGGACACTTACGTGACGGTTTCTAACTTATTAAATACATTTTACAGTAGGTAGCGCACGAGTAGATTCAACAAATGAGTGACGGAGCGCGAATCGTTTAAACAAAATCAGGTATGCGTTCATATACTATTCATCCGATTGCGATGAAACATTGATCAGTTATTGTGTACCCGCCAGGGAAGGGGACTTAGTAAATCCATTTCACAATAAGGAGCGCAAGAATAGATGCAACAAATGGGTGACGACGCGCGAAGCGTTTCAACAAAATCCCCTATTGCGTTCATATAACATTCTTCGATTGCGATGAAACCTTGATGAGTTATTGTGTACACGCCAGGGAAGGGCTTCGACTTAGTAAATCCATTTCACAATAGGTAGCGTACGAGTTGATTCAACAAATGAGTGACAGTGATGAAACTTTTGAATGTTGTTGTGCACGCTCCCACGAATGGTTCTAAATTAGAAAATCCATTTTACGATAGCTTAGAGGCAGTTAATATGTTGTGTATCCAAAAGCACTTCAAGAAACAGAATTTCAACGCCAACACTTTCTTTGATTGGCATTGCTGGGTAGTTTATATGCTGAGGAATAACCCACCCACCAAGGGAAGATGATTAAGAGAAGGAAGTAGATTTGGGATTGGAAAAGAAGGATAGAAAAATAGGAGGAGAGTCCCACAAAAGTTATGAATTTGACTTTCAATACATTTAGAAGCGGTTGCCACCGCAAATCCGTGCTCGGATATCTAAAGTGGGTACGAGCTTGGTCGAAGCTGACGGGAACCGCAGCTAAGACTTGGGCAGTTTGCCAGAGAAAGGCTTTAGTGTATTTCCTCCCACGCACGAATAAAAGTACTATAGGGAAGGGTGATGGTCTGGCCAGACAGATAGTAAAAGCTTTATTGAGTATGAAAGAGGGCATAAACCTAGGAAGAGCTAGGAAAGCCAGGATCTTGCCTAACTGTAGTATCAGAGAAATGATGAATCCAAAAACAAATATTTAATTTATTTAACAATTTAAAGAAGTTTGGGGAAATTAACAAGCGTGTAATATAATTTGGACAAACATAGTTCATTTAAACCTTTTAACAAATGGGGTCGCAGACCTCTCAACATTAAACGGTTGCTCCAGGCAATTGACAATTTACAAGGTTTCAAACCTTATATTTCTAAAATCTTTATAAGATTTAAACAAATGAGCAATGAAATAATTAAAGCTTGAACGTGAATTGGAGTACAAAAAGTGCACCTTAAGAAATTCTTGAGAGAATGATCTAGAGAAAGTGACAACTTTGAAAATAACAATAATAACAACATGAAAAATAAGATAGAAGTTCCTACAACTTGTTATATTTATACAGAATTAATATATGAGAATTATACAAAGAGGGCAGGTCACTTACTGTGAAACCTGAAGAAAGTGAAAAGGAAAGTTCTAGACTTCCCAAGTATGAGCAGGAATCACTCGCCAAATGGGACAGTTTCCATTTCGTGAAACCTGAACATGACTCGCTCAAGAGTTTAAAGAAATGTTCTCCCTGATTATAGGAAAGGAACAACGTGATTTAAAACTTGTATCACACAAGCAATTATGCAGAATTTAATTAATGTTAAACTAGCAAAGTTGGAAGGGCACTTCGTGAGTGACACCTTATAGAAAAGTTTCAATTTTATTAATAATGGTGGTTAGTAGAAGGTTGAGGAAAGATCATTGGGATATAGGATCAATGTTCATGGCCGTATTTAATATAACCGGACGATCGCGACGCGGTAGAAACGTGGAGCAAGCACTGTTTATCACTATAGTCAGTAAAGATTGATGCAAAGTTCACTGTAGAAACACTGAAGTTTATGAAAAAGAAAGTTATTGCAATTATGGGAATAACTGATTGCACTATATAGGTGAGAGTCTATTTCTTGAAAAAGTTGTGATTTACAATTAAATGCGCCATAGAAAGTTCCAACGGGGGAAGAAAGTTCGCTATTGCAGTAATTTAAGGAAGATTCCTCATTTTAACTACCCCTCAGGGGCTCACATCTAGTGGGGCGTGGGTTGGCGACCACGGGACCCCAGCTGAGTCCGGCATTGCTTCCACTTACTTGTGCCGGGCTCCTCTCCGTCTTCTTTCCTGTCGACCTCTCTTGGTGAACTCTTGTTCTCTTCTGACCCCGACGGTATTAGGGTATCCGAGGCCTAGGGAGTCTCTTCCTTTCCCGCCTTAATTGGCCCTTGTCTCATCTTTTCTGATACCCTCCTTCTGCGAGGGGTCAGCCTTCTTTTTCTCTTCCTTTTACCTCCTGCCTTGTGCTCTAGGCCCTTAAGGAGGCAGGGTGTATGTAGCCCCACCACTTCTGGTGCACCCTAGATCATGCTACACCCTCAGGGGCTCACGGCTGGTGAGTTCGGGAGTTGGCGACCCCGAGGGATTCCTGAGCTGGGTCCGTTTTCCCCTTTTGTCCCTTACCTTTGGGGCGGACCCTCTCCTCTTTCACTTTCCTATCTGCCTTTCCTGGCTCTCCTTCCTTCCAAGTCCCTCAATCCGCCTTCTCCGAGGGTTGAGGGCATTTCTTTTCCTTCTGTCCTTTTATTTGCCTTATTCTCCTTTAGTTTTCCATTTCTTCTTCTAGTATGTAGGTTAGTAGTTAGTTTTAGTTTTAAGTTCGCTTTTCATTTTCATCTTCACGATCACCCAAACCATCAGGGGCCGATAACCTAGATGTTAGGCCCCTTAAAACAACAATTATCATCATCATCATCATTTTAACTAGCATTTTCACAAGTGCGTGAACAATACTTGACGGCAAGACTCGCAGATAGAGTACAAGATCTCGAAGGTTCCAGAACGACCTTAGCAGAAAATGGGGTTGAGAAAATCCAACGGAGGAACTAGCTTTATAATTATAGACAGCGGGTATTAAATAATATCCCACGTAGCGAGAGGATTTCTCGTTTGAATAGCTTAAGAAAAGCTCTTTTTAGTAAGGTTGGCTTATATAAGCGAAAGCTCAACATGGCAAATCCCACGAAGAATGATTACCACCCCACAAGTAATCTCACGCTGTCTATAAAATAATCTATAAAAGCATGTAGATAAAATGATGAAGATGGGGTTAAAACCTTTAAAATGGTACTTATCTTGATTTCATGTTGAAGGCGAAGTTCCGTACTACTTTGCCAACATGGCGTAGAAGAGTGTATGCCTCTTGGTTTGAGGAGGCTAGCTCGAGCGGAGCTTTGACTGACCTAGTCAACTGCAGACTGAGAAGTGAGAGCTGCTCAACGGAGCACGGAGGGTCCAAGGAAAGGGAAAAGAGTGGGGGGTAGGAGACAAAAGGAGAACATATAAACATTGCCAACTTTGATACAAAAAATTAATCTCTTGCTGAGCTGATCTTCTAAGAGTTGATAACAGATGATACTAGCGCAGCATGGTGAGTAAAGAAGTAGACGTAGTCCTCTTGCTCAAGGAGAAAATAGCTGGCGATGATAACAGGATCTGGTAGCCAAATGGATCTGGAATTCCTCTTGCGCGAGGAAGAATTGAGGAGCTTCAGAGATTCGCTGTTATATGACGCTAGGTGGGTCACAGAATATATATCTGGAACAGACTCATACAAAATATAAGCGACCTGAACCCCTAAGAGAGAACAGAAGATCACTGTTGGTGTCTGACAAAGAGGAAGGAAAGAACATGCAAAAACATTGAAAATTATAATCTCAGGTACCGTGTATTCCAAGAATGCACCATACTGGGAGGGACAGACACCAACAGCGAACAAGAAAAACAAGTACAGTAATAAGCAATTGCGGAGAAGTAGTCTTGTGATCTGACCACTAGTGGTCAAGACTCTGAATACCCTGACTCTCCTATCTCTTCCAGGGTAACACTCGGTCACTTTTCCAAAAGGCCAGACTAGGGGGGGGGGGGTGAAACATCCCTAACTAAGACCAAGTCTCCCACTTTAATGTCGGGACTGGAAAGAAACCACTTCTGTCTCCCTTGCAAGGAAGTTAAATATTCCAAGTTCCACCTCTTCCAAAAGGAATTGCGGAGGGCTTCAAGTTTACGCCAAACAATAGGTAAATCAGAATCCCTGAAAGAATTAGGAAGGGGAGGATGGGCAGAGAGAGAAGTGCGTGTAAGACAGTGACCAGGTGTGAGTGGAAGGAGGTCATCAGGGTCATTGGAAAGCGGAGTTAAGGGGCGAGAGTTAACAACACCTTCAATCACAAAATAACTAGAAGCTGAGGGAAATAAAGCACTAGTAAAGATTGCGATACAATGCAAAAGGAGAATTAACAAGTTTAAACAAAGCGTATAGAAGCAAGTACATCTATTCAGGACAAGAATATACCAAATAAACAAAGGAACTATGCGAGTAGAAAGCAAGAACGCCATAGGTAACAAACGAGTAGCCATAAACAATAACCTCAAGTTATAATGAGTATCAAAGGGGTTACTCAGAAAAATACTTAAGTCAGCGAGAAACGTGACATGACAAGTATGAATACAAAAACACATCGAATGTGACGACGAGAAAAAACCAGTTTGTTCATCAATGGACATTAAGATCGCAAAATATGTAAACAAAGTGAAATACATGAGCGCGTGAGAAATACGCAACGAAGTTTTGAAACAAGGATCGAAGCAGTTATAGAATACGAGCATGAGTAAGTGGAAGACGTAAGCAAGCGCGGCCTTGACCCACAGAGTACAGCGAGATAACGAATATAAATATCTGAAAGAGTCCTTGACTAGAACAAGTTTATTTTGGGAAATAGGTGAGCGGCTTCCGAGATTACGGTAGCGGCTCGCCAGACAATGGTTGGCAATCAGCCAAAGTTGAGATAAGAGAAACTTGCTTTGACCTTTGGCAATCGTACAGGAAATAAACAACAACTTGGCGTTGTCCAGGCTTGTATACAAACAAGTTTGAAAAACAAGCAGTTCAAAGTACACAAACACTAGTTGAATCAGCTGTGACTTAAAGCAGATATTCAGGTTGTAAGGCATGCAGTTAATCGTAACTTGGACGTGAACAAACAATTTAAAGCTATATGAAATAAAGTAAGAAATCAATTTCGCATAATTGAGAGGATCACGGAATCCGACAATTTTCAACAAAAAGAAGCTTAATTCTTCCGAGCAAAGAAGACAAGCTGGGACATTGAGAAGAAGGTTATGCATAAGAATAGTTATTCTAGATGCTATAGAATTCAGATTTTCAAACGGTTTCAAATTGTGAGGAAGGAGGGAGGAGCCGACCGTGGCCATCCTTCTAAATAATGAAAGAAGTGAAACATGGCTTACAGCAAAGTGATGGTGACTGATAGCCATGGTTTTACACAAGGGGAAGATAGTTTTCGAAAAAGAGTTTAAGCAATTACCTGCTATAAAAAATGACATGAGAAGGTAAACGAAATAACACAAAGCAAGGCGAACTTGAATGGCCATCTTGTGCGGGAAGAAGGAAAAACCATTTAAACAACTTACAGAGGTAGCGTAGTTGTTCACGATAAGACACCCTCAGGGGCTCACGGCTGGTGAGTTCGGGAGTTGGCGACCCCGAGGGATTCCTGAGCTGGGTCCGTTTTCCCTTTTTGTCCCTTACCTTTGGGGCGGACCCTCTCCTCTTTCACTTTCCTATCTGCCTTTCATGGCTCTCCTTCCTTCCAAGTCCCTCAATCCGCCTTCTTCGAGGGTTGAGGGCATTTCTTTTCCTCCTGTCCTTTATTTGCCTTATTCTACTTTAGTTTTCCATTTCTTCTTCTAGTATGTAGGTTAGTAGTTAGTTTTAGTTTTAAGTTCGCTTTTCATTTTCATCTTCACGATCACCCAATCCATCAGGGGCCGATAACCTAGATGTTAGGCCCCTTAAAACAACAATTATCATCATCACGATAAGACATCGTTTCGACAAGTGTTTTTCAAAAATATTGAGATCTGAAACATGAGCGTTCTCTTTTTCAGAAATGGGATTTATGTCAGCTGTAACGAAATGACATTGCGCTTTGGTTTGAACACTGGTATGCTGGATTTCACCAGTAATAACCCAACCAAAATCGGTGTCTCTGGCGACCACGGTTGAAGATAACTTGCGTGTTTGTTTGCGAAGGCACTTCCAAAAAACATTGGCACTGAAAAGTACATCAATGGGACCTTGAGCATTAAACTGAGGATCAGCTAACCTTAAGTGCGAAGGAATCTTTAATCCGGAGGTATTAATAGAGTGACTTGGAGTGTCCTTGCCAATACTGGTAAGAACGAGACAGTTTAAATTAAGATTGGTGTTTCTTTGGCAAACGTCTCTGATTTTCAATTTTGAAGACTGCAAGACTTGAGTTTTCAAATTGTCAATGCCGGTCACATGACGATGACGAAAGACCTAGTTTTTTAATCAACGATTGCGAAACAAAGTTATGAGTTGAAGCGGAATCGAGAAGACCACGGGTTCGAAACCAATTTCCAAATTTATCTTGGATTTCAAATTGTACAGTGGTCAAAAGGGTTTGCGCACTGTAAGAAGTTTCGGCATTAGAAATGCAGGAAGAAGCATTAGTTTGTTCGGAGCTGCTCTGCATGGAGCTTGAAGAGGCAGGTACTGATGACCTCGATTTGTCATGAACGTGCAATAAAGAATGATGCGGTTTTTTACAATGGAAACAGAGATTTGATGACGTACAGTTCGAAGAAGAATGCTTAGGTGACAAGCAATTGAAACAATGTTTGCTCTTCAAGACAAACTTCCTTCGATCTTCGACAGACAATTCTTTAAAGGATTTGCACGAATACAATGTGTGAAGCTTTTTACAGAGCGTGCATTTTAACGATTTGTTAAGCGGCCTGATATCTTCTCTTGCATGATTGAAAGAAGAACGGGTTTGCTTGTACTCGACAGATGGGGGCTGATGTCCCTTTGAAAAAGCAAGGTTTATCTCAAAAATTTGAGACTGAAGATTCGTTTCGACCTTTTCGCACTGAAATGCGAGTGCTGTAAGGACTTGGCATCGGCTGTTAAGAAACGAGATTAAGTGTTCGAAGGAAAATTCTTCCTTGCGAGCGAGTTCGATCTCCCAAGCCTTTAAAGTTGAAAAATCGAATCTTGATGTAGCCAGATGAATGAGTATGGTGTCCCATGTTTGGACAGGTTGCTTTAGTTGGTATAATGCTCTGACATTCAACTGTATAGAATCTAAGAGGTCTCTTAAAGAGGTGACGTCATTAGGTTTGACGGCTGGCAAGTTGAAAAGACAACGTATGTGGCGAGCTACACTTAAACGTAAATTGCCATATCTCTCTTTAAGGAGATTAAAGGCGATGTGGTAGTTGTCTGCGCTTAAAGGCAGTGACTCCACTAAGGCTAAGGCCTCACATTCCAAAGAAGTACGGAGGAAGTAAAATTTATGTATGTCTGGGATCTCGATATTTTCATGAATTAGGGAGCAGTAAAGTTCGTAAAAAGAATACCATTCACCTTCCTTGCCTGAGAAGTGCGGTAGGCTTATCTTGGGAAGTAACGGTTTCGGTTTGTTCTCGTGAACTGAAGCGGGTGCGAACTGGGCCGGATTGATGACCTTAGTGTCCGGTTCTGAGATATTGCGAATCAATTGGTGGGCCTTGGCAATCCTTTCAAAGTACAAGGGTTCGACCTCGTCCCGATCCGATTGAAGTTCTGGACAAGCGGATTCAATCTCGGTTTGAATTTGGTCATAATAATCATATGACCGTTCGTACAACTTAAGGCGATGTGTCAAGATGTCTAAATCACACTCGGCGGGATTTAACTTGCTGATGAAATTTCTGAATCTAGTGAGTTGCCCTTTATAGGAAGAACGTCTGGCAATGAGAGTTTCATCTTTTTCAGTAGGAGCCATGACAAAAAGAATAAATTGAAATACAACTCACGAAACTGTAGAACCTTGGAGATGCTGTCAAGTTGGCAGCAGAGAATGGGTCGAAAGAACAGGACACACCAAAGGAGACAGGAGCGGCCTCTTTCCCGTTCACAGGCTTTGCATGATGTAGTTATAACTGAAAAATCCAAAGCAGATGTTAATAATATGCAAAGTATTGTCAAATGACACTTGACAAACAATGGAAATAAAAAATGGACTCTCCCGGGTTTCGGCACCAAATTTTGGGTAGTTTATTGGCTGAGGAATAACCCACCCACCAAGGGAAGATGATTAAGAGAAGGAAGTAGATTTGGGATTGGAAAAGAAGGATAGAAAAATAGGAGGAGAGTACCACAAAAGTTATGAATTTGACTTTCAATACATTTAGAAGCGGTTGCCACCGCAAATCCGTGCTCGGATATCTAAAGTGGGTACGAGCTTGGTCGAAGCTGACGGGAACCGCAGCTAAGACTTGGGCAGTTTGCCAGAGAAAGGCTTTAGTGTATTTCCTCCCAAGCACGAATAAAAGTAGAACAGGATGAAGCTAATTGCTGGACATAGGAGTGCGAGTGAGAGGCAAATACTACATTTAATTCCATACTGTCTTTTAAGGTAGAGACGCACTATAGATATTTTTAAGGCGAGTTCAGTTGCGTTAAAATATTTACAATCTAAGTCTTTAAACTACTTGACCGCGTTCAATATGGTGGAAAAACTTGCAAAAGAGATTGAGAAAAAAAGGAGCGACGAACACTTTGAGTCGCTGTATGAGAAGAGCAAAAATGTTGCTGCCCTTTTAAACGAGAGATTGCATTTACATGATCCCGATGTGGCTGGTGTCCCAGAGGATTTTCATTTGCAGGAGGACTTTAAACCAAAGAAAATGAAAAGAACCAAAAAAATAGCTGGTGAACAAGCTGATGACGAAAGACCAAAAAATCCAAAAGATGTGTACAGGATTGAGACGTACTTGAATATTCTCGATGTAGCTAAGTCTAGCATAGATCGTAGATTTATTGCTAACGCGGATCTTCATAAAGATTGTGCTTGCTTAGATCCTAAAAATTTTAATGATGTTATCACAGACGGATTGCCTGAAAACGCTTTAAGGGAAGTTGCAAGATTAGCTAAGGTAGATAAAGATACACTATCCAAAGAATTATGATGATGATGATGATAATTGTTTTAAGGGGCCTAACATCCAGGCTATCGGCCCCTAATGGTTTGTGTGATAGCGAAAATGTCAATGAAGTGGAAACCAGAACGAAAAGTAAGTGAGCAGGAAAATACTTACAAAAAGGAACTCACATTTAAACTACTCACAAAAGTGGAGAGCGGTAATACGTACATAAGGAAATTTCGAACGAAAATACTCACAAAAGGAATAGAGCGAAAAATACGCACAAAATGTAGGTGAAGTTCAAAATACGTACAATATGCAACGTACAGTCGAAATACTTACAAAATGCAAGGGAAATCAAAATACTTACAAAATGCAAATGAGATTGAAAATACGCACAAAATGTAATGTAGATTCAAAATACCCACAAAATGCAATTGAGAATTAACTACTTGAACAAAGCGGGGTAGGTTGAAAATACAAAATGCAATTGAAATTGCTGGTGCAAAATGTATGGTAGATTCAAACTTCTCATTTGGATGGACAATACTTACAAAATGCAATTTAGATTGAAAATACTTACAAAATGTAATTTAGATTCGTGATGATGATGATGATGATGATAATTGTTGTTTTAAGGGGCCTAACATCTTGGTTATCGGCCCCTGATGGTTTGGGTGATCGTGAAGATGAAAATGAAAAGCGCTCTTAAAACTAAAACTAATTACTAACTTACATACTAGAAGAAGAAATGGAAAACTAAAGGAGAATAAGGCAAATAAAGGACAGGATGAAAATAAATGCCCTCAACCCTCGAAGAAGGAGGATTGAGGGACTTGGAAGGAAGGAGAGCCATGAAAAGCAGATAGGAAAGTGAAAGAGGAGAGGGTCCGCCCCAAAGGTAAGGGACAAAAGGGGAAAACGGACCCAGCTCAGGAATCCCTCGGGGTCGCCAACTCCCGAACTCACCAGCCGTGAGCCCCTGAGGGTGTAGCATTATCTAGGGTGCACCAAAAGTGGTGGGGCTACATACACCCGGCCTCCTTGAGGGCCTTAAGCAGAAGGCAGGAGATAACATGAAAAGAAAAAGAAGGCTGACCCCTCGCAGAAGGAGAGAATCAGTAATTTAGATTCAAAATACCCACAAAAATGCAATTGAGACATAACTACTTGAACAAAGCGGGGTAGGTTGAAAATACAAAATGCAATTGAAATTCAAAATACTCACAAAAGGACCCCCACGATATTGAAAGACTTACTAAAAAGCAATTTAGATTGTCAATCCTTACAAAATGCAATCGAGGTTGAAAAACACTCACAAAATGCAACGTAGATCGAAAAGACTTCGAAAATGCAACGGAGATTGAAAACACCCACAAAAGGGACTGGAGATGAAAAAATAACAGTGCGGGAATCTTAAAGGGAAAAGGAAATATAATGAAAAGAAAAACAACAGGAAAGTGAAAGAGGAGAGGGTCCGTCCCACAGGTAAGGGACAAATAGGGAAAACCTGGCCCAGCTCAGGAATCCCTCGGGGTCGCCAATTCCCGAACTCACCAGCCGTGAGCCCCTGAGGGTGTAGCATTATCTACGGTGCACCAGAAGTGGTGGGGCTACATACACCCTGCCTCCTTAAGGGCCTAGAGCACAAGGCAGGAGGTAAAAGGAAGAGAAAAAGAAGGCTGACCCCTCGCAGAAGGAGGGTATCAGAAAAGATGAGACAAGGGCCAATTAAGGCGGGAAAGGAAGAGACTTCCTAGGCCTCGGATACCCTAATACCGTCGGGGTCGGAAGAGAACAAGAGTTGACCAAGTGAGTTCGACAGGAAAGAAGACAGAGAGGAGCCCTGCACAAGTAAGTGGAAGCAATGCCGGACTCAGCTGGGGCCCCGTGGTCGCCAACCCACGTCTCACTAGATGTGAGTCCCTGGGGGTCTTGTGTTTAGGCCTAGCTTCTCTGAGTGTTGGTAAAAGGTGCTAGAATGCCGAGCTGTGCAGTGTCAGGCTGTACAAATCATCCCCGGGACGCAAACTAATGTAAGTTGTCACTTAACAGATTCCCAAAAGACCCGTCTCTGCACAAACAATGGGTACATTTTTGTAAAAGGAAAGATATGTTTAACTCGAATACAGCTCGCATTTGTTCGGAACATTTTCTGCCTAGTGATTTTGAAAGAGATTTATAATCTGAACTGTTAGGTCTTCCCCCTAAGAGATTGCTAAAAACAGGGTCAGTTCCTTCCCAAAAAATTCCCACCATTCCTTCTTCAACAGAAAATTGCGAGAGAAATAGGCGAGCCGAGAGGCGTGATTGTAGGAAAGATTTACAGTCCCTAATAAAGAACTCGGTAGAAGAATCAAGTCAACATCTTGAGCTTCCTCAGGGAGGTCAGATTAATGATGAGTTTCGCCAAATTGAAGACAACTTGCCCTTGATGTGGGAACTACGTAGTGTTTTGGCCGAAAATGAAAAATTAAAAGAAAGGATTAAATTACTTTCTGAGGATCTGAAGATATCCCAAGAAAAATAAGAAAATTGGAGAAAAAAATTAAAAAATATGATGAAATATTTTCTACTTGTCAGAAGCAATATTTATTGAAAAGAAAGTGTACAAGCAAGTCTGCAGAAGATGTTGCGAAAGCTGTTACAATACGGTGTATCGCCAAAAAAGCTTTATCATTTGTTAGGGAAACTCTAAAATACCCCCTCGCAAGTGAAACAACAATAGCACGACGGTTGTCACAATTTTCTACTCCTCCTGGGTTTCTGGATGTCACTTTTAACCTACTTAAGGGCCAAACAATTATTATGAGTGATAACTTTCAAAAGGATGTAGTGATGAGCTTTGACGAAATGAAAGTTAAATCTGATATTTGTTATGACAGTGTCGAAGATGTGTTTAGAGGGCCACATGTAAATGTACAAGTTATTATGATAAGAAGCTTAACTGGTAAATGGAAACAGCCGATTTACTATCAATTCGACCAGGCGGTCAGTACTGATTTATTTTATGAGACAGACTTGTTGAGGAAACGACTTTTCGCTTTAAGAGCTTTTGTTAGTGATATGGGTGGTTCCAACCGAAAATTATATATAGACCTCGGAATAAGTCCAGATAAATCCTTTATAACTAACCCATGTGCTGATGACCGTGTAATTTGGGAATTTTGTGACGTTCCTCATATTCTTAAGTTAATAAGAAACCATTTGTTAGACCATGGATACAGGCTTACGTCCGGTGAGACAGTTACCAAAGACATCTTCGTTGAGTTAGTGCAATACCAAAATAGTGGGGACTTAAAATTTTCTCACAAAATAACTGAACACCATTTGCTAGTTACTGGTAGTGAACGACAAAATGTAAGGAAAGCTGCTGAACTTCTCTCTGGCACTGTGGCTAAGGCTATATCATACTAGCTCTTAAGCCCGGCATTGCTCGGGGTCACAATTGGATATTGGGATATCGTACCTTGGCTCGCTGTGACGTATTGTGTGCAACCCGGAGGATGATTATAATGTGCAATATTTTGCCAATCAAAGTCGTTGTGCGTGGTTTTTTTTTTCTGATAAACAATTGTATTGAGATTGTTAAGTAGGTGGGTACATCGGCTCTCTACTGCTTGTTGCTTATAATAGATTAATCCTGAAACTTCACTCATATAACTGAATATTTAAGGAGCTTATTTTAATCTTAATATGCATTATTAACCTAGGCCTAACTATTGCATTTTAAGGGCCAATGAATTTATTTTTCTTCATTGTATTTACCTCGCATTTATTATCGAACAGCATCATTTCAAGAGGATAATGGCAGTCCGCAGATAAACTCTTACAATCCCAGCTTCATAACATATGCATTTGATTAGTGGAATAACGAATACTAAAAGAAAATAGATAATAAATATCATTTAAGAATCTATATGTCCATGCACACTTAAAAGAGAACCACTCATGAGAATGCAGAGACACCTTGTGGCCACGATAAAAACTAACCCTATCAAAACTTGGTAGCAATCAATTGTCATATCCGCAGTAAGTAATATTGTACAAACTACGTATCATGTCATGATTTAGAGCAGGGGTTCTCAAACTTCCTGTACTCGAGGACCCCTTCAATTATTTATGTAGTCATTGCGGACCCCTCAAAACTGCCTTTAATTTTTGTTGTAAATTTTTTAATGGTTGTCATTTTAAAAGATAAACAATTTATACAAAAAATAGTGGGTTGTAAAAACAATTAATCCGTTTGTTTTAGTATATATATATACTTTATTTAAATTGGAATAAATACTGGAAAAAACATGACTTACATAAGTATACCCAATTTTCTTAATTACAGTAGGAGTAGACTTTAAATCCAATCTTAGAATAAAAAGTTATCAGTGTTTTTACCGTTACTTTAGTGAGAACCATGGTACTGTTTTTTGCTTTTGACTATCTCTAACATGTTGGGATTTACTTTAGAAAGCTTTAGCCTTAAATCGGTTTCAATGTTCTTCAGTTTGTTTCTTTTTGCTGGCTTCAGGTTGCACAGTTCAGAAAAGGCGCGTTCACACAAATATGTCGTACAAAAGGGCACAATATGTTCGAGGGCTCTTTTGGCAAGTTCTAGTACCTCAGCTTGTACAAGTAGCCAAAACCTTGCCAAGTTATTTTCTTCATAAACAATCTCCCAGGCTCTGCTGCACGAGAGTTCCACCAATTGGTCTTGCTCAGTATCAGATAGGTCGATGAGGTTACCAATACTTCTCTTCTTGAATGGATACTTCATCCAATCATTATTAGGATTAGGTTCAGGAAAGTAACTTCTCAGACTCTAAGATAGGCCTGTTAAATGCTCAGCAAACAGTTCTTTTGTATTTGTAGGCATCTCTTCTTCAGATGTTATTAAGAATTCCTGCAACGTTGTGAAATTGTTGTATGAATTCTTAAGCATACTGTCAGACCAAAGTTGCAGTTTTCCTATCATAGCTTCTACTTGCTCTTCTACACGGAATATGTCAGTGTCAGACCCTTGAAGTTTCGTATTTAGGACATTCAAAAGCTGGAAGATATCTGCCAAATATGCAACCTTGATTAACCACGAAAACTCACACAACTTGTCTTTGAGAAGAAAGTTTTCATATTTTTCTTCCAAAAGAAATATTGTAATTTCATCACGCAATTCAAAAAAAACGTATGAGGACATTACCTCGGGAGAGCCAGCGAACTTCAGTGTGAAGCAAGAGCTGTACATGCTGTTACTTTTAATCGATTAATTTCAGATTTCGATTAATCGAAACCGAATAATCGATTAATTATCGTAAATAACGAATAATCGATTAATCAATTAGTCTATTAATCGATTTTCAGAAAAATCGATTAATCGGTTATTCGAATAACGGATTAATCGATTATTCGGTTTTTTATTTGTTTTGTCGATTAATCAATGTATTTCGCATTTTAACTACGCTCTCACAGAATCAACAAACTATGACACAACTTGGTTTCTTAACGCAATCACTCGACATGGTTAGCCGGGGCAGTGCCATGATGAATGATGTTTTTGATTCTTTTAGGGGCTTTGCAACATCGTGGTCACGTATCCCCGTGTTCTGGGGTGTGTTTAAGACTTGTCTGAAAACATGTGTCACTGCGATGTCTGTACCAGTGTTTGTATTTGTAATTCAGGTAGAATATGGGTAGGAACCGACCGTGGCCTTACATTAGTTACCATCCCGGTATTTGCTTGTGTAGAAATGTGAAACCATGGAAAATCATTTCCAGCATGACTGAGGTATGAATCAAACCCGCCTCTTACCAGTTTTGCCTCACGAGGCTGAGTGTACCACGTTCCAGCCCCCACACCAGAATTAAATTTCTTGTCAGAGCCGGGAATCCAACCCAAACCTCTGCGGTGACAGCTAAGAATGCTAGCCACTGCTCAACGCCCGCTTTGAGGTTTCATTTAACTTCTCTCCAAGGATTACCGTGTTGGAAGCCCTTTTTCAGGCTTGCCTTAGAAATCGAAATTTGTTCGCTTAACCTGAAAAAATACTACATGATGTTAATAAATACATTTGGATGACTAGTTTCGATCATCATCAGATCATTTACACTCCAGGCTATTAAATCTACTGTATGTGGAGAAGTATGGAATGATAATTACGATATATACATGCATTTATTTGCAGTAGCAATTAAACTAGCAAACTAGTCAAGATATGTGCATTTTGTTGAGATACTGATTGTTATTAAATGGTGCACTTAGCAGTTTGAGCGATGTGTGGTCCGTATTTTTGCACAACGTGTGGACGATTTTGCATACACAATAACCTGACCATTTAATAACAATTACATAATGGCACTAAGCAAGCAAACTTGAAGATCAATCACAACTATCAGTATCTCAACAAAAAATAATATATCTTGGCTATTTGTGCTAGATTAATTACTTCGGCAACTAAATAAGTGTATATATTGTAAATATCATAACCCATACTTGTAGACACAGATTAATAGCCGAAGTGTAAAGATCTGATGATCATTTGACGATCGAAACTGGTCATCCAATTGTATTTATTAATCTCATGTATAAAGTCTTTTCAGGATTAGACAATTGGGTATTGACCGTCCGTAAAACATTGAATTTCGACTCCAAAGATACAAATATGACGTCTTACGAACGAAGGTATGTCTAAAGTCAACACTTAGGCATGTTCGATAAAAACTCAATGATCTCATGGTAGGGCAGTTATAAAATGCGCGGTAAAAATAGGAAATCTTGTAGATGTAGCGTAAATATTGCAATCATTGCAAAAGACGAGCTGGACGTCTATCTTGGGAATTCACCGCCTGACTTGTAAACTCACCCTTTTTCACAGGTGGAAAATGAATAAACAATATATCCAAGTCCCGCTAAACTAGCGACAAAATACTTCATATTCCCCGCGACCACCTGCAGCGCTGAAGGAGTATTTTCAATTGCTGGAAACATTGTGACTGCAAAGCGGAGCTGCCTCGCCCCAGAAAATGAGTACTTGATAGTATTTTTGCACTAAAAACAGACCTTCTATTGAAATATATTGTCACATATATTTTTAAATAATGCATCTTGTTTGTGAACTGTTGAAGCCATTCTTTCAGTGTTGCCTGTACAAAAACTGTCAGTTGTAACTCTTCAGTCGGTCAACATGTCTTTGTCCAATGACTGTGCGGGGTGCTATGTCATCATCATCTGCTTTAACTCGAATCCGTGTATAAATCTTCTTCCTTCAGTCCAGTTTGTGGATGTGTTTACGGTGACTAAAGAGTCCAATCCTGGCATGGAACAAGCGACCACACAAGTCACATAGTACTGCTGGAGGAGGACGTGGTTGGGCTGCTCGAAGTTTCCTAGCTTGACGCATGGCCCCTTCATGTGTGCGTCGATCCCTTTCAATCGTTTTTACAGTATCCGAGATGGTACGGCGCCAAGTTGAGCGGTCTTCAGCCAGCATGTCCCAGGTTTGTGAATCAAAACCTGTCAATTTCAGGGTCTGCTTAAATTGGTCCATGTAGCGCCTTTTAGGACCACCACGAGTTCTGGTGCCATAGCATAACTCACCATATAGCATTTACGAGGTAATCTCACATCATCCGTCCAATGGACATGACCAATCTTTCTAAATTGGTGACCTATTATGGATGATTCTATGCTGTTTATTTGAGCCTTTTCCAGAACAGCAATATTGGTAATGTGGTCTTCCCATTTAATCCTCAGGATTGATCGAAGTTTTTGTAGGTGGAAGCGCCCAAGGTTCGTAAGATCACGTCGGTAAAGGGTCCACGTTTCACAGCCTTACAACAATGTAGAAATGACTACTGTTTTGTACACCATAAGCTTTGTACTCATGGACAGATCTTTATTCATGAAGACCCGGTGCGCTAATCGTCCATATGCTGCATGGGCTGCGCCAATTCTCTTATCCACATCCTGCTTACAGGTACAGCTCACGGAAATGGTACTGCCCAGGTGCAATGTATAAATAATATGAGTAATAAGTAAATAAACTCCTTTAAGAATTACACGTATTAGTTATGATCACAATGACCCCGGCGGGAGTAGGCAGGCTAAAGCGTAACAACTGTACGACCAAGGCTCCGCTGAGATATGTATCCTTATGCATAACAGAATTCGAATGCATGATCTAATTTTATTTTACACACATCAAAAAAAGTTTTGCATCACCTCGGTTCCAAGAGTTCCGGAACCTTTAAATACAAAGGGAATAGAGATCAACACAAACAACATTTCAGCTCGTTTTATTGCTCATGAGACCCACACATTGCATGTTGTACCATCATACAGCTAGACTTTCAGCATTTGTGGTCCAGATTGCAGTACACACCACTACCTCTAATACCCAGTAGCACGTCCTCTTGCATTGATGCATGCCTGTATTCGTCGTGGCATACTATCCACAAGTTCATCAAGACACTGTTGGTCCAAATTGTCCCACTCCTCAACGACATGATATGATGATGATGATAATTGTTGTTTTAAGGGGCCTAACATCTAGGTTATCGGCCCCTGATGGTTTGGGTGATTGTGAAGATGAAAATGAAAAGCGAACTTAAAAACTAAAACTAACTACTAACCTACATACTAGAAGAAGAAATGGAAAACTAAAGGAGAATAAGGCAAATAAAGGACAGAAGGAAAAGAAATGCCCTCAACCCTCGGAGAAGGCGGATTGAGGGACTTGGAAGGAAGGAGAGCCAGGAAAGGCATATAGGAAAGTGAAAGAGGAGAGGGTCCGCCCCAAAGGTAAGGGAAAAAAGGGGAAAACGGACCCAGCTCAGGAATCCCTCGGGGTCGCCAACTCCCGAACTCAACCAGCCGTGAGCCCCTGAGGGTGTAGCATTATCTAGGGTGCACCAGAAGTGGTGGGGCTACATAAACCCTGCCTCCTTAAGGGCCTAGAGCACAAGGCAGGAGGTAAAGGAAGAGAAAAAGAAGGCTGACCCCTCGCAGAAGGAGGGTATCAGAAAAGATGAGACAAGGGCCAATTAAGGCGGGAAAGGAAGAGACTCCCTAGGCCTCGGATACCCTAATACCGTCGGGGTCAGAAGAGAACAAGAGTTGACCAAGTGAGGTCGACAGGAAAGAAGACAGAGAGGAGCCCGGCACAAGTAAGTAGAAGCAATGCCGGACTCAGCTGGGGCCCCGTGGTCGCCAACCCACGGCCACAAGATGTGAGCCCCTGGGGGGAGCCTCAACGACAATTCGGCGTAAATCTCTCAGAGTGGTTGGTGGGTCAAGACGTCCATAAACAGCCCTTTTCAACATATCCCAGGCATGTTCGATAGGGTTCATGTCTGGCGAACATGCTGGCCACTGTAGTCGAGCGATGTCGTTATCTTGAAGGAACGCATTCACAAGATGTGCACGATGAGGTCGAGAATTGTCGTCCATGAAGACAAATGCCTCTCCAATATTCTGCCGATATGGTTGCACTATGGGTCGGAGGATGTCATTCAGGTATCGTAAAGCCGTTTCGGAGCCTTCCATGACCACCAGTGGCGTACGTCGGCCCACATAATGCCACCCCAAAACATCAGGGAACCACCACCTTGCTGCACTCGCTGGACAGTGTGTCTAAGACGTTCAGCCTGACCAGGGTGCCTCCAAACACGTCTCCGACGATTGTCTGGTTGAAGGCATATGCGACACTCATCGGTGAAGAGAACGTGATGCCAATTCCGTGGGGTCCATTCAGCATGTTGTTGGGCCCATCTGTACCGCGCTGCATGGTGTCGGGGTTGCAAAGCTGGACCTCGCCATGGACGTCGGGAGTGAAGTTGCGCATCATGCAGCCTATTGCGCACAGTTTGAGTTGAAACACGACGTCCTGTGGCTGAACGAAACGCATTATTCAACATGGTGGCATTGCTGTCAGGGTTCCTCCGAGCGGCAATCCGTAAGTAGCGGTCATCCACTACAGTAGTAGCCCTTGGGCGGCCTGAGCGAGGCCTGTCATCGACAGTTCCTGTATCTCTGTACCTCCTCCATGTCCGAACAACATCGCTTTGGTTCACTCTGAGACGCCTGGAAACTTCCCTTGTTGAGAGCCCTTCTTGACACAAAGTAACAATGCGGACGCGATCGAACTGCGGTATTGACCTTCTAGGCATGGTAGAACTACAGACAACATGAGCAGCGTACCTTCGTCCTGGTGGAATGACTGGAACTGATCGGCTGTCGTACCCCCTCCGTCTAATAGGCCCTGCTCATGCATGGTTGTTTACATCTTTGAGCAGTTTTAGTGACATCTATGAACAGTCAAAGGGACTGTATCTTGGATACAATATACACAGTCAACGTCTATATGCCAGAGATCTGGGAACCGAGGTGATGCAAAACTTTTTTTGATGTGTGTATTTATTATATTGTGTTATTCGTATTTGCATACACGATCATAATACTCATAAGTAATTCACAAACCCTTATTAAACAAACTAAACTTATACAGTGCTCAAAAAAGTTTCGCATATTGTGATTTAGTAACTTGTTTATTTTGCTATGTCCCCCAGGGGCTCACATCTTGTGGGCGTGGGTTGGCGACCACGGGGCCCCAGCTGAGTCCGGCATTGCTTCCACTTACTTGTGCCGGGCTCCTCTCTTTCTTCTTTCCTGTCGACCTCCCTTGGTCAACTCTTGTTCTCTTCCGACCCCGACGGTATTAGGTTATCCGAGGCCTAGGGAGTCTTTCATTTCCTGCCTTAATTGGCCCTTGTCTCATCTTTCCTGACACCCTCCTTCTGTGAGGGGTCAGCCTTCTTTTTCTTTTCCTTTTACCTCCTGCCTTGTGCTCAAGGCCCTTAAGGAGGCAAGGTGCATGTAGCCCCATCCCTTCTGGTGCACCGTCGACAATGCTACACCCTCAGGGGCTCACGGTTGGTGAGTTCGGGAGTTGGCGCCCCCGAGGGATTCCTGAGCTGGGTCCGTTTTCCCCTTTTATCCCTTCCCTTTGGGGCGGACCTTCTCCTCTCTCCCCTCCCCTCTCCTCTCCACTCCTCTTTTCCTCATATTTACTTTTCTCTTTAAGATTCCAGCACTGTTTTTGATACTTGGTTCACCGTGTGTCTAAATTCCCTTCTACCATTTTTTTAAAGGCATTTTTAATCTACGTTGCATTTTGTAAGTTTTTTCGATCTAAATTACATCTCGCGATTGTTTTCAACTTCAATTGCATTTTGTAAAGATTGACAATCTAAATTGCTTTTTGGTAAGTCTTTCAATGCAGGTTGCGGGGCCTTTTAGTGAGAATTTTGAATTTCAATTGCATTTTTGTAAGTATTTTCAACCAAAACCGCATTTCGCACGACTTTGAATCTAAATTGCAATTTGTTTGGTGGGCATTTTGCACATATTTTGATTCTTAATTGCATTTTGTGGGTATTTTGAATTTAAATTACATTTTGTCAAGTATTTTCAATCTAAATTGCATTTTGTAAGTATTGTCAATCCACATGAGTCGTTTGAATCTACCGTACATTTTGTAAGCATTTTCAATTTCTATTGCATTTTGTAAGTATTTTGAATTTCAATTGCACTTTGTGATTAATTTGGATTGGAACTGGGATATTTCAATCTGAATTGCATTGTGTATTTTCAATTTCAATTGCATTTTGTAAGTATTTTGAACCTCAATTGCATTTTGTACGTCATTTCGATCTCATTTGCATTTTGTGAGTATTTTGAATTTCAGTTGCATTTTGTAAGTATTTCGACGCTACATTGCACTTTGTACGTATTTTGAATCTAGCCTACGTTTTGTGTGTGTTTTACTTTTCGTCCAAATTCCCTTTTTTCAGACCATATTGTGAGTTGTTTCCATCTGAGTTCTTTTATATACGTATTTTCCGTCTCAGATAATTTTGTTCTGGTTTCCATTTCATTATCATTTTCGCTATCACCCAGATCATTAGGGGCCGATAACCTCGATGTTAGGCCCCTTAAAACAACAATTATCATCATCATTTATTTTGCTATGTGTATGTTATCATATTATACACAATATAGGGTGCATACAAAGAAAAACAACACACAATCTCCTTCGCAAAAGAGACAGAAACACACAACGAATAACTGTGATAACGTGGGACTGAGCACACAAACGTCCTTTTCATATTGGGACATATCAATACCGTGTATGGCCACCACGAGCTCTAATCCATGCTTGCAGACGACGAGGCATGCTGACCACCAACGAACCCAACGTGGTTTGGGGCAGATTCCCCCACTCTTGGACAACAGCTTCAATCAGTTGCTCTTTGTTTGTTGGAGGATTGGGACGGTGCGAAATTGCCCTCTTGGGCTCTTTCCATGCATGTTCATTAGAGTTCATGTCCGCAGAATAGTCAGGCCACTCCATTCTCTGTATGGCATGCGTTTGAAGGAACTGATTGACCACCCTAGCTCGATATGCACGACTATTATCGTCCACTAGTGTAAAGCCCTCGCCCATTGTGACTGCAAATCCTGTAACGACAGGTTCAAGAATGTTGCCTCTATACACCAGACCAGTCATGTTACCGTGGATGGGAATTAGAGGCGTACGTCGATCGAACATGGTTCCACCCCAAAACATGACTGAACCTCCTTGCTGTTAGTGGCTTTCCTGGATGAAGGGCTCGTGAAATCTCTTACCCACTCGGAGCCTTCGATGATGATAGTAATGATGATAATTGTTGTTTTAAGGGGCCTAACATCTAGGTTATCGGCCCCTGATGGTTTGGGTGATCGTGAAGATGAAAAATGAAAAGCGAACTTAATACTAAAACTAACTACTAACCTACATACTAGAAGAAGAAATGGAAAACTAAAGGAGAATAAGGCAAATGAAGGACAGGAGGAAAAGAAATGCCTCAACCCTCGAGGAAGGCGGATTGTGCGACTTTGAAGGAAGGAGAGCCATGAAAGGCAGATAGGAAAGTGAAAGAGGAGAGGGTCCGCCCCAAAGGGAAGGGACAAAAGGGAAAAAACGGACCCAGCACAGGAATCCCTCGGGGTCGCCAACTCCCGAACTCACCAGCCGTGAGCCCCTGAGGGTGTAGCATTACCTAGGGTGCACCAGAAGTGGTGGGGCTACATACACCCTGCCTCCTTAAGGGCCTTGAGCACAAGGCAGGAGGTAAAAGGAAAAGAAAAAGAAGGTTGACCCCTCACAGAAGGAAGGTGTCAGGAAAGATGCCCCCCAGGGGCTCACTTCTAGTGGGCGTGGGTTGGCGACCACGGGGCCCCAGCTGAGTCCGGCATTGCTTCCACTTACTTGTGCCGGGCTCCTCTCCGTCTTCTTTCCTATCGACCTCACTTGGTCAACTCTTGTTCTCTTCCGACCCCGACGGTATTAGGGTATCCGAGGCCTAGGGAGTCTCTTCCTTTCCCGCCTTAATTGGCCCTTGTCTCATCTTTCCTGATACCCTCCTTCTGTGAGGGGTCAGCCTTCTTGTTCTTTTCCTTTTACCTCCTGCCTTGTGCTCAAGGCCCTTAAGGAGGCAGGGTGTATGTAGCCCCACCACTTCTGGTGCACCCTAGATAATGCTACACCCTCAGGGGCTCACGGCTGGTGAGTTCGGGCGTTGGCGACCCCGAGGGATTCCTGAGCTGGGTCCGTTTTCCCCTTTTGTCCCTTCCCTTTGGGGCGGACCTTCTCCTCTCTCCCCTCCCCTCTCCTCTTTTCCTTCTATTTCCTTTTTCTCTTTCAGATTCCCGCACTGTTTTTGTTACTCGAATCACCGTGTATCTAAATTCCCTTTTATCGATTTTAAGGCATTTTTGATCTATGTTGCATTTTGTAAGTTTTTTCGATCTAAATTACATCTCGCGATTGTTTTCAACCTCAATTGCATTTTGTAAAGATTGACAATCTAAATTGCTTTTTAGTAAGTCTTTCAATGCAGGTTGCGGGGCCTTTTAGTGAGTATTTTGAATTTCAATTGCATTTTGTAAGTATTTTCAACCAAAACCGCATTTCGCACGAATTTTGAATCTAAATTGCATTTTGTTTGGGGGCATTTTGCACATATTTTGATTCTCAATTGCATTTTGTGGGTATTTTGAATCTAAATTACATTTTGTCAAGTATTTTCAATCTAAATTGCTTTTTGTAAGTATTGTCAATCCACATGAGTCGTTAGAATCACCGTACATTTTGTAAGCATTTTCAATTTCAATTGCATTTTGTAAGTATTTTGAATTTCGATTGCACTTTGTGAATAATTTGGATTGGAACTGGGATAAGGCCTATTTCAATCTGAATTGCATTGTGTATTTTCAATTTCACCTGCATTTTGTAAGTATTTTGAACCTCAATTGCATTTTGTACGTATTTTCGATCTCATTTGCATTTTGTAAGTATTTTGAATTTCAGTTGCATTTTGTAAATATTTCGACGCTACATTGCATTTTGTACGTATTTTGAACCTAGCCTTCATTTTGTGGGTATTTTTCAATCTATTCCTTTTTGTGAATCTTTTCGTTCTAAATTCCCTTTTGTAAGAACATTTTGTGAGTCGTTTCAATCCGAGTTCCTTTTTGTAAGTATTTTCCGTCTCACTTAATTTTCGTTCTGGTTTCCGTTTCATTATCATCTTCGCTATCACCCAGATCATTAGGGGCCGATAACCTAGATGTTAGGCCCCTTAAAACAACAATTATCATCATCATTATTATCATCAGGAAAGATGAGACAAGGGCCAATTAAGGCGGGAAAGGAAGAGACTCCCTAGGCCTCGGATACCCTAATACCGTCGGGGTCGGAAGAGAACAAGAGTTGACCAAGTGAGGTCGACAGGAAAGAAGACGGAGAGGAGCCCGGCACAAGTAAGTGGACGCAATGCCGGATTCAGCTGGGGCCCCGTGGTCGCCAACCCACGCCCACTAGAAGTGAGCCCCTGGGGGGCGGAGTGTGGGGACGTAATAGTGATAGTGATTGTAATAGTGTTCATAACTAACACATGTAATGTTCCCAGGTGTGTTATTTACTTATAATTCATATATTTTATACATTGGACTCCGCCCTGTCTTTGGGCAAATTCAAGTTGACCGCCTGAAGAGTTACAACCTACAGGTCTTTGAGGAAATTGGCTAAACCCGAATAAAACAAAAATGTTCTTGCCCTAAATTTTAAACAGCCTTCCCAACGAAAATTGAACAACATTCAAAAGCATTGCTGAAAACTCCTCGTTTTCTTTTCCTGAAACCCTTCCCAATTTGATTGCTGTTAGTCCTTCCACGGGCACTGACTCTTAATTGGTTATTGTTAACATAAACAAGGAAGGACACGTATCTTTACGCATAATTTAACTTTTATAGATTTCTATACATCGTTCCGAAAATAAGCCTAACTCAACTTAAGCGAAGACTTCTCATTTAAACCATTTTCAAAACGTATTTTCTTATCTCGTGTCTACTAATCAGTTAATAGATCTTTCGGTTAATCGATTAATCGATTATTCGGTTAATCGATTGATCGGTTATAAGAATGTTCGATTAATCGTTTCCGATCAATTTCAAATTAATCGATTAATCGATTATTAATCGATTAATTGAAAATCGATTATTACCAGCTCTACTTCACAAAGCTGAGTAAAAATACGAGAGCTCAGAGGTCGGGCTTTAATATAATTTACGACTTCCACAACTTCTTTTAATGATGTTTCTACATCTTCTGGCATTTGTTTTACAGCCAATGCCTCCCTATGAATAGAGCAGTGAGTCCACTTAACTTTGGGAGCGACAGACTTGACACGAGCAATTAGGCCTGTCTTTTTGCCGGCCATGGCCCCTGATCCATCGGTACTCACACCAACACAACGTTGCCAGTCCAAGTCATTTGATAAAATAAAATCATTTAATGCTTCCAAAACATCATGAGCATTGTTATGAAGAATCTCTTTGCAAAACAAAAGCTCTTCTAAAAGCCAATTTTCATTTTCATACCTAACAAAGGCTAACAAGTGAGATTTGTTTGATAGGTCTGTACTTTCGTCGAGCTGCAAAGCGTAGGCTACATATTTGTAGATTTTAACCTACAAAGTAACTGCTCTTCAATATTTTGAGACATGGCATCAATTCGACGTTTTATAGAATCGTTTGAAAGTGGAACTGTACTTAATTCCTTAGCAGCTGCCTCTCCTACAATTATATTACACATTTTTTTTTGCCGCTGGTAAGATTAGTTCTGCAATCGTATATGGCTTTCCAGATTTAGCTATTAGTAATGCTATTTCGTATGAAGCCACAGTAGCTTTTTCAGCAGCGCTACCTGACGCCATTTTCTCCATTGATGTTTTCATCTTTTCCATTTCTTGACTTTTTATTTAAAAAAACTCAAATGACTTATCAGCAAAGTCCGGATGTTTTGTTTCTAAGTGCCTCCTTAATTTCGCAGGTTTCATAGCTTCATTGGAAAGAATCTCGTAGCATAACACGCACTGTGGTTTTTGTTCGTCATTAGATTGTACAAAACCTAATTTTAAATACTCTTCAGAATATTTGCTGCGCTTAACAATCTTACGTAAATCAGTGTTGCAGCTAGAACTAGCTACTGAAATTGAGCAGCTAACCTCACATTCACGATCATTGTCTCTTTCTAATTTATCAACTGAATGTTTTACAGTCCCTGTCTTTAACCAACGATCCATGATACAGGCCCAAAATTAGCACTTCCTTACGTAAAATGTTTCCACCATTAAAAGTTAAACATCACAACAAAGCAAAACAAACCATCACGACAAGCATCAAAATAGCGACAAAAGTCAACTGAATAGCAGATGCCGATACGTTTGCTCCACTGACAGAACAGATGACAGACTAGGTGTGTTAGTGGCTAGCCGCAGGGTAGCCACCCGTCGAAAACAATATTGACCTGATCATAGGATTGGCTAAGCTTGCCACGCACATATTTTGTAATACAAACTAAAACTTTTATTTGCAGAAACAGGAGTTCTTGGTATGAGTAATTAACAAAATTAGATTCGAATATTTTTTGCGGACCCCTGAAAATATGGTTGCGGACCCCCGGGGGTCCGCGTACCACACTTTGAGAAACTCTGATTTAGAGTAAAAGTAACAAACCATACTGTTATCATTTCAAGTAATAATAACAAAACCATTTTAAACAGATCAATATTTCTAAGAGTCTTGTGACGGGGTTGACCAGTGAGATTTATAAGGCAAACTTAATTAACTAATTGGAGAGTCGGTAGAATACGCCACAGTAGTCTGTGAATTTAGGTTGCACATAATGGCAGAAAACGACCAAAAAGCAGTTAAATATTTGCAAATAGAAGCATTCAAGTAACAAAAATAAATCTATAAACAGTAAGAAAGCATCCCGTGCAAAATGGAATCAATTATACCCTAGGAACTTCCGTAAAGATCCAAATAGTCACATACAATAAGCTACGCAGAGACAATAAAATTAGACTCAAAATCACACTCGTGTCCGACCCCCACAATCCACCTTTATAAATAATTCATTCATTCATTTATTTGCAATGGGGGGTGTGTCACCCGGTGGCAAATTGGATATACATAACAATTCAATAACAATTAAATAACAATTAAACTGGAGTATTTACACAAATAGTCAGTCTTTTCCTAAACACACCTATATGTTTGGGAAAAGGCTCTAAGACTGCGGCAGGTAGAGAGTTCCAGTTATCAATGGCACGGTTTACAAAAGAATATTTACCATAATTTGTTCGTTGTGGTCGGCCCTTAACTTTGAAAGGATGATCGCTCCTACCCATGTAAGTGGGCTTTCCCATTCGTTTGCTAAGCTCACCCCATGCTGGTTGATTTGTATACGTGCTGTACATAGCGCAGAGTCTAGATTTCATCCTCCTAGCCTCCAGTGATTCCCACCCAAGTTTCTTTAACATACGGCTCACACTGCTCCTGGGATTAAAGTCACTGAGCACAAATCTAGCGGCCTTTCTTTGTACCATTTCCAACTCATTGATGAGCCCTACTTGATATGGATCCCAAACCGCCGAGGCATATTCCAGAATAGGTCTTACAAGTGACAAATATCCTAATTCTTTAGCAGCGGTACTACTTCCTTTTAATACCCTCATTACAAAGTGCAGGGACTTGTAAGCTTTAGAAACTACACATCCTACATGACTACTCCATTTCATATCATTCCTTACGTGGGTATCCGAGGCCTAGGGAGTCTCTTCCTTTCCCGCCTTAATTGGCCCTTGTCTCATCTTTTCTGATTCCCTCCTTCTGCGAGGGGTCAGCCTTCTTTTTCTTTTCATGTTATCTCCTGCCTTCTGCTTAAGGCCCTCAAGGAGACCGGGTGTATGTAGCCCCACCACTTTTGGTGCACCCTAGATAATGCTACACCCTCAGGGGCTCACGGCTGGTGAGTTCGGGAGTTGGCGACCCCGAGGGATTCCTGAGCTGGGTCCGTTTTCCCTTTTTGTCCCTTCCCTTTGGGGCGGACCCTCTCCTCTTTCACTTTCCTATCTGCCTTTCATGGCTCTCCTTCCTTCCAAGTCCCTCAATCCGCCTTCTTCGAGGGTTGAGGGCATTTCTTTTCCTCCTGTCCTTTATTTGCCTTATTCTCCTTTAGTTTTCCATTTCTTCTTCTAGTATGTAGGTTAGTAGTTAGTTTTAGTTTTAAGTTCGCATTTCATTTTCATCATCACGATCACCCAAACCATCAGGGGCCGATAACCTAGATGTTAGGCCCCTTAAAACAACAATTATCATCATCATCATCATTCCTTACGTGAACGCCCAAATATTTGCAAGAATCTTCTTCTACAAGTATTTGTGCCAAAGGGCCTAAATGAAGGGAATGAAGGGGGCTGTCCGAATTTTCAAGTAGATAGTGTTACTGGTCTTGTTCCAAATGGTAAGTATGTTAAATTCTGTTCAGCTCGGTGAAACGGTGTAGATTTGCGACATAGGGCCTAAATGAAAGGAATGGAGAGGGCTATCTAAAATTATTGTTGCCTAAAACCTTCCTTGGGGTGTGCACTACAACCCTAAAAAATGTCAATACAATCGGTTAAACGGTGTCGTAGTCCATTGGCATCGGACATATATATATTTCCATGTTTAGCCTACTTTTCACATTTTGCAAAAATGAGGAAAAAGTGGACTTATGATATCGGGCAAATGTGTGTCTGTCTGTCCTTCTGTCTGGCTGTGTGTGTGTCCCCCCCTATCAACTCCTAAACGGCTGCAGCAATCAAAACAAAATTTGGTAGGAGTAAAGATCTATACCTGAATATCTCACGGCCATATTTGAAAATGATGTCAGTGCTACCAACTGCTGAAAAATCGCAATTGAAATTTGAGCTCCATGTTGGATATCTTGGAAGGTATGAATGGGAGCTATTTCAAAATTGGCACACGTATAGATAATAATATTGCAGTTTAATTTCCAGGAGGCCATACATGGCAGTGTTACCAAAATGATTATAAGCCCGCTGATAGGTCCAATTTTTAAATGCATATAACTTCTACACTATCGATTGGAATTCAACCAAATTTCGTATGTGCTATGTGTACATAAACAGATATGACTGAGCGTATTCTTAAGAGCCACCAGGGCTGCCAACTGTAAATAAATGCTTTCAATTTTTTTTAATCCAAATAGCCATATATCACAAAGTATACAAGCCGACAGCTTTAAATTATGCACACGTATAGTACCTGACATTCTAGATTAGTTTGGAGTAACTTATATACGTCAGTGCTACCAACATGATTCTAAGCCTGCTGACAGGTCCAACTTTAAATACATGTAACTTCTATACTATCATTTGGATTTCAACCAAATTTCGTGTGTGCTATGTGTAACATAACATATATGACTATGCCGATTCTGAAGAGTAACCAGGGCTGCCAACTGTTAATAAATGCTGTGTCTATTTTTGTTACCCTAATATCAATATATCAGAAAGTATGCAAGCCAATAGCTCTAAACTTTGCACACGTATAGTACCTGGCATTCTAGATTGATTTGGAGTAACTAATATAGGCTTACGCCAGTGCTACCAACATGATTCTAAGCCTGCTGAATGATCCAATTTTAAAATGCATGTAACTTCTATACTAACTAATGGATTTCATTCAAAATTGACACAACAATAGATCATATTATTTCAGATTATTTCTGACCAATACATGTATGTCATTGTTGCCAACATGATTTTACGCGCATGTAACGTCCATGCTATCCATTGGACTTCAACCAAATTTTGAATTCTGTACCTTAAGAGATGGAACTAAGAATATGTTCAGTCGCCAGGGCTGCCAACTGTAATTCTCTATTAGGCTACATTATGCCAGGTATACAGTATTTCGAACTAATTAGAAATTTCGATATTACCAACTTAATTTCGTTATTATTCTAGATAGATCCATATAGATTAATCATTGGCATGAATCTTAAATTTTAAGAAAAGTAGGCTCTTTAGTTCGTCACGGAACTTCTTGTTATATATAAGAAGAGGATAGGGATTGATGAACGATACCATGGCAACACCATATCTCGAGGTCCAATTCCGCTTGCATTCTGTCTCTGTAAAGATAGATAGACGTCAGTGTCGCGAACTTCCGTACGAACAGTGTCACCACCTGTATAAAAAAGACCCTAAAAGATGGTTTGCATTCTTTCGGAAAAACAGAAAAATCAAATAAAGTATACATAGAAGAAAGGAAATTAACACTTTCTCCGCTCATACTGTAAAATAACGAATCCTCGCCAATGCTGTAAGTCAACATCCTCGTGACGACGCCCTTAAATAAAATTATAAAGCTTGTGGGGCATGGAAATTCAGTATCTGTGCCAAAGGGCCTAAATGAAGGGAATGGAGGGGGCTGTCCGAATTTTCAAGTAGATAGTGTTACTGTTCTTGTTCCAAATGGTAAGTATGTAAAATTCAGTTCAGCTCGGTGAAACGGAGTAGATTTGAGCCCTGTAAAACGGTGTAGATTCGCGCCAAAGGGCCTAAATGAAAGGAATGGAGAGGGCTATCTAAAATGATTGTTGCCAGAAACCTTCCTTGGGGTGTGCACTACAACCCTACAAAATTTCAATGCAATCGGTTAAACCGTGTCGTAGTCCATTGGCATCGGACAGATATACATTTCCGTTTTTATATATAAGAGAAGAGGATAGGGATTGATGAACGATACCATGGCAACACCATATCTCGATGTTCAATTCCGCTTGCATTCTGTCTCTGTAAAGATAATATTTGCATGAAGGAATAATAGGCTGTTAAATAGATAGACATCAGTGTCACGAACTTCCGTACGAGCAGTGCCACCACTTGTATAAAAAAAAGACCCTAAAAGATGGTTTGCATTCTTTCGGAAAAATTATGATGATGATGATAATTGTTGTTTTAAGGGGCCTAACATCGAAGTTATCGGCCCCTGACGAAATGAAATGGCTTGAAATGAAAGGATGAAGATAAAAAACAACTCACTGCTATGGATGAAACGAAAATGGTGTAGATAAAATAGACAGTGAGCCCCAACAATTATGCCTTATGTAGCAGGAAAAATACTTACAAAAAGGAACTCAGATTGAAACTACTCACCAAATGGAGAGCGGTAATACGTACATAAGGGAATTTCGAACGAAAATACTCACAAAAGGAATAGATTGAAGAATACACACAAAATGTAGGTTAAGTCCAAAATACGTACAAAATGCAACGTACAGTCGAAATACGTACAAAATGCAAGTGAAATCAAAATACTTACAAAATGCAAATGAAATTGAAAATACGCACGAAATGTAATGTAGATTCAAAATACCCACAAAATGCAATTGAGAATGAACTACTTGAACAAAGCGGGGTAGGTTGAAAATACAAATTGCAATTGAAATTCAAAATACTCACAAGAAGACCCCCCTATATTGAAAGATTTACTAAAAAGCAATTTTGATTGGCAATCCTTAGAAAATGCAAGTGAGGTTGAAAAACACTCACAAAATGTAATTTAGATCGAAAAAACTTACAAAATGCAACGTAGATTAAGAATACCTACAAAAAGATGCGGGAATCTTAAAGAGAAAAGGAAATATAATGAAAGGCGGAGAGGAGAGGAGAGGGTCCGCCCCAAAGGTAAGGGACAAAAGGGGAAAACGGACCCAGCTAAGGAATCCCTCGGGGTCGCCAACTCCCGAACTCTCTAGCCGTGAGCCCCTGAGGGTGTAGCATTATCTAGGGTGCACCAGAAGTGGTGGGGCTACATACACCCTGCCTCCTTGAGGGCCTTGAGCACAAGGCAGGAGGGAAAAGAAAAAGAAGGCTGACCCCTCGCAGAAGGAGGGAATCAGAAAAGATGAGACAAGGGCCAATTAAGGAGGGAAAGGAAGAGACTCCCTAGGCCTCGGATACCCTAATACCGTCGGGGTCGGAATAGAACAAGAGTTGACCAAGTGAGGTCGACAGGAAAGAAGACGGAGAGGAGCCCGGCACAAGTAAGTGGAAGCAATGCCGGACTCAGCTGGGGTCCCGTGGTCGCCAACCCACGTCCCACTAGATGTGAGCCCCTGCCCTGGGGGGCTTTCGGAAAAACAGAAAAATCAAATAAAGTATACATAGAAGAAAGGAAATTAACACTTTCTCCGCTCATACTGTAAAATAACGAATCCTCGCCAATGTTGTAAGTCAACATCCTCGTGACGACGCCCTAATAAAATTATAAAGCTTGTGGGGCATGGAAATTCAGTATTTGTACCAAAGGGCCTAAATGAAGGGAATGGAGGGGACTGTCCGAATTTTCAAGTAGATAGTGTTACTGTTCTTGTTCCGAATGGTAAGTATGTAAAATTCAGTTCAGCTCGGTGAAACGGTGTAGATTTGCGCCAAAGGGCCTAAATAAAGGAATGGAGAGGGCTATCTAAAATTATTGTTGCCAAAAACCTTCCTTGGGGTGTGCACTACAACCCTAAAAAATTTCAATGCTATCGGTTATACGGTGTCGTAGTCCATTGCCATCGGACAGATATACATTTCCATTTTTATATATAACTAGCAGGTACCCACGGCTTCGCTCGCGTCATATTGTTATTCAATGAAATGCAGATTTAACCCCGTTAACACCCCTTTAGAACCTGAATATTCAAAAATCCCTCCTTAGTAGACGTTTCCGACACACAACAAACATATCCCCAAAATATCATTCTTCTAACTTTAATAGTTTTGGTTGGTCGATGAGAAAGAATATCCAAAAATCCTTCCGTAGTGGACGTTTTCTTCCAGAATTTCACCCCTCGCGATGGGCCCCTTAAATTGGATTTATGAAAAAACGGTCGAACACCTATTTAATTAATTATGTATTTATGTTTTATTAAGCTGATTGTTTTCCTCTGAGTTTCAAACTCCTCGCCTATGTCGTTTAAGAGATGCACGCTCCGTTAGGTATCCTTCAAAGCCCACTTTTCACCCATTTTACTCATACCATAATGTACACCACATCAAAAAACCATTAGACATGTTCAGCTTATTTTTAACGATTAGTGTATATGCCAAGTATCACATCTCCAAATGAAACCACTCATGAGATATTGTTATTCACTGAAATGCACGCTTAATCCCTTAACACTCCTTCAGAACATGAATATCTAAAAATCCATCCTTAGTGGACGTTTTCAACATACAACGAACATATCCCCAAAATTTCAAGTTTCTAACTGCAATAGGTTTGGCTGGCGAATGATGTGTGAATATTCAAAAATCCTTCTTTAGTGGACCTCTTTCCCCAGAATTTCACCACTCCCCATGGGCCCCCTGAAATGAATATATGAAAAAACGGTCGACCACCTATTTACTTATTTTTTCAAGCTATTTTTTCCCCCTGAGTTTCATACTTTATGCCTCTGTCTTTTAAGAGATACTTGCTCCGTTAGGAATCCTTCATCCCCCACTTTCACACATACACCTCATAATATACACTACATCGAAAACCCCTCAGACATGTGTCTTCTTATTCTTATTAATGATGAGTTTATATGCCGAGTATCGCATCCCCCAAGGAATCCAATCGGGAGATATTGTTATTCAATTAAATGCAGGTCTACCCCCTTAACACCCCTTTAGAACCTGAATATCCAAAAATCCTTCCTTAATGGACGCTTTCAACATACAACGAACATAACCCCAAAATTTCATGTTTCTAACTTCAATAATTTTGGGTGGGCGATGATGAGTGAGTAAGTCAGGACATTATCTTTCATTTATTTTTCAGAATTTCACCCCTCTCATGAACCCCTTAAATTGGATTTATGAAGAAAAATACTGGTCGAACACCTATTTACTTATTTTTAAGCTGTTCTTCCCCCCTGAGTTTGATGAGTGAGTGAGTGAGTTAATCAGTTTGAACACTTTCTTTCCTGTTTTTTCTCGCAGAATTTCACCCCTTTCCAAGGGGCCCTTAAATTGGATTTATAAAAAAAAAACGGTCGAACACCTATTTACTCTTTTTTAAGGTGTTTTGTTCCGCTGAATTTCAAACTTCTCGCCTATGTCATTTAAGAGATACACGCTCCGTTAAGAATCCTTCAAACCCCAATTTTCACCCCTTTCACCTCATAATATACACCACATCGATAAACCCTTAGACATATGTCTGCTTACTTTTAATGTTTAGTTTATTTGACGAATATCACATCCCCAAAGAAACAACTCATGAGATATCGTTATTCAATTAAATGCATGTTTACCCCCTTAACACCTCTTAAGAACGCGAATAAACAAAAATCCTTCCTTAGTTGACGTTTTCGACATTCAGCGAAAATATTCCCAAAATTTAATGTTTCCAACTTCAATAGTTCCCCCAGGGGCTCACTTCTAGTGGGCGTGGGTTGGCGACCACGGGGCCCCAGCTGAGTCTGGCATTGCTTCCACTTACTTGTGCCAGGCTCCTCTCTGTCTTCTTTCCTGTCGACCTCACTTGGTCAACTCTTGTTCTCTTCCGACCCCGACGGTATTAGGGTATCCGAGGCCTAGGGAGTCACTTCCTTTCCCGCCTTAATTGGCCCTTGTCTCATCTTTTCTGATTCCCTCCTTTTGCGAGGGGTCAGCCTTCTTTTTCTTTTCATGTTATCTCCTGCCTTCTGCTTAAGGCCCTCAAGGAGGCCGGGTGTATGTAGCCCCACCACTTCTGGTGCACCCTAGATAATGCTACACCCTCAGGGGCTCACGGCTGGTGAGTTCGGGAGTTGGCGACCCCGAGGGATTCCTGAGCTGGGTCCGTTTTCCCTTTTTGTCCCTTCCCTTTGGGGCGGACCCTCTCCTCTTTCACTTTCCTATCTGCCTTTCATGGCTCTCCTTCCTTCCAAGTCCCTCAATCCGCCTTTTTCGAGGGTTGAGGGCATTTCTTTTCCTCCTGTCCTTTATTTGCCTTATTCTCCTTTAGTTTTCCATTTCTTCTTCTAGTATGTAGGTTAGTAGTTAGTTTTAGTTTTAAGTTCGCTTTTCATTTTCATCTTCACGATCACCCAAACCATCAGGGGCCGATAACCTAGATGTTAGGCCCCTTAAAACAACAATTATCATCATCATCATCACTTCAATAGTTTTCGCTGGGCGATGATGAGTGAGTGAGTCAGTAAGGTCATTTTCATTCAATTATTTTTACCAGAATTTTACGCCCTCCCCATGGGCCCCTTAATTTGATTTATGAAGAAACGGTCGAACACCTATTAACTTATTTTTTTTAGCCGTCTTTTCCCCCTAAGTTTGATGAGTGAGTGAGTTATTCAGTCAGTTAGGTCACTTTCTCTCCTTTTTTTTATTTCCAGAATTTCACCCCACCCCATTGGCCCCTTAAATTGAACAGCATTCATTTAATGATATGTAATTCTTACATTCTTGTGCCGGGCTCCTCTCTGTCTTCTTTCCTGTCGACCTCACTTGGTCAACTCTTGTTCTCTTCTGACCCCGACGGTATTAGGGTATCCGAGGCCTAGGGAGTCTCTTCCTCTCCCGCCTTAATTGGCCCTTGTCTCATCTTTTCTGATACCCTCCTTCTGCGAGGGGTCAGCCTTCTTTTTCTCTTCCTTTTACCTCCTGCCTTGTGCTCTAGGCCCTTAAGGAGGCAGGGTGTATGTAGCCCCACCACTTCTGGTGCACCCTATATAATGCTACACCCTCAGGGGCTCACGGCTGGTGAGTTCGGGAGTTGGCGACCCCGAGGGATTCCTGAGCTGGGTCCGTTTTCCCCTTTTGTCCCTTACCTTTGGGGCGGACCCTCTCCTCTTTGACTTTCCTATATGCCTTTCATGGCTCTCCTTCCTTCCAAGTCCCTCAATCCGCCTTCTCCGAGGGTTGAGGGCATTTCTTTTCCTTCTGTCCTTTTATTTGCCTTATTCTCCTTTAGTTTTCCATTTCTTCTTCTAGTATGTAGGTTAGTAGTTAGTTTTAGTTTTAAGTTCACTTTTCATTTTCATCTTCACGATCACCCAAACCATCAGGGGCCGATAACCTAGATGTTAGGCCCCTTAAAACAACAATTATCATCATCATCATCATCATCTTACATTCTTGATATGATTTTGTAATGTATCTGACAGCAGAGTCTGCGCACTGGATGGAACAGCCAGGGGCGGTTCGAGTGGAGGGGTTGGGGGGGTGTCTCACCCCCCTCAGGTATTTTCTCAGTCGGCAAATACGACGTCAGTCGGCAGTCGGCAAATCCTGAAGAAGTCGTAACATTTCCCAAAACAGCATTTAAAAAAGCAAAACGGGGCATGGCAATATACGATTTGGTCCGATTTATTAAAAAAATATATTATACTGGCAGTCGGCATTTTTACCGAGTCAACACAAACGGACGCAGCAATAATTTCGTGCAGCCAGGCAATAGTCCAGTGCGGCAAGAGGAAGAGTCTGCAAAGTAACCATTTTGCAAGTTTCACTTCCAGTCCTCTGTGCACCGTCTGCCACTTGCCATTTCGTTTCTGTGTATGGAAACTGAAGAAAGAGTGACAGATGAGCAATATGGGACAAAGGACAAGGGATGAACTCATCGGCACGTTCCTGGGTTGAGTAATATCCTGCGTTCATTATGCAGAGCGACTCAGCTTCACAGCGAAGCGAGCCCAGCATCTGTGCCATGTAGCTAGACAAAAGGTGTTGGTGAGCGCATTGATAACTTCAGGTCAAGCCAAATCATTGTGATGTTGTCGGAGGAATGTTATGACCTGCTGCCGCTTGTCTCGGCGCGTCCTCACATATCCGCGCTATTGTGACAAAATTGACAGGTTTATGGTTCCTAGGTTCCTCAAGGGGTGGTGTGCTCACTATGATCAGTGCTGTGGTCACTGAGAATGAGCAAAAGCAGTCGTTCCTGAACCAGCAACTTTTACAGTGATAACTAGGTGCAAATACAGCGGCAGTGGGTACGTGAGTTTTCGCCGGCACGGAACATTTCACGGAGCATCGCGTACCCATGAAACGTACGTAATAATACAATTAATACATGCATATTTTCAGCCATGTTTATGTTTAATGGCGTTATCAAGAAAAAATGCCCTATAAATCCATAAAAGTCTACCTTTGTGGGGGGGGGGGGGGGGTTGTTCTCTTTTAAACCATCTTTTTTTATTTAAATAAAACCTACAGAGTGTTTTAAACCCCAGTGACAAGAAAACCGGGGCGGGGTGGAGGAGACAAGTCTAAGTAACTTTGTCGATGGAACGAATATCCGGAAAAGCACCCCTGCGACCCTCGGCGTCTTCAAAGGGATGAACGTAATGCCCATCGGGTAGCTAAGGTACAATTAAAATCAAAATCTACCGTAGAGCCATCGCCTACCGTTGAGCCAACGTCCATCTTTGAGCCATCGTCCACCGTTCCGCCATTTACCACCGTTGAGCCATCGCCCATCGTTCGCCATCAGCTACCGTTGAGCCATTGACCACCGTTGCTCATCGCGAACTGTTGAACCACCACTATTCCCCAACACATCTGACGTTCGCAAGTTACGAGCAGCTGGAACTTCATCGGATGCCGATTGTAGTGGTGACGGTCCTACAACGCGTAGTAGCGAATTTTCGTGGATTGCTTTTTCTGGCCAAGTTAGTGAGTTTATAACGCATTTCAAACGAGTTGTAGGTATTTTGAAAACAATAAAAGAAGACGCTATTCCGAACACAAAACTTTTTATGGTATAAATGATAATACTGCTTATCCAGAATCCACGATGAAAGCGGTCAGTTGCTTCAACGAGCAAGAGAGGAGGAAAATAACATGCGTGGAGACGCAGTACCCATTCAAACGGGCGATTTAACTGTTAATCGCGATCCTGCAAAACGGAAAAGAATTATCACGGCAAACGAACGACTGTACCTGACTTCACTTGGGGCCTTCCAGCCAAAACTTAGTGTATTTTCAGCAAATCCAGACATACCACGAAATAAGCAGCATCGATTTAATCCGGCCTGGTATAAGGATTTTCCCATGTTGAAGTACAGCATTGAAAAAGACGCGGTGCTTTGTTTTGGCTGTGGCTTATTTACAAACGGACGAGGAAGGGCGTCCGCAAGTGAAGAATGGTCGCACGCTGGAGTACGTCAGTGGCACAAATTGAAAATTCGCGGAAAGAAGATAAAGGGCAAATTACAAGAACACTTAACTTCAGAAGCTCATCGAGCAGCTATGACAGATTTGTGCCACTTTGTCAATGCAAAAGGCCTCGTAGACGTTCTCCTTGATAAACAATTACGGACGATCAGAATTGAGGAAGAACAAGAAAAGGAGTTCCACAAAAAAGTTATCCAGATACTTATTGACACAGCAAGAACCCTTTGTCGGCAAGGTTTGGCTTTCCGAGGTCACGAGGATGGAATCACTCAAGATAATGGAAACTTCACGCGAATTGTGAAGTTACTTTCACGGCATAGTCCGGTCATGAATAGGTGGTTGGAAGAAGTGAATACGCGGATGCACAACGTTACGTATATGAGCAAGGACACTCAAAATGAATTCATCCGTCTACTTGGAGGGAAAACTCGTGAAATAATTGCAGAAGAGATCAAGATCGCCGTTATGTTCACCGTTATAGCAGATACTACTCCCGATACATCACATAAAGACCTCCTCGCATTGAATATCCGATACGTCGTCGAAAAAGATGAAGAGCTCGTTCCTGTGGAGCAACTTTTAAAAATAGACGCTGTTTTAAAACAAAGTCTGGAGAGGAGTTGGCTGAAAAAAATATTTTAAATTTTAAATTAAGAAGAACTTTTACTTCCACTCGATAAACTAGCGTTTCAATCGTACGACTTTGCTAGTAACATGTCTGGCATATACAACGGCACTCAGAAAAAGCTATCAGAGAAGTGCAAACTATATATTCCGTACGTTCCATGCCAATCTCACAGGTTAAACATTTTCGTAGAGCCAGCTTGTAATGCTAGTGCACTTATCAGAGAGTTTTTTGACACTCTTGAAGCATTGTAGGTTTTTTTTCGGGTAGCACGAAACGACATTTAAGCTTGCAAAAAGAGCTGGATAGAATTGAACATTCACTTCAACATAAGAATTTATCAGACACAAGGTGGACTACGCGCGCCGAATCGATGAGAGCTGTTTTTACGTCTTATGAAGAGATAGTCACAGCATTGGAAACAATGAAAACCTAATTCGATTCTGAATTTGACAGTAAAACCCAAAATTTTGCGTCAGGCTTGCAAAAAAAAAGCTTCTAATTTGATTTTATCTGAGGCATGTACTTTACCAAAAACATCATGTTTAAAATTAAGAACGTAACCGAACTTTTAGAAGCGGAGGGGCTGAATGTAGTACACGCGATTCAGCTGATTCAGAGCGCTTGTAAGTCTTTTGAAGATATCAACGACGACGGCAAGATGAACGCATCGTCATTTTTGAAAAGTATGCAAGTAAATGCGGAGGAAGACTTCTTAAAGCACCACAGGACTCAGCGACTTGCAAAGAAGTATGACGTGCATGCTGAAACGACACCAGAAATTTCTTTTCTTACATTCTACAGAAAGGATGTGGATGTACTTACTAAAAGCGTGCAAGACACTCTCGCAAAACTAATTTCTTTGCCAGAGCCATTCCACATAATTTTCAAGATACCCGCTGATAGAAAAAACTGCACCATCGAGGGCGTCCGATTTATAAAGCAATCACACTCGAAAATCATGCTTCAAGATGAAGAGCTTGTGCTGGCTGAGCTTGAAATCCTGCTCGATGCCAGTAAACAGTTCTCATCTTTTAAAGAAATCGCAAAAGTTGCTCTTAAATTAAAGAGGATTATCCCGTGTGATTAACAAGTAGTTCGACTGATTTTAACATCCCCAGTGTCTTCTGCTTCTTCCGAACGGTCCTTCAGCAAGTTGAAGCTCATTTACAATCATTTGCGGACATCGATGGGTGACGACCGCTTAGATTCCCTCATGATGTTGTTTTCAACGAAAGATAAGGTCTACGACATTGAAATTACGGAGATAGTGGAGAAGAAGTCCTTGTTAAAACATCGTAGATTAGGGTTTTAGAAAGAATAACTAGATTTTCTTTAATTCTTGTAATATTTAAACACTTATTTTGTTCATTTATAAAATTTTCCTGCGATTCAAAATTCTGGAACTAATAAAATACATTTTAAATGAAAGCCTTTAATAAGTATATTTGTCTTGTGTATCGTTTGCCGCCACTGCCCCCCCCCCCCCCCCCACCTCCCTCCCTTTCCCTCCCGTTGCTCAGATTTTAAGCGTATAGTCGGCAATGTTAAACAGCCAGTCGGCATTTTTTAAATTCTCACCCCCCCTAGATGTACAAGGTCGAACCGCCCCTGGGAACAGCACGCACGCTGTTGTACGTGTCTTAGCTCTCCACTGAACGCACGAGTCCAGATCTCTCCAAGATATTTGAAACAGTTTTGGAGTGTAAGGATTGTTTTGTGTAATATAAAAATAATTGTGATTTAGGTATAAGTGGCATTAAATATTTGGCTGATGTTCCGTTTGCGAAACGTAAACCCGGGGAAATTTTAAGGCGCAGAGAACGACAGATAGTTTGTAACGTCTACAATTATATAAAGACCAAGAATCAGGAGAAAAGTGCTGTTGTACGTTTTTGAAAAACCCGTGATGATATATTATTATTATTATTATTATTAACTACTCACCTGCAATAATGTGCGTAACAGAACTTTCATGCAGTTAAATTACGCGATTTGTGCCGAATGAGAAGCTTGTAGTTTTGTGTAAAATAAACCGCTAAGGCTCATTATGAAATGGATAATGATTGTTTTGAGAAATATTTTAAAGAACAGATTGTCTCAATTTCCCACATCAGTCTGTAGTATTTGCCATTCATTGTCCAATGTACGTTGTGCCACTGCATTTTTTGTTTACTTTCTTTCATCTATCTATACCGAGCTCGATAGCTGCAGTCGCCAGTATCCAGTATTCGGGAGATAGTGGGTTCGAACCCCATTGTCGGCAGCCGTGAATATGGTTTTCCGTGGTTTCGCATTTTCACACGAGGCAAATGCTGGGCTGTACCTTAATTAAGGTCACGGCCACTTCTTTCCCACCCCTAGCCATTTCCTTTGCTATCGTCGCCATAAGTCATATCTGTGTCGGTGCGAAGTAAAGCAACTTGTAAAGAAAATATTTCATCTACGCGTGTAATAATATGTGAAGTATCATTATGATAAGAACAAAATTACTTGTTATTTCCGGGTACACTCTTCGCCTCTGCAGATGAAAGTGACTCACTGCGACAGATGATTTGTATCCTGTCACTGACCTAGGCTGACCTTGGAGCAGTGGTGGATCCAGGCCTTGCGGGGCCCTGGGCGATATGATAAGGCGGGGCCCACAACAATAGGAAATAAAAAAAATATGAAATCAAATGGAAAGTAGTTTTGTAAAAATAATAAAATAAAGAATAGTTACTATATTTTGAGTGTGCTACAGTACGTTTTTTTAATAATATGGAATAAACCTTTAAATCCCCTTGAAGAAGATTATGTAAACAATAAAATATTACTTCGCCACATTTTTCCGGCTGAAGTCTTCTATTATTTCACCGAAATCTAAACTTGTTAAACGGTCAACAGAGGTCATAGCTGCACTGAAAAAAAATATAAAAAAATACAAATTAATTTGAAAAATATAATTAATTAATTCAATTTAAAAAAACATGGCGCGGGGCCCCCAGGACTGCGGGGCCCTGGGCGGTCGCCCTCCTCGCCAACCCGTAGATCCGCCCCTGCCTTGGAGAATATATTGCCATATTACGTAGTCTATTAAACTAATTGATCCGTATCTAACGGATGATTCAGATTAGCTTTCACGTCATTTCAATTGTTTTGTCATTGCCATACCGTACGTAACTAAAATTCCAATGTAAATAAATAGTAAATCGTCGCAGTATTTATAATCCGTTCTAAGCATTGTTATGTAAATCAATTACTATTCTCGGCTCCCCCACTCCTTTAGGGAATAACTCAGTCTTTATCTTTATTAAAAACTGATCATCCAAATTCTGTTATTCTTACGGGAATTATAGTAAAAGGTTGCAGATTATAATGGCGCGAAGGAACGAAATTCCGTCGGGTTGAGAAGCTTGCTGATAGTCATTCCGGCAGCGGGCTGTACTACTCGTGTGGAGTGCTGTACAATAGCTGCCCTTCTACGGTCGCTAGACGTGGCAACGCTTGTGCCATAAGAGCCCGTAGTACACTCTTAACTCTGGACGGACAATAGGACAGTTGACACTTCTGTAGCGACCTGAAGCATGCGCGAACCTAGAGTTCGTAGCTTGTGGAGCTCAGGCCATGCGATGTCAGACGTGGTCTCAACTACGCATTCGTCACCGTAATTACACACATTAGATGCCTATGGCTTACAAAGAGTAAACCAAGGTGTAGGCAGGAATGTAATAAAGATTTGTGTCTATTTCATTACTTATTTATGATGTATAAGTGTGTAAATCCTACATGTTACCTTATTGTGTGCTGATAGCACGTAGTTATTAAGAATAATTAAATGTTTTTCATGGCTGTACATTTAGATTTGTTGTAATTGTTTTCTGTTACGGACGTCATCGCCGTAAATTTTGTTATTAACTGTTAGGACTTAGCTAGATGATTACCGTTAAATGTAAATGTGGAAATGGTATCATCCTAACTTAGATTTGTTTTGCTACCCTGTTAAATGTAAATTCTGATATTAGCTTAATCTTGTAACTTGAACTAGGGACTTGCGTCGTACCATTTTCCTAGTGTTGCTGTTGTTGCTTTATTATTGTGAGTTAGATCTTTCGCGAGGGCTTTCAGTAACTTCTCAGGTAGGGACCTGCTCTTTATTTTCTTTTGTTTATTAGCTTGCGGACTAGCCGATTATAACCCTCCGAACTAGGCTAGGGGCTTGTGAATTTTAATAAATCTTCACGGTGTTTTACTTAAGTCTGGATGTTTAATTTCTCAGTCTAGTTTTGAGGTGAACCTTTCCTTAGGCAGTCTGACCATCGTCACCATGTACCACGATCCCCGTGGACTACAGTGTCTCGTGCCGCTTAGCCTATTAGGAAGTTCACCTGATCCTCATGGCAATTTTATTCGACTTATGGGATGTTAGGAAAGTCATCGTGGTTGTTGACTCGACTAACGGTCTCATAAAGAAAATGGCGCCCAACTCATGTGCCGACGTTAACGTGGTGACCGTCAGTACCAAGTTACTTTGGAGGATCTTAATGTTGATTAATGGTAAATTGACAGGACTGGGACGAACTTAGAAAGTCGTACTGCAGATCAATTGACCGCATGGCATTCATGTTTGATAGATGATGATGATGTTTTAAGGGGCCTAACATCTAGGTTATCGGCCCCTGATGGTTTGGGTGATCGTGAAGATGAAAATGAAAAACGAACTTAAAACTAAAACTAACTACCAACCTACATACTAGAAGAAGAAATGGAAAACTAAAGGAGAATAAGGAAAATAAAAGGACAGAAGGAAAAGAAATGCCCTCAACCCTCGGAGAAGGCGGATTGAGGGACTTGGAAGGAAGGAGAGCCATGAAAGGCAGATAGGAAAGTGAAAGAGGAGAGGGTCCGCCCCAAAGGTAAGGGACAAAAGGGGAAAACGGACCCAGCTCAGGAATCCCTCGGGGTCGCCAACTCCCGAACTCACCAGCCGTGAGCCCCTGAGGGTGTAGCATTATCTAGGGTGCACCAGAAGTGGTGGGGCTACTTACACCCTGCCTCCTTAAGGGCCTAGAGCACAAGGCAGGAGGTAAAAGGAAGAGAAAAAGAAGGCTGACACCTCGCAGAAGGAGGGTATCAGAAAAGATGAGACAAGGGCCAATTAAGGCGAGAAAGGAAGAGACTCCCTAGGCCTCGGATACCCTAATACCGTCGGGGTCAGAAGAGAACAAGAGTTGACCAAGTGAGGTCGACAGGAAAGAAGACAGAGAGGAGCCCGGCACAAGTAACTGGAAGCAATGCCGGACTCAGCTGGGGCCCCGTGGTATGTTTGATAGAAGTCCATGGGGTGAGGCTTTAGTGTTGGATAAATGATGGATAGGATTTTCTTTGATGATGCCTCATCCTGAGTAAATGTAATATTTTGCTTTGCTCGTCGTTGTCTTTGTAAATGTAGAATCACTTAGTTTGCATACTCCAGCTGTACTCGTGATATTTATATAAATGAAACAAGCTTTATACCACCAAGTAACTAATCATAGCTTTAAGTTCTAGTAGAAATTGATCCCTCACTTTCTCATATATATTTCTTGTCAAATGGATGAGGAAACGATTCGTCGCGTGTTTGGAGAGATGATGGCAGGTGTGAATGCCAATCTCCAACAGATTACTGCTGACTTAGGGCAAAACACTCAGGCTGTCAACAATGTAAGACAGGACTTGGAAGTAAACACACAATCTATAAACAATGTTAGTTGTCATGTGGACCAAATAAGATTAGATTTAGAGGTAAATACTCAATCTGTTAATAATGTCAGGACTGATTTAACCCAAGTCAGGGCTGATATGGACGCATTTAGGGTCGAAGCCAGAAATGATCTCGCGGCTGGTTTAGCGGCAGTTAGGGTTGATGTCATACGACACCATCAAGAGGCTAACCAGCGTGTAGATGATTGCCTAACAGACCAAATGAATAGAGCTAGGGAGGATGTGCATAACCGACTGGAGGAGCACACGGCTCAAATTCAAACCACCATAAATAGAGTCCAGATAGACATGAAAGCTGACCTGGAACACACTCGGGAAGAATTCGGGACTCGATTGACGCACGTCGAGGGATTCATGGACACTGTAAAAAAGGACATGACAACCATGAATATCGGATTAGTTCTCATGAGAGGAGCTGCAAATGCTGTGAACAACAATGTTAGGACGATCGTTGACGGCATGTTAGAGGTCAGAGACGAACTGAACGTTAACAGGAGAAACATTTCTGAACTAACGGAAACCGTAGCAAGCCTACGTGAAACAGTGAATGTTCATCATGAGGAACATAACATTGACCTCATGTTATTAAGAGGGGACCTCAACGAACATAAGACCATAGTAGAGGCCAAGGTAGCCGAGGTCAAAGACAACATGTCAAGAGTCGAGGGAGAGATCGATTCTTTACAAAAGCGATTTGAGGAGGTCACAGTAAACGAAAGGTTAGACCTTAGCCATAACCTCAGAACGGCCATACGCGAGGTAGACGCGAACCTCAAGGGAAAGGTCGATAGAATCGAATTACAATTGAATGACTTAGGCAACAAAGTCGCGGCCAGAACTATTCAAGGACTTGAAGGCATAGAAAGTCGTCTTGACAGACGCGAAACGACTCCTAGGGAGAGACACTTACACTCACAAATGGGAGAATCTCAGGAAACACCCGTTTCTCAATCTGAAGGAATGATGCCAACTCATTTTCAGCCCAGCGCACCTACAGAACCACAACCTTTACAATTCACTGGTCCAGCGCCGAGCCAGGTTTTAAACTTTAACACCTATCCCTTTCGACCAGCACCAAGTCAACCTAATAATGAGATAAATACACCTACGCATGACTACACGCAGAACACATTTAGACCCGCGCATACGCAGGGAAATGTGACGATAATACGTTCGAGAGAGGAGCAACCAGCTCGCTTCTCCGGAACTGGAAGTGGTGTTACTCCAGCGGAATTTCTAGCCAATGTCGAAAGCTATCTGAGAGATACGATGGTAACTCCAGAGAGGGAACTCAAAGTCATAGAACGTTTGCTTGAGGGGCAAACCAGTACCTGGTTTAGAGCATTTAGATACTCGTTTACAGGCTACCAGGACTTTAAGGAAGCATTACTAAGGACGTATTGGTCGAGTGACATTCAGCAGAGCATCCGAGCTGAAATGTATACTCGTAGATACAGCTCGAATACGCCTACTCGTTATGCGAACTACTTCGCTATACAGCTTGCGAAGCTTCGTTGTCTTCAGCCTCCGTTGTCTGAACAAGATTTAGTTAACACCATTGTTTGGCAGTACCCTGCGGACGTACAGCGTGTGTTGATCGCTGCAGGGGCATCCACGTTTCAACAATGTGACCAGATTCTGCGACGCTTGGATGCGAACACGGAACAGTTCCCGACACACCGTCAGCAGAAGGCTGACAGGCGCGAGGAAAGACACATAAACTTGACCACTGTCGATAAAGTAAGCCAGACTCCGCAACAAACCCAAACGCAAGAGAGTTCTGGGCATCGTGATGATAACTACAACTATCGTAGGAGGGAATGGAACAACGCTCCATATGCTCGAGATCGACAAGATGACCTTCGTAGTCATTGGAATCGGAGATTCGACCGAGGGACGAATGATAACCAACGTCACGAAAATTACCACCGCGGGAATAACGGAAGAAACCAACAGCACGGAAGTATCCGAAGGGACTATCGATACGCTAGAGGATATAACCGAGATCGAGACCCTAGATACCAGCCAGACAGAGATTGGAAAGGAAGAGCACGGGAGAGCCGTGAATACCTCCAACAATTAAGAGAGCTGCAAATCCAAGAAGAGGGAGAACGGAACCCAACTTCGAGGGAAAATAGAAATTCGGCGCAGGAGACGGAGCACAACCAGCCCAGTACTTCTCGCCAGGATAATAATAAAAAAAACGCCGAAAAAGTAACAGATTCTTGTCAGGTTGAGCACCGAGTAACTGCTACCATATTACTTTGGGAGCCAATCCAAGAAGACTTGTTGGACGAACAACGAACCACAATTATGAGTTGACCCGTCTGCCCAAGATAGTAGCCACTTTGAACGAAGTCAACGTAGTCATCATCATTGATACTGGGGCAATGATTAGTGTTATTTCCGCCGATTGCCATGCCAGATTAAAGGCCAACTCTGACGTGACCGAGCTGCCTATTTCAGCTGTAAGAGTCAGAGGTGTCATACCTGACCGGGTTGTGACGTGCAAAATCCAGATTCTTTGTACTCTGAAGATTTCAAATCATGTGTATTTGCACGAATTTCTTGTAATGAAGGGCTTGCATCATGACGCCATACTAGGCGCAGACTTCATTAGAAAATATGATGGTATCATTGACATGGGCCGTAACACGGTAGAGTTCAAGCCGAACGAACCCATTCAGATGAACCTAGTTGAAGAAGAACCGGAATCCTATCCGAAGTCGACGTAGTCGAAAACTTGAATGGCAAGGAAATTGACGAGACACTCGATGCCGACGAAGAGGCAGAATCATTATCAGCACCCAAACGAGAGAATCTTGATATAATATTGAACGAATACAGGGACATATTTGACACCACACCTGGTGAGGTATTAGACTACGAATACGACCTTGTGCTACTGGATGATTCCCCATTCCAGAAGAAAATTTACTCGATTGCTGAGAAACATCGTGAAGAAGCTGCTAAGAAGATCCATGAGATGGAAGCAGCAGGCACAATCAAGAAATCACCGACTCCTTTCTTGAATCCCATAACGCCTGTGGTTAAGGTAGATGGAAGCTTGAGACTTTGTCTTGATGCCAGAGCCTTGAATGAACGCCTAGCTCCTGAGCACGACAGACCGCCCAAGATTAGGGACATTCTCAGGAAGTTCAAAGGAAAAAGGATATTTTCATCATTGGACTTGGTTCAGTCTTATTACCATATCAGATTATCTGAGCATACTCAGAAATATACTGGATTCCTGTTTGATCAGACTACTTATGTCTTCCGAAAACTACCATTTGGATTGAAAAATGCCGGAGCCGCATTAATCAGAGCACTTGATGCCAAGCTGACTCCTGAAGTGAAGCAGAGAGTAATATGTTATGTGGATGACATAATCATAGCTTCAGAAACAGAAGAAGAGCATTTAAAGACATTGCGCCTTTTTTTTGAGAATCTACGACAGGCGAATTTTAAGGTCAAATTTGACAAGTGTCGATTCTTTCAGAAAGAAGTGAAATTCGTAGGACACATAATCAATGGAGAAGGATACAGACCAAATCCGGTAAAGATTAGAACTGTTGCTGCATTTCCAACGCCAACCCGTGTGAAACACGTGAGACAATTCTTAGGAATTCTCTAATTCTTTGCTGCTCATTGTGAGAAGTATTCCGAGACTGTCGCACCTCTGCAAGGATTACTGAAAAAGAACTGCAGGAGGAACTGGAATGATGAATGCGAGATAGCTTTCAGGAGAGCTAAACAGATGCTAGTGGACTCAATTCAGTTAGAATATCCAGATTATTCCCGGAACTTTATTCTAGAAACTGATGCATCTGCCATTGGTATAGGAGCCATTTTACTGCAGGAAGATGATGAGAAGAAACTTCATTACATCGCTTTCTTAAGCCGACGTTTAAGAGCACATGAATCTCACTACTTCACGACCGAGATAGAAGCACTTGCAATAGTTTACGCACTTGAATACTGGCAGAAACTTCTGTTAGGCCAGAGGATTATTGTGAGGACCGATCACCATGCACTGACCTTCATCTTAAGAACAAGACTGGCAAGCGACAGGATCACACGTTGGACGCTGTTTCTCCAACAGTTCGATTTGGAAATAGTTTATCGACCAGGCAGAGAGAATGTGTTGGCCGACATCCTCAGCCGTAATCCTGAAGCTACTGTTAATGCCATAGACATCGAGGGAGAATGCGAGGAACACCTTCGCCGACTTCGTCATCTACCTGAAGGACAGCGACGTGAGGAGGAACTCAGGCACATTATCCGTTTCCTGGAACGAAGAATGGATCCACAGGATGCTCATTATGCGAGAATTGCTGCTGTTGCAGATAATTACTTGATTTATCATCGTGTATTATACAAGTTTGTGGACGAGGACCACACTCAACTGCGTGCAGTTATTCCTAGGAGATACCAAGAATCTGTTATTCTTATGGTTCATCTATCCATTGGTCCTGGTGGAACAGACAAAACCATTGCAACCATCAAAGAATCTTTTACATGGAAAGGGTTAGGAGCCACCGTTAGACAGTGTTTACGTGCTTGCGACGCATGCCAGCGGAACAAGTACACGTCACACTTGTTGGAGGAACAACCTAGACCAATACTCCCAACTCAACCTAGAGAGTTATACGCACAGGACCTGTACGGCCCAATACCTAAGGCTCGTCGTGGGAATCGATACATCGTTGTAACTATTGATGTGTTCACGAAATATACGATGCTTCATCCGATTCAAAAAGCCACTGCACATCAGATTATTCAGAGGATTAGACGTCAAGTGATACCGGAGGCAGGAAAGCCACAATTCCTGTTGGCTGATCACGGATCACAGTACACCTCAGCAGAATTTGCCAATGCTATGAATGAGCTTGAAATAGGTCATGTTTTATCATCTATTCGTCATCCAGAGAGCAACCCAGCAGAATGCGTGATGTCTATTACCGCAAAATTCTGTCGATTATATTGTCAAGAAGAACACTGGCGATGGACTGAAGTCCTAGTCACAATGGCAAAATGTATTAATTCAACAGTCCATGAGAGCACTGGTCAAATACCTATGGTCTTGCATTTGAACCAGATGCCGCTGAGAATATGGGACCGTGTGATTGTAAATCCACCTTGTTTACAACCATCACATGCCAGCAGACTTTTAGCTGCAAGGGAAACTATGGACAGACAAGCTGCCAAGCGCTTGAGAAGAACTAGACGCCAGAGATTTAGAGAACCACTAGTTGAGGGAGACCTTATCCTCATAAGGAGACCCGGAATTTCAAGTCCTATAGACCGCATATATGGGAAATTTCTATCCTTATATTATGGCCCTAGTCGTATCCGACAGCCTTTGAACAATGGAAGTTATGTAGTAGAAGACATCAGGACAGGAGAGCGCATTGGAACCTTTAATGCAGCCAATCTGAAAAAATATCACTCTTGAATGAATTTCAAGTCAAATAAAAATGTCGTCCCAACATTTTATTTGAAACGACGGAGAGGCAGATGAACCGGCTGAGCTATGGTTCATGTGATATTTTTTATGACAGAACATTTATGATGGGATGTTGTACCTTTGAACACACCCAGGAAGCCACGTGGAGCTGAAAGCTCACGCGATACTCTTTGAAGTAGCGTTGAATCGCACTTTTGACTTTGGTGAAAACTGCTAATTATTTATCTGAGGTCTTATTAATTAATTTTATTCTTTCTCAAGACTCAGAATATTGCATTTCGTCATGCTGCATTATTAAAACATTTTTGAGAATGTTATTTTAGCTTAAGGTAAGGTAATACCCTTGCAGATACGCAAATAGGAACGTAAGTAGTCGCTCAACGACTTCGGTTTGACGACCTACTTCCTTGAGACACCCAGTGCCTTGCACTACGTCTGGAGAATCCGCCCAGTATAGGCGTGTAATTGTTTTGTCCTGCAAGACATAGAAGAATATCCGCTTGTTAGCGTTGAATTGGTTATCAGGTGCCATCGTGCACTGGCATATTGTAAAATACTGGTATTTATGCACAGTGAGCCACAGAAACATATTGAAGATAATTATTGGCAAGTATTAGTGAATTATATAACTTTACCGGAACACCACATTTTAGTACCCACGTGTTTGTGGAGGGCCAAATGCCTTGTGGAAAATATACAGGTAAATGTGTTGCAATTACTTCAAATAAGTGTGATTACGATAGTGTAACATATTTGGATTGCCAGAGTGAAGTTTTTATTTCCAAAACGACGTACATTTTACCGATGCTGCATGATAGAAAAGTAGCGTCATTAGCACGTGCAGAATCATAGATCAGTGCTAGCTCATGTATCTATTCACATCCACGAAATTAAGGCTGTGTTGTCAATTACTCTAAAAGCCTACTATACTTACGACGAACATTATATTTTTTGGAAAGTGAAAGAATGAATTTCATAATTTATTTCACTGTCAAAGTGACCTGACTATTCCACACCATGCTTGAATCAGTCACCATGGGCTAATACCATCCTGGTATGAGGGTGATATTTCTATGAGAACTAGCATGATGGTGAAGCTTGCAGAACCGAGAACGAGAAGGAAGGAATCCAAGATGCCATTTCCAGGCATATCCAGCATATTCACGGAGTTGTCGACAGGGACGAATCGAACCCTGGTCTTTGGAGGAGTCCAGATGGGAAGCTGATGATGATGATAATTGTTGTTTTAAGGGGCCTAACATCTAGGTTATCGGCCCCTGATGGTTTGGGTGATCGTGAAGATGAAAATGAAAAGCGAACTTAAAATTAAAACTAACTACTAACCTACATACTAGAAGAAGAAATGGAAAAATAAAGGAGAGTAAGGCAAATAAAAGGACAGAACGAAAAGAAATGCCCTCAACCCTCGGAGAAGGCGGATTGAGGGACTTGGAAGGAAGGAGAGCCATGAAAGGCATATAGGAAAGTGAAAGAGGAGAGGGTCCGCCCCAAAGGTAAGGGACAAAAGGGGAAAACGGACCCAGCTCAGGAATCCCTCGGGGTCGCCAACTCCCGAACTCACCAGCCGTGAGCCCCTGAGGGTGTAGCATTATCTAGGGTGCACCAGAAGTGGTGGGGCTACATACACCCTGCCTCCTTAAGGGGCTAGAGCACAAGGCTGGAGGTAAAAGGAAGAGAAAAAGAAGGCTGACCCCTCGCAGAAGGAGGGTATCAGAAAAGATGAGACAAGGGCCAATTAAGGCGGGAAGGGAAGAGACTCCCTAGGCCTCGGATACCCTAATACCGTCGGGGTCAGAAGAGAGCAAGAGTTGACCAAGTGAAGTCGACAGGAAAGAAGACAGAGAGGAGCCCGGCACAAGTAAGTGGAAGCAATGCCGGACTCAGCTGGGGCCAGATGGGAAGCCTGATGAGGATAATACCGTTCCAGAGAGGAATTTGTACAACCCTGGTTATTGAATAGAGGGCTGAGTGATAGCTTCTCCATGTCGTGAGTTTTGGACATCCCTTCTCTTTTCTCTAGTTCTGGTGGTATTTTAGATTTAATGTAGTTTGTGAATCAACCACACTCTGTGTCAGCCATTTTTCTAGGTAGGGATTGTATCTAGTTTAATTTAATGTCATTTATTTCAGTATAGTGAGACACCCTTGGGTCAGACATTTTGGTTAGCCCTGGTGCAGCTTGATGAACGTCGTAGAACGTCAAAGCCTATCTTTTGCTAGATGTGACCGTAGTCATTCGAGGCTATTTTGTACAACCCTGTTTGGGGTGATTTTTCAAGTCTTTGCTGACTTTAGTTATGACAATCAGATGTCATGGTTATTTCTTTAACTGCATTCTTTGCAGCCAGTTTTGATACACCCCTGACTTTCGTTAGAACAGTCGTATCAGTTAGGCAATCGACTGTAATTGCCAGTTTTGTAAATGCATTATATTTTCATTTTGAATAAGCTCAGAAGCTATTCTTGGTCAAGTTTGAACCTAACAACTAGAAGGAATGTTTCGTTGCCTAGCATCGAACTCAGTTCCCAACGTATCATTAAGCAGATCCTTGTATGGAATCTGCGTCACAATTACCATTTTGCTTGTGTCATGTAAGACACGTTTTGTTTGATGTTGTACTAGCAACTACTGAATTGTATTTTGAGAGCAAAGAGCTCCAGTAATTGTAAGATTACTATCATTTAGACGTCTTTGGTAGAAAGACGGAATTATGTTATTCTATTCAGATTTATTGCGTGTTTTTATACACGGACTCTTTAGAGGTTCATAACCCATGGTAAAGTTTTTTATGAACAGGCCAGATGTATAGTTTTATTGATTAAATCGCCGGCCTTGAGTAATGTGTGTTTTGTGTCGACCGAACGCAGGAATGTGGTAGCCTGCTGGTGACATAAACTGGTTTTGTAATCCAGTGCCCTTGAGAGCACGCTTCATTTGTTTATGAGACAGAGGACATTGACAAGAGACAGAATGCTTATAGTATTCGCTCTTTCTTTCATTGCAACTTAGCTTATGTAACCCAGTTTTCAACCCTGTGTCAGATCACATGTTTTATAGATTGCTTTTTGTTAGTTGAGCGCACTTCTTGCGTGTACCGTTTTGACGTGTACAATTAGGTCAGGTTTTCTATAGTGAGTTGCAGGCGACCCTGTTAAATGCAGGAATTTATTGTATGAAGGTACTTGTGATTACCTTGTCCGGGAGGGTTCCCGTTGACTAGATGTTATTGGAAGGTAACTGTTGTGGACAGGCCTATCCCAGAGTTATTGAATGCGAGCTTTGCGCCGCTGGTAACCCGTGTTATTGTGTGTCCGAGTTGTTATTGCTCGTTGATCTTATTCCGACTGTTGAGTCGAGGCTTTTTGGTGGAGAATGATCTCAGTGTAGACACTCCGTGCCCGAGCTATTGTCAGTATTATTCGCCATAAACCAACGATAAACCTAAACCGACAACTTAATAATAAAACGCATAACTTTGGTAAAACAAAAGCTAACTAATGAATTCTTTCTATCGAACTTTGTTCTGTTGCAGTTTGGAACCGTTGACATAGCCGTGCAGTTGAAGGTAATTTCCTTGTATGGAAATGACTAGGACAGTTGACACTTTTGTAGCGAACTGAAGCATGCACGAACCTAGAGTTCGTAGCTTGTGGAGCTCAGGCCATGCGATGTCAGACGTGGTCTCAACTACGCATTCGTCACCGTAATTACACACATTAGATGACTATGGCTTACAAAGAGTAAACCAAGGTGTAGGCAGGAATGTAATAAAGATTTGTGTCTATTTCATTACTTATTTATGATGTATAAGTGTGTAAATCCTACATGTTACCTTATTGTGTGCTGATAGCACGTAGTTATTAAAAATAATTAAATGTTTTTCATGGCTGTACACTTAGATTTGTTGTAATTGTTTTCTGTTACGGACGTCATCGCCGTAAATTTTGTTATTAACTGTTAGGACTTAGCTAGATGATTACCGTTAAATGTAAATGTGGAAATGGTATCATCCTAACTTAGATTTGTTTTGCTACCCTGTTAAATGTAAATTCTGATATTAGCTTAATCTTGTAACTTGAACTAGGGACTTGCGTCGTACCCTTTTCCTAGTGTTGCCGTTGTTGCTTTATTATTGTGAGTTAGATCTTTCGCGAGGGCTTTCAGTAACTTCTCAGGTAGGGACCTGCTCTTTATTTTCTTTTGTTTATTAGCTTGCGGACTAGCCGATTATAACCCTCCGAACTAGGCTAGAGGCTTGTGAATTTTAATAAATCTTCACGGTGTTTTACTTAAGTCTGGATGTTTAATTTCTCAGTCTAGTTTTGAGGTGAACCTTTCCTTAGGCAGTCTGACCATCGTCACCATGTACCATGATCCCCGTGGACTACAGTGTCTCGTGCCGCTTAGCCTATTAGGAAGTTCACCTGATCCTCATGGCAATTTTATTCTACTTATGGGATGTTAGGAAAGTCATCGTGGTTGTTGACTCGACTAACGGTCTCAATACATCAAACAAAACCTATACCATTCCATAGTTTTACACGGAGTAGTGCACCATAGTCGAAAGTTTATCGACATTTTAGCAGGATTTGCTGGATCTGTGCATGATATGCGAGCTGTCAGACACAGCTCACCCTACAGACATGCAACATACCCTCCAGAGTCACATTTGAATTGCTGATAAGGGGTATGGTTGCGTATTACACCCCATTCCCTACTTTTACAGGGAGTAGTGGACCATAGTGGAAGGTTTATCGACATTTTGGCAGGATTTGCTGGATCTGTGCATGATATGCGAGCTGTCAGGCTCAGCTCACCCTACAGATATGCAACATACCTCCAGAGAGTCACATTTGAATTGCTGATAAGGCTGATAAGGGGTATGATTGCATATTACACCCCATTCCCTCCTTTTACAGGGAGTATCGATTATGATATACAGTAGAACCCCGGTAATCCGAGCCTCCGTTAAATCCGAGGTGGATGACAGTGAAACGCATAGATTACCCAAGATCGTTGGCGGAGATGCGCCCATGCGTTGTTTACAATTCTGCCCGCTATCGCCAACTAGCCAGTGTCTGCTCAGACTTAGAGCGGTGTGTGCAGTACTGTGTGTAGTGTACAGTATGAGTTCCAAACAGAAGAGGACATTTGTGTCGTTGGAGACAAAAGACTAGACAGTGGCGAGACTATAAAACAGATCGCGGCAGAATTGGGCGTAAGCGAAGTAACAGTAGGCGATTGGCGTCGAAACAGGACCTAATTAGAGCAGCGGTTTTCTACTAAAGACTCTTGTTCTTCTTCTAATAAAAGATCGTAAAACCATGATAACATCAGATTACGAAAAGACTAGTGATGCACTTTATTTGTTGTTAGGCTTCCCAACAGAGAGCTAAAGGTGGTCGATGATTCAGGAGAATGCATTATTTTTTCGGTAGGAGTTGCAAGAAGAAGAAGAACGTTCCATAGTTTTACACGGAGTAGTGCACCATAGTCGAAAGTTTATCGACATTTTAGCAGGATTTGCTGGATCTGTGCATGATATGCGAGCTGTCAGACACAGCTCACCCTACAGACATGCAACATACCCTCCAGAGTCACATTTGAATTGCTGATAAGGGGTATGGTTGCGTATTACACCCCATTCCCTACTTTTACAGGGAGTAGTGGACCATAGTGGAAGGTTTATCGACATTTTGGCAGGATTTGCTGGATCTGTGCATGATATGCGAGCTGTCAGGCTCAGCTCACCCTACAGATATGCAACATACCTCCAGAGAGTCACATTTGAATTGCTGATAAGGGGTATGGTTGCATATTACACCCCATTCCCTACGTTTACAGGGTGTAGTGGACCATAGTGGAAGGTTTATCGACATTTTAGCAGCATTTGCTGGATCTGTGCATGATATGCGAGCTGTCAAGCTCAGCTCACTCGACAGACATGCAACATATCTTCCAGAGAGTCATATTTGAATTGCTGATAAGGGGTATGGTTGCATATTACACCCCATTCCCTACTTTTACAGGGAGTAGTGCACCATAGTGGAAGGTTTATCGACATTTTAGCAGCATTTGCTGGATCTGTGCATGATATGCGAGCTGTCAGACACAGCTCACTCTACAGACATGCAACATATCTTCCAGAGAGTCACATTTGAATTGCTGATAAGGGGTATGATTGCATATTACACCCCATTCCCTCCTTTTACAGGGAGTATCGATTATGATATACAGTAGAACCCCGGTAATCCGAGCCTCCGTTAAATCCGAGGTGGATGACAGTGAAACGCATAGATTACCCAAGATCGTTGGCGGAGATGCGCCCATGCGTTGTTTACAATTCTGCCCGCTATCGACAACTAGCCAGTGTCTGCTCAGACTTAGAGCGGTGTGTGCAGTACTGTGTGTAGTGTACAGTATGAGTTCCAAACAGAAGAGGACATTTGTGTCGTTGGAGACAAAAGACTAGACAGTGGCGAGACTATAAAACAGATCGCGGCAGAATTGGGCGTAAGCGAAGTAACAGTAGGCGATTGGCGTCGAAACAGGACCTAATTAGAGCAGCGGTTTTCTACTAAAGACTCTTGTTCTTCTTCTAATAAAAGATCGTAAAACCATGATAACATCAGATTACGAAAAGACTAGTGATGCACTTTATTTGTTGTTTAGGCTACCCAACACCGAGCTAAAGGTAATCCACTTAGTAGTCGATGATTCAGGAGAAAGCATTATTTTTTCGGTAGGAGTTGCAAGAAGGAGAAGAACGTTTTTCGGCAAGTTATGGCTGGCTGGCTGGATGGACAGGTGGAAAAGAAAGTACGGCATACGCCAGCTTGAAATCTGCGGAGAGAAATTATCGGCTTTCAGTGAAAGTGTTGATGAAGATGATGATGATGATAATTGTTGCTTTAAGGGGCCTAACATCTAGGTTATCTGCCCCTAATGGATTGGGTGATCGTTAAGATGATAATGAAATGTAAACACTAACTAAAATTAACTACTAACTTATAGACTAGAAGAAGAAATGGACAACAAAAGGAGAATAAAGCAAATAAATGACAGGAGGAAAATAAATGCCCTCAACCCTCGAAGAATGCGGATAGTGAAAGTGTTGAAGTAATTCAGGAAAAAATAAAAAAATATAATAAATCACGTTTATAACTGCGATGAGAGTCGCCTACATTATAGAATACTTCCGTCTAAAACGTTAGCAGCTAGAAATGAAGGTTCTGCGCCAGGTTATAAGAAACCGAAAGGCAGAATAACTATCCTAGCATAAGTCAATGCCACTGGCGATCACAAATTGCCGCTTTTGTTAATTGGAAAGTCTGCCAAACCAAGAGCCTTCAAAAATACACACATGTCAGCCTTACCAGTGTTATATAAAAATCAATAAGTGCACACCTCAATTTTTAAGGATTGGTTTCTTGCTAGATTTGTGCCAGAAACAAAAATATATTTAACGTGCAAAAAGGCAATCCTTACTTTGCTTCCGTCTAAAACGTTAGCAGCTAGAAATAGGCCTTACTTTGGATAATGTAGGATGTCACTCTGACGCTGCCGAACATCGTAGCGGAGATATTCGTGCTATTGTTTTGCCTCCCAATACGACAAGCCTTGTTCAATCAATGGATTAATGAACACTGGAATGTTTAAGAAAATGTATTGACGTAAGTTGTTGCAATCACTTTTGCAAGCGACAGAAAATGAGTCCCAATCAATTGAAGCTTTCCTGAAAAAATAAACTTGAAGGATGTTGTCTACTGGGTAGCAGAATCTTGGGACAATTAAAAATCAAAAACTCTAAAAAATTCTTGGAGAAGACTTTTGGAGGAACTTTATGAAAATGAAAACAATGAGACATCTTCGGATGAAAACGAAAATGAAAAGTTGTTACATCTCGTTCAGCAGCTTCCTGGGTGTGACGATGATGATGGTAATTGTTGTTTTAAGGGGCCTAACATCTAGGTTAACGACCCCTAATGGTTTGGGTGATCGTGAAGATGAAAATGAAATGTAAACTGTAACTAAAACTAACTTATATACTAGAAGCATGACGAATAGAAGGAACTAGTGTGATGATGATGATAATTGTTGTTTTAAGGGGCCTAAGATCTAGGTTATCGGCCCCTGATGGTTTGGGTGATCGTGAAGATGAAAATGAAAAGCGAACGTAAAACTAAAACTAACTAATAACCTACATACTAGAAGAAGAAATGCAAAACTAAAGGAGAATAAGGCAAATAAAAAGACAGAAGGAAAAGAAATGCCCTCAACCCTCGGAGAAGGCGGATTGAGGGACTTGGAAGGAAGGAGAGCCATGAAAGGCAGATAGGAAAGTGAAAGAGGAGAGGGTCCGCCCCAAAGGTAAGGGACAAAAGTGGAAAACGGACCCAGCTCAGGAATCCCTCGGGATCGCCAACTCCCGAACTCACCAGCCGTGAGCCCCTGAGGGTGTAGCATTATCTACGGTGCACCAGAAGTGGTGGGGCCACATACACCCTGCCTCCTTAAGGGCCTAGAGCACAAGGCAGGAGGTAAAAGGAAGAGAAAAAGAAGGCTGACCCCTCGCAGAAGGAGGGTATCAGAAAAGACGAGACAAGGGCCAATTAAGGCGGGAAAGGAAGAGACTCCCTAGGCCTCGGATACCCTAATACCGTCGGGGTCAGAAGAGAACAAGAGTTGACCAAGTGAGGTCGACAGGAAAGAATACTGAGAGGTTGATGATGATGATGATGATAATTGTTGTTTTAGGGGGCCTAACATCTAGGTTATCGGCCCCTGATGGTTTGGGTGATCGTGAAGATGAAAATGAAAAGCGAACTTAAAACTAAAACTAACTAATAACCTACATACTAGAAGAAGAAATGGAAAACTAAAGGAGAATAAGGCAAATAAAAAGACAGAAGGAAAAGAAATGCCCTCAACCCTCGGAGAAGGCGGATTGAGGGACTTGGAAGGAAGGAGAGCCATGAAAGGCATATAGGAAAGTGAAAGAGGAGAGGGTCCGCCCCAAAGGTAAGGGACAAAAGGGGAAAACGGACCCAGCTCAGGAATCCCTCGGGGTCGCCAACTCCCGAACTCACCAGCCGTGAGCCCCTGAGGGTGTAGCATTATCTAGGGTGCACCAGAAGTGGTGGGGCTACATACACCCTGTCTCCTTAAGGGCCTAGAGCACAAGGCAGGAGGTGAAAGGAAGAGAAAAAGAATGCTGACCCCTCGCAGAATGAGGGTATCAGAAAAGATGAGATAAGGGCCAATTAAGGCGGGAAAGGAAGAGACTCCCTAGGCCTCGGATACCCTAATACCGTCGGGGTCAGAAGAGAACAAGAGTTGACCAAGTGAGGTCGACAGGAAAGAAGGCGGAGAGGAGCCCGGCACAAGTAAGTGGAAGCAATGCCGGACTCAGCTGGGGCCCCGTGGTCGCCAACCCACGCCCACAAGATGTGAGCCCCTGGGGGAAAACACTGAGAGGAGCCCGGCACAAGTAAGTGGAAGCAATGCCGGACTCAGCTGGGGCCCCGTGGTCGCCAACCCACGCCCACAAGATGTGAGCCCCTGGGGGGAAGGAACTAGTGTGAGGACTCCGCCATTATAGCACGGTAGTTTGGGGTCCCGCCGCTACAAGCACTGCAAGCGATAATCTCCATCAACCTGTACCAGGGTTGTAGGAACTACAAGCACGCCATCAAAAAACAGCAGTTGAAAAACAAGCAACAACTCCATAAACCCATCCCCTCACTCCTCTCCCTCTCACCAACACTTCCCCCACGCAATTCTAGCACTCTACATCAAATCCTACAGCTTTTAATCACGCCAGCAGCACAATAAACTTAATAAATCCGGGCTACAGAACAGACCAAAAAACTACACTTTAAGCTAAACCAAATTCACTTCTCAGCTCGACATAAGCCATAATACAAGTTAAAACCTATACAAAACATACTCTCCCTACTGTTTTACAACTATTAAACTAACTATTCGCATTCAAAACCTAAAATCCCTGAAACGGGAGCTAATTTAAAAACGCAATAGCCTAGCCCGATTACGTCTCCGGCAGTGCTACCGCATATGCATTTCACGGTGTATGTAGCCCCACCAGTTCTGGTGCACCCTAGATAATGCTACACCCTCAGGGGCTCACGGCTGGTGAGTTCGGGAGTTGGCGACCCCGAGGGATTCCTGAGCTGGGTCCGTTTTCCCCCTTTTGTCCCTTCCCTTTGGGGCTGACCCTCTCCTCTCTCCCCTCCCCTCTCCTCATAATCCTCTCCTCTTTTCCTTATATTTCCTTTTCTCTATCAGATTCCCGCACTGTTTTTGTTACTTGGTTCCCCGTGTATCTAAATTCCCTTTTAGGATTTTTTTTGTAGGTATTTTTAATCTACGTCGCATTTTGTAAGTCTTTTCGATCTTGATTGCATTTTGTGTGTGTTTTTCAATCTCAATTGCATTTTGTAAGGATTGACAATCTAAATTGCTTTTTAGTATGTCTTTCAATATCCGGGCCGGGGCTTTTGTGAGTTTTTTGAATTTCAATTGCATTTTGTATTTTCAACCTACCCCGCTTTGTTCAAGTAGTTAAGTCTCAATTGCAATTTTGTGGGTATTTTGAATCTCCATTACATTTTGTGCCTATTTTCAATCTCATTTGCATTTTGTAAGTATTTTGATTTCACTTGCATTTTGTAGGTATTTCGACTGTACGTTGCATTTTGTACGTATTTTGGACTTAACCTACATTTTGTGCGTATTTTTCAATCTATTCCTTTTCGAGTATTTTCGTTCAAAATTCCCTTATGTACGTATTACCGCTCTCCATTTGGTGAGTAGTTTCAATCTGAGTTCCTTTTTGTAAGTATTTTCCCTGCTACATAAGGCATAGTTGTAGGGGCTCACTGTCTATTTCATCTAAACCATTTTCGTTTCATCCATAGCTGTGAGCTGTTTTTTATCTTCATCCTTTCATTTCACGCCATTTCATTTCATCTGGGGCCGATAACCTCTATGTTAGGCCCCTTAAAACAACAATTATCATCATCATCATCGCATATGCATTCATAACTTCACAATAACTTCCAAATTACGACTAAGTGAGCTATCTGCCTGAGTAGTTACAGGTGTTACCGGCTTGCCTGGGACGATGGGTCACCAAACCGGTATTTAAACTCAATTATTAAACTTTAATTAACCAAATTGAGAGGAAACAGATCAGACCAAAAAACGTACACTTTAAGCTATACCAAATTCACTTCTCAGTTCGACATAAACTTTAATTCAACTCAAAACCTACACAAAACATACTCTCCTTACTCTTTTACAACTATTAAACGAACTATTCGCACTTAAAACCTAAACACCCTGAAAAGGGAGCTAATTTAAAAACGCAATAGCCTAGCCCGATTACGTCTCCGGCAGTGCTACCGCAAATGCATTCATAACTTCACAATAACTTTTGTATAATTTGGTGCAAAATGATGGGTTTTAAAGCTATCTGGATTCAGTTTTTCAACCAATTTATTGTGATGTTTTATGTACGGTATGGTTAATGTCAAACGCAACTAATACCATTTTATCCATAATGTAGAATCTTGGGCTTATGCCGTGTTTTATTTATTCAAACTCGACGCGTTTCGAAAGAAACCATGCCTTTCTTCATCAGGAATAAACGGAAATACGACTAAATTGTTGCTAAGAGAAAGCAACAAAAAAAACTAAAAAAGGTGCCCTAAGATGAACAATGAAGTGTATCTAACACGTCCTTCGAGAAGTGTATGTGGCATTCTTTTCCAGGCCGAGAAAGTAATTACCGGAAAATTAAACTCAAAATCGATGTGGAGCGAAATATTTGTGATTGTATCGATTCCAAAGGAACAATTTCAGTTGATCATTCAGGAGCTGGCTGCTGTCTTCAGCGTGTCATGGATATTATCCCTAGACTTGTTTATTTTGGGTGCCGATTCATCTTCAGAACGAAGGAAATCCGCCGAGATTTGCAATCTCGAACATCCGCCAAGTCTTCACGCAAGCTTTCGAAAGTTCAGTACCGTAGCCGACAAAATGAATTGGTAAGTAGAGAGTTACTTTAAATAGTTTATGTGTGCTTGTTTTAATATGCTGGGGATTAGCCGTGTTTTTTATCTGATTCTGTATACTCCAGGAATCTGTGCGTTCCGTAACATGCAATGAAGACCGTAGTTCTTATTTCCATGAATTATATTTTCCATTGTGCCCTGCCGTGCTATTTTAATTGTAACCGCTAATTACTTTTTAAAAGAGTACTAGTTACAAAGTAATTCGTTTCCCTTAGCACCATCCCTAAGACCAGCTGACCCCGCCAATGTGGAACTTACCCACTCTAGCGCTGCCTGGCGGGGCGCGCTTGAACTTCAGGAGTCTTCTCACTTTCTCCTTCTATTCGTCATGCTAGAAGAATAAATGGAAAACAAAAGGAGAATAAGGCAAAAAAAAGGGCAGGAGGAAAAGAAATGTCCTCAACCCTCGAGCAATGCGGATTGAGGGACTTGGAAGGAAGGAGAGCCATGAAAGGCAGATAGGAAAGTGAAAGAGGAGAGGGTCCGCCTCAGAGGTAATGGATAAAAGGGGGAAAACCGGACCCAGCTCAGGAATCCCTCGGAGTCGCCAACTCCCGAACTCACCAGCCGTGAGTCCTCCACCACAAATGAGAACGACTTAGGCTGATCACGTGACAACTGTAGGTGTCATGGCTGCTGTTTGATAACATATTTAGTGTTTACTTACGGGTTATAAGTCCTTTTGGTTATTAATGTGAAGGTTTGCGATCTGAAAATATAGAAAATGAGTACTTTAACAAGTAACACGGTGGTGGAAGTGGTTGGAGGCGGCAGAGCTCGGAGAAAGCAACGAAATCCTCAAAACTGGAAGCGTGCAATAGGGATGAAAGAGAGGTATGTAGACAGAGTAGTATTTTAGAATTACTTCATATTTTGGAGGGCTCATTCCAAGTGAACCATATTTTTATATAGAAAAGTATTCATATAATTGAGATATAAGTGATGATAATGCGAGAGGAAACCATAAAACGTGTAAAGTAACTTACTAAGTACATACAATTTTTACTAACCCTTTCTATTTGGACGAGTATGTCCTGTGTGAAATACCTTGTCTTGATTGGACAATTTCTGTATTCTTCCGAACATTCTCCCCATACCACGACGATCTGAAAAGATCCACGGTTTAAAAGTGAGGTAAGATGCAGTGACACACAAAACCCTGCCGGGAAGCATCACCGCGCATGGCTTTGTTTTTCGAAACAAACAAGGTAAAATAACACGACACCTCCCTCGCACACCTCGCGTTTTAAGCTCACCCTGCGCATGCGTTCGAAATGCAGTGATGCACATGACGTCAGAGGTTTGATAGGTCTTTTCCTAGACGTTGACAAATGTTTTATGTTTTGTAATCATATTCTGATTGTATTTTAATTATAAATGATGAATAAAAATCATCCTTGTTTGTTAATGTGGCGTTTGGCCTACATTCCCGAGTTATTTCAAGCTTTATAGCCTTAAACTAAACTAAAATCCATGGTAGGTAGGCAACCGCAATTTAAAAATCCCCCCCCCCCCTTAAGTTTGTGAGGAGCTTTACGCCCCTGGTCTCTAGTGCGCATCATTCGTGCACAATACTCAGTTCCCCACTCTAATTTGGCTAATGTGTGCAATATTTTGCTTCTTTGTAATGATTTTTTTCCAAGGCAGAAATGAGTGCTTTTTGTTATCTGCTCTGTAATTAGTGTATCGCTCCGCTGTAATAAATGGGTATTTTTTTTCGCACAACTGTGGTTTTGACAATGGTTACAGCCTAACGCGCCCAAATCAATGGTTTTGTGTCAACCCTGTCCCGCTAGCTGCGCGCGGCCAAGGCCGCACCTTCACCCGACCTTTTAATCTTCGTTTTGTCCAATCCAATGGTTCTTGACAATGGTTACAGCGTAACGTGCCCAGATCACTGCGTTTTGACAATGGTTACATCCTAACGCGTCCCAATGATTTTTTTTGGTGATCAATAGTGATTTCGTTGTTGTTGATTGAATCTTCAGTCTTTTGGCTGGTTTGATGCAGCTTTCCAAAGTTAACAAAACCACCATAATTTGTTCAGGTTGCAAGAGGTACACAGTAAAGAACAGTCTTATGTTCCACGTGTGTTAAATATGGCGAAGAGTATGATGATCAGTGAATAATTTACTTCCTGAACTTCTTTCCTGATTTTTGTTTGCAACTGTTGTTAATTAAGTTATATTTTTGCTATTTAAGGTTCGAAATACATGATATGTTGATTAAAGGATAATGCAAATCACACACAAGGAATTTATAATCGTGGTCACAAAATACCCCTCCCGTTGGTAGCCCATGGTTTGAAAAATAGCATGGTATTGCTAGGATTAAAAGCAGTTAGCCTCAATAATATAGCACAATACGTACATACAAGTTTCAGAGTAATAGGCATAGTAAAAAAATTAAAACGCGACACCGTACACTGCATTTGACCCCAAGTATTAGGCCTACTCATTAGAATGTCAATACAACAGGCTTGTGACGCTGCAAATCTCATCTGAATGATGTATCACTCTTTTCTTTTTCGCTTTTATTTCGATAATATATGATATTCATACCTTATTTCATCTTCTGGGAGGACATTATCAAATGTAATTACCAACTTCTGCACCAGATAAATAGGTTGCTTTTTTAGTTTTGGCAACTATGTTATAAATTGATAAATAACACAAAGAGAGCGCTCGGCAGCCTGCACAACATCTCCAATTGTAGGGTAGCGGTTCCCGCGCAGTGGCTCCTTCATTTTCGGAATGAGATCAAAGTCGCAGGGACTTACGTCGGGAGAGTAGGGGGGATGATGAGCACCTCCCAGTTCCAGCGATTCAACAATGCAGACAACTCCTGCTATGTGTGCCTTAGCATTGTCTTGCAGAACGATGGGCGTAGTATCCATGTGGTGTCGCCGTTTCCTTCTTAGAGCTGCTAGGAGATGGTCTTGCAGAAACGAACAATAGTACGCCGCATTAACGGTTTGCCCTGGGGGAACGGTATGTTTTATGATCACACCATCCAATTATAGGCAATAATTAACATTACCTTCACGTTGGTGGGGGTTTGTCGAACTGTTTGTTTTCGTGGTGATCCATGGTGCGGCCACTCGTTCGCTTGGCGTATCAACTGTGGCTCATAAGATTTGGCCCACGTTTCGTCAATGGTTATGATACGCTGTAAGAAGTCCTCTCCTTCGCGCTTATAACGCTGCAAGTGCGTATGAGAAGCGTCATATCGCAGCCATTTCTGCATGTCAGTTAAGTCATGCGGAACCCATTTTGACGCAATTTTCCTCCCTTTCAGGCAGTCCTTCAGGACGTTCGCACAGATCTCGAAAGGCTGCAACCCATCTTGCTACCGTTCTGTAAGGTAACGCAGCTGCACCGCACGCCTCAAGTAGTCCTTGGTGACACTCTCGAGCCGTGCGACCCCTAGCACACTGAATTTTTATCCACGTTCCCTGCTTCGAAAACATTGCGCCCGTCTTGTGCGAGCGCTTGCCCACAACTACTCATCTACTAGGCGCCACTGCATACGAATGGGGGAGGGGATCCAGGTAAGCAACTTTTGGTAACAATGGCGGAGTCCAACACCGTTGCAACATAAAGCAGCAGCATCGTTGCCAAAACTTAAAAAGCAACCCTCGTGTATGTGCTAAGTTACGTAAATACTGCTAATTTGACAACGGCAGTCATGTTCGACAGCATATTTAACTGCCATCAAAGCGCACACATTGACGTCAGTAGCTGACAACATGTAGGATACAAAATACACCATGACTAAAAATATTGTCAAAAACCATAGATCTGGGAGACTTAGGCAGTGACTATTGTCAAAACACATTGGATTGGACAAAACGAAGGTTAGACGGGTTGGGTTGAGGTGCGGCCTTGGCCTCGGGAAACTCGTGGGGCGCTGTTGACGGCAAAAACCATTGGATTGGATATGTTAGGCTGTAACCATTCGATTGGACGTCTGGGCACTATTTAGTTTGCTAAAAGTGTACGATATGTCAAACATTTAAGTAAATATATTCTTTTTTCTTGCAGGTAGCATATGGAACTCCCAAACTACAAAGCTACTGATTCACATCAGGGAGGAAATGGATGCGGATTTCCAAGTCCCGAGGGCAAAGAAATCAAAATTATGGGCCTCCATCAGTCAAAAGATGGAGACTCATAATTGCAGTTTCTCGGGGCTCGAGTGCGACAGGAAGTGGAGGAACCTGCTCGCAACATACAGGAGGAGGAAAGACCTTGGGAAGAAGACAGGAGAAGGAAGTCTGCCCACCTGGGAGTTTAGCGAGACCATGGATAGCTTCCTTGCGTTGCACCACAGTGTGGAGCCTCCCGTTTCACACTTGGTGTCGTCTCTCCCCAGCACCCGGTCCGCATCTCCCTCCATAACCCCAAGTCCCTCCACCTCAATTTCTACCCCTGGCCACGCAACTTCAAATTCTCCAAATCCAACTCCAGGTCCCTCCACACTAAATTCACCCAATCCCACCCCAGTCCCTCCACATCAAATTCACCCAATCCCACCCCAGGTCCCTCCTCCTCAAATTCCCCAGTGTCTTCCCGCAGGAAGAAGCAGAAACGGGGGAAAGACGATTCCCCCTCCCACCTGGTTTTTAAATTATGTGGCGAATAAGGACAAATTAGAACAAGACAGGTGGGCAAAATCTGTCGAAATAGAGGAAAAGAAAATACAGGCAGTGAATTCGCTTACAGATGTCATAGCCAGATTAATCAATAAATAAAGGTTTATTCATTGGTAAATTGTATATACAATACCCTTCCATATCCTGTTCCCAATTATAAATCCTGTGTAAGACTGCAAAATTCAATTATGTACAAATCAGAACTGTTCATCTAATCGGACCGATTAACCTATCAGTGTGCTTTGGTCGATTAATCAAACCGATTAAAATATTAGTGTGGTGTAGGAAAAGTAATTTTCTTACGGCAGCACAAAACCTGTGTATTTTATTATTTGGCGTGCTAGCATCAGCTATTGTAAGATTGACAGGTCATTAAAGTTAGCTGATGCTCATACCCTTTCTTTAGAAAGATAAGAGCGATAAAATTTCCTGAATTCCTTTCTTCTAAACTGAGGGATTTGCCCACCTCTTTTACAAACAATACGAAAGGATATACCCGACAGGTTATTATTGTCTTATTACCGAAGATTACAAGTAAGTGGAACTAGAACTTCGCACCCCCTCTTCAATGGTGGAAGATATATTCAGTCCAACTTCCACATCTCGCACGCATGACGGTCCTGGATCATTATTGGCAAGGTTTTCCGAAAAAACCAAACCACTGTCTGTTTTAATACGACATTTATGAATTTTTAAATAATCTCATTTTCTATGTGCAGTAGTGTATGGCGATCATCAAGCCAAAAGCGTCCAAGTCCCGAACCTCTTGAGATGCACACTTAACAGCCATGTGCCGAGAGTGGCTCACTTCTACCGTCATTGCAATATAGTAAAAGTCTGGTAATTGATCTGTAAAAACTGTTAAATCTCCCATGAAAAGATGTTTGTCCAAACACTACTGGACTCGTCAAGTGGCACTATTTTCTATTCGTTGCCATATCTCAGGAACTGTTACAAGCAACAGCTTGTCTCTTTCGGACGAGGCCGCAAATACCGTTCCCAGAACGTGCTAAATTTTTCACATTTTTCGCGCAACGGATATGGTCAATTCAGTAGCTGAGCCTCTGGGATGCCGATGATAATGATAACCATAATAACCTGCGGCCGTTGTCTGCCCGTTGAAATCCATCGGACGTCGCCCGCAAGCCTGGCGTCTTGAAATTGCATTAAGAAGGCCAAAGTCACTCCCAACCTTACGAAAAGACAAGGTAACGATAACGAACAAAATATTGGCTTACGTTGGATTATTGAAGAAAGGTGCTCTTATATTAGACCTAACATTAAAGATCTTCTGTTGTCTTGGATTTAAAGGGGCTACTTACTTACTTACTTGTTTGTTTGTTTAGTCCATTTATTTATTTATTTCTATTTATTTCTATTTATTAATTATTATTATTATTATTATTAGTAGTAGTAGTATTTTCTATTTCATCAAAATTTATGAACTCGTCTCAATCAGTCCCTATTATTTGTATTATTTTCTTTTTCATGGAATTTTGTTTATTTTATTTATTATGCCTATTACTGTCTGGTCATTTTCCGAATAGTTTTTTAAAACTTGTCCCCTTGTTATTATTATTATTATTATTATTAATATTTACTATTGATATTTATTATTAGTATTATGTACCGACAGTAGTGGCTACGCTGGCTAAAGTGCAGTGTTAGGTCACGGGGCCAAGCTCTCTGCTGACTCGGTAGACGCGTGAGTTCGAGCCCCACCGTCGGCCGTCCTTGAAATGGTTTTCCGTGGTTTCCCATTTTCAACACCAGGCAAATGCTGGGACGGAACCTCCTGACAGGCCACGGCCGCTTCCTTCCACATCCTTCTCCAATTGCATTCACCTTAATCAATTCCATCTCTCATCCCGACGCGCAGGTCGCCCACGGGCGTCGAATAGAAAGACCTGCACTAGGTCTCTGAGGAGACCACACGAAAAAGAAAATATATTATTATTTTTTATATTATTATTATTATTATTATTATTATTATGTACCGGGAAGCCTCCGTGGCTTAGGCGGCAGCACGCCGGCCTCTCACCACTGGGTCCGTGGTTCAAATCTCGGTCACTCCATGTGAGATCTGTGCTGGACAAAACGGAGGCAGACAGATTTTTCTCCGGGTACTCCGGTTTTCCCTGTCAAAATTTCATTCCAGCAACACTCTCCACTATCATTTCATTTCATCTGTCATTCATTTAATCATTGCCCCAGAGGAGTGCGTCAGGCCTCGGCAGCCGGCACATTCCATATCCTCGCCGCTAGATGTGGGCTTCATTCATTCCATTCCTGACCCGGTCGGAGACTGGAAGCAGGCTGTGGATTTTTCATTATGTACCGACAGTAGTGGCTACGCTGGCCAAAGCGCAGTGTTAGGTCACGGAGCCAAGCCCTCTGCTGACTCGGTAGACGCGTGGTTTCAAGCCCCACAGTCGGCCGTCCTTGAAATTGTTTTCCGTGGTTTCCCATTTTCAACACCAGGCAAATGCTGGGACGGTACCTCCTGACAGGCCACGGCCGCTTCCTTCCACATCCTTCTCCAATTGCATTCACCTTAATCAATTCCATCTCTCATCCCGACGCGCAGGTCGCCCACGGGCGTCGAATAGAAAGACCTGCACTAGGTCTCTGAGGAGACCACACGAAAAAGAAAATATATTATTATTTTTTATATTATTATTATTATTATTATTATTATTATTATGTACCGGGAAGCCTCCGTGGCTTAGGCGGCAGCACGCCGGCCTCTCACCACTGGGTCCGTGGTTCAAATCTCGGTCACTCCATGTGAGATCTGTGCTGGACAAAACGGAGGCAGACAGATTTTTCTCCGGGTACTCCGGTTTTCCCTGTCAAAATTTCATTCCAGCAACACTCTCCACTATCATTTCATTTCATCTGTCATTCATTTAATCATTGCCCCAGAGGAGTGCGTCAGGCCTCGGCAGCCGGCACATTCCATATCCTCGCCGCTAGATGTGGGCTTCATTCATTCCATTCCTGACCCGGTCGGAGACTGGAAGCAGGCTGTGGATTTTTCATTATGTACCGACAGTAGTGGCTACGCTGGCCAAAGCGCAGTGTTAGGTCACGGAGCCAAGCCCTCTGCTGACTCGGTAGACGCGTGGTTTCAAGCCCCACAGTCGGCCGTCCTTGAAATTGTTTTCCGTGGTTTCCCATTTTCAACACCAGGCAAATGCTGGGACGGTACCTCCTGACAGGCCACGGCCGCTTCCTTCCACATCCTTCTCCAATTGCATTCACCTTTATCAATTCCATCTCTCATCCCGACGCGCAGGTCGCCCACGGGCGTCGAATAGAAAGACCTGCACTAGGTCTCTGAGGAGACCACACGAAAAAAAATATTATTATTATTATTATTATTATTGATGGAGATCTTTGACTGAGCCGAGGATCGAACCGACTTGTGAACGATGAAATAGAAATAATTGGAATTTGGAATTAAAGCAATATAATATTCACATATGCATTTTAGGAAGTGAATGATCATTTATCCTTGGGAGAGTCTAATCATTCGATGCTGGAATATGATCAACGCGTCTAGTTAGCAAGCTATAGACCGGTTTGGTTGGCCGAGTTGACAATAACAAATAATGCACAAAAACGAGGAGGCCGTGGTATTCACCGAGTCCATGATTTGACGTCCACGGCCATCTATTGTAAATTTCAATTGTGACGCTGGTCTCATAGTGGAATAACGGAATAATCTAGGAGGCTGTGGTATCCACTGAGTTCATGATTTGGCAACCACATCCCCCTGCTGTAAATTTACAATGTGTCGCTATACTCATAACGGAATAATCGAGGTGTCATTAATACAAAATCGAGGTGGCCATGGTATTCTCGGAGTCCGTGTGTTCAGGGCCACAGACCCCTATTGTAAACCTTCCCATGAGCATCTCAAAACTATATCATTCTGAGTCTGACTATGGCTCCGCACGCAAAGTCAGACGTTAGGAATGCTAGTGGCGACGCTGGTTAAAGCGCAGTGTTAGGTTACGGGGCCAAGCTCTCTGCTGACTCGGTAGACGCGAGGGTTCGAGCCCCAGCGTCGGACGTCCTTGAAATGGTTTTCCGTGGTTTCCCATTTTCAACACCAGGCAAATGCTGGGACGGTACCTCCTGACAGGCCACGGCCGCTTCCTTCCACATCCTTCTCCAATTGCATTCACCTTAATCAATTCCATCTCTCATCCCGACGCGCAGGTCGCCCACGGGCGTCGAATAGAAAGTCCTGCACTAGGTCTCTGAGGAGACCACACGAAAAAGAAAATATATTATTATTATTATGTACCGACAGTAGTGGCAACGCTGGCTAAAGCGCAGTGTTAGGTCACGGGGCCAAGCTCTCTGCTGACTCGGTAGACGCGTGGGTTCGAGCCCCACCGTCGGCCGTCCTTGAAATGGTTTTCCGTGGTTTCCCCATTTTCAACACCAGGCAAATGCTGGGACGGTACCTCCTGACAGGCCACGGCCGCTTCCTTCCACATCCTTCTCCAATTGCATTCACCTTAATCAATTCCATCTCTCATCCCGACGCGCAGGTCGCCCACGGGTGTCGAATAGAAAGACCTGCACTAGGTCTCTGAGGAGACCACACGAAAAAGAAAAGATATTATTATTATGTACCGACAGTAGTGGCTACGCTGGCTAAAGCGCAGTGTTAGGTCACGGGGCCAAGCTCTCTGCTGGCTCGGTAGACGCATGGGTTCGAGCCCCACCGTCGGCCGTCCTTGAAATTGTTTTCCGTGGTTTCCCGTTTTCAACACCAGGCAAATGCTGGGACGGTACCTCCTGGCAGGCCACGGCCGCTTCCTTCTCGTCCCTTGATAGCCAAAAGGGCCAACGTTACATTTTTTCTGAAATTGAGTTATTGGCACATTCGTATTTAGCGATATGAAATGCATGTTCTGGCAAAGGGGCAGACGTTTTAGTCCCATAGTAAGCCCAAAAATACAAAATTAAAGTATTAGCCTAGGGCCAACGTTCTCCAGACGTTACCGACATAAGGGCCAACGTCCTATCTTGACAGTACATGTAGCCGGTTTTACGAACGAAAATTCGTACGTTATATTCTTATTTGGAGCTTTTTTTACAATTACAGATAATGTACTGTACAATGTATCATTACTTATGTACCCGTATTATGCATCAGCATCAGCTGGAGGTGCAGTCTACCGTGTTTTGTTTGTAATATTCATGTTGGCAACATCTGTTGAGAACACGATGTCAGACTGAGATTTCTCGTGGACTGTCGTATTTGTGTCGAATAGCAACAGCAGTTAGAGAAGGAATAATTCCACAAGACTTCACTTTACAAATAAGTCATCCATAAAGAAAACTGGAGGTAAGGTAACAAACATTTTATTTTATATGTAAGTACGTAACTTAACATTGTGCCTTGCTCATTGGCAAAGCCAAGTAAGAGTCTTGTCAGGTTATGTTATTTCAATTTTGTATTAATTTGTACGTTTTAGATGTTATGTGTACAGTTAATTACAGTTTGAAGTGAGAATAACTTTCTAAATAATGTTTAGGCTTAGCCGTACTTGAAGGTATGGGCTTTCTATTATTTTTCAGTATTTATTTCGTAATTACGAATAAGTTTATATGAAGTTCACGAAGTCTTTTACTTGATTTTAAAATAACAGAAAACTTCGAAATAGTGATTTTAAACCCTGTGCAGGCTGTAAATAAATCATGTCTGTTTTTTTTTCAGTGACGACGACCTGTACCAGGTACCACTATGTCAGCACGGTCTCGTCGTATTGTTCAACTCGCCATACACACATTTGAAGGAGCCCTTAATGACAGCATTAAAGAAAGTACGTCTGCAGAATCACAAAATCAGCCGTTGGTAAATAGTGGCAGTGTTGATCCTGTTGAAGTAAGTGCAAATCTATCTGAATTCCAACAGTTCGAGGAAACTGTTAGTGACAGAATTGGAGAACGTGCAACTACAGGTCCACAAAATGATCAATTTAGCATTAGTGACATTATTTTTGAGCCTGTGGAAGTAGATACAAATATACGTGATCGTGAACTGGACCATTTCGTTTCCAGTAATAATGTCATTCAAACAACCAGTGAGTTTGCAACAGAAGCAGATTCTATGGTAACCTTGAAGTCTGCCTTTTAACAGTCTTCAGTAAACGATACTCAGGAAATTCCTTCAGGAGCAATTATTGTAGGAACACAGGGCAGTGTTCAAAATGATGTCCACAGTGGTAATGCTGAAGGGTATGTAAATGTTAGTGATAATGAGTGCGTAGGGAAAACAGGAAAGCGAAAACAAAGGCCACTTACTGCAAAATTGAACAGTAAAATAGCTAGAAGGGAGTACACAAATTCTAAACGTTTTCAGAAAAGTACGAGGATTTTGGGTGAAAACCCATGCTTTGGACGAGAGTGTACTATATCTGTTACCTGTCACTTATTCACAGAGAATGATAGGAAACTGATTTTCGAATCGTATTGGCAGCTGGGTTCCCATAAACAGCAACGTGATTTTTTGTTGTCTAACATCGAGCAGAATGCCATTGAACAGCGTCGTAATGACAAGCAGTCAGATAGGAAGCAAATTACTAGGCATATTTTCCTACCACTAGGGGAACATAAGCATAGAATATGTAGAAGATTTTTATTGCTACCCTTGGAATCAGACAAACTTGTGCGTTACACAGAGGATCATAAGACCGGCATAAACACATCGAAACCTGATTATCGTGGAAAGCATCCACCGAAAAATAAGACTCCTAATTCTGTTAAAATTGATGCTGAAAGTTTCATTGAGAGATTGCCTGCTGTCCCTTCTCATTACTGCAGGTCAAAAACTACTAGGAAGTACTTGCCTGTTGAACTGAGAAATATTAGCTTTGTGTATAGGCTCTATAAGAAAGACTGTTGTCAAAGAAGCAAAACTGCAGTTTCAGTAAAGGTTTTTAGGCAGATTTTCATGACATACAATATAGGGTTCCATCACCCCAAGAAAGATAAGTGCAAATTTTGTGAAAAGTACAAACACATGTCTCCTGCTGAAAAAACAGTAGAAGACATGCACAAGATTACGGAACACGAGAGAGAGAAAGAAGCTTCCCTTTTGGCTTTAAAAGCAGATCAGCTGTTAAGTAAAACGCACTCAGAATACTTATGTACAAGTTTTGACTTACAGAGAGTACTTAATACCCGCCATGGAGACAGTATGTTGCTATTTTATTCTAGAAAATATACCGTATACAATTTGACTATGTATGAGAGTGGCACTAGAAATGGTTTTTGTTATGTTTGGGGAGAATCTGATGGGCAGAGGGGAGCAAATGAAATTTGTTCGGTTATGGATATGTATTTGCTGGAAGTAGATAAACGAGGCATCAAGCACTTGCTCCTTTACTGCGATTTATGCGCCGGACAGAACAAGAATCAGCAAATGCTAGGGACACTGAGATCGTTTCTTACCCATTCTATTGGGGGTGAAGCTGATTCCTGCCCGTGGTGCCTCTGCTAAGGTAGTTGGAATTATATTTCCATTTCCGAACTGAACGTCAGCAATCCAGAAGCAAATCAAAGAATGGTGAAAATTAATATAAACCGGCCCTTTTCAGCGCCAAAACTGACAATCATCTCTGTCAATATTGAAGGTCTTTCATCCACCAAGGAAGAGTTATTAAGCCAGATATGCCATGATCAGAAATGTGATTTACTATGTATTCAGGAAACCCACCGAGACTTGACTCTCCACCGTCCAAAAATCAAGGGTATGAGCCTAATAGTTGAACATCCTCATCGACATTATGGCAGCATTATCTTTGCCAAACCTAATATTCAGATCGTCTCCACAGGAATTTCCATTGTAGATGACACCGAAATTCTTACAGTAGAGCTTAGCAACTGTTCTGTAACATCAGTTTATAAGCCCCCAGGTACTGTATTTAAATTTGTAGAACCCAGCAACTTCCAGCATCAATCTGTGAAGTTTGTTGTTGGTGATTTCAACAGCCGTAACACAATATGGGGTTACTCAACTACCGATGAAAGTGGTGAGGCCGTGGCTGAATGGGCAGACTCATATGATCTCAACTTATTGCATGATAACAAACTTCCAGCATCTTTCAACAGTGCAAGATGGAGGCGTGGATATAATCCTGATATGATATTTGTGAGTGAAAACATATCTCATTTATCAATAAAATCAGTGGGTCAAGCTATTCCTCACACGCAACACCGGCCTATTATATGCCAGATTTATGCTGCCATTCGACCACAGTCAGTTCCTTTCCGACGTAGATACAATTTTAAGAAGGCTGATTGGGAGAAATTTACCATTTCTCTAGATGAGAATATTCTAAATATTGAGCCAGTTCCTGAATTATATGACGACTTTGTAAATATCGTGAAGTATTGTTCCCGTGTTTCAATTCCCCGAGGCTGCAGAGCACAATATATAAAAGGTCTGACTTCGGAAACTGAGGAACTTTTGAAAAACTATCTTGACCTCTTTGATAATGACCCATTTGGTAACGATACCCTTCAAGCTGGGGAAGATCTTTTAACAGCGATTTCCAAGAACAGGAACGATGCATGGTGCCAATTGATGGAGGAGACGGATCTAAGTAAGAGTAGTCAGAAAGCCTGGAGACTCCTTAAGTACCTGAGTTGTGATCCAACAACAAAAGAGGGACACAAAAATATAACAGCTAATCAGATTGCTCGTCAGCTCGTGGAAAATGGTAAATCTGACCATCCATTACGCAGGTCAGATCATAAAATTGCTCGGTCAGAAGAACTCGAGACTAGTCAACTTATGCAACCTTTTTGCATGGCAGAACTGACGGCAGCCATTGATAGTTGTAAGATCGGCAAGGCAGCAGGAGTAGATGATATCAGATTAGAGCAGATCAAACACTTTGGGGAACGAGCAAGAGAATGGGTCCTAGCTTTCTTCAACAACTGTTTGAAATCCTGCAATTTCCCAAAAACCTGGAGGAAATCACGAGTCATACCGATTCTGAAACCTGGTAAAATGTCAACTGAACCTCAAAACTACAGGCCAATATCCTTGTTGTGTCACCTGCTTAAAATCTTTGAACGAATGTTACTGAACCGCCTAGTTCATGTCGTAGAGCCTGCTCTCATACAACAACAAGCAGGCTTCAGACCAGGGAAAAGTTGTACATCCCAGATCCTTAACCTCACTCAATTCATTGAGGATGGCTTTGAAACACGGAATATCACGGGAGTAGCTTTTATCGATTTGACCGCTGCCTATGACACTGTCAATCATCGTGTTTTGTTACAGAAGATTTATGGAATCACGAAGGATTACAGTTTCACAAAACTTATTGAAAGTTTCCTTCAAAACAGGAGATTTTATGTGGAATTCCAAGGACAGCGCAGTCGATGGAGACGTCAAAGAAATGGCTTACCTCAAGGTAGTGTTCTATCACCAATGTTGTTTAACGTCTACACTAACGACCAACCACTTCCAAGGAACACTAGAAGTTTTCTTTATGCCGACGATCTAGCATTAGCTTGTCAGGGGAAATCCTTCGAAGATGTTGAAGCTCATTTAACACAAGCATTGACTGAGTTGGATGTCTATTACTATGATAATCAACTTCGTCCAAATCCATCAAAAACTCAGTTGTGTGCATTTCATCTGAAGCACAAGCAGGCTCGTCGTGAACTTAACGTCTCTTGGCAAGGAACACGCTTAGTTAACACTCCTCATCCAAAATATCTGGGAGTTACCCTCGATCGTACTCTGACCTACAAACAGCATTGCCGGAATACCAGACTAAAGGTGGAAGCTAGGAATAACATCCTACGTAAGATCACTGGTAGCACCTGGGGCTCTCAACCATCAACCTTGAGAACGACAGCGCTTGCAACATGTTACAGTGTTGCAGAATATGCATGTCCAGTGTGGTACAAATCCACCCATGCAAATAATGTTAACAAGGCGCTTAATGAAACATGTAGGCTTATTACAGGTTGTTTGAAGCCTACACCTCTTGCAAAACTTTACCAGCTTGCAGGGATAGCACCACCGGATATACGTCGTGAGGTAGCAGCCAATGAAGAGAGAGCTAAACAGGTTAATCAGTTTTCCCATCCGTTGTACGGTTATGTACCAGCCACCCGTAGGTTGAAGTCCAGGAGAAGTTTCCTCAACACCACTGCAGTCTTGCTAACTACACCAGCTACAGCTAGAAAACAATTGTGGACTTCTCGGCTTGGGAATAACTCTCTATGGGATCACCCTTCGGAAAGCCTCCCACCTGGACATGATCAGAAATGGATCGTGTGGAGGGCACTTAATCGTCTCCGTTCTGCTGTTGGAAGATCTAAGGATAACTTGCAGAAATGGCACTTCCCCGTCGACTCCACCAACTGCGACTGCGGTATGCCCCATACCATGGAGCATCTACTGAATTGTCCGCTGTGCCCTGCCACTTGTACAGCAGAAGATCTTTTACTAGCAACTTCCAATGCTATACAGGTTGCACATTTTTGGTTGACCGTGGTTTGAAAAGACATTGTGTGTTGTATGGTTTACTTCTCTTTTTTTTTGTTTGTAAATATGTATGTAATTTTAGTGTAATCCAGTATTTTGTTTGCTTCTGACACGAATAAATAAATAAACCCATTCTATTTCAATTCAGAAAATTAAAATAAATTACCTAATGCCAGGGCATTCCTTCATGCCTGCCTATTCAATGCATTCCACAATTGAATCAAACTACCGAAGGAAAACTATATGGGCTCCCAGTGAGTGTCCCACAGTTATTCGTAATGCCCGAACACAACCTGCTCCATATGAGGTAAAAGTACTGTCATACAAAGACTTCTATGACTGGAAAGAATTTGTTGGTGATACTTCCATGATAAGAGCAGATGGGACTAAGGTAATGTTGAGGGATGTAAGAGGGGTTTTATTTTCTAAGGACACATGTAAGGTATTAGTAAAATCCTCATTGCAGCTCAATGATAGTGTAGAGACTGAAATCCAGCAAAAAACAAGAGATCACCCCGAGCTGCCCTAGTGAAACCTCGAGTTCTTTACACTAAGAAACTTCCAGTATCTTCAGCCAAGTACAAGGATTTGCGTAACTTGTGCACAGCAGGTGTTATTCCTCCTTGTTACCATGATGAATACCTCCGTCTGAAACCCATGCCTAATGTACCAGATACACTGTTAGAAACAGATGAAGAGGATGTATGAGTGGAAATTTTACTGTATATAACTGGTACTTGAGTAATTTGGTTTTATTAAAAGTAATGTAGTTTAAATTTCTAGCTAGATCATCCCGAATTTTTGTTTTTTGTTATTACCCCATAGCATTAGTATGCTTCTAACTTGTTTTATGATTTGTTATGTGTAGTCTATTTTTATGGCTTAAATTTCATCTTGACTTTATTGTGTATTGAAATGTAAATGTGCTCTTCACAAATGTAATTTAAGTGTATTATCCTTATGTTTTAAATTATTTTTTGTAATTTTTTGCTTTTGTGTAAGAAAATTTTAAAATAATTAAATACCATTAAAACACATTGTTGTGATTTGATTACCCCATTTTCATGTAATTTGTGCGCAGTTTTACTTCTTTCGTGAATAATTACTTGGTGATGATGATGATAATTGTTGTTTTAAGGGGCCTAACATCTAGGTTATAGGCCCCTGATGGTTTGGGTGATCGTGAAGATGAAAATGATATGATGATGATGATGATGATTGTTGTTTTAAGGGGCCTAACATCTAGGTTATCGGCCCCTGATGGTTAGGGTGATCGTGAAGATGAAAATGAAAAGCGAACTTAAAACTAAAACTAACTACTAACCTACATACTAGAAGAAGAAATTGAAAATTAAGGAGAATAAGGCAAATAAAGGACAGGAGGAAAAGAAATGCCCTCAACCCTCGAAGAAGGTGGATTGAGGGACTTGGAAGGAAGGAGAGCCATGAAAAGCAGATAGGAAAGTGAAAGAGGAGAGGGTCCGTCCCAAAGGTAAGGGACAAAAGGGGAAAACGGACCCAGCTCAGGAATCCCTCGGGGTCGCCAACTCCCGAACTCACCAGCCGTGAGCCCCTGAGGGTGAGAGGAGAGGAGAGAGTCCGCCCCAAAGAAAAGGGGACAAAAGGGGAAAACGGACCCAGCTCAGGAATCCCTCGGGGTCGCCAACTCCCGAACTCACCAGCCGTGAGCCCCTGAGGGTGCAGCATTATCTAGGGTGCACCAGAAGTGGTGGGGCTACATACACGCGGCCTCCTTAAGGGCCTAGAGCACAAGGCAGGAGGTAAAAGGAAGAGAAAAAGAAGGCTGACCCCTCGCAGAAGGACGGTATCAGAAAAGATGAGACAAGGGCCAATTAAGGCGGGAAAGGAAGAGACTCCCTAGGCCTCGGATACCCTAATACCGTCGGGGTCAGAAGAGAACAAGAGTTGACCAAGTGAGGTCGACAGGAAAGAAGACTGAGAGGAGCCCGGCACAAGTAAGTGGAAGCAATGCCGGACTCAGCTGGGGCCCCGTGGTCGCCAACCCACGCCCACAAGATGTGAGCCCCTGGGGGAATGAACAGAAGAGTTGCACGCTTTACATGAACTATCGTTAGTTACCTGAAGATAAACCAACATTTCGTGAAAAGTTTTTTTGCTCCTCCTGAAAAATTAACAAAATGTAACGTTGGGCCATTTGGCTATCAAGGGACAATATTATTATTATTATTATGTACCGACAGTAGTGGCTACGCTGGATAAAGCGCAGTGTTAGGTCACGGGGCCAAGCTCTCTGCTGAATCGGTAGACGCGTGGGTTCGAGCCCCACCGTCCGCCGTCCTTGAAATTGTTTTCCGTGGTTTCCCATTTTCAACACCAGGCAAATGCTGGGACGGTACCTCCTGACAGGCCACGGCCGCTTCCTTCCACATCCTTCTCCAATTGCATTCACCTTAATCAATTCCATCTCTCATTCCGACGCGCAGGTCGTCCACGGGCGTCGAATAGAAAGACCTGCACTAGGTCTCAGAGGAGACCACACGAAAAAAAAAAAAATTATTATTATTATTATTGATGGGGATCTTTGACTGAGCCGAGGATCGAACCGACTTGTGAACGATGAAAGAGAAATTATTGGAATTGGGAATTAAAGCAATATAATATTCACATATGCATTTTAGGAAGTGAATGATCATTTATCCTTGGGAGAGTCTAATCATTCGATGCTGGAATATGATCAACGCGTCAAGTTAGCAAGCTATGGACCGGTTTGGTTGGCCGAGTTGACAATAACAAATAATGCACAAAAACGAGGAGGCCGTGGTATTCACAGAGTCCATGATTTGACGTCCACGGCCATCTATTGTAAATTTCAACTGTGACGCTGGTCTCATAGTGGAATAACGGAATAATCTAGGAGGCTGTGGTATCCACTGAGTTCATGGTTTGGCAACCACTTCCCCCTGCTGTAAATTTACAATGTGTCGCTATACTCATAACGGAATAATCGAGGTGTCATTAATACAAAATCGAGGTGGCCATGGTATTCTCGGAGTCCGTGTGTTCAGGGCCACAGACCCCTATTGTAAACCTTCCCATGAGCATCTCAAAACTATATCATTCTGAGTCTGACTATGGCTCCGCACGCAAAGTCAGACGTTAAGCTTAGGATACTCTCGCTGGTTAAATACGAAGGGTGGAGCCCTATGCGAGCCGCGAAGTTATTTAAGGTTCCCAAGAGTACTGTATATCGGTGGTTTAAGGATTTTCGAGTTACTGGAAATTTGGAGCGTAAATCCGGCACTGGTAATTCGAGGGTTTCAACTCGAGCTGAGGACGCCTCGCTTGTTCGACTATCTCGAGAAAATCCTCAGATGAACTGTGCCATACTGCGTGATGCGGTCTCATTTCCAGGGTGCTGTCGGACAGTTTTACGTAGGCTTAATAAGGCCGGTTTGAATTGCCGACGAGCGGCCAAGAAACAAGCACTATCGGTCGAACATACAATTAACAGACTGGCATTTGCCGAACTCAATGAGCATCGGAATTGGCAAGATGTAATCTTCACCGATGAATGCTCAATGAGTTCAGCAAACAATGGACCTGTTTTGGTATATAGGCCAAGAGGAACCAGGTTTCATCCGGATTACATGGCCCGAAATTTTTCTTCCGGGCGTATTTCGGTACAAATCTGGGGTAGGATGACCGCTCGTGGCATCGGAAATCTTCACCGGGTCACTGGCCGTTTTAACTCTCAACAGTATGTGCAAATACTAAATCAACAGTTGGTCAGAACCGATAGGCTATTACAGTCTAAGGGGATAATTCATATTCAACATGCCCGTTCGCCTGTGCATATGTCCAAATATGTTCAGAGTTGGCTAGTCGAGCAAGACCAAGTTGATTTTATTGACTGGCCTGCTTGCTCGCCAGACCTGAACCCTATTGAACATGTGTGGGCGGAGCTTAAAATAATTTTGAGACGTGATTGGCAACAGCACGCAACTTCCACAAAAGATGCTCTTTGGGACCTTATTGAGCAGGCGTGGGAGGAAATGAGACGTGACACAGATCTTGCGTCCCGTCTCGTTGCCTCCATGCCAAGGCGCTTCGCGCAGGTCATCGCCAATGGAGGTGGTTGGACCTCCTACTGAACAATTAGCGGGAGTATCGGCCCTTTTAAGGGCCAAAAATGAAATGACCTCTGGCGCGGGATTAAATTCTCCGTAAGTCTGTTAACTCTGCCTCTAGGCTTAATGCCTAGTGCCGGTCTCAAGCCCGGCGAAGAGAGGAGAGGCAGAAAACCTTTTACCTCTTAAATTAAATATCAAAAAACTATAATAAACTGCGGCCAGAGAGGACCGCAGGTCGTACCGTTGCCTCCCCGTTGAAATCCATCGGACGTCGCCCGCAAGCCTGGCGTCTTGAAATTGCATCAAGAAGGCCAAAGTCACTCCCAACCTTTCGATACGACAAAGTAACGATAACGTATCGGGCCCTCCCGCCTGTTAACCAACTTATTTTTTGCCGCTGTGTCAGTCACGACATAAGAGACCGCACTTGACGGGTTAAAGATCTGAAAAAAAATAACACGTTTGGGAAACGCTAGTCCCAGCCTCTTACCAAACAACCAGCCCTCCACGTCGCCTTGTTCGAATGTTATGATTTTTTGTGTTTTTCTTTAAAAAATATTTTAAAAATACAAAAAATGAAAAATTCGAAATTCGGCAAACGACAGATATACTGGCCAAGAGAGCACTATACTTCAGTATAAACGAATTTTAATTATCCAACTATCTATTTTTAAATAGTCCCATTATCACCTAGAGGTGTAGTGGCTAGCATATTTAGCTGTCTCCCAAGATGAGTTAAAATGTGAAAAAACTATGACGGTCCAGGATCATTATTGGCATGGTTTTCCGAAAAAACCAAACCACTGTCTGTTTTAATACGACATTTATGAATTTTTAAATAATCTCATTTTCTATGTCCAGTAGTGTATGGCGATCATCAAGCCAAAAGCGTCCAAGTCCCGAACCTCTTGAGATGCGAACTTAACAGCCATGTGCCGAGAGTGGCTCACTTCTACCGTCATTGCAATATAGTAAAAGTCTCGTAATTGATCTGTAAAAACTGTTAAATCTCCCATGAAAAGATGTTTGTCCACACACTACTGGACTCGTAAAGTGGCACTATCTTCTATGCGTTGCCATTTCTCAGGAACTGTTACAAGCAACAGCTTGTCTCTTTCGGACGACGCCGCAAATACCGTTCCCAGAACGTGATAAATTTTTCACATTTTTCGCGCAACGGATATGGTCAATTCAGTAGCTGAGCCTCTGGGATGCCGATGATAATGATAACTATAATAACCTGCGGCCGTTGTCTGCCCGTTGAAATCCATCGGACGTCGCCCGCAAGCCTGGCGTCTTGAAATTGCATTAAGAAGGCCAAAGTCACTCCCAACCTATCGATAAGACAAGGTAACGATAACGAACAAAATATTGGCTTACGTTGGATTATTGAAGAAAGGTGCTCTTTTATTAGACCTAACATTAAGGATCTTCTGTTGTCTTGGATTTAAAGGGGCTACTTACTTACTTGTTTGTTTGTTTAGTCCATTTATTTATTTATTTATTTATTTTTATGTATTTATTATTATTAATATTATTATTATTATTATTAGTAGTAGTAGTATTTTCTATTTCATCGAAATTTATGAACTCGTCTCAATCAGTCCCCATTATTTTTATTATTTTCTTTTTCATGGAATTTTATTTATTTAATTATTTATTTTATTTATTATGCCTATTACTGTCTGGTCATTTTCCGAATAGTTTTTTAAAACTTGTCCCCTTGTTATTATTATTATTGATATTAATATTTATTATTGATATTTATTATTATTATTATTATTATTATGTACCGACAGTAGTGGCAACGCTGGCTAAAGCGCAGTGTTATGTCACGGGGCCAAGCTCTCTGCTGACTCGGTAGACGCGTGGGTTCGAGCCCCACCGTAAGCCGTCCTTGAAATTGTTTTCCGTGGTTTCCCATTTTCAACACCAGGCAAATGCTGGGGCGGTACCTCCTGATAGGCCACGGCCGCTTCCTTCCACATCCTTCTCCAATTGCATTCACCTTAATCAATTCCATCTCTCATCCCGACGCGCAGGTCGCCCACGGGCGTCGAATAGAAAGACCTGCACTAGGTCTCTGAGGAGACCACACGAAAAATTATTATTATTATTATTATTATTATTATTATTGATGGGGATCTTTGACTGAGCCGAGGATCGAACCGACTTGTGAACGATGAAAGAGAAATAATTGGAATTTGGAATTAAAGCAATATAATATTCACATATGCATTTTAGGAAGTGAATGATCATTTATCCTTGGGAGAGTCTAATCATTCGATGCTGGAATATGATCAGCGCGTCAAGTTACCAAGCTATAGACCGGTTTGCTTGGCCGAGTTGACAATAACAAATAATGTACAAAAACGAGAAGGCCGTGGTATTCACAGAGTCCATGATTTGACGTCCACGGCCATCTATTGTAAATTTCAACTGTGACGCTGGTCTCATAGTGGAATAACGGAATATGATGATGATGATGATAATTGTTGTTTTAAGGGGCCTAACATCGAGGTTATCGGCCCCTAATGAAATGAAATGGCGTGAAATGAAAGATGTAGATAAAATCACCTCACTGCCATGGATGAAACGAAAATGGTGTTTATAAAACAGACATGATGATGATGATAATTGTTGTTTTAAGGGGCCTAACATCTAGGTTATCGTCCCCTGATGGTTTGGGTGATCGTGAAGATGAAAATCGAACTTAAAAACTAAAACTAACTACTAACCTACATACTAGAAGAAGAAATGGAAAAAACTAAAGGAGAATAAGGCAAATAAAGGACAGGAGGAAAAGAAATGCCCTCAACCCTCGAAGAAGGCAGATTGAGGGACTTGGAAGGAAGGAGAGCCATGAAAGGCAGATAGGAATGTGAAAGAGGAGAGGGTCCGCCCCAAAGGTAAGGGACAACAAGGGAAAACGGACCCAGCTCAGGAATCCCTCGGGGTCGCCAACTCCCGAACTCACCAGCCGTGAGCCCCTGAGGGTGTAGCATTATCTAGGGTGCACCAGAAGAGGTGGGGCTACATACACCCTGCCTCCTTAAGGGCCTAGAACACAAGGCAGGAGGTAAAAGGAAGAGAAAAAGAAGGCTGACCCCTCGCAAAAGGAGGGTATCAGAAAAGATGAGACAAGGGCCAATTAAGGCGGGAAAGGAAAAGACTCCCTAGGCCTCGGATACCCTAATACCGTCGGGGTCAGAAGAGAACAAGAGTTGACCAAGTGAGGTCGACAGGAAAGAAGACAGAGAGGAGCCCGGCACAAGTAAGTGGAAGCAATGCCGGACTCAGCTGGGGCCCCGTGGTCGCCAACCCACGCCCACAAGATGTGAACCCCTGGGGGAATAAAACAGACAGTGAGCCCCAAAAATTATGCCTTATTTGAATAAAAAAATAAATAAAAATGGATGGTAAAAAAGGATAAAACAAATAAGGCATAGTGAAAAATAAAATAGATGAAAACAATAAAAAAAACATAAAACAGATTTAACCTGAATTAACAGTTGTTACTACACATTAAAACTTAAAAAAGTAACCACTCTCCCTCATGAACCGGATGACGAGGTCAGCTGACGGCCCGTCATCACGGAGAATAAGGGAGAGCCCTTCGCAGATCGGCCATATCCACACACTTCAAGACAATGTGTGCCACAGGTAGATGGGCACCGCAAGTACACACAGGGGGATCTTCTCTCTTTAGCAAGTGGGAGTGCGTAGCAATCCCATGGCCGATCCGGAGTCGACAGAGTACCACAACGTCCTTCCGGAGAGATCGGAAGGATGATTTCCACACCTTCGTTGTCTCCTTGATGCCTCTCAGTTTGTTGGGTGGAGGCGTGGCACGCCGTGCTTCCCCCCAATGCGACAGGATCGAATGCCGCATCTGAGAGCGCACATCACTAGCAGGCACCTTATACGGTAGCGAGGGCAGTGCGACTGCCTCTCTCGCAAGTACCGCAAGTACACACAGGGGGATCTTCTCTCTTTAGCAAGTGGGAGTGCGTAGCAATCCCATGGCCGATCCGGAGTCGACAGAATACCACAACGTCCTTCCGGAGAGATCGGAAGGATGATTTCCACACCTTCGTTGTCTCCTTGATGCCTCTCACTTTGTTGGGTGGAGGCGTGGCACGCCATGCTTCCCCCCAATGCGACAGAATCGAATGCCGCAACTGAGAGCGCACATCACTAGCAGGCACCTTATACGGTAGCGAGGGCAGTGCGACTGCCTCTCTCGCCGCCTGATCAGCAAGCTCGTTTCCCGCAATACCCATGTGGCTAGGAAGCCACACAAAGTTCACCCCGGTTCCAGCATTACGCGAACAGACGAGCAGGTCGTGCACACGCTGGACCAACGGGTGCTTCGGGAAACACACATCGATCGCTTGCAGCGCACTCAGAGAGTCAGTACACACAAGAATGTGCTGGTGATGGTCTGATAACGTGTACCGCAGAGCCTCTAAGATGGCATAGAGCTCCGCTGTGTACACGCCACAGGCCTCGGGAAGTGAAAAGAGAAACCCACGATCCTCAACCACAAATGCACAGCCTACTTTCTCGTTCACCCTCGAACCGTCCGTGAATACAGGCCCTGATCCCGGATACCGTGTCACCACGGACTGGAACAGCCTCCGATGGACGGAGGAGTCCGTGTCCGACTTGGGGCCGGTGTGCAGATCCAGGATGATATCATGGCGAGAGACCATCCACGGAGGGGCCTTGCTAGGTACTCGGACGATACAGGAGACAGAAGGAAATCGGAACTGACGGTATAAGTCATCCAAGCGAATCCCCGCCGGCCGAGTGGCTCAGGTGAGCCCATCATACAGCCAGCGATTCGGATTGGAAAACAAGCAGGGATAGCTTGGATGAAGTGGCATCTGTCGAATAGTTGCAGCATAGGCCAGCAATACTTGTTGGCGCCTCAGGTGTAAAGGAGGTACGCCAGCCTCGGCGAGCAAGCTGACGACTGGGCTCGTCCGAAAGGCACCCGTCGCCAGCCTCACACCGCCGTGGTGGACACTGTCCAGTTTAACAAGCACTGACTTACGGGCCGAACCATATTCAACACTGCCATAATCTAATCTAATCTATCTATCTATCTTATAAAAACGTAGGAGCACCGCGCGGTCCCCCCCCCCCCCCCATGATGTGCCGCTAAGAAACCGCAACATGTTGAGTTTCTTAGCACAGGCAGTTTTAAAACTCCGCACGTGTGGCTCCCACGTCAATTTCTGATCGAAAAGGAGCCCAAGGAACCAGTACTCAGCAACAACAGGCAAAGCTACATTCCCAAGATAAAGCTCAGGATCAGGATGGAGAGTGCGCTTTCGGAAGAAATGGACAACCGAGGACTTAGCGGTTGAGAATCGAAAGCCATGCTCTAGTATCCAGCGTTCCACTCTCCGAATAGCTTGTTGTAGTTGTCGTTCAGCGACCGTCATATTTTGCGCACTATAATGTAGAGCGAAGTCGTCTACATATAGCGACGGTACCACTGCTGGACCAGCAGCAGCGACTATACCGTTTATGGCAATCGCAAATAATGTTACGCTAAGCACCGGTTTTCCTGTATATGGTATTGCGAATATGCCCCCCCCCCCCTATTCGGACACGGAATAGGCGAAGGGACAGAATGCAGGGTAGAGAGGATGCAGTAACGCCAAGTGGTGTCATAGGCCTTCTCGAGATCAAAGAAAACAGCGACTAGGTGCTGTCTCCGGAGAAAAGCGTCCTGTATGGCGGTCTCCAGGCGTACCAGATGGTCGTTGGTACACCGAGACGCCCTGAAACCACAATGGTATTCAGACAGGAGTCCCCGTTTCTCCAGGACCCACACTAGGCTCCGATTGACCATCCTCTCAAAGAGCTTGCACAGACCGTTAGTGAGACAAATAGGTCTGTAACTCCCTGACAATTTGGGATCCTTATCGGGTTTCAGGATAGGTATAATGATACCTTCTTGCCATTGCGCTGGAAACACACCTTCCAACCAGATACGATTAAACACCCTGAGCAAATAACGAATGCTCTCATCGTTAAGGTGTTTAAGCATCTGGTTGTGAATATTATCCGGGCCAGGAGACGTGTCCCTGCAGAGCGCCAGCGCTCCGCGGAGTTCCCACTCCGTAAAGGGCACGTTGTACTCCTCCGAAGCGCGGGAAGCAAAACTAAGATGGAAACGTTCCGCTTCGCGCCTCAGGGCCACGAAGGGAGGGTCATAGTTATCGGAACCGGATATATCCGCAAAATACGAGGCGAGATGGTTTGCAACGCGATAAGGATCTGTAACCAATTCGTTATCAATGGAAATTCCCGGTACAGTAGAAGATGTCTGAATTCCCGAAATGCGTCTTAGTTTAGTCCACACTTGAGAGGAGGGGGTATGTGCCGTAAGAGAAGACACATACCGTTCCCAGGATTGTTTCTTACTCTGGCGAATAAGAATCCGTGCCTTGGCACGAAATTTATTTAAACGCCACCAAATTGGCCATGGTTGGACGCCGACGGTAGTGCTGATGAGCTCGACGACGGTCTCTTATTGCCGCTGCAATATCCTCTGTCCACCAAGGGACGAGTTTGCGACGAGGAGTCCCAGAAAAGGATGGAATGGACTCTTCGGCGGCAGCAAGAAGCACATCGGTGATGTGCTGTACCTCGTCATCGACGCTCCTGCAACCAAGATCAACGAACACAGCTTGTTCTTGAAACGAGGGCCAATTTGCCCGCTTGAATTAAGCTAAGCTAAAATGTGTAGCTTCCCCTGTATTTAATAGGGATAAATCCAACCCTTGAATTAAGCCCTCCACGTCCCTGCCTCTGGGGCAGGAAGATGGTGATCCCCATTGGGGGTGATGAGAGTTGAAATCACCCACGATTAGGAAAGGGACTGGAAGTTGATCAACAAGATCAAAGACGTCATTAATATCAAGTGGTTGGTTCGGCGGAAGGTACACGTTACACAGAGCTGTCATAGCTGGCAAGGACAAGCGAACTATAATAGCTTCCAGAGGAGTGATGATGATGATGATAATTGTTGTTTTAAGGGGCCTAACATCGAGGTTATCGGCCCCTAATGAAATGAAATGGCGTGAAATGAAAGGATGTAGATAAAAACAACTCACTGCCATGGATGAAGCGAAAATGGTGTTTATAAAACAGACAGTGAGCCCCAAAAATTATGCCTTATTTGAATAAAAAGGAATAAAAGGCGGATGGTAAAAAAGGATAAAACAAATAAGGCATAGTGAACAATATAATACAGAACACAATAAAAAACATAACACAGATTTAACCAGAATTAAAAGTCGTAACTACACATTAAAACATAAAAAAGTAACCACTCTACCTCATGAACCGGATGACGAGGTCAGCTGACGGCCCGTCATCACGGAGAATAAGGGAGAGGGTATTGGGCAGTTTAAGAGTCCCTCGCAGATCGGCCAGATCCACACACTCCAAGAGAAGGTGTGCCACGGTTAGGTGGGCGCCGCAAGTACACACAGGAGGATCTTCTCTCTTTAGCAAGTGGGAGTGCGTAGCAATCCCATGGCCGATCCGGAGTCGACAGAGTACCACAGCTTCCTTCCGGAGAGATCGGAAGGAAGATTTCCACACCTTCGTTGTCTCCTTGATGCCTCTCAGTTTGTTGGGTGGAGGCGTGGCACGCCATGCCTCCTCCCAATGCGACAGGATCGAATGCCGCAACTGAGAGCGCACATCACTAGCAGGCACCTTATACGGTAGCGAGGGCAGTGCGACTGCCTCTCTCGCCGCCTGATCAGCAAGCTCATTTCCGGCAATACCCATGTGGCTAGGAAGCCACACAAAGGTCACCCCGGTTCCAGCGTTACGCGAACTGACGAGCTGGTCGTGCACACGCTGGACCAACGGGTGCTTCGGGAAACACACATCGATCTCCTGCAGCGCACTCAGAGAGTCAGTACACACAAGAAAGTGCTGGTGATCGTCTGATAACGTGTACCGCAGAGCCTCTAAGATGGCATAGAGCTCCGCAGTGTACACGCTACAGGCCTCGGGAAGTGAAAAGAGAAACCGACAATCCTCAACCACAAATGCACAGCCTACTTTCTCGTTTACCCTCGAAACGTCCGTGAATACAAGCCCTGATCCCGGATACCGTGTCACCACGGACTGGAACAGCCTCCGATGGACGGAGGAGTCCGTGTCCAACTTGGGGCCGGTGTGCAGATCCAGGATGATATTAGGGCGAGAGACCATCCACGGAGGGGCCTTGCTAGGTACTCGGACGATACAGGAGACAGAAGGAAATCGGAACTGACGGTATAAGTCATCCAAGCGAATCCCCGCCGGCCGAGTGGCTCGGGCGAGCGCATCATACAGCCGGCGATTCGGATTGGAAAACAAACATGGATAGCTTGGATGAAGGGGCATCTGTCGAATAGTTGCAGCATAGGTCAGCAGTACTTGTTTTATTTATTTATTTATTTATTTATGTCTTTTGCAGTGGCGAAGTTAGGGCTCGTGGCCCTCTCTTACATTTAACCACATAGTTATAATAAAATACACAAATACTACCATTGAATAAGATACGTAAACTAGAAATTAAGTTAGAATAATACAGGACATAAAAAATAAAGATAGCAATGCACATCAAACAAAGAAACATATAAAATTGTTACCTGAAACAATAATAATAATAATGCTTATACTACTACTACTACTAATAATAATAATAGTGTTAGATCTAGTAAATAACTGGGCATTTTAATTTTTATTTATATACCATAATGGCTCAATCATGCTGTCTATCATCCATCACCAGTCACACGAAACAGTCAGCGGTGTTCAAAAGGAAATCTCTGCAAGCCGTCTTAAATTTTGTGTAGGTCTTGCATTTCCTTACGTCAGCTGGGAGTGTATTCCAAAGTCGCGACCCAGTCACAACGAAGGATTTATTGTACTTGGAAGAGTGGTTAACGGGAATAGCGAGGGAAGAGCCAGATCTAGTATTAATATTATGAAATGAGGACAGGAAATGAAATTTCGAAGAAATATACAGTGGGAGATTTTCGTCTAGGGTTCGATATACCGACGTCAAAATATGAAAATTTCGACCCCTTCAGGTTTCAGCCAAGAAAGAGCTTTGTAGCTAGGGGTTACGTGAGAATCGTAATTCAGGTTGAAAGCAAACCGAAGACTAGAGTTCAATGCTCGTTGCAGTTTTTTAGTTTGTTCGCTAGTTGCATCAACAAGGACCACGTCGCAATAGTCAAGTATTGGTAGTATTAAAGTCTCAATAAGTTTTATCCTCACGTCTTGTGGTAAAATGTCCTTATGCCGTTTGAGTGGGTGTAGGGTCGCGTACATCTTCCTGCAAGTATTACTTACATGTGCAGACCAGTCAAGAGTTTCAGTCAGAGTCATACCGAGGTTTTTCACTGTTTTACTAAACGGGATTACGGTTGCATTTAAAGTCACAGGAGGGATAGTGTAGTTTTTATACATGGAATTCAATAATCCCTGCGAGCCGATTATAATAACTTGGGTCTTTTTGGGGTTGAGAAGGAGAGCGTTATCACTAGCATACACACTGAGTTGTTGCAGGTCGGTGTTTACATCTCGTATCGCGTTCGCTATATCTTTGATACCAACGTGACAGTAAATTTGGAGGTCATCCGCATAAAGATGATATCTATTATATTTTATTACTGAGGAGATGTCATTAATATAAAGGACAAACAAAAGAGGACCAAGAACGGAACCCTGAGGGGTTCCTGACTTCCTGAGTCGCCACTGTGAAGCAGTATCTTGTGTTATTACACGTTGCATGCGATCTGTAAGATATGCGGTGAAAAATTGTAAAGCCTCATTACCGAAAAGGCATGCAAGTTTCTTCAACAATGTCTGGATATGTATCGTGTCAAAAGCCCTACTGAAGTCAAGGAGCGTGAGTATTGTCAGTTGTCTTTCGTCCATTGCTTGTCTGATATCATCAGTCACTTTTAGTAAAGCAGTTGCTGTGCTATGGCCCTTCTTGAAGCCAAATTGAAGTGGATCCAGAAGAGAGTGAGCGTGCAGGTATTCCAGTATTTGAGTATGCACCAAACGTTCTAACGCTTTGGAAAGAGCGGGGAGAATAGAAATTTGACGGTAATCGGATAGAAGTTTAGAGCCTGGGTTCTTGGGAAGTGGGATTACATTAGCGTATTTCCAAATTGCAGGTAATGTGCCGTTTTTGAGACAGGTAGAATGGGTAGAATAGCGCCAATGATATTATGTATGAAAGTTATAGGAATATCGTCGACACCACTAGCTTTCGATTTAATAGAATACAAGACTTTCTTAACTTCATTAGTGCTGACAGTACGAAAAGCAAAGCATGGGCGACTTTGTGGGACAAATGATGGGTCATTATTTACATGAGGTATGTTAAGCGGATTAGACTGAACTCTCTCTTCCGTGAAATACGCATTTAAATCGTCAAGTGGAATGTCAGGTACTTGAAGCTGTTCCCGTGTTTTGCCTATGCCCATGGCTCGGAGATGCCTCCAAGCACTAGCCGTATTTAGATTCCTTGTTGATTCACGAACATATTTAAACTTAAGATTACGGATGATTTGTTTAGTTCTATTCCTCATTATTCTATAATTTTCATAGTCACATGGGTCTTGGGTACGTTTGTAATGTCGGTAGAGTGTATCACGTTGAGACATCATATGTTTAACATCAGAGGTTAACCATGGATTAGGTTTGCGTGATATTCTTATCTGTCTTTTGGGTGCATGTTTGTTGTATAGACTGTGTATTAACGAATTAAATTTATTTATTTTTGCATCAATGTCTTTCAGATTTAAAATGCCATTCCACGGAAGAATGTAGGCATCGTACCTTAGTTCATACATCGATATCTTTCATATTCCTGCACGTTATATACCTAGGTTTATATTTTGGAACGCGTAGTGAGTAAGCGAGAAATATAAGATCGTGGGTGGACACGGCCGGTACTGAAATCTGTCCGTGAGTTACCACTTTCTGAGGGTTGTTAGTCACTTTGAGATCTATTAAGGTGAGGGAAATGTTGTTGGTAGTATGTACATGGTTAGTAGGATTTGAAGGAAGGATAGTCAAGTCACATGAGGAAAATATGTCTTCTAATTTCTTAGTATCGTAATTCTTCGTAAGTAGATTAGTGTTGAAATCCCCTAATATAATGATATGTTCGTACGTTGGTAGCAAGTTAAGTAGATACGTTTCAAAATCGGCCATATAAGATACTTTAGGTGGTCGGTAAACCACTCCAATAAGTATTTTCTGTCCACTAGCAACTACTTCAACGAACATGAACTCCGTCCTCGGCAAATCGCCGGTCGATGAGGTACAAATGACACGGCCCTTCAGGTCATCTCTACAGTAGAGAACGATACCTCCTCCCCTCTTATTAGTGCGGTCATGACGATGGACATTATAATCATCAAGTTGAACCATGCTGTTTGGAATTGAAGGCGATAACCAGCTTTCACTCATTCCTATCAAATGGACACTAGTTTTGCTAAATATAGCCTGAATTTCGTCAAAGTGTGCGGGCAAACTTAAGCTGTTTAAGTGACAACACTGGAGGGTGTGAGGATATGGTGAAAGTTCGTGTTTCAATAAGCTGCTGGCGTCTATGGTAGGGAGAGGGGTGAGGAGAGTTCTATTCTTAGAGCTAAGGTCGTTGTCATTGGAAAACACCGTAGCTACCTGACTAACGGACATACTTTAACTGAGACAAAAAAAAAGGTGTAAAGGAGGTACGCCAGCCTCGGCGAGCAAGCTGACGACTGGGCTCGTCCGAAAGGCACCCGTCGCCAGCCTCACACCGCCGTGGTGGACACTGTCCAGTTTAACAAGCACTGACTTACGGGCCGAACCATATGCTACACTGCCATAATCCATGATGATGATGATGATAATTGTTGTTTTAAGGGGCCTAACATCTAGGTTATCGGCCCCTGATGGTTTGGGTGATCGTGAAGATGAAAATGAAAAGCGAACTTAAAACTAAAACTAACTAATAACCTACATACTAGAAGAAGAAATGGAAAACTAAAGGAGAATAAGGCAAATAAAAGGACAGAAGGAAAATAAATGCCCTCAACCCTCGGAGAAGGCGGATTGAGGGACTTGGAAGGAATGAGAGCCATGAAAGGCATATAGGAAAGTGAAAGAGGAGAGAGTCCGCCCCAAAGATAAGGGACAAAAGGGGGGAAAACGGACCCAGCTCAGGAATCCCTCGGGGTCACCAACTCCCGAACTCACCAGCCATGAGCCCTTGAGGGTGTAGCATTATCTAGGGTGCACCAGAAGTGGTGGGGCTACATACACCCTGCCTCCTTAAGGGCCTAGAGCACAAGGCAGGAGGTAAAAGGAAGAGAAGAAGAAGGCTGACCCCTCGCAGAAGGAGGGAATCAGAAAAGATGAGACAAGGGCCAATTAAGGCGGGAAAGGAAGAGACTCCCTAGGCCTCGGATACCCTAATACCGTCGGGGTCAGAAGAGAACAAGAGTTGACCAAGTGAGGTCGACAGGAAAGAAGACAGAGAGGAGCCCGGCACAAGTAAGTGGAAGCAATGCCGGACTCAGCTGGGGCCCCGTGGTCGCCAACCCACGCCCACAAGATGTGAGCCCCTGGGGGATGCCATAATCCAATCGAGATAAAATCAGAGCCTTATAAAAGCGTAGGAGCACCGCGCGGTCTGCCCCCCATGATGTGCCGCTAAGAAACCGCAACATGTTGAGTTTCTTAGCACAGGTAGTTTTCAAACACCGCACGTGTGGCTCCCACGTCAATTTCTGATCGAAAAGGAGCCCAAGGAACGGGTACGCAGCAACGACCGGCAAAGCTACATCGCCCAGATAAAGCTCAGGATCAGGATGGAGAATGCGCTTTCGGCAGAAATGGACAACCGAGGACTTAGCGGTAGAGAATCGAAAGCCATGCTCTAGTGTCCAGCGTTCCACTCTCCGAATAGCTTGTTGTAGCTGTCGTTCAGCGACCGCCATATTTTGCGCACTATAATGTAGAGCGAAGCCGTCTACATATAGCGACGGTACCACTGCTGGACCAGCAGCAGCGACTATACCGTTTATGGCAATCGCAAATAATGTTACGCTAAGCACCGATCCCTGTGGGACTCCGTTTTCCTGTATATGATATTGCGAATATGTCCCCCCTATTCGGACACGGAACAGGCGAAGGGACAGAAAATTCGCAATAAAAACCGGCAAGTTACCTCGGAATTTCCTTTGATGCAGGGTAGAGAGGATGCCGTAACGCCAAGTGGTGTCATAGGCCTTCTCGAGGTCAAAGAAAACAGCGACTAGGTGCTGTCTCCGGAGAAAAGCGTCCTGTATGGCGGTCTCCAGGCGTACCAGATGGTCGTCGGTACACCGAGACGCCCTGAAACCACAATGGTATTTAGACAGGAGTCCCCGTTTCTCCAAGACCCACACCAGGCGCCGATTGACCATCCTCTCAAAGAGCTTGCACAGACCGTTAGTGAGACAAATAGGTTGTAACTCCCTGTCAAATTGGTATCCTAATCGGGCTTCAGGATAGGTATAATGATACCTTCCTGCCATTGCGCTGGAAATACACCTTCCAACCAGATACGGTTAAACACCTTGAGCAAATAATGAATGCTCACATCGTTAAGGTGCTTAAGCATCTGGTTGTGAATATTATCCGGCCGGGAGACGTGTCCCTGCAGAGCGCCAGCACTCCGCGGAGTTCCCACTCCGTAAAGGGCATGTTGTACTCCTCCGAAGCGCGGGAAGCAAAACTAAGCTGGAAACGTTCAACTTCGCGCTTCAGGGCCACGAAGGCAGGGTCATAGTTATCGGAACCGGATATATCCGCAAAATACGAGGCGAGATGGTTTGCAACGCGATAAGGATCTGTAACCAATTCATTATCAATGGAAATTCGCGGTACAGTAGAAGATGTCTGAATTCCCGAAATGCGTCGTAGTTTAGTCCACACTTGAGAGGAGGGGGTATGTGCCGTAATAGAAGACACATACCGTTCCCAGGATTGTTTCTTACTCTGGCGAATAAGAATCCGTGCCTTGGCACGAAATTTCTTAAACGCCAACAAATTGGCCATGGTTGGACGCCGACGGTAGTGCTTATGAGCTCGACGACGGTCTCTTATTGCCGCTGCAATATCCTCTGTCCACCAAGGGACGAGTTTGCGACGAGGAGTCCCAGAAAAGGATGGAATGGACTCTTCGGCGGCAGCAAGAAGCACATCGGTGATGTGCTGTACCTCGTCATCGACGCTCCTGCAACCAAGATCAACGATCACAGCTTGTTCTTGAAACGAGGGCCAATTTGCCCGCTTACGACTGGGGAACTCCACGGGCTTCTGGTTCAGAAGTGTAAGAACGATCGGGAAATGGTCACTGTCACAGAGGTCGTCGTGTACATTCCAACCAAATACGGGGACCAGCGCACGGCTACACACACTCAAGTCAATGTGTGAGTACGTGCCGTGCGCTAAGCTAAAATGTGTAGCTTCCCCTGTATTTAATAGACATAAATCCATCCCTTGAATTAAGCCCTCCACGTCCCTTCCTCTGGGGCAGGAAGATGGTGATCCCCAGTGGGGGTGATGAGAGTTG